>OZ024873.1:73375993-74575993 GCA_964017185.1 Rugalucina vietnamica | reverse complement strand
TTGCCTATCTCATTGATTTTATTTTAAGTCTTATATCATATGAGCCGCGTCATGAGAAAACCAGATTTTTGCCTATGCGAAAACAAAGGCGCAGATCAGCTTCGCAGTCAGCACCTGATCAGCGCCTTTGTTTTCGCTACAAGGATAGTACAATTCCTCTACTTTCTAAATCCAAAATTTCAAGTCTCTAGCCGTCTTCTGTAGCTGCACAGCTCGGTTTGTGTCGGACCTGGTCGGAAATCCCAAAGACCGTTTTTCTTGCGTCGCAGCTCATATATCTACCAGTATGGTAACAGATGCTTGGATGACTAATTCTGTTTACGTTTTATGAGCAAGAGTACACTTAAAATAGCAAGTACTGGTAGCCAAGACTAGTCCATTTTACAGACAGAAATTGAGCCCTTAGCTACTTAATATTATGTACATTTGAGACTCGGAACTGATGTCAAATACATACAGGCTGCTCTGTTCTGTGCTTAATCCAACTCTTACCATGCATACATGATATAATATCTTATGTCTTTACAATACATAATCTGGGAGTGCGGTGATGTAGTGGTAGAGCATCGGACTCCGAATCGAGAGGTCCTGGGTTCAATCCCGACAGGCGGCACCGTGTTGTGTCCGTGAGCAAGACACATTAACTCCCTGCAGTACTGGTCAAACACAGAAGCGTTGGCTCCATCCCGCCATGACTGAAAAATTGTTGACTGGGATGTTAAGCCTCAATACAAACAAACCATGTTTTTAAAGGCCACACAGGTGGTTTTACTGCCCGACTCATTCATTGAAATCATCTTGTTTTTCACTTTACAGTCAGAAGTTCAGGGTTATCTATGTAACATGACAGATCAGCAGACCATCACACTATCTAATATCCTGAAAACTGATATCTCGGAGCATACTATTATTACTATGGTAAGTCAAGACGCTAAATGAGCCGCGGCGAGAGAAAACGGTCTTCAGGGTTTCCGATCAGGTCCGACACAAACCGGCCGGTGCAGTCACAGAAATAAGCTACAATTTTGAAATTTTAGGTATAAGTAGAGGAGGAATTGCACGATTCGCGTAGCGAAAACAAAGGCGCTGATCAGCTTCACAGTTTCTGCGAAGCTGATCTGCGGCTTTGTTTTTGCATAGGCAAAAATCCACTTTTCTCATAACGTGGCTCAAATGAGCCTTATTGTGCAAAACTTATACTCTTTCATGTATGTGAAAACGAAGACACGGGCCATCTGATTAGTCAGCTGATCAATGAAATTTATTTTTTGTTCATAGATAGTGGAACCACTCTACTTTATAAATCCCAAATTGCAAGCCTTACCAGCTTTAGTGGCTGTACAGACAGGTTTGTGTCAGGCCTGGTCGGAAACTCTGAAGGCCAGTTTTTGGCTGAAATTGTAGTGCCTACTTGAGTTAATAAATAGTTTTGCTTCATCCCGACTTAATAAAAGGCCCATATGAGAGGAACATGATACAGTCAGGGCCCAGTTGCTCAAAATTAATGACATCATTACTGTTGAGGTCTTAACAATGATGTTAAGCTTAGGAAGTTTTGAACAACTGTCCCCAGGTCATGTTACACTTTATTTATGCTGGTTAGTTCACTGTTACGTGATCAATTTGTCAGCATTTACGCAGGTAAATATTTTGAAACCTGAGATGTTGAGCATTGCGACCTGTATGAATAGTACTTTAAAATATCTATAAATATTACAGACACCTAAAAGTATGCAATTTTATTCCTAAACTTGTTAATAATCAGCTTTTTATAGGACAAAAAAGACAAGAAGCCTCTTTGGCTTAATGGTTAATCCCATAGGTTTGAGCAAGGGCTTCACCAATCTTTTCTGGGACTTAACTAAGGTACCATCTCCATATGACCTAAGCCATTGAGTGGAATGTAAATTACGAAATCAACCAACCAAGCAAGACAGACAAAGTTGTTAACTGTATAGGCCCTGAATGTTTACAGGATGCCTTTCTGGCCAGAAGCTTTGAAAATTTAAGTTTTCAGAGTATGTTTATTGTATTTATTTGTTCGAGATAAAAAGTAAAATATTTGAATATATGTTTCAAATCTACTGATGTTTGTTTCAGCTTCACCTTCATACTGTCAATATATCTGAGATAGGACATGAGATACAGCAGTTCAGGACAGATGTAAGTATACACACAATCATAGGAATGCATTGTTTACAGTATGTAACATATTGTCTCTAGTACGTAAGAAATACAGTTCGACCTCACCATAAGAGGCCTCACATTAATATTAGGGTTTATAAATAAGGGGTGCCATTTTACTATTTATTCTTTATTTATAAATATCCATAAATGAGGAATAAATAAAAAAAAAACGGCACCCCATATAGAAAGCTTGGGTCCCAACAGTGGTTTGGTGATGTTTCAAAACGAAGATTGAGTGAAAGTGTGATCTTAATAATGTTACAAATCAAGAAAAAAAATGACATAAAAAGTATGATTTAACTTGCATATGGAATAAAAATGCTTATTTGTGCCAGTAATCTTTTTAAGGATTACATTGTGGTAAATAAGAAACCAGCATCTAAAATGTTAATGATGCTTTATAGGTTGAGAAGTTCTACATCTTCCAAAGCCAGCTGTATGAACTGAGTATCCTCGCGGAGGCTCTGCCAGGGGATGGTTGTGGTTTGATGGACGAAGGCAACGATACCTTGACAACACAGGCACCACTACCAGAACATGGCAAGGTGATTATAGTTTTAAAGAGTCACTTTTGTATATTGGACAGTTTTGTGGCCAGGTTACTTTGCCAGTTAATTACTGGGGATTAATTGAGCCACCACACGGAAAAACCAGCAATCTGCATATGCCAAAACAAAGACGCAGGTCAGCTTTGTAGTAACTGCGAAGCTGATCAGCGCCTTGTATTTGCTACATGGATAGTGCAATTCCTCTTCTACTTATATCCAAAATTTCAAGCTTCTACCTGCTCCTGTGACTGTAAATTTTATATCAGACCTGGTCGGAAACCCAAATTGTTGGTTTTCTCATGCACAGGCTCATTATTGAGAATCTAAAATTGCAAAAATGAAATTGAGTGTTATTACATAAAGCTTATCGAGACAGCCAAAAGTAATTTTAAAGCATGGGTTTCTGAAACTAGACAAAAAAAATTGGAGGCAGTTTAGGTAGTGCATACAACATAAAATAACTTGAGCCTCCTCATGGGAAAACCAACAATCTGCATATGCGAAAACAAAGGCGCAGATCAGCTTCGCAGTAACTGCGAAGCTGATCAGTGCCTTTGTTTTCGCTACACGGATAGTACAATTCCTCTACTTTCTAAATACAAAATTTCCAGTCTCCAGCTATCTTCTGTGATAGTACAGCCTGGTTTGTGTCCAACCTGTTTGGAAACCACATTGTTGGTTTTCCCACGAGGTGGCTCATATACTACAGGGGCGTAGCCAGGGAATGTGTAATGTTGAAGCCCAACACCTTTTTTCAGTTAAAATTACTTGTTTTTCATACTTTTTTCTCAGAAAGACATGGGGAAATACCATACTTGAAAAAATCACATTGAAGCCCAGGCTTCCAGGCGTCCGCCTGGATACGCCCCTGTACTAAACTGCCTTTTCGTAGCAGCAAGTAGAAACAAAGATACACATCGCTTACATAATATTTTCAGGGTCATGGAACACCTGCCCCCACCCCAGAGCCAGAAAAGAAGAAAAAAGTAAACAAGTTTGCCGGACTACTCAAATTCTGGGACGGCATGCAGAAAATTATCTGTGGCCATGAGAGAAAACCAAAGAAATCAGCTGATCATATGAAAGGTCAAGGTTATGATGAACCTCAAGGTCATCATGAAAGTGAAGGTCATGAAGGGCAAGATCATGAAGGTGATGGTCATCCAGAGGCTAGTAGCACTGTTAACCCTGAGATTTCAGTATCTGAGAATCATCATCGGTCTAAAAGGTCTCCAGATTCACTGACAGAAAGTCTGGCACAGAGTTTTAACTTTGGTAAGATCAGTTTGTTTTCAGAAATGAGAATTTGTATAAGTATTTTGGGGGTTGAATTTAACCCATATTTGATGTATGGATTTTCCCATCATTATCAATTGTGTGAGTCCACTTTCATTTTTAGGGGTGTTAGGAGTGATTTTTACCTCATTTTTCAATGAAATTCCTCCAAGCAAACAAAATAGCCTCAGATGGGACGCCACATTCTGTGGCTTCTCATCTGGGGCTATACTGTTTGCCTATGTCCCATAAAAGATGAGTAATAGGGTTCATGTTATCTTATTCAAACCCATCAAAAAGATGTCTGCTGGGTTACCTTAAAAGGCAAGAAATTGGCATTTCCCCCATCATATCTTATGGGATGCAAAAGATGTCATGAAAGATGCAACCTCATTACCCAACCCAATGGAGCCTAAAGAAATAGATGGGCTGCTTGTGCATCCAGGCAAAGCTTAAATGCTACTGACTGACCATCTGATTACTGGTTAACCGCTCAGGTCTGAGCCTGCCCAAGAAAAGTGGTTCAAGTCAAACCATCCATACATATAAGCCTTATTGGCTTAGTTTGGTAATATTTGAAACACTTGTTGGATGTCATCACATCCATATTTTAGGGTAAAAGTCTCATGAAATGGAGGCAACATCCCGATATGACCATAGCTGTTGACTGGGATTTAAAGCATCTATTCAAACACCACAGAACACTTGTTCAGGCATCAAATTCAGCGGTCAAAGCTTGTTTAATTCAATTATTGATGTTTTTCTCCATTTCCAGGTGATCTAGGTCTAGATGGTTCCCAGCAGAAAAACTTAAAGATTTTGATCCATGCCCTGTACAGTAATCCTAAAGTTCTCTATGCTCCAAATAATACAGGGGTCACTACTATCATTAAAAAGGTAACAAAGCATCCATATGTTAGTTTTAGTTCAGTTTAGTATCATCATCCAAAAATCTGTAAGCTTAAAATGATGTATCAATTTTAAAATAGGTGTGCTTGCTTGCACATAAAAAATGAAAGTCATAGCTTTTTTTCCTTGCTTTCTATTGTTATCAAAAGTTGAAATGCCAGCTTTTGAACCTCAAAAAAAAAGTCAGTTACGAAACTTATTGTTATGAGACATATGAGCCGTGACACAAGAAAATCGGTCTTTGGGGTTGGGGAATCCGATCAGGTCTGATACAAACCGGTCTGTACAGTCACAGAAGATGGCTAGAAGCTTGAAATTTCGGATTTAGGAAGAAGAGAAATTGTTCTATCGGAGTAGCGAAAACAATTGCGTTGATCAGCTTTGCAGTTACTGCGAAGCTGATCTGCGCCTTTGTTTTCGCATAGGCAAAAATCCGTTTTTCTTATAACACGACTCAAATGATGTTGCACCATGCTTTTTCAACACCATTATACTGGTTTCTGATTTTGAAATATGAATTTATAGGGAATATGTATTTGTCTGATATTTTGTAGGCCAATGAGACATTCCGACTGATAGATACAGTGAATGACTATGCTAAAGAATGGCTGAATATCTCAAGTACCCTGAGGACATTCTTGGAACAAAATACTACAGAAGACAACTTGAAGGCTATTAGACAGGTAAATTCACCCATATAATTAGGCATTGATAAACAACCCCTTATCTTAGAAAGGGGTTTAATGGATAAGCTGTAAGTTTTCCCCAAAACTCAGATAGTAGGACTAAGGAGACTTCATTTTCATATGATGAATATTAATTTGAATTAAGCAATCAATAAGGTTTTCAACCATATTGTATTACATCTCAGTGCCTTTGATATAGAAAAACATGTCGAGGCAAATTGCTTAGAGACCTTTGTTTTTGTTGATTGCAGATACAGGCTAATATCCGTAATCAGAACACTCTCATTTCTACCATCTTCCGCTTCACCTCTGACCCAGCCATTGCTCAGTTTGTCAACATGACCATACCAGATGTCTCTTTCTTCCTACATGAGATAGATGTCATAGATAACGCAGCCTGCACATGGTTAGCTTTGTTGAAAGGGATCAATCTTAATGTGTTTAAAGGATTCAGAACTGAGTGGGAACTATCTAATTATTTTCTCACAAGACAGTTCGCGGAAAATGTTACAGCACTAGCTGGACTAGTGTTTGAAAATATAGAGGCAAATAAGACATTGCCCGCACACATTCGTTACAAGATACGACAGAATGCTACAATGACACCAACTACCAAGCGAGTGAGAAAGAAATACTGGTACCCAGGGCCTGGTTCAGGAGAGTATCCATACTACTCTTTTGGGTTTCTATGGATACAGGTTAGGTTTCTTTCTGTATTAGTTATTATCATATGTTAATTTTGTCTAACAGTTAACCAAAAAACTGCATCAAAAGACGTTAACTTAAGGTGCAAAAAATTCTATGATAAGTTTAAGTCGCAATGGAAGAAGTCTCAATAAGCTGTTAGGCATATCCATTCAAAAAATGCGAAAATAACCAGTTCCAGTTTTGGTAATATAAGTGATAATATTTTTTTTACTGCGGCAGGATGTGATTGAGAGAGCTATTATTGATGTCCAAGTTGGGAGAGATGTTATAGAACCTGGATCCTACATGATCAGAATGCCGTACCCTTGCTGGCTATATGATCAGTATGTATTGTTTTAATGTGGTTCATAAATCTTTTCTCCTGTTGAAGGAATGATAATACGGGTAGTGTATGTAAAATGATTGTAACTTAGTAAGCAAGGAAATAGTTTCATCGTTTAAAAATTAAGGTAAATCATTTATTAAGGTCAAGAATAACATAGGACCTATTACAGATCCCTGTGGTATGCCAGCTTGCATACATTGAGAAGTGACTATTTTAAAGACAAAATGTGCATATGGTGGGGAATGAAAGAAATGTTATGACTTTGATTTCAGGTTCTTATTCATGGTAGAACATGTTATGCCGCTATGTCTGACAATATCCTGGGTTTATTCTGTTGCTATGTTGGTCCAAAGTATTGTATACGAGAAAGAACGCAGGCTTAAAGAGGTATGCTATTTTTAATTCTGATTTGTCGCATTTGTTGTACAATTTTGTTTCCCCTAGCTTTGTGTTACTTATTAGGATTGTGTGAATTGCCGTTGTTAAAAACATTTATGGTAAGCTAAGAAAGACCGGTTTATACTCCTTCACCAACTCAAATTTACAAGTTGACAGAGATTTGAGAAAGAAATCCAAGAAGCCCTAGTTTGCTGCCATTTTCATCTTGCCATTGTGGTTTGTAAATAGTTGTTATAAAAGTTATTTTTATTTTCATTTTTTCCAGGTAATGAAGATGATGGGTTTGAGTAATGCTGTCCACTGGTTTGCCTGGTTTATCACGACCTTTGCACAGTTCAGCCTGACCATGGGAATACTGACCGTTATGTTGAAGTTTGGACATGTACTGGAGTACAGTAATGCTACTGTTGTGTTTGTAACCTTGGAGATCTTTGCCATAGCAACCATTTCATTTTGGTAAGGTCTAAAATAAAATATAGAGATTAAGATCTAATCGTTTATAAATATGTGTCATATTTAGTAATATGCAAAGGACTATTTCAATATTTAAAGGGATTTTGTATCCTTTTCCTTCTTTTTCGATCAAAAGAATGGTTTTGATAGTTTAGATATTATTGAAATGATTTGAAAGTAATTAAAAGTGTCATTTTTCCAGTTGTGCCCTTTAACAATTCCTATGTGATAATATGTAGATAATGCATTAATAAATGAGCCGCCCCATGGGAAAACCAACAATCTGCATAGGCGAAAACAAAAGCGCAGATCAGCTTCGCGGTAACCGCGAAGCTGATCAGCGCCTTTGTTTTCGCTACTTGGATAGTACAATTCCTCCTCTACTTAACTTCAAAATTTCAAGCTT
The DNA here is from genome assembly GCA_964017185.1 of Rugalucina vietnamica. Classification (NCBI taxonomy): domain Eukaryota; kingdom Metazoa; phylum Mollusca; class Bivalvia; order Lucinida; family Lucinidae; genus Rugalucina; species Rugalucina vietnamica. Next base: position 74,568,097 of record OZ024873.1, on the reverse strand, counting down.
CTAGCCTGCTTCTGTAGCTGTACAGGCCGGTTTGTGTCAGACCTGTTCGGAAACCACATTGTTGGTTTTCCCACAAGGCGGCTCACATATCGTAGAAAGTTGCTTCTTCTCCATCAGCTTCCTGATCAGTACCCTATACTCCAAGGCTAAAGTAGCTGCAGCCTGTGCTGGTATTGTGTATTTTCTGACGTATGTTCCCTATATGTATGTGGCTATCAAGGAAGATGTAGCAGGGGACAGTATCTCAGCCTATGTCAAAACTGTTGTGGTAAGTTAATGATTTATGATCCTGTTTATAAAAAACTTCAAGTATTTACTTCCTTTTAAAACAAGCAAGCTTGACTAAAGGTATTGCAAAGGTTTGCATGTGGGATCCTGAAGAACTCAGCATTTTGTTTTGTGCTCATGTGTTAAAACCCATACTATGACACGATGTAATCTTTTTACTTATACAGGGAGGTTAGGACTCTGGTTCAAAAGATCTAGGGTTCAAACCCCACTCTCCCCATGTTGTGTCTTTCAGAAGGACACTTTAACTCCCCTAATACAGGTTAATATAGTGGAAGTGGTAGCTCTGCCCCAACATAACAGAAATATGGTGACTGCCATCTAATCATACAAATATTTTTATACACTAGTAATTGTGTATTTTCAGTCATTGTTCTCAACTACTGCCTTTGGTCTCGGAGGGAAGTACTTTGCCTTCTATGAAGAGGAAGGGGTTGGTGTTCAGTGGAGCAACATCTATATTTCTCCCGTGGAGAATGACCAGTATAACCTATTGATGATACTGATGATGATGATCTTTGATGCCTTCCTGTATGGTATACTGGCCTGGTATATTGGAAACGTCTTCCCAGGTAGGTGGGATACATGCTTGGCTTGTGTATGTGTTGGGTAGAGGGTTGGTTGGGTTAGAAGTGCCTTAACGGCCAGAAAGACTATTTACTTAGGATAGTAATCTTTGATGCCTTCTTGTATGGCATACTGACATGGTAAAATATTCAGTATAACCTTGATGATTCTGATGATGATTATTACTTCCCGTTTATGTCTGATAGTAATATTAATGTTTCTCTCCAATCTACCACTTCATATTCTTTGGAGTATACTAGTGCGATGGTAAAATTTATGTTTCAACTAGAAGTCTTTGGTCTTGCACTGCACTGATGTGTACCTGTGTCATAGTAATATTGATGTTTCACTTTGACCAGGTTCCTATGGTCTTCCAAAGCCTTGGTACTTCCCGTTTACCGGTGTATATTGGTGTGGAGGTAATATGAAACACCATGACAATGATTGTACAAGTCTGTTGGATCTCTGTCGCCATAGAAACAGATTCTCAGTCATGGAGGAAGATCAGGCTTGTGCTATGGATAGGGACCCAGGTGAGTCTATAATAGTGTTTGATCCCTTCTAGGTATCGTAAATGTAAGAAATTTTGTTTTACCATATAGATTGTGTGGTATGCATAATCAGAGTGATGCTAAATCGGAGATAACTGGATCAAATTTGATCATTTACTCCCTGGATTAGATGTTTGAATGTAAATACTGCAAATACTCTTATTAGTAAATTTTGTTTGTAAAATATGAGAATCTTGCAAAAGAATTGTCATGACATTGTTGTAAGGCTAATGTGAATCTGAAAGCTACAGAAAATGCAAAATTAATTACCATTATGGGTTAAAGCAATTCGAAGGTTCAACTTCTTTTTTCTTAGATTATGCATCCAAATTCGAGCCTGAGCCATCCCACTTGCCCCAGGGTGTGTGTATAGACAACCTGACCAAGGTCTACAAGACTGGGAGAAAACTGGCTGTGAAGAAACTGAGTCTCAATCTGTATGAAGGACAAATAACATCTTTTCTCGGTCATAATGGGGCAGGAAAGACTACTACCATGTAAGTTTAATTTTATTCAGCAAACATATCCTATAAAGGGAATGCAGTGTCCTGGTAGTAGAGTGTCAGACTCACGAGTGAAAGGTCCTCAGTTTGAGACATTCCTCCAATATGTTAGCCTTTGTCAAGACATTTCAAAGCTCACCACAGGACTGGCCCCGAGGTTATAAAACTTTTTTCAAGCTCAGCTCAGCTGAGCATGAAATTTCAACTGCTAATAAATGCTGAAATAGTCAAAAATTGTGAAACATTCAGGTTCAAAACTCAAAAACTAGTAATTTATCCTGCTCATAAATGTTAAAATGCCAACAATTGTTGGCATTTTAACATTTATGAGCAGGATAAATTTTAGTCTCAGCTGAGTTGAGCTTGAAAAAAGTTTTATAACCTCGGGACCTGGTTAATACACAAGAAATGTCAGCTCTTTCCTCAAATGACTTTTTAAGAAAGCTTTTGTGTCCCTTAAAAGCCCATGTCCAGAAAAACTTTAATTATCATGACTGTGGAATTAAAGCATATCTTAAAAGTCCATTTATGCATCCCTAATTAAAAGTATTGATTTTGTTCCAGGTCAATTTTGACAGGTCTATTTCCTCCAACCTCGGGCTATGCCCAGATCTATGGACATGACATCAGAACGGACATGGAAGTTATCCGACAGGGACTTGGGATGTGTCCCCAACACAACGTGTTGTTTGACAAACTAACGGTTGAAGAGCACCTGTGGTTCTATGCCAGACTGAAGGGAATGAAGGCTGAGGATATGAATGCTGAAATGAATATGTGAGTATATGATAAGATCATCAGAAAGCTTGTCAATAAAAAGCATGTATTTGTGATTAACTACCAAGAAAGAAACAAGCTGGCATGAATAATCAAGGGAAAATGCCTTATGTCTTACGTTATTACAAACATGGAAGCAGAATGTATATATAATGATGTTCAGAAACTTTGATTTGATTTATACATCACACTAGGCATGTTTTTTCTGAAATTCCAATAGAATTTCTCTGTTAAATGTCTTAAAACAATGTAAATCCTGTTATATTCTGGACAGGCTGTATGTACATTTGCACAGGGTCTTTATTAATGAACTTTGGGCATTTTGGGATGTGTTCTAAATAATATAACTAATTCCTTTGTGTTTTCCAGGATGCTTGAAGATTTAGGCCTGCCCCAGAAGCGTAAAAGCCGTGTCGACTGTCTGTCGGGTGGCATGCAGCGGAAACTATCAGTTGCCATAGCATTCATTGGGGGCTCTAGGACAGTCATCCTGGACGAACCCACTGCAGGAGTGGACCCCTATGCCCGCAGAGCAATATGGGACCTGCTGGTCAAGTATAAAACTGGGAGAACTATTTTGCTGTCGACACACCACATGGATGAAGCTGATCTGCTTGGGGATAGGATTGCAATAATATCTAATGGTAAGACATGTCCATCATTATTTGAGCCGCGACGCGAGAAAACCGGATCTTTGCCTAGGCAAAAACAAAGATGCAGATCAGCTGTGCAGTAACTGCACAGCTACTGCACAGCTGATCAGCGCCTTTGTTTTCGCTACATGGATGGCGCAATTCCTCTTCTACTTAAATCTAAAACTTCAAGCTTCTAACTATTTTCATTCATTGCACAGGCCGGTTTGTGTCAGACCTGGTCAGAGACCCCGAAGACCAGTTTTCTCGCGTTGCGGCTCACTTCTTGAATTATCAAGTTTTGGTTCATTTAGGGTGTTAAGCCCCTATCTCACTGGAATGCGACAACTGGAGACTAGTTCGCGAATAGTTCGCGACTATTTCGCTACAAAGATAAACGATATAAACACAACTTTCACGTTGCAGTCTCATTGAATATACATTTTTGCGACAAATTCGCGAATTTCGGTCTAATTTTGAAAATATATCGCGCGACTGTCGCGCGATAGTCGTGAGAGTGTCTCACGACTTTCCCGCGAATGTAACTTATTTTCATTTAAATTCGTACGACAGTCGCGCGACATTCGTGCGAGTGTCGCGCGACATTCGTACGAATGTCGCTTAGTTTTATTTTTTCGCCAGATAGTCGCGAGGTTTTCGCAAGACTGTCGCGTGACCGTCGTGCGACACTCACGCGACATTCGTACGAGTGTTGCGAAAATTTCGCATTGTAAATTCGCCAAAATTTCGCGGCGACAAGTTTGCGACACTCGCACGAACGTCGCGCGACCGTCGCACGACAGTCGTGCGACAGTCTTGCGAAATATTTTGGAGAAAAAATTTGCATAAAATTTTTCAACATGTTGAAAAACTTCGCGACCAGTTCGCGACTAGTTCGCGACACAAGAAATTCTCTCGACACTCGCGCGACACTCGCACGAATGTCGTGCGAAAGTCCCGCGACAAAATTCGCAAAACAGTCGCGAGAAATTCGCATGCCAGTGAGATACTAGCTTTATAAATAGTTACACAATCTGTCTGGAACAAATTGACATTATTTACAGTCGTGAAACTGGCTGCATAGGTGTATGAAAATAAAGTTGTGTAGAATACAAGAGAAACAAAGTCTTTAAAGTTTCAAAATTGAAAATTTGACTGTTTTCTCCATATCTTATTTCAGTTGCAATACATGTAGGATAATGTCTGTATATTTCAATGCATTTCTAAATTAACATTTTAGGTGAAATGAAATGCTGTGGTTCCTCGCTATTCCTGAAGAATACATTCTGTGAGGGATACCATCTATATATTGTGAAACAGGAGGCCCCTGAAGGTAGGCTTTGTAATTTTTTTCCAATTAAAAGTTGATAGGGTTTATTTTGTTTGTTTGTTTGTTTGTTTGTGGTTTAATGTGGCTTTCAACATTATCTGTCATATCATGACGGTGTCTGGTTGTGACAGGGAGCTCAATGCTCACTTTCATAGTGCTGCCTCACTGTGGTATCAGATCCCAGACACTTTTACCTGATACCACCCCCAGTCACATTGTACTGACACCAGAGCGACCAGTCCTAGCCCTATCCCGAAAATCCAAGTGCCAAGTGGGGAGCAACTAGTACCATTGTTAACGACTTTGGTTTGTCGCGGCCCGGGATCGAACCCGCTGCCTCCTGATCTTGGATCGGACACTCTACCTACTGAGCTACCAAGACCGGTGGATAGGGTTTATTGACTCCTTTTATACAAAAAGTCTTCAAAACGTGTATGGAACATGACCAGAAAGTGGCTTTTCTGTTATAGCAGAGGTTAAAAAAACAAGAGAAAAATGGGAGAAATTACTTTCTGCACTTTCCTGTCGATAAAAAATGAAATGAGCTGTTGAGTAACAAGATACACTATTTTTTTCATCCCAGACATCCTTTCGGTTGACTCAGAAAGCAATGAGAGCCAGAACCAACCTCATTCTCAACCTCAGTCTCAATCACAACACCCCTTCATCACCAAATGTGAAAGTTCAAAGGTCACAGATTTCATCCAGAAATACGTCCTAACAGCGTACCTCAAGACTGAGAGTAGGCGGGAACTCCATTACATACTGCCATATGAAGAGGCTAAGAAAGGGAATTTTGAGAAGTTATTTGATGCCTTAGAGACCCGGCAGCAAGATTTATACATTGCTAGTTTTGGGGTGGCGGACAGTACGCTGGAGGAGGTCTTCCTACAAGTCACGGAGAATGCTGCAAAGGAATTAGAAGGTACATGTTTCGTTATGAAATCTCCTTTTTGGATATGTTAATGCAATTGTGCCCATATCTTCTTGCAAAAACAATCATGATTTGATTGGTCCTTAAAAACATAAAAGGATATTGCTTATCAGAAATTTATGCATTTTAAATTGTCATTTGTACAATACACCACATTAACCTGATCTAACCTCTGTAACACTATTGCTTTCTGTGTAACTACATTTAGCTTGCATACTTGAGCAATCCAATTGTTCACCATTATGATCTTGCAGCTGACCCAGAAGACGAGAAGCCACTAGAGAACTTGGACTTACAGCCTCAGAATACAGGTCCCACCCACTCCCACCCCTCTTCTACCCCTTTCTCTGACCTACTGCACGAAGCTTCAGGAGGTCTGTCAGAACTAGAAATGTCCCTGCCTAGAGTGCTGCCGGCAACCAGTAATGAACTAGAACTGGGTCATATGACTGAGAACCCAACCAATGAGAGTGGAGTAGAGCTTGGTCACATGACAGGAAATGATGTTAGACATGAGAATGCTCTAAATATGGAACAGGAGGAACAAAACAGGGGTATGAGATTAATTTTGTTCTAAAATTTTATTTCCATGTTTGTTTAGTTGATCTAATGAATTATTGAAATGACATTCATTTTAATGTAGTATGGTCTTTAAGACTAAAATTTAAGACACATTTTTACAAAGAAATTTTAGGTTGGTCCTATGTCCTAGTGAGTAGACGTAGAAATTCTTGTATTACCTAATTTAATTTAACTTTAATAAAAGGCTCATTTTTGTTTTAGAAACAAGAAATGAAGCACTGCTCTCTGGTAAAGGATCCTACACCTTGTCCAACAACTGGCTTCTACTGAACCACTTCCGTGCAATGATCATCAAACGTTTCCACTACGTGACCCGCAACTGGAAGGGACTATTTTCTCAGATTCTGCTCCCTGCTGTGTTTGTTTCTATCGCCATGACAGTGGCCCTCTCGGCCCCTAAAGATGAGGACCCACCGCCCCTTGAGCTCAGCCCCTCACAGTATTTCAACCTGACCCAGCCTCGCGGGAATTTTATACCATACACGAATGAGAAACCTAACAGTGAGAGAGCTCAGCACTATCTGTATGATGCCGGACCTGAGGATCTTATTAGGACATTCCATTTACCTTCAGGTAAGTCAGGTATTTAACCCTGCTCGAGGGTGGGGTGTGTGGGGTCTTTATGTGCTATACCTTATATGAATGAGAAACCTAACAGTGAGAGAGCTCAGCACTATCTTTATGATGCTGGACCAGAGGATCTTATTAGAACATTCCATTTACCCTCAGGTAAGTCAGGTATTTGAACCAGCTCAAGGAGGTGGGTAGGGGGTGCTTTTTGTTTTCATTTATAACACATATGGCTTGATGAAAAATTTTGATGGTATGAATGAGCTATGCTTGCCAATTTTATGCTGACCAACATCATATACACTCAGTGGCCATAAATGAGTTCCCACAGTAAAAAAAAATTTAAGTCTATTTTTTTTTGTTTAAATCTTAATTATAATTGTACTTTAAAACTTATCTTCTCTTCTTACATACCATTGTAAAGCAAAATTACTTATGAATAAATTCATGTTAACCATGGCTTTGGTTTTAAATTCTTTGCTGGTTGCTAGGCAATTTAAGAACATGACTGAAAAATGGATACCTGTTCAACTTAAATGGTAGCCTTGGTAACATACATGTTAACACCTGGTCGATGTACTACTGAAAGTTAAGATTATTGTATTAAACTTTATATAGAAATATGTTTGAACTTGATGGAACCAGGCAAACAGAAACTGCAGCCTTTTAAACTTCAAGGTTGTTTTTTGACATGGGAGTCAAAGAACAGTATACGAAACCTGAATATTTCTCACCATACTCTAGATACTATAAAGAAAATGACTTTTTAGAAAGTAAAGTGTTCTATCATTTCTTGCAGGTGTAGGTGCGACTTGTGTCCTCAAAACTCCATTTAACAGTTCTATCGACAAGGACAGTATACGTAACCTCAACATCTCCCATCACACACTACAGTTACTGGCCAGATACTATGAGGAAGGGTGTGAGAGAGTGTTTGTCAATGGAATACGACTGGATAACTATGTGCCACAGGTCCAGGTGCTGCAGGATAAGAAAAAGCTGGAAAAGGATAATATTACGTTCCATCCTACAGGTAAACATTTTGTTTTAGCACACTAGACAGCAATTACACATCTTTAATAGAATTTACTATGCAAAATGATTCTTCCTCTCATATGATTCATCACATGAATTATAGTCTCGGATTCATATTGAAGTATTAAGTTAAGAAGGTATGAAGTTAAGGAGTGTTTACAACACATTTTTATATTGGCAGGTCCAAGATGTAAAGACAGATAGTTTGGGGGAACTGTTTATATAAGAAGGCCAACTGTCAGATTGCCTGAAAACAGTTATAGTGATCAGTCAAAACAAGAATTTTCTTCCATGTATGTTAACTATAAAAATATTGTATTGGCAGGTCCTTCAAGCCGTGACATATATTTCCCGGATTGTGTATGCAAGGAGGATCACTCAGGATTTGAATGTTCAGAATCAGGGTACACGGACCCTCCTAACTATAGGGTTGTAACCAGAGATATCATGATAGATCTGTCAAAACAGAGAGAGGCGAGACGAGGGGACTACTATCTCTATACTACTGATGAATACAGGCTGCACAGGTACATTATTGCTATTTATAATGCAACAATTCTAAGGGTTTCATAAATAGAAGCTTTATTTAGCTACTGACCTAATAAAGGCCATCTCTTCTGACTAAATAAAGACTGTGTTGCAATTTTGTTTAATGCACCAAAAGGAAGCGTGCCAGTGACATCAAGTTTAGTCACGTTTTTTGACGTCAGACTCCGCCATTGTTATGCAGCGTTACATAGATGAAACAATGGAAAAGAAAAATATAAATTATCAACAAAATGTACTGCTATGGTGGCAAATTTTGCGTGTTGATCTGTTTACTAAATAAACAAAATGGTGGAAAGCAAATCTCCTCACATCGGGTGAGTTTTTTTTTTTTTTTAGAAAATTGTTGGATTTCGTTGCATTATAAAGTGAATAACTACCCTGCGATTTATCACGTTCGGACCGAAATCAGATGAAATGGCTCGCTGAAAGCTCACCATTTCATCTGTTTACAAATCCTTTCATGGTAATCTGTTTATTTTTGGTCACTGGGTAGTTATTTACTATTTATGCTAAATAATCTGAATCAAGTTAGTGAATCTTTAAATGTAAAAAATAAGCAATGGGCAGGAAATAACACAAAATAAAACAGAAACACATGTCCAGGGTCCTTGAAACACAAACAGGAAATAACTTAAAGAAGAAATAGGCATGATATGATAAAAACATAGCTTAACGGAGGGAACAGCTGCTTCCCGTAATGTGAGCGGCCTCGTGGGAAAACCAACAATGTGGTTTCTGGACAGGTCTGACACAAATCGACCTGTACAAGCACAGAAAAGAGCTAGAAGCTTGAAATTTTGGATTTAAGTAGAAGAGGAATTGTACTATTCGAGTAGCGAAAACAAAGGCGCTGATCAGCTTTGCAGTTACTGCGAAGCTGATCTGCGCCTTTGTTTTCGCCTATGCAGATTGTTGGTTTTCCCATGGGGCGGCTCATGTAATGCTTGGTTGCCTTAACCAAACTAAATATAGACATAATAAATTGATGCAGAAAAAACAACAGCCCTACGCCTTGGAACAGTTAGTAATAACTTATTGTGGTGGGGTCTTTGATTAACTTTACAGTACATTAACCTCACCCTAGTATAAATAGTTTCCATCAAAAGTATTATAAAACACTATTGTTATGCTTTTCCAGGTACGGAGGTTTCAGCTTTGGTACAGAGAGAACATTCGTGCCACCTGACTTTGGTTCTGAAAGTCCTACATCATTCAGAACTCTGGCTGTCAGAGGAAGTGCTCTGGTAATTGTTTTGTTTATTGTTTAGTGAATAAAACCTGATCGGTTCTAAAAAATAAGTCCAATAGTAATACACTAATCATATGTAACCACGCCCCACCGTCCCACCCCACCCCCGGGGAATAGCAGGGACTTTGACTTTTGGTCCAGCAAATCCCTGCTAAAAGTCCCACCCTGCAGGGACTGCTCATTGGTAAAACCACTGCTGTTTTCCCCCTGCAGCCTGTTATCTTTTCATTTCACGGCCCTTTTTGCCTATATAAAGCAAATGTCGGGTATTTCCCGTGCACTGCTGTGGCAAAATTTTTGTCAAAGCCGTGCTCATTTCCACAGCTAACTCCGCCCTCCCCTGGGGGTGGGGGGACGGGCGTGATTACAAATGACTCGTGCATAAAATTAAACTTCTATTGTAGCAGGTATCATTAGGATGATATCTGTGTTCTGTCTTGCAAAATGTGTACCATAATTAAGAAAAAGCTATTAGTTACCTGTGAAATGATAGGCACTAAACACTGGTAAACTGCCTCCACAGGGTCTAGAAATTATTGATAGCCTTGGTATTATGTCTCCTGTTGATGTCAGGCTCTTTTGTCATTTCAGTCAAACAATACATACTTCACATGAGAAAACCAACGATTTGCATATGCGAAAACAAAGACGCAGATCAGCTGTGCAGTAACTGCACAGCTGATCAGCGCCTTTGTTTTCGCCACACGGATAGTTCTATTCCTCTTCTACTTATATCCAATGTTTCAAGCTTCTAGCTTTAAGCTGTCACTGTACATCCTGGTTTGTGTCGGACGTGGTAGGGACCCAAATTGTTGTTTTCTCACGCACAGGCTCAACTGTTTTAGCTATAAGACCTAATATTTCCACTGTTTTGTAGGCCTGGTATAACAACAAGGGCTACCATTCTATGCCTGTCTATCTGAACACCCTCAATAATGCTATACTCAGAGCTAATCTTCCAAGCGACAAAGGACACCCTGCTGCCTATGGTATGTAAAAATACTCACACTGGCATTGTTTTCAGCTTGTCATATAGTGATACCCATCCATCTTTTGTAAATTCTACTCACTAGAAGAATTACACAAAAGGAAATCTTTTGAAATGATGAAATGGCTCTATCTCATGCTTTGAAGAAAATGAGCAGACTTTATATGGAAAAGATGAAAATTGTCCTTGTAACATTTCAGGGATAACCTTGATTAATCACCCGATGAACCAAACCAACAACCATCTCAATATGGACTATATGTAAGTATCGAACTGTTCCTACATTTTTGAAAATAAAAAAAAAAAAAATACAGAAATCACTCAAGATGGCCTTACCTTACCGTTGGTGATTTGTAAATTTTCCACGGTCAGCAATATTCAGGCTCCAAGAAAATGTTTGTTTTAAGGATTGAAAATCAGATTTTAGCTTTCACTGGATGATGAAAAACATTAAGCTGTTTTAATGTCTGTGAAGCCCGAAGGGCTTCTTGGAGACATTAAAACAACTAATGTTTTTAGCTCGCCTGCACGAAGTGCACAGAGCTATTGTTGTCACCTCGGTCGTCCGCGTTTACGTTTATGTGTACGTCCGCGTCACACTTTCGGATAAAGTTTTTAGAAGTCTATATCTCTTGAACATGTAGATGTATCAAGTTGATACTTTGCATATTGGTAGATATTTGTCTGAAGTTTTATGCAGTACCATCATGACCCATCCTGGGTGACCTTGAGGTCAAGGTCACAGACTTAGAAATTTTATGTTTAAGTTTTTCATTAAAGTTTTTAGAGGTCTATATCTCTTGAACATGTTGATGGATCAAGTTGATACTTTGCATGTTGGTAGATATTGGTCTGAAGTTTTATGCAGTACCATCATGGTCTACCCTGGGTGACCTTGAGGTCAAGGTCACGGACTTAGAAATTTTATGTTAAAGTTTTTCTTTAAAGATTTTTTTATGTGAAAGTTTTTCATTAAAGATTTAAGCAGTCTATATCTCTTGAACATGTTGATGGATCAAGTTGATACTTTGCATGTTTGAAGATATTGGTCTGAAGTTTTATGGAGTACCATCATCACCCACCCTGGATGACCGTGAGGTCAAGGTCACAGATTCAGAAATTTTTTGTTGAAGTTTTTCGTTAAAGTTGTTAGAAGTCTATATCTCTTGAACATGTTGATGGATCAAGTTGATACTTTGCATGTTTGTAGATATTGGTCTGAAATTTTATGCTTTTACGACCCACCTGAGCGACCTTGAGGTCAAGGTCATGGGTCATAGATTTTGATAAATTTAGTGGCAAAGCACAAGTCAGGCAAGCTGCGCTGTCCTGTGACAGCTCTTATTCATCATCCAGTGAAAGCTAAAATCTGAATTTCAATACTTACATGTATATTTACATATTATATTATCAATCAAGTATCCGATTTTTAATTGCACACATCATCGCTCAATTTCATGTTATTTGACATTAAATCTGACTTAACGTAATTTTGGAACAGCCAAAACGTCAAATTTTCAGCGCTTAACGTCATGGCGATACGCGACCGACGTCACGCCAACAAGAGTAAACAAACAAAGTCACTGGCTTGTTTTGACGTAGCCTCTAAGTTCATGTGTCTTAATGTTTTGCATTGGGAAATGAAGAACAGCAAGAAAGACACTTTCATCTGGGGCAATTGCAATAAAAATGTAAATATATTGGAATGCAAACATGAATTTTATTTTTGTTGACTTTATTGATGTGTAAACTCGGGTAAATCACTCACAAACTGAATAAAGCCCGAAGGATTTTATGAAAAAGTTTGTGAGTGATTAGCCTGTGTTTTCACATCAATAAAATCAACAAAGATAATAATTCATTTCTTATAATTCCAACTTTGTCTCATTACTCTGCATTTGCAGACATTAATTTAAATTTTTATAGCCTGCTGAAGGAAAATAGAGCAAAACTGATCTTCATGAGGCAGCCATCTTGAAAATTTCCAAAGCATAGAACTCACTTCTTGCAATTAACAGAAGGTATATAAATGGTTTGCTATAGGCAGGCTGTAAACGCTGGAGCTTTAAAACACTTTCCTTCATTCAAAATTGTTCTTTTTGGAGAAAATATTGCCGTCTGGACTGATAAAAAGACATGCCAATTTTGAACTGAGGCTCGGAATATTAGAAATTCAAACGTCAAATATCAACGCGCAACTAGAAGATTAAAACACTTACCGTAGGATATTCTGTTAAAGGAAAAAGCGTCCATGTTAATTAATGAAAGTATCAAATACTCATTTTGACACCTTCAAAACGCATTCATCCATTGTTTTTATGACGTTCAGATGTGGTGACGTCAATGTTTCTTCAAAGAAACGTCACGTAATTATGTAACATCACGCCATTTTTAAGATGAAAAACCGAGTATTCTTACGCATTGCTTCTATCAAAGTATGTAGTCAGTCAGAATGTTGGAAATTAGTAAAGTTGCAATCATAAGTGTCATAACTTCTCTGTTCTTGAATATTCTAGATAGTGTATAAACTTGTAACTTATAACTTGTAACTTATCACTGCTTTATAATGAGAGCCAAGTTTGTTGTAATGCTCATGTTTGTTTTTTTAGCTCACCTGAGCCGAAGGCTCACAAGGTGAGCTTATAGTATAGTAGTCGAGCCGGCGTCCGTCCGTGCGTCCGTGCGTGCGTCCGTCCGTCCGTTCACATTTTCAAACTTCAATATCTCTAAGACAACAAGGCCAATTGTGACAAAATTTTATCTAAAGCATCATTGAGGAGCAGGAAAGGTTGTATTAGGTTTTGGGCCAGGTCGGATCAGAACTCTGGTTTCCATGGCAACGGATAGCTCCCATAGACTTACAATGGGAAAAACATATAAAAATCTTCTTCTCTGAAACCACAAGGCCAAGAGCTTTCATATTTTGTGTGTAGCAATGTCTAGTGGTCCTCTTCATAAATCCTGCCAACCGTGGCCCTGGGGTCTATACGGGCCCGGCCCCGAGGGCGTCATGATGAAAATATAAAAAAATCTTCTTCTCCAAAACCACAAGGCCCAGAGCTTTCATATTTTGTGTGTAGCAATGTTTAGTGGTCCTCTATATAAATCCTGCCAATCATGCCCCTGGGGTCAAAAATGGCCCCGCCCCGAGGGTCATTAGCTCCCATAGACTTACAATGGGAAAAACATAAAAAAATCTTCTTCACAGAAACCACAAGGCCCAGAGCTTTCATATTTTGTGTGTAGCAATGTATAGTGGTCCTCTTTATAAATCCTGCCAACCATGCCCCTGGGGTCCATACGGGCCCCGCCCCGGGGGTTCATGGGTAAAACATAAAAAAATCTTCTTATCCGAAACCACAAGGCCCAGAGCTTTCATATTTTGTTTGTAGCAATATATAGTGTTCGTTTTTATAAATCCTGCCAACCGTGCCCCTGAGGTCCACACGGGCCCCGCCCCGGGGGCGTCATGATGAAAATATAAAAAAATCTTCTTCTCCAAAACCACAAGGCCCAGAGCTTTCATATTTTGTGTGTAGCAATGTTTAGTGGTCCTCTATATAAATCCTGCCAATCATGCCCCTGGGGTCAAAAATGGCCCTGCCCCGGGAGTCATTAGCTCCCATAGACTTACAATGGGAAAAACAAAAAAAAATATCTTCTTCTCCGAAACCACAAGGCCCAGAGCTTTCATATTTTGTGTGTAGCAATGTGTAATGGTCCTCTTTATAAATCCTGCCTACCGTGCCCCTGGGGTCTATACGGGCCCTGACCTGGTGGTGTCATGGGAAAAACATGAAAAAATCTTCTTCTCCAAAACCACAAGGCCCAAAGCTTTCATATTTTGTATGTAGCAATGTTTAGTGGTCCTCTATATGAATCCTGCCAATCATGCCCCTGGGGTCAAAAATGGCCCCGCCCCGGGGGTCATTAGCTCCCATAGACTTACAATGGGAAAAACATAAAAAATCTTCTTCTCCAAAACCACAAGGCCCAGAGCTTTCATATTTTGTCAGTAGCAATGTATAGTGGTCCTCTTTATAAATCCTGCCAACCGTGCCCCTGTGGTCCACACGGGCTCCGCCCCGGGGGCGTCATGGGAAAAACATAAAAAAATCTTCTTCTCCGAAACCACAAGGCCCAGAGCTTTCATATTTTGTTTGTAGCAATGTATAATGTTCCTCTTTATAAATCCTGCCAACGGTGCCCCTGGGGTCCATACAGGCCACGCCCCAGGCATGTCATTATCTACCATAGACTTATAATGGAAATAAATGAAAAAATCTTCTCTGCAACAGCATGACACAAAGCTTGTATATTTGATATACAGCATTGTCATTTGGAGCTCTACATAAATCCTGCCAATCTTGCCCCTGGGGTCAAATATGGCCCAACCCCAGGGGTCATTATAGGACCCTGACCTTGTTAGATGATTTTTTCAAGTGAACCAAAATGGCAGAAAAGAGGATACACAATCCAGACAAGAGCTCTTCTGCTGATGTAAGTAGGTTTTCAAGGTCACATGACCAAGATGGCCATCATACCCATATATATGGTAAAAACCCCAACTACTTTGTCCAGTGACTGTACTTGTTGGCTCTCAGGTGAGCGATCGTTGCCCCTGGGCTACTTGTTTTATACCCCCCGCAAAACGAAGTTTTAGGGGGGTATACTGTTTTCAGCCTGTCCGTCATTCCGTCATTCCGTGATTCCGTCATTCCGTCATTCCGTCAACATTTGGACATCTTTGCTGAATAACTTGAGTAGCTTTTGCCTGATTTGTTTCAAATTTTCACCACACTTGCACCATCAGACAATACATGTGTGGTATGAATTTAGGGGCCAAAGGGTCAGTATTGCAAGAGTTATGGGACTTTTTAAGTCTTCCTATAACATGTTTGCCATAGTACTGAAAGTACATACTTTGTGAAATCAACTCCTCTTACAGCTTTCAATGTTTCCTTTTAATATTTTGCTGATATGTTTCAGATATATTGCAGATGTGCATGAACAATTGTCATGCTGAAAAAATCATTTTTGACAAATTTACAGCATTTTTAACTTAGCCAATTTTCTATAATTGCTTATA
Organism: Rugalucina vietnamica; assembly: GCA_964017185.1. Taxonomy (NCBI): domain Eukaryota; kingdom Metazoa; phylum Mollusca; class Bivalvia; order Lucinida; family Lucinidae; genus Rugalucina; species Rugalucina vietnamica. The sequence continues at coordinate 74,552,453 of OZ024873.1, read as the reverse complement.
TTCAATAATGGTTGGTAGTGCATACTTTGTGAAATCAACTCCTCCTAGGGCTTTCAGTGTTTCTTTTCAGTACTTTGCAGACATGTTACAGACATATTGAAGATGTGCATGAAGAATTATAATGCTGAAAAAATAATTTTTGACAAATTTACAGCATTTTTTAACTTTGCCATTTTTCGACTATTGCTTACATACATACTTTGTGAAATCAACTCCTCCTAGGGCTTTTAGTATTTCTTTTCAGTACTTTGCAGACATGTTACAGACATATTGAAGATGTGCATGAAGAATTATAATGCTGAAAAAATAATTTTTGACAAATTTACAGCATTTTTAAACTTTGCCATTTTTCGACTATTGCTTACATACATACTTTGTGAAATCAACTCCTCCTAGGGCTTTTAGTATTTCTTTTCAGTACTTTGCAGACATGTTACAGACATATTGAATATGTGCATGAAGAATTATAATGCTGAAAAAATAGTTTTTGACAAATTTACAGCATTTTTTAACTTAGCCATTTTTCGACTATTGCTTACATACAATAATGGTTGGAAGTGCATACTTTGTGAAATCAACTCCTCCTAGGGCTTTCATTGTTTCTTTTTAATTATACCCCCCGCAAAACGAAGTTTTAGGGGGGTATACTGTTTTCAGCCTGTCCGTCATTCCGTCATTCTGTCATTCCGTCATTCCGTGATTCCGTGACTCCGTGATTCCGTCATTCCGTCATTCCGTCAACATTTGGACATCTTTGCTGAATAACTTAAGTAGCTTTTGCCTGATTTGTTTCAAATTTTCACCACACTTGCACCATCAGACAATACATGTGTGGTATGAATTTAGGGGCCAAAGGGTTAGTATTGCAAGAGTTATGGGACTTTTTAAGTCTTCCTATAACATGTTTGTCATAGTACTGAAAGTACATACTTTGTGAAATCAACTCCTCTTACAGCTTTCAATGTTTCCTTCTAATATTTTGCTGATATGTTTCAGATATATTGCAGATGTGCATGAACAATTGTCATGCTGAAAAAAATCATTTTTGACAAATTTACAGCATTTTTAACTTAGCAAATTTTCTATAATTGCTTATATTCAATAATGGTTGGTAGTGCATACTTTGTGAAATCAACTCCTCCTAGGGCTTTCAGTGTTTCTTTTCAGTACTTTGCAGACATGTTACAGGCATATTGAAGATGTGCATGAAGAATTATAATGCTGAAAAAATAATTTTTGACAAATTTACAGCATTTTTTAACTTTGCCATTTTTCGACTATTGCTTACATACATACTTTGTGAAATCATTTTTCGACTATTGCTTACATACATACTTTGTGTTTGCTTACATACATACTTTGTGAAATCAACTCCTCCTAGGGCTTTCAGTATTTCTTTTCAGTACTTTGCAGACATGTTACAGACATATTGAAGATGTGCATGAAGAATTATAATGCTGACAAAATAATTATAGCCCCGCTTTGAAAAAGTGGGGCTATACTGGATTCACCCTGTCCTTCCGTCGTTCTGTCCTTCCGTTATTCCGTCATTCCGTTATTCCGTTATTCCGTCCATAATTCTGTTACCACTCATAACTTGAGAACCAGTTGTAAGACTTTAACCAAATTTGGCATATGCATCAATATTGATAATATTAACTTATGTATAAATGCATGTCAGTTTCCCCAAATTTGCATAAGAGTTATTGCCCTTGGATGGCCCTATATTGACATCAGAATTTCGTTTCCGCTCAATATCTTGAGAACGAATTGACAGAATCTGACCAAATTTTGTATGCACATCATCATTGACAAGATCTAGCTTGGGATTGTTACCCGTCATTTTTCGCAAAATTTTGACGGAGTTACGGCCCTTGATTGACGTCAGAATTTCGTTTCCGCTCAATATCTTGAGAACGAATTGACAGAATCCGACCAAATTTTGTGTGCACATCAACATTGACAAGATCTAGCTTGGGATTGTTACCCGCCATTTTTCGCAAAATTTTGATGGAGTTACGGCCCTTAATTGACGTCAGAATTTCATTTCCGCTCAATATCTTGAGAACGAATTGACAGAATCAGACCAAATTTTGTATGCACGTCATCATTGACAAGATCTAGCTTGGGATTGTTACCCGTCATTTTTCGCAAAATTTTGACGGAGTTACGGCCCTTGATTGACGTCAGAATTTCGTTTCCGCTCAATATCTTGAGAACGAATTGACAGAATCCGACCAAATTTCGTATGCACATCATCATTGACAAGATCTAGCTTGGGATTGTTACCCGTCATTTTTCGCAAAATTTTGACGGAGTTACAGCCCTTGATTGACGTCAGAATTTCGTTTCTGCTCAATATCTTGAGAACAAATCGACAGAATCTGACCAAATTTTGTGTGCACATCAACATTGACAAGAGCTAGCTTGGGATTGTTACCCGTCATTTTTCGCAAAATTTTGAGGGAGTTACGGCCCTTGATTGACGTCAGAATTTCGTTTCCGCTCAATATCTTGAGAACGAATTGACAGAATCCGACCAAATTTTGTATGCACGTCATCATTGACAAGATCTAGCTTGGGATTGTTGCCCGTCATTTTTCGCAAAATTTTGACGGAGTTATGGCCCTTGATTGACTTCAGAATTTTGTTTCCGCTCAATATATTGAGAATGAATTGACAGAATCCGACCAGATTTTGTATGCACATCATCATTGACAAGATCTAGCTTGGGATTGTTGCCAGTCATTTTTCGCAAAATTTTGTCGGAGTTACGGCCCTTGATTGTCTTCAGAATTTCGTTTCCGCTCAATATATTGAGAATGAATTGACAGAATCCGACCAGATTTTGTATGCACATCATCATTGACAAGATCTAGCTTGGGATTGTTACCCGTCATTTTTTGCAAAATTTTGACGGAGTTATGGCCATTTATTGAGGTCAGAATTTCGTTTCCGCTCAATATCTTGAGAAGGAATTGACATAATCAGACCAAATTTTGTATGCGCATCAATATTGACGAGATCTAGCTTGTGATAGTTACCTGTCATTGTTTTTTTCACCCTGCAAAAAAGCTGAGAAGCGGGGCTATAGTCAGATTCTCTGACAATTCTAGTTTTTGACAAATTTACAGCATTTTTTACTTAGCCATTTTTCGACTAGTGCTTACATACAATAATGGTTGGTAGTGCATAGTTTGTGAAATCAACTCCTTCTAGGGCTTTCATTGTTTCTTTTTAATTCTTTGCAGATTTGTTCCAGATATATTGAAGATGTGCCTGAAGAATTTTTATGCTGAAAATTTTAGTTTTGACAAATTTACTGCTTTTTAAACTTAGCCAATTTTGACCATTTCTGCATATTATATTCAATTATGGTTGATAGTACATACTTTATGAAATCCAACTCCTCCTGGGGCTTTCAGTAATTCTTTTCAATACTTTGCAGACATATTACAGTCTTACAGACATATTGAAGATGTGCATAAAGAACTTTATTGGTGAAAAAATAATTTTTGACAAATTTACAGCATTTTTCAACTTAGACATTTTTCAACCATCACTAATATACAATACGGCTGGTAGTGCATACTTTATGAAATCAAGTCCTCCTAGTGCTTTCATTGTTTCATTTGAATTCTTTGCACACTTGTTCCAGATATATTTCAGATGTGCATGAAGAATTCTTATGCTGAATAATTTATTTTTGACAAATTTACAGCTTTTTTTTAGCATAGCCAATTTTTGACCATTTCTCATGATAAATAATGATCAACAGTGTACAGTGAAATCAACAATAATTTTACTCCCTAAGCTTAATACCTTACAGACATGAGTCAGACATACGGAGGATTTTCATGAAGGATTATAATGCTGAAAAGATATTTTTGACAAATTTTCTGCATGTTTGACTTAAAGGCCTTTAAGTTATTGGCCTTAAGTAATTTTGCGGGGGGTATACTGAAAGCCTTGCTTGCAGCCAATTTCTAGTTCTTTGCAGATTTGTTCCAGATATGTTGAAGATGTGCATGAAGAATTTTTATGCTGAAAATTTTAGTTTTGACAAATTTACAGCTTTTTAAACTTAGCCAATTTTGACCATTTCTGCTTATATTCAATTATGGTTGATAGTACATACTTTGTGAAATCCAACTCCTCATGGGGCTTTCAGTAATTCTTTTCAATACTTTGCAGACATGTTACAGACATATTGAAGATGTGCATAAAGAATTTTATTGGTGAAAAAATAATTTTTGACAAATTTACAGCATTTTTCAACTTAGACATTTTTCAACCATCGCTAATATACAATACGGCTGGTAGAGCATACTTTATGAAATCAAGTCCTCCCAGTGCTTTCATAGTTTCATTTGAATTCTTTGCACACTTGTTCCAGATATATTTCAGATGTGCATGAATAATTCTTATGCTGAATAATTTATTTTCGACAAATTTACAGCTTTTTTTTAGCATAGCCAATTTTTGACCATTTCTCATGATAAATAATGATCAACAGTGTACAGTGAAATCAACAATAATTGTACTCCCTGAGCTTTCAGTATATTATTTAATACCTACGTTTTTCATGAAGGATTATAATGCTGAAAAGATATTTTTGACAAATGTTTTGCATGTTTGACTTAAAGGAAGTTATTGGCCTTAGATAATTTTGCGGGGGGTATACTGAAAGCCTTGCTTGCAGCCAATTTCTAGTTCTTGTCTATTTTCAGCCTGCAGGGGTCTGATGTCCTGATAGCAATATTCATTATCGTAGCAATGTCCTTTGTGCCTGCCAGTTTTGTCGTCTTCCTGGTGTACGAGCGGGGCATCAAAGCCAAACATCTACAGTTTGTGAGTGGGCTCAACCCTGTCATGTACTGGCTGGCCAACTATGTGTGGGATATGGTATGTTTTTGTCACAGGACATAAACGTGTCTACAAGCAAAACAAAATGTCCAAAGTGCCCCCAAATCCCCTTTCTGAAGAGCTGAGCAGAAAGGGTGTTTCTAGGGGATTTGTGTGGCTATTTATTTTGCTTCTACACACTAAACGTCAATGTCCTGTGGTTTTTGTTTAGATTTTTTTTTGTGTTTTTTTTTATTCAGTTTAACGTCCCTTTCAAGATTATTTCAGCTCATTTGAGACGGGCCAATCAGTAGGTGGAGTGAAAATGGAAGAACCCTGAGAAAAACCACCTGACACACCCGCAAGCAGAACTTGGCTTGTCTCACATGTGGCCAGAGCGGGGCTCGAACCCACACCAGACACAGCGGTGAGATGATCGAATGGTTAAGTGCAGTAATGAAATATCAGTGCTCTTAACCACTTGGCCAATGAACAAATTGCAACCACAGAAGCTTGCATTGATGCACAGCAATCTATCTCACCCTAAACTGAATCTTTGATGTGCACCCAATATGATAGACCTTTCAAGTATATTTGAAGTACATTATTGATTCTTTGCATAGTTGCTCACATTGAAGAAAAAATTGTTCTAATAAATAACATTTGAGCCGCCTCATGGGAAAACCAACAATCTGCAAAGGCGAAAACAAAGACGCAGATCAGCTTCGCAGTAACTGCGAAGCTGATCAGCGTCTTTGTTTTCCCTATACGGATAGTATAGTTCCCCTTCTTCTTAAATCCGAAAATTTCAAGCTTCTGACCTGCTTCTGCGACTGTACAGCCTGATTTGTGTCTGACCTGTTCGGAAACCACATTGTTGGTTTTCCCACGAGGTGGCTCATTTCTCGCAGAATCATGCTTTGTTGTTATCCTGCTGATATTCCAGATACCAGCCTATGTCTTAAACTTGCCAGCCTGAAATGGATGGAGAATGATTGAAAATAATGTTAATTAATTTTAATTGTAATTTGATTATATTCCAGTGTAACTATGTGATCCCAGCGTTCTGTATAGTAGTAATCCTGCTGATCTTCCAAATACCAGCCTATGTATCACCTAATAACCTACCAGCTGTTGTGGGACTCTTCCTGCTATATGGGTAAGTTTTTGCAGAAAGTGTGCTTTGGTCGACAAACTTGAATAAACAAATACTAGCCTATTGTGTCATGAAATTAAAAAGACATGGTAAATCAAAGGTAAAGCAACTTAATCAGTTAACAATCTGAGTCAAGAATCTGTGACCTCACAATGGGCCTGAAGTTACCTAGAAATACAATAAGTTTGATAATGTAATATTTTGATGCATAAAAAATTGAACTTCAACTGACACATTACGAAAACTTGCCCATGCAATATATCAAAAAATTGAAAATTTCATTGAAAATTTTTGATATATTTAATATTTATGATCAAAACATTGACTGTGAGTACATGCCAAGGCGGTTCTAACGAGTACCCACAATCTATGTTTTGGAACAAAAATAAGAATGATAGGTGTACCCTTGCATACCCCAGTTTTGCTATACAAAGGTGGGGTATGAGTGGGTGTTATTTCATGGACATGTTTTCTTGATGATTTAAGTGGATACTTATTGAAAATAAATGTCTAATTTCAGTTGGTCAATGACACCCCTTATGTACCCAGCGTCTTTCAAGTTTGCTGAGCCCAGTACTGCCTATATCTTCCTTATTGTGATCAACTTATTTACGGGAATCACCTGTATTGTGTCTTCATTTCTACTGGAAATCTTCTCATATGACAAGGTAACTAATAAGTTAATTTTTTTGGGAATCACCTGTATAATGTGGAGATGTTAAACAAACAAAGTCGATATCAACGTTTTTATGGGAATCATTTGTATGGTGTCTTATGTCATAATTGATTTCAAGATCTGATGTAAAATGTGATATAAGAAATGTGTTTCTTCCATGGTAATTATCTGGATAGTTCGTCAGTTGATACAGAAATATGAGCACAGAATTGGCACTCAATTTTTAGCAAACATGTGCTAGAATCACCAGTATTTTTACAACATACTGAAATTTTTGCGAGACTTATTTCTGGAATTTCCGATTTCCCAATTATTATCAAGTTCTTGAATTCGCGAGCGAGTACTCTTGCAGTCTATAAAGCTTATAGTAATTATACCCCGCCACTTAAAAAAGTGTGGGGTATTATGTTATACCCTCCAAAAAAATTTGTGTTCGAGTGTCCGTCCGTCCGTCTGTCCGTCCGTCCGTCTGTCCGTCCGTCAGCGTTTCGTTTCCGGGCTCTATCTTGAGCATTTATTGACCGATTTTCTTCAAACTTTGTATAGGAGTTCATATCAGGAAGAAGTGGTTTGGGATTGAAGATGGGTAAATTTCGTCAAATAAGTACAGAGTTATGGCCCTTGATTTACGTTAAAATTTTGTTTCCGGGCTCTATCTTGAGCATTTATTGACCGATTTTCTTCAAACTTTGTATAGGAGTTCATATCAAGAAGGAGTGGTCTGGGATTGAAGATGGGTAAATTTTGTCAAATATGTACAGAGTTATGGCCCTTGATTTACGTTAAAATTTTGTTTCCGGGCTCTATCTTGAGCATTTATTGACCGATTTTCTTCAAACTTTGTATAGGAGTTCATATCAGGAAGGAGTGGTTTGGGATTGAAGATGGGTAAATTTCGTCAAATAAGTACAGAGTTATGGCCCTTGATTTATGTTAAAATTTTGTTTCCGGGCTCTATCTTGAGCAGTTATTGACTGATTTTCTTCAAACTTTGTATAGGAGTTCATACCAGGAAGGAGTGATTTGGGATTGAAGATGGGTAAATTTCGTCAAATAAGTACAGAGTTATGGCCCTTGATTTACGTTAAAATTTTGTTTCCGGACTCTATCTTGAGCATTTATTGACCGATTTTCTTCAAACTTTGTTAAGGAGTTCATATCATCATGGAGTGGTTTGGGATTGAAAACGAATAAATTTCGTTAAATAAGTACAGAGTTATGGCCCATGATTTACATTAAAATTTCGTTTCCTGCCTCTGTTTTGTGCATTTATCAACCAATTTTCTTCAAACTTCATTAAAAGTTCAGATCAGGAAGTATTGGTTTGGGATTGAAGATGGGTAAATTTTATTAATGTATACAGAGTTATGGACCTTCATTTATGACAAAATTTTGTTCTGCTCTTTATCTTGAGAATTTATTGACAAACTTTTTTGCTAGATTAAATTTGCATGGCGGGGTATCATGCATGCCTGCAGAGCTTTTATTCTTTCTTAGCGAGAACTTTATTTTGGTGAGGCAACGAATTTGCGAATATTAATGAAATTCTCGCAAACATTTACGAATTTACAGTACATGTACATGTTAATCCTCATTTCAGCATTTAGAGAAGATCCACCACATTCTGAAGGATGTATTCCTGATATTCCCCAACTACTGCCTGGGTAGAGGACTCATGGATATTGCCTTTAACCAGTACAAAAATGATTTCTACTTTAAAACAGGTCAGTCAGTGGCCACTTTGAAGCTCTCCCTTGATACTGAAAGCATGAGAAATTAGGAAAGATTGGCCTAGCTATATACATTGAATTCCCAAGTTCTTTAACATTGATGGAACGTAAAAAAATTTATTTAACCATATGATATTATGCTACTTACCAGAATATTTCTTCTCTTAATATAAGTACCCTTTTACTTCAATTAAATTGAAGAAGTCTCAGTGGTACATTAATAAAGCCTCCGGCCTTGTTGAAATAAAGACTTTAATACCATTCTTCCCCCATCTTTCTGGTGTAACTTTTAGTCCCATCTCTATACAACCTTGTCTATTCTTTAAACTTAAGCATAACAATATCAACCTAATCTGAGACTGAAACTAGCAAACTAGCAAAGCCAGACATATTTTTACCTACTTACTATATATACAAATGTACATTGAGCCGCCCCATGGGAAAACCAACAATCTGCATATGCGAAAACAAAGACGCAGATCAGCTTCGTGGTGACTGCGAAGCTGATCAGCGTCTTTGTTTTCGCTACTCGGATAGTACAATTCCTCTTCTACTTAAATCCGAAATTTCAAGCTTCTAGCTCTTTTCTGTGCTTGTACAGCCCGGTTTGTGTCAGACATGTTCGGAAACCACATTGTTGGTTTTCCCACGGGGCGGCTCATATGTTTTTGTGCCAATTTTAGGCCAGTATGACAAGATGTTATCTCCCTTTGAGTGGAATCTCACTGCCAAGAAGATGGTTGTCATGGCGATTAATGGACTGGTCTTCTTCCTTATTACACTGCTTTGTGAATACCGGTTTTTCATCAAACCAAGGTACGAAACAAACATTAGGATTTTAAAATAGTTCTTAGTTTTCCATAATTTCATGGCTGAAACCATCAATTTGTTAATGTCTGTATTGTTCTAGAGTATGATACAATAGAAATAAAGTGTACAAAGCCTTAAAAAAAAAAACAACATTTTTTTCTTCAGTTAATTCCATTTTGAGTGGCATATGGTTATTTTTCATAAGAAAATGCTGAGTGCTAAAGGATGAAGAATTTACTACAACATGTCAGAAGTGCCCCATGTCCAAAATTCAAAGAAACTTTACATCAGGAAAACATATCCATGAAAAGTATACCCCCTTGAACTCCACTTTTATATATAAAAGCTGGGGTTTGCAGGGGTATACCTAATTTTCTTATTTTTGCTCCAAAACATAGATTGTGGGTGCTCGTTAGAACTGCCTCGGTGAACTTGTACTTACAATCTATGTTTTGAGCAAAAAAAAAAAAAAAAAAAAAAACTTATAAAAAAAATTCTACTGAAAATTTTCATTCTTTACAACTTTAAAAATCTCTGTATATTGCATGGGCAAGTTTTCGTAATGTATTAAAAGACCTTTGTAATTTCCAAATAGTTTCATGAATAGTTTACATAGTTTCTTCTATCAAAAGATTCCAGTCATATGCAAATTTGAGGTAATTTCTTATTCTATGGTGAACACCTTTCGTTCTGATTTTAACAGTTTTGGCAAAAATGATCTTGCTGTGGAAAGAGAATAACTCGTATAAGAACTAAGCTATGTCTTGAGATCTGCTTTTGTGCATGTGTGATAACAAAGGCATTGATCAGCTAAGCATTATCTTAGTTTTACTCTGGTGTTATATACTGTTTACAATTAAGATCATTTTTGCAACAGAGTTCTCACAAGTTTATTACATGTACTAATTTAATTCATATTCTGTCTGTACTTGTTGAATCCAGAAAAATGTTTGTAACAATTTTCTTTTTCAGAGCTTCATTTACTAATTTTTTCCATTGGTTTTACTATCACTTTCTTTGTCAATTGAGTATTTAATGTTACCTAAGATTATATTTATAAGAAATTTACCAAATAATGCTATTAATACATGCATGTGCAAAGAAGATTACTAGTATACAGAAAGTCTAATTTTGACCTCCAGCAAGCATTTCAGGAACTGTCTTTACAGTAACTGTTGTTTTATTCCAAAGTCCATTTTATCACATGTTAATTTTGTCACATTTTGCTAACATACACTGGTTCTTATCAACATTTATCTATTTTTAGCTCACCTGAGCCGAAGGCTCACAGGTGAGCTTATAGGATAGGCAGGCATCCGTCGTCCGTCGTCGTCCGTCCGTCGTCCGTCCACAATTTCAAAGAAGAATATTTCTGAAGCTAGTAGGCCGATCTTGATCAAATTTAATGTGAACCATAATTCGGGTTGGGGGATTGATGGCATTAGGTTTTGGAGCAGATTGTATCAAAATTGTGGTTTCCATGGCAACAGATAGGTCCCATAGACTTACAATGGGAAAAACTAAAAAAATCTTCTTCTCTGAAACCACTAGGCCCACAGCTTTGATATTTGGTATGTAGCAATGGCTAATGGTCCTCTACATAAATTGTGCCATTCATGCCCCTGGGGTCAAATTTGGCCACGCCCCGGGGGTCGATAGTCTCCATAGACTTACTATGGGAAAAAAATTAAAAAATCTTCTCTGAAACCACAGAGCCCACAGCTTTGATATTTGGTATGTGGCAATGGCTAATGGTCCTCTACATAAATTGTGCCAGCCATGCCCCTGGGGTCAAATTTGGCCACGCCCCGGGGGTCGATAGTCTCCATAGACTTACAATTGGAAAAACTAAAAAAATCTTCTTCTCTGAAACCACTAGGCCCACAGCTTTGATATTTGGTATGTAGCAATGGCTAATGGTCCTCTACATAAATTGTGCCATTCATGCCCCTGGGGTCAAATTTGGCCACGCCCCGGGGGTTGATAGTCTCCATAGACTTACTATGGGAAAAAATTCAAAAATCTTCTTCTCTGAAACCACAGGGCCCACAGCTTTGATATTTTGTATGTGGCAATGGCTAACGGTCCTCTACATAAATTGTGCCAATCATGTCCCCGAGGTCAAATTTGGCCACGCCCCGGGGTCGATAGTCTCCATAGACCTACAATAGGAAAAACTAAAAAAATCTTCTTCTCTGAAACCACTAGGCCCACAGCTTTGATATTTGGTATGTAGCAATGGCTAATGGTCCTCTACATAAATTGTGCCATTCATGCCCCTGGGGTCAAAGGCCAGGTCCCGGAGGTTGATAGTCTCAATAGACTTGCTATGGGAAAAAAATTCAAAAATCTTCTTCTCTGAAACCACAGGGCACACAGCTTTGATATTTTGTATGTGGCAATGGCTAATGGTCCTCTACATAAATTGTGCCAGCCATGCCCCTGGGGTCAAATTTGGCCACGCCCCGGGGGTAGATAGTCTCCATAGACTTACAATGGGAAAAACTAAAAAAAACTTCTTCTCTGAAACCAAAAGGCCCAGAGCTTCTATATTTTGTATGTAGCAATGTTTGGTAGTCCCCATTATAAATTGTGCCAGTCATGCCCCTGGGTCAAATTTGGCCATGCCCCGGGGGTCAATAGTGTCCATGCATAGACTTTCATTGGTCGATTCTCAATTAATTTAAATCTCATGAGCTTACAATGTGATAATCTCTCAGGTGAGCTACAGGACCAATGGTCCTCTAGTATTTAAAAAGGCTGTTAAAAGTTTATATAAATTGTTTCTTTCACTGTGATAAGCCATGATTCTATACAACTATTATGTGCACTTGTACAAAACCTAACCATTACTTAGCAACTAATTTCACTATTATTTCAAAAAAATACTGAAACCAGCCTCTTACTTTTTCATTGAGTAGAGCTTTGTAGCTCTGTTATGAAAAAGGTGACATCTCTTTTACATTTATGTGTTCTTCCTTTGAGAAATTATACATCAAACAGAAGATGTATACATAAAAAATGAGCCACATCGTGAGAAAAACGGATTTTTGCCTGTGCAAAAACAAAGGCGCAGACTAGCTTCGCGGTGACCGCGAAGCTGATCAGCGCCTTTGTTTTTGCTACACAGATAGGACAATCCCTCTTCTTCTTGAATCCAAAATTTCAAGCTTCTAGCTCTTTTCTGTGACTGTACAGGCTGGTTTGTGTCAGACCTGGTCAGAATCCCAAATTGTTGTTTTTCTCGCGCAAAGGCTCATTTATCTTTGTTTCTAGCTATACCAGTGATACTATATAAATACTAATAACTAAAGCAAGACCTAAACATGACATAACCAGTTAAGCTATCATTTTAAGATCATTTTAAGAAAATAACAAAACATCTTATATCTGTGGAGCTATAGATTTGTAAAGAAAATTTTGAAAGGTGACATCCAACTATTTGGACATTAACCCTAATAAAAGGTGTTGTCATTTCTCTAAAATTTGAACAACTGTGAAAAGAACCTTGCTATGATGCAGCCGAACATGATGCAAACAAAAAGGCAAACATGGTAGCACTAAATCTTCAGCATGTATGAAGAAGCTTACATATTCATCACTGTCTTAATGAATCTCAAAATGAAATTGCAGAAAGCACAAGATCAAGCATCGAGATGACTCAGATGAAGATGTTGATGTAGCCATGGAGAGAAAAAGGGTTCTTCGGGGTAGCGGCAAAAACGATCTGCTCAGATTGGAAAATCTTACTAAGGTATTACATTTGAGCCGCCTCGTGGTAAAAACCAACAATGTGGTTTCCGAACAAGTCTGACACAGAAAGGAGCTAGAATCTTGAAATTTATGATTTAGGTAGAAGAGGAATTGTACTATCTGAGTAGCGAAAACAAAGGCGCTGATCAGCTTCGCGGTTACCGAGAAGCTGATCTGCGCCTTTGTTTTCGCCTTTGCAGATTGTTGGTTTTCCAACGAGGAGGCTCATTTGGCCTATACTAAAGCTTCTTCAAATTATGTATCCCCTATCAAGGGATGCAGTGTTTTAGATCATGGTTTGTACAAGACTTGGTATTCTTTTTGCAATAGCTGTATTGTAGTGGGCTGTCTTTCTTTTTGCGTCATAGACAATGCAATCGTAAATCTCAACCTGGGCTACACTTTTTGGTTATAGGAACATTTATTTTGTTTTCAGGTGTATAAAACCAGGAAGCTAGGCTGTCACCTTGCTGTAGATAAACTGTGTATAGGTGTACCAGCAGGAGAGGTATGTAGGAATGGAAGTATTGCCTTTTCATTCAGATATTCTATCATGTATAGTAATGCCCAAATAGGGCTATAAAGTAATAATGTAATGTAATTTGATCAGGGTCCGCTCTGTTTACCTATAATTGTGTCCAAAAACTGTATGTATGTTAGCAGTCACTAGATTTTTTTTTTGTTTTGATTCAGTTTTACGTCCCTTTCAAGATTATTTCAGCTCATATGAGACCAATCAGTAGGTGGGGCAAAAACGGGAGAACCCCGAGAATAACCACCTGACACACCCACAAGCAGAACTTGGCTTGTCTCACATGTGGCCAGAGCGGGGCTCGAACCCACACCAGACACAGCGGTGAGATGATAGAGTGATTAAGAAACAGCGCTCTTAACCGCTCGGCCACGGGGGCCGCTGTACTGTATATCAACTCAAGAGACAGAAAGCTAAGTTATACTACATTGCATAGAAATGTGAATACAGTCTAAATGTCTAAAAAAACCTGTTTTCACTTTAGTGTTTTGGTCTTCTTGGTGTAAATGGTGCAGGAAAAACTACCACCTTCAAAATGATGACAGGGGATATCTCTCCAACATATGGTGATGCTTATCTCAATAGATACAGGTTAGAGTCATGACATGTTTGCCAATTAAATGAGCCGCGACGCGACAAAACCGGTCTTCGGGAGTTCCGACCAGCTCAGACATAAACCGGCCTGTACAGTTACAGACAAGGGCTAGCAGCTTGAAATTTCGGATTTAAGAAGTTACCGCGAAGCTGATCTGCGCCTTTGTTTTCGCCTAGGCAAAAATCCGGTTTTCTCACAATGCGGCTCAAATACCTCTGCAACTGCAAGTATTGTTCTAGTCTCATGCAAGTTGAAATTATTATGAAATATAGCAGCAGAGTACCATTCATTTAGCTTTAATAGGCAGTATTGTAATATTTCAGGATTTTTGATGATTTCTCGAAGATTTTCAGATTGACAGATTAATGTTTCCTTTGGCTTTATCATTTAGTACAATTATTGCCAAACTTACTTGCTAACATGCTGGAAGCAATTTACACAATTCAGTAAGGTGCCCACATCTTGCAAATAGACATTATGCTAATATGTACACTTATTGCTTCTTTCAGCATTTTAAAGGATATGTTGAAGGTACAGCAGAATATAGGCTACTGTCCCCAGTTTGACTCTCTATTTGATGAACTCACTGCCAGAGAACATATACAGCTTTATGCCAGACTTAGAGGTGTGCCACCAAAGGAGGAAAAAAAGGTTAATACATGTAGTTGTTATTGTTGTTGTATGAACTTATTACCAGTCAGCATATGACTTTCCAATTGTACCAGTCTGCGAGGTGTGCCACCAAAAGAGGAAAAACAATTCAGTTGAAGTTGTAATTGTTTATGTTATGCCTTTCCATTTAAGTCGAAAATTCAGACTTTGTAAAAGATCAACAGAATAGTAATGCATTGGATAAGGCAATCCTTCTTGGCTGTAGTTGCGGTTATAGGAACTGTGTTTGAAACCTAAGAATTCTTGTATGTCCGTGTTTTGAGGTTGTTGAAATGGCACTGCGAAAGCTGGATACCAACAAACCACCAGACAGTTAACAAAAACTATGATGTGCAGTTGCACTTGTAGAAAGAACTACCATTTGCAGTTGCACTTATAGAAACAATGTATTTGTAATAAATGAAGTTATGTACTTTTCTTTTTTTTTGTATTATCAATTATAGATTGTAGAATGGGCACTGAGTAAGCTGGATCTTAATCAGTACGCAAACAAACCATCAGGGACGTACAGTGGGGGCAATAAAAGAAAATTATCAACTGCAGTTGCACTTATAGGTCATCCACCACTTATATTTATGGTAAGATTGATCATTGCTTTTGGATTTTAACACACACATTGTTTTACATGCTATAAAAATTTGCTAAGTCTGTGTGCTTCTCTTTGAATTTTCAGCTGTTACTTGGGGCATTGCAAATTTAATGCATTAGAAAATTATGATAGATAGAACCCACTTATCTCGCAAAACAATACTTAGCTCAAGGAGAGCATGGTGGTAGAGCATCAGCACCATGGTGGTGGAGCAAGAGGTTGGGTCTTGAAATCTACTGCCTTTATGTTGTGTCCTTGAACCAGACATTAATCCTACCCAAGGATGGTTGATCATAAGTGACATTGACCTATAACCTAGGTGATCTTGACCTATATTTTACAGGATGAGCCCACTACAGGGATGGACCCACATTCCAGGAGATTTCTGTGGGACCTAATAGTTAGCCTAATAAATGATGGCAGATCTGTGATACTGACATCTCATAGGTGAGGGTAATAATTGAGCCGCCCCATGGGAAAACCAACAATCTGCATAGACGAAAACAAAGACGCAGATCAGCTTCTCGGTAACCGCGAAGCTGATCAGCGCCTTTGTTTTCGCTACTCGGATAGTACAATTCCTCCTCTACTTAACTCCAAAATTTCAAGCTTTTAGCCTGCTTCTGTGCTTGTACATGCCGGTTTGTGCCGGACCTGTTCGGAAACCACATTGTTGGTTTTCCCATGAGGCGGCTCATATTTTATCATAACAGTGGTAGATTTAGAGGAGGTTGAAGGGGTATGCACGAAACCCCCTCTTGGACCAAATTACTTTGTTTTCATGGAGCAGTTTAAGATAGGACAGGTCAAATGCAGAAAACAAACCCCCCATGGTTGGTTTGAACCCCCCTACCTGAAACCCTGGATCCATCCTGTACAGCTACTTTTTGCAGGATGGGTTGTAGGCATAAAACATTGTTTCTATCTGTCTGTCAACAATTTATGTCCACCCTACCATTCAATCTGTCTATCTGAGGGTAGGAGATCTGTAAATTTGAAACCTGGATACTTATTATTGGTGACCTACTTTTCAAGCACACCTTGACCTACATTTTACGCCTGTATTTCTCTGCAAATCTGATATCTTCAGTAATGGAACCATGCATCAATATTGTACTTGAGACTCTTTTCATGCACATCATGACTTTGTGCCCTTGACTTTATGCCATATGTCATAATTTTACAATATTTCATTATTTCAGTATGGAAGAATGTGAGGCACTGTGTACACGACTGGCAATAATGGTGAACGGAAAATTCAAGTGCCTTGGCAGTATACAACACCTCAAAAATAAATACGGGGACGGCTACACTTTCTGTCTCCGCCTTAAAGGGCCGGACTACGAACGCGCCCAGAGACAAGCTCAGAGATTTGTTGCTCATAACTTTCCTGAGGCAATAATTAAGGAGAGTCATTACAATATTTTACAATTTGAGATGAAGTGTCGGAACATTTCGTTGTCGTATGTGTTTTCTAAGATGGAGAGTGCACAGAAGGATCTCAGTATAGAGGATTACTCAGTCAGTCAGAATACGCTGGATAATGTAAGTTGTGATTTTGTTTCATGTTTAACTATTTAGCGACAAGTCTCACCCATAGGAAGGGGGAGCTCAGTGGCTCAGTGGTACAGGATCAGACTTGAGAGTTCAATGTGGTGGTTGGCATCCCACTGGTGCCAGTTGTGTCCTTGAGTAAAAGACACTAATTACAGTAAACACTGTTATATACCAAGAAAGCAGTGGATTTGTCACCAAATAAATGAACGATTGCTGACTAGGACTCAAAACCACAATTACATTAGTTCCCATTAGATTGGTGTTCCAACTGTTCCCTTTATGAAATTTCCATATTCTCATGATTGTTTCTTAAAACTAGATGCTTAAAAAAATTACCTCCCTTTGTATATTCACTAAAGTATTCAAGATAACATCCTCATATGTGAAATAACTGAATGTCTTCTTTTCATCATTATTGAATTTTTTCTCGCCAGGTATTTATAAACTTTGTAAAACAGCAAATGGAGATTGTCCGAGAAGAAGGTCATGAACCTGACCCTGTTTCCATGACAACACAGAGAACTAGGACCTTATCATCTACCACTCGACCTCCAGCAGCAGACGACAGTGATGATGACCTACTTAGCCCAGTTGCTAGGCAACAGTATCCATTGGAGACAGAGGATGATGATGAACCATTGTTACAGTTTGATGAAACTGGGGTAGGTCAAAGTTCACTGGTTCATGTTGAATATTGACCAATCAATGCCTTTGATTTGAGGAGTAACATATTGTTGAGGTGCCATAGAAAGCAACTGGTTTGTTATGAGACATTCAGCATTGTGCTTTTACTTGTACCTTTTTGTCTAAAGGTGGAATGCTGAAATTGGTGAAATATATTGTTATATACATTGTATCAGAGTTAAAAATTTTTAGCCAGTGCACCCCTCTCTCAAAGGCATTAGATATGAGCCACTTCGTGAGAAAACCAACATTTTGTATATGCGAAAATAAAGGCGCAGATCAGCTTCGCAGTAACTTCGAAGCTGACCAGCGCCTTTGTTTTCTCTACACGGATAGTTTAATTAATTTACTTTCTAAATCCAGAATTTCCAGTCTCTGGGTCTTTTCTGTGCTTGCACAGCTCAGTCTGTGTCGAGCCTGTTCGGAAACCACATTGTTGGTTTTCTCATCAAATGGTTAAAGTTTTCTGTTATGTTTTGAATTAATTGTTTGCATGTTGCTAACACTGTTTCAAGTTTTAACTGTGAAATTACATAAAATATGAAAAATATGTCTGATAATTAGACTAATCAGACAACTGAGCTAGCTAAAAAAAAAACACAAGATTTTGATGAAAAATTCTTAGACATATTGTTTCATAATGACTTTCCACTATTATCTCTTTTTATTGCATATTAAATACCCGTGTCACAAGATATTAACAGCCGTTTATTAATGAAGAAAAGCTATGCATTGATATTGCAATTCACATGCGCATGTGCTGTTAATACATGGCTATTACTTATGCGCGTTACAGGGTGCCACGCAAAGCACGTGCTAATAATGAGAAACTGAAGTCCACCGGGAAAGAGCATACATTAAAAAGAAAGCTTTTACGGGTATGAAAATGTGATGAGGCTGTAAATTATAGCGCACCATTATTTCTTTCTTATTTCGTTTCTGCAGAATTTATGCAATAATTGCGGTCAAAAATGATTTTGTCATTCATTAACATTCGCTAGGTCCCTCATGGAGTGTTGAAAACCTTGGGCTGCGCCCTCGGTTTGCAACACCCCCCTCCTGACCTAGCGAATGTTAATGAATGGAAAATAATGTTTTATCCCAATAGTAAAGCTTACTCTCTTTCCTGTTTTCAGACACATCTAACTTTGTTAAACATGGACACGGTAAATGTGTAACAATTCACTATGCTATGGCAGTGTTCAGTCCCTTCTGCTTTATGTCAGTTAAACTCTAGCCGCTCGACAGTTTGTGTCTTTCACCAACATTCTGAATGACATTCTTGTGGAATTCATCTATGTGATAATTAGCAACTTGCTATAGCAAGATTATATACGATATGTAGCAACAGGATTACATGCGATATGTAGCAACAGGATTACATGCGATATGTAGCAACAGGATTACATGCGATATGTAGCAACAGGATTACATGCGATATGTAGCAACAGGATTACATGCGATATGTAGCAACAGGATTACATGCGACATGTAGCAATGTGGGTTTATTTGAGAAAATGTGATAAATAGCAATTATGCGGAATTGTGTGTGGAAATGTGATAATTATTACTGATTTGCTTTTGCGGGGATTATATTTGTAAAAATGACAATTAGCAACTTGCTATTGTGGGATAAAACGTGAAAATGCAATAAATAGCAAAGTGCTATTGTGGCCTATATAAAGTGAAAGCTTGCATGTGTCTTAAATGTGGATTAAAAGTAATCAGCTGGCAACTGATTGGTTCCAAGTTGTGAAATGAAGTGAACATCTAAATTTAGCGATGAAGGCTCATTAATCATTTGGCCAATCTTCCTTGTGGCCCTCTCTTAACAACAAATATTGAAGTTGTGCTATTGCTATGACATTCAAACTCAACTCAAATAAAGGTTTGCGATTGACAGTTCCCATTCTTCTTAGACAACGGATTTAGACATGATTGTGCTCAAAGCTAATTCACATGACAATTGTTGTTGGAAATTTTATTTACATCACATTAAAGCTCAAATTCTTATTCGGGAACGAGGGTATCACAAGTCTGCTTACATAACAGTTGGAGCTGCTAAATATATACATAGAACACCAAAGTTGTTTACGAAAACATGCCCATGCAATATACGGTGAGTGATTTCTAAAGTTGTAAAAAATGAAAACTTTCAGTAGAAAAGTTTCTATGTTTTTCTTATTTTTGCTCAAAACATAGTTTGTGGGTACACGTTAGAACCCACAATCTATGTTTTGGAGCAAAAATAGAAAAATAGGTATACTCCTGCATACCCCAGTTTTTCTATACAAAAGTGGGGTATAAGGGGGTATACATTGTATACATGTATCCTGATGTACGAGCTGGAATCACTTGCATACAAAGAGATTTTCAGATAGGCGATAATTGCCACTGAACGATACCAATGAATTAGAAAACAGTATAAGCCCTGGTCAAGTTGCTACTTGATCAGTTTATTAGGGTCTTTACTCTTTTGGAAGATTCATATATGTCCATACTTACAATGAGCCTGTGACTTATGAATTGTCCTAGATGTTTAAAGAATGTTGATGTGCTGGATTTCTTTATAAAACTTCTTACTCATTTACCTCTACTGTATAGATAGTGCCTCTTACAAACTAGTGCTTTCTTAGAAGGCTTAGAATTTATGTGTTCCATAGTATATGTATTTTATAGATTTTTCAAATATTCACACTTTCATATTTAGAATGCGGTTTTTGATGAATATTTGGAGATATTACAGTTCAACCTCATTATAACACACCTCATTACAATGTGGTTTTCTGTGGCCATGTCATGGCTCCCAAAATAATTATTTTGCTATATATCTATTGTAAGAAACTTCATTAGAACACAGTTTCATTTATAACATGATCTGTTTATATTGACCCCAAAGATAGCATTATAATGAGGATGACCTGTATATTAGTGGTATATACTTGCCAATTTTTTGTGGCATTACAGAAGACAACAGCAACTTAGCCAGCAATGGATGATCAAGACTTAGTGTGTGCAGTAAATATTGTCATTTTTTATCTGTTCAACACTAGTATATTACTTTCTTCTGGTAAAATGCTGTTTTCCTATCTTTTTGCTGGTGTAACATTTTAGAATGTAAATGTTTTCGTTGTCTACGTCAGTTGACTTTCCGATCTCAGCCAAGAAAATCCAAGACACAAAATCCTGTATCATTACATAAATATGCCCATGCAATATACAGAGATTTTTTCAAGAAGCAAAAATTGACAATATTATTGAAAAAAATTTGATTTTTTTTTTTATTTTCGCTCAAACCATGCATTGTGGGTACTTGTTAGAATCGCCTTGGGGACGCGAGGCAAGGCGGTTCTAACGAGTACCCACAATGTATGTTTTGGATCAAAAATAAGAAAATTAGATGTACTCCTGCAAACCCCAGTTTTTCTATATATAAGTGGGGTTTAAGGGGGTATATATTACACGGACATGTTTTCCTGATGTACTAGCCCAGTTAGCAAAGTTGGTAGCGAGTCTCTCATTGAGACAGCCAGCCAGCCTTGGAAAACAAGGTCAAGGTGAAGGTCATTCCAGCATGACTTCAGTCATTTACTGTGGATGTTAGGCAAGAAATTAATCTAAGTCCCTTATTTTGTGATGACCAAATGATATAGTACAAATTAAGTTAGTCAACTCATATGCATTTGTATACTTTACAGTGGGTGACGATATTTTATTGCATTTTATTGCCAGCCATCTTGAAATGTGTTCCAACGCATCTGTATGCATTTGGATGTTTTACACGAAGGTTTGCCATCTCGATGTTTAGTCAGATGATCTTGTACTTCCAAGAATGAAGTCAAACATGAGTACACATTACATTTATTACATTTGAGCTGCCTTGTGGAAAAACCAACAAATGTGGTTTCCAAACAGGTCCAACACAAATCAGCCTGTACAGTCACAGAAGCAGGCCAGAGGCTTGAAATTTGGGCTATAAGTAGAAGATGAATTGTACTATCCGAGTAGCAAATACAAAGGCGCTGATCAGCTGTGCAGTTACTGCACAGCTGATCTGGGCCTTTGTTTTGCATATGCAAAAATTTCGTTTTCTCATGCGGCGGCACATATTCCATGTCTGAATATGTATCTATTCATTATGTTTTAGTCGGATATGACTACAAGCACATACAGTTTTACTTCTGGAAGAACCTCTTTGATCATAAAAGTGCTGCACCTTTTACGCATATCATGAAGTTTTCAGCTCCCATTTTTCATCTTAGATTTTGCCATTGTTTTTATCTCATATTTCACCATATTTATTGCAAAGTTTTTGCCATTGTCTACCATTGTCTGCCATTGTCAGCCAGTCAGGCATATACTTAGCTTAATTGTTTTCCAAATGCCATTTTGATCTCTTTATATAACATTATTTCAGAGGTTAACTTTTGCATTTACATAATGTCTTCAGCTTTGATTATATTTGACTATATTTTATTATGATATTGTCATTTATATGCACAGAATTCATCTGTGCGGATTTTATATGTTTATTTCTTGCTATACTGCATGAATAAAGAGTTTGTTGTTAGCTTTATCTTGAAAACATTATAATTTAAAGTGTATATTTGGTCCCGAGCTTTTTCATGTACAAGTTCGCATTTCCAAGCTGCTCATCGCTGCAATATAGTTTACCGGTGTAAACGGACACAATCATTTTATGTTATGTATGACATATGAGCCTATGCGTGAGAAAACCAACAATTTGGGTTCCGACCAGGTCTGACACAAACCAGCCTGTACAGTCACAGGAGCAGGCTAGAAGCTTGAAATTTTGGATTTAAGAAGAAGAAGGATTGTACTACCCCTGCAACGAAACCAAAGGAGCTGATCAGCTGTGCAGTTACTTGTTTTTGCCTATGCAGATTGTCGGTTTTCTCATGCGGCGGCTCATATGATTGTTTTATGTTAGGTATGGCCCATGTGAGTTACATGTTATGAGACTTGTTAGATTTGTGAGGATGTTTAAGCAAGATTAAAGTAACTGTTATATCTTGCCAGGTCACGCTTGATTTGAAATCTGTCAGTTTGCACATGTAGTTTAGATGCATCTCACTCATTTGATATGTGGGAACATGGTGACCTGGTCCCAAGGTTATAAAACTTTTTCCATGCTCAGCTCAGCTGAGACTTAAATTTATCCTGCTCATCAACAATTGTTGGCATTTTAACATTTATTAGCAGGATAAATTACAGGCTTGGGGTTCTAAACCTTCAATTTCAATATACTTGGGCTGTTTCAGTATTCATGAGCAGTCTAAATTTTATGCTCAGCTGAGTTGAGCATGAAAAAAGTTTTATAACCTTGGCACCTGGTGGTCTAGAATTGAGTTCCAAATCAAGAGATCTTGGGTTCATTCCCCTCACTGGGCACCCTGTTGTGTCCTTGAGCAAGACACATTAATACTGCGTTTACACTATGTTCACGGCGGCCACGTTTCAGACAACCATGAGCAAAACGGGATAACCGCGAGGCAACGCAGGGGAACGGGATAGGCAAACATAGCACGCCGGGATAACCGTGGACACCGAGACAAATGTATTGACAGTTTAAAAATCTGCCACGGTAGTCACGGCGTAAATGAGAAACGTAATGGGCTGTGATAAAACGGGCTGAACGTAACACACCGTGACAGAATGTAACAGTATATAGTGAAACGTGGAGGCGGTCCGTAGTGCAACGGGAGGCTAGTGAATAGCCCGGCAAGCTACGGATCTTCCACGTTCTGTTGTGTTTGATCATAGTTGTCTCACGTCTCGTCCCGTTTCCTACGGAATACTCAACACGTTTTGTTGCGTTAAGTTATGGTGCATTACGGTCTTTGACAGTGTTCACCCCGTTCTACTACGTATGTCACGTTCTGTTACGGTTATCACGGCGCGTGAAGTTTATAGATATAAAATGGCATATCATGGGGACAAGTTCCTTCATATTGGAGCAGTCACTATAGTGAACAATGCAGACCATACCTTGCACTATGCAGTTGAAGAAGAATTACAATCCCAAACTTTCTTAATCAAAAGGTACAAGTAGGCAAAGATCAGGAAAAGGCGCAATCAGAAAAAGATTCCCACTCCAAAAACCGAGGTGGGAAAAAACCAAACTAACAATCAGGTACTTATACCATGAAACATATCGTAAGCCGAATGAGCAGCTATTTTCCCAATAGGTGGCCACTCAGTTACCTTAACTTAACTAAAAATATGAAAACACACATAAGGCGCCAACAGCACAAAAATTTTTAAACACCAAGACATAAAACAGAAAGAACCACCACAGAAGTATCGACTTGGAACGATCAGTAACACAAAGTTAACAACTCTGCAGTCGGTTGTTGAGGAGCGCGGTTATTATTATTTCAAAGGACTTATTCGTACACAAAAAGAAAAAATGTGCTTTATATTTTATGGTGTCTACGTTTCGTCCGTAGCTGACCTTAACAGACCAAAAAACGTGTTGCGCCTTGGTCAAAACGCAACTGACCGCAACAGAACGTAATAGGCCGTAATAGAACGTGCTAATAATCGTGTTAGATCGTGGATAACCGTAACGTACCTTAGCGCCTCCGTGACACACCAGCTTATCACTACCACGGCTTGTTACAGATATTGTAATACAACGTAAGAAAACGTAACAAAAGGTAATAGATCTTAAAAATCAGAGAAATGTATTACCAAAACTCCTCGGCACGCTACGTTTCTAGCAAACGGGGCTGCCAGGGCCGCCGGGAACATAGTGTAAACGCAGTATTACTCTCCATACTACAGGTAAATGCCCAGGAAGCAGTGGCTCTGTCTCAACTTGACTGAAAATTTGTTGACGGGGTAATAAACCTCAATACAAAATTTTTTTATCAGAGTTTATTTTTTTGCACAAAAAGAGACAAAGCAAATGTCTCAAGCAAGATGTAACAGTTACTTATGTTTGAAATGTGATACATTTTGTTGTTATTTTTTCATTATTGCATCTGCATGTAATTGATAGTCAAACAAACATTTTATCTTTTTGTGTGCTGATATTTTACATTCAGAATACATTTTTTTAACATTTTACACTATGTAGTTTAGTAGCTCTTCCTTAAAAATACATGGATTTAACAACAAATATATTTTTCTCTGGATACTTAAAGGACAAATGAGCCGAATCATGAGAAAACTGGCATTTTTCATATGCAAAAACAAAGACTATTTATAACCTTGGGGCCTGGTATATACTGCTTAGAAAGCCCTCAGCTTTACCATGAGAAGTGGTTAGGTAATATGCATGTAAGACATATCTGTTTACAGGGCATTGAGATGCCATGCAACTCATTTTGGGGCAGAACTCCCACAAAATTGGAGGTCATGTCCCAACATGACATGGGAGGTAATGTCCCAACATGACTTTCCTGTTCACAGTGATATTGAACAACAAAACAAACATAACTAAAATTCATCTCAACACCTCGGGTAAGATGATGCACTGCCCTGCACCTTAGCCATGCCATCCCCAGCCTTAACTGGGGTTATAAAACTTATATCGTTCTCAACTCAGCTGAGCATAAAATTTAAACATAACCAAAATTGGTTGAAATTTCAGGTTCAGATTGCCAAAGCTTGTAATTTAGCCTTCTAATAAATGTATTTTAAAAAATGCCAATAATTGTTAGCATTTCAACAGTTATGAGCAGGATAAATTTTAGTCTCAGCTGAGCTGAGCTTGAAAAAAGTTTTATAACCTCGGGGCCTTAACTGGGGTAACACTGTTCTTGACTGGTGCATAATTGTTTCATTCTTATAAAACACATTTGATGCACTGGGTACTGGTAGGAACTTGATTGTGTTAATGTTCATATAAGTAAAGTAACATTAAGAAACACTTAGATACCTTTGAATTAGTTTGATGGAGCTGTTTCATCAGACGACATGGTCATATGTCATCCTTACTACATTGTTGAAATACATTTGCTTAACTAAGGTGCTCAATAAAATGACAAATGGCTAATCTGTGGTTGTTTTATTTGATCTCCCACACAGAGTAGTGCATGTCAGTCATTTCTGTTTGAACAATTTAGGTTTCAGTATAATATAAATGGACGGTCCAGGGAAGCCCACAATCAAATAACATGTACCCAATGGAAAAGGATTTTTTTTTTGAAGTTTTCTACAGTGGAAGTGTGAGCAACATCCAAATGAGCCTTTGCATGAGAAAAACAACAGTCTGGGTTTCCGACCAGGTTGACACAAACTGGACTGGGCAGCTACCGAAGATGGCTAGATGCTTGAAATTTCGGATTTATGAAGAAGAGGAATTGTACTATCCGTGTTGCGAAACAATGGTGCTGATCAGCTTCTAGGGTACCATGAAGCTGGTCTGCGCCTTTTATTTTGCATATGCAAATTGTTGGTTTTCTGATGTGGTGGTTCAAATGTGAGATTCATATTTGCACAAGTTTAATGTTTAGACTGAAATGTTCATTAGAATCCTCTGGCACAAACCACCCCATTTTAAACCAGAGGCTGTGGGTTCTATCCTTGGCCTCTCAGTTGAGGTTCTGTCTCCTTATGACCATTACTGTTGGTGGGGTGTTAAACCCAAATCAACCAAAACCAACCAAATGTATGTGTACAGTTTACGTCCATAAGTGAGGTCGAAGAACTAGGTCCCTTGGACTTGACACATGAGGCACAACGTAGTTCTTAGCCTCGTCACGGTCTGTCCATGTCAGTTGTATGTCCATTCGTGGTCAGATTCGTACTTAAGGCTCGAAGTGTAGAATATCTGAATGGTACTTGCATGCTACTTCAAAGCCAGGGTGTCGGGGAGAGGGAAGAAAGGTATGCTGGCAGGTAGCTTCCAGGCACCTTAAGCAAAATGTTTATTGCTGGAGATCACATACATTATACTTTAAAATGACTTCGCGTGTGTTTAAAGGCTACAAGTTGAGCAGTTATTGCCCTTTGGGCTGCTTGATCATATTTGTCAACCGATTTTCTTTTTTCTATGTTTATTACATTTAACCTCAGTAACATTTTACATGTGGCTGTAACCAATTATCAGACCTTAAGAGGGCATTTTAATCTGCATCTTTTGTAATTAACCCATATTTGACGTATGGATTTTTCCATCATTATCATTAAGGTGATTCCATTTTCATTTTTAGGGGCGTCAGGAGTGATTTTTAAATTTTATTCAATTTTTCGATGAAAATTCTCTAAGCAAACAAAAAAGCCCTAGATGGGACGCCGCGTTCTGCGGCTTCACATCTGGGGCTATTCTGTTTGCCTATGTCCCATAAAAGGGACGCCAGGCTTACATGAGTTAATAAATAGCTTTTTTACCGATTAGTGAAGTAGTAAGTGGGATTGCTGGGTTAAAAATGATATAGATACCGTTGGTAATGTGTTTGAACTATGGCTTTGAGATGAGAATATTAATTGATTATTAATAATAAATGACCAAGATATAATTTACCAACTATGGTATTAGGGTGTGCAGAAATGTAGTGGTAGAGCATCAGACTTCAAATCAAGAGGTCCTGTGGTCGATCCCCACTGGCAGTACCGAGTTGTGTCCTTGAGCAAGATACATAACTCCCCTTAACTGGTTAAAACCCAGGAAGCGGTTGCTCCACCCCAACATGACTGAAAAATTGTTGATTGGGGCGTTGAACCTTGATAGGAAGAAACAAACATTGTATTGATAGAACCTGGAACGTGCAAGTTCTAGGAGACAAGGCATAGAAAAATGTGCTTGCCACTGCCACACATGCTGTTAAAGAAGCCCACATGATGATTAGAGGGGGTTTGATATTATGCAGAATTTTTAGCTTAAGTAGAGCTACAGCTCAAGTAGAGCTACAGTTCACGGTCTAAACTGCACCCAGAGTAAGTATGAAGTCAAAAAGCCTTTTTGTCATCAGTTTTTGTCATCAATATTAAATGGACAACATATTAACAGTCAGCATGTCTGTTTTGCTAGAATTAATAGATTATTGGTCATTGATATATGAGCCGGGACGCGAGAAAACCAGTCTTCCGGGTTTCTGACCAGGTCCGACACAAACCAACCTGTACAGTTACAGAAGCAGGCTAGAAACTTGAGATTTCTGATTTAAGAAATAGAGAAATTGTACTATCCGTGCAGCGAAAAACAAAGGCGCTGATCAGCTTCGCAGTTACTGCGAAACTGATCTGCGCCTTTCTTTTCGCATAGGCAAAATTCTGTTTTTCTCAGGATGCGGCTAGTATGATAGAATCATCCACTTGAGCAGAAAATGTCATTTGATTAACGGCCTTAGATATTGCTTTAATATCAAACATGGAATCACACCAGGAATGGACAAAACATGGAAGACAGCAGAGAAAAATGTGCTTTGTGGTTTAAAGGTGTATTTTGGCAGCTTGACCACCTGTTTTGGTTAGATAGTTCAGAGTACTCCAACGTTAAAAACAATAATTATGATGCATGCATGGTGAGAGCCTGACACCCAGACCTTACATGTACTGTTATTGATGATGGGCATTCGGACCAGAATGGATTCCATATTGGTAGTTTTTCTAACATTTTCAGTTTGTCACTATTTTGATGAATGATAGAAGCCACGGCACAACATGCAAAACAATACATGTATATTAAAGCATATTTTAGATTTAGTTAGTGGTACTTCATGTCTTAAAATACGAATATGCTAAATGTGTCTGTGTGCACCTCTGATTTTATAATTGAGCCGCCCCATGGGAAAACCAACAATCTGCATATGCGAAAACAAAGGTGCAGATCAGCTTCGCGGTAACCGGGAAGCTGATCAGCGCCTTTGTTTTCGCTACTCGGATAGTACAATTCCTCTTCCACTTAAATCCGAAATTTCAAGCTTCTAGCTCTTTTCTATGCTTGTACAGGCCGGTTTGTGTTGGACCTGTTCGGAAACCACATTGTTGGTTTTCCCACGAGGCGGCTCATATCTTGCAACAGGGTCTGATCAGAGTTGGGGAACCTTGGCATACAAAAATCATGTCATTTCATCAATATTGGCATGTTTCTGATCCATCTGAGCATGTTGAGGGTGAGACAAAGTTCAAAGGCAAGGCTTAACTGATCAGAAAGGATGAACTGACAAATTAGATTGGACTAGCTGATTAATTAGAGCAATACTACAGTCACATCATACTTGGAAACACAATTATTGTAGATGGACACCTTCAAATTGATTTCAAAGCAAATGTTGCAGAAATAATTTTCCCTGATAGTCCAGAATTTTTCATTTGGCTTCCAATATAGAGAAATAAATCTTATTTCTTAATGACTTTTTTCAAATTATGAGCAATAATGCTGCTAAGCTGGGCAGTATGAGTCTGACGTCCTTGTTGAAAATCCCAAAGACAGATTCTGCTGCTAAGCTGGGAGGTATGAGTCTGACATCCTTGTTGAAAATCCCAAAGACAGATTCTGCTGCTAAGCAGGGCAGTATGAGTCTGACATCCTTGTTGAAAATCCCAAAGACAGATTCTGCTGCTAAGCTGAGAGGTATGAGTCTGACATCCTTGTTGAAAATCCCAAAGACAGATTCTGCTGCTAAGCTGGGCAGTATGAGTCTGACATCCTTGTTGAAAATCCCAAAGACAGATTCTGCTGCTAAGCTGGGCAGTATGAGTCTGACATCCTTGTTGAAAATCCCAAAGACAGATTCTGCTGCTAAGCTGAGAGGTATGAGTCTGACATCCTTGTTGAAAATCCCAAAGACAGATTCTGCTGCTAAGCTGGGCAGTATGAGTCTGACATCCTTGTTGAAAATCCCAAAGACAGATTCTGCTGCTAAGCTGGGCAGTATGAGTCTGACATCCTTGTTGAAAATCCCAAAGATAGATTCTGCTGCTAAGCTGGGCAGTATGAGTCTGACGTCCTTGTTGAAAATCCCAAAGACAGATTCTGCTGCTAAGCTGGGCAGTATGAGTCTGACATCCTTGTTGAAAATCCCAAAGACAGATTCTGCTGCTAAGCTGGGCAGTATGAGTCTGACGTCCTTGTTGAAAATCCCAAAGACAGATTCTGCTGCTAAGCTGGGCAGTATGAGTCTGACGTCCTTGTTGAAAATCCCAGACAGATTCTGCTGCTAAGCTGGGAGGTATGAGTCTGACGTCCTTGTTGAAAAAAATTCTCAAGACAAGTTCTCTAGCAATAAAGTACATTATTTTTATTTCACCTATTCACACCTATTCAATTTGCAGTAGCTTTTGCATAAAAATGTAGTAATGAGATTTTTTACTGTTATTTATGGTTGTAAGTGTTTGTACTGTGCTGTAATATGTTTCGATAAAAGTGAATTTATTATGACTGAAGAGACTTTACAACATAGGTTCAAACAAAAATTATTTGAACCAGCGCATGAGAAAACCAACAATTCGCATAGTCGAAAACAAAGGTGCTGATCAGCTGTGCAGACACTGCACAGCTGATCAGCACCTTTGTTTTTCGCTACAGGGATAGTACAATCCCTCTTCTACTTAAATCCAAATTTTCAAGCTTCTAGCTTGCTTCTGTGACTGTACAGATGGATTTGTGTCAGACCTGGTCAAAACCCAAATTGTTGGTTTTCTCGCGCACAGGCTCATTTCATACATACTGGAGTGCACTTCAAATACATATGATTTTTGTGCAATTTTATCCCTTTTCAACTTTGTGAGACTGGTATTACTTATTTGGCCACACTTCAAGTTGACTACTGCTATGTTCTTCCTTTTAAAGCTTTAAATTGAAAGATTGCCCGCAACCATGCATTTCATGGTGTGGGAGTAAATGATTTCAGTATCTAAACTGCATTTAATCTAAGTTTTAAAGAAAATTTGGGCCATTTTTTATTTTTTCACACGAGCATAGATCACACACTGTGCCGTTTTCATGGTATTTTTGCCTAGACTTAAAAGAATATCTCTATTAAAAGAATAGTATTTGGGTCAACCACAGCAGATTCAGGTTGTCCAAAGAAGTGATCTGACAAAACTGCACATTAGGGTAGTGAGGTGGCCTAGTAGTCAGAGCATCCACATGTCCATGTAAGGTATACCCCCTTAAACCCAATTTTAATATATAAAAAACTGGGGTTTGCAGGGGTATACCTAATTTTCATATTATTTTTTTTATCCAAAACATACATTGTGGGTACTTGTTAGAACTGCCCCGGTAAGGCAGTTCTAACGTGTACCCACAATGTATGTTTTGAGCAGAAATGTTAAAAAATCAAAATCTTTCCAATGAAATTTTCAATTTTTGCAGTTGAAAAAATTCTCTGTATATTGCATGGGCAAGTTTTCTTAATGTAGAGCATGAGACACTGGGTTCGGAGGTTTGGGTGGGATTGTCAACCCCACTGCTATGGGGATTTTTTTTCCGTCACCAACAAACATTAACTCCTCAGAGTACAGATTCATACCCAGGAAGCAGTCACTGGTCCCTGGCTCCATCCTTACATGGCTAAAAATTGTTGAAATGGATGTTAAACCACAAAGGGTGACAAAGCAAACAAAAGTGCACACTCTAGATCATATAAGGGCACAGATGTAGAACACTTCTTCAAGCCTTCTGTTATCTAACTTTCATTACGAAAACTTGCCCGTGCAATATACAGAGAATTTTTTCAGGTGTAAAAATTGAAAATTGAAAATTTTCAGCTGAAAATTTTTGATATTTTTCTTATTTTTGTTCAAAACATAGATTGTGGGTACACGTTAGAACCGCCTCGCCGAGGCAGTTCTTAACGAGTACCCACAATCTATGTTTTGGAGCAACAATAAGAAAAATAGTTATACCCCTGCATACCCCAATTTTGCTATATAAAAGTGGGGTTCAAGGGGGTATACATTATACGGACATGTTTTCATGATGCAGTTATCCCTTGGAAGGTCTCGTTTGCATGACAATTATAAATCTTCCAGAAGGCAAAGAATTTGGTATAGAATCTAATAGGTCTCAGTCATGACAGATACATGAAAAGGAATTGTCAGTGGGGGCAATTTATATTCATAACTTTGCCTGATTGTCTGTCATTTTCAGGATTATGCCATACAAAATTTGCTGTAGCAGCACATATCCATAGACAAAACACCTCCAAGATTAGGAATGTGAGATCAGAAAAGCACACTATTGTGCAATTGTTTTCAAGATATTGTTTGAAATATTGAAAAAAGGAAAACATCAAAACCTCCCTGGAAAAGCTCTCAAATTAAGTACTGTTCATACACATTCTTTTAGAAACTGCATTTTTCAAAAATCTCACTCAAGACAAATATGACAATCTCACCATTTTGCATTCCAAGAGTCTTAAGAATTGTTGGGGGAAAAAAAAATGAAAATCAGTTAACTGTTAAAAATTTTAGTCCATAAAATAATTTTAAATAAGGCCTTTTTTACATTGAGAAAATGTCAGCAAGAGAAGTAACTATATTCCCCCCCCACCCCATCTAAAATGAATATTTTTCATTTAAATTGCACAAAACCAAAACAAAATTGTTTTGGTATACAAAGCTGAGTGCTATTCCAGAGATTTGCTAGATTTTCAATTTTAAGGTGTTTGGATTACCTCCCCTGCACATGCAAAAGGCCTATTCAAAATAATTTTGGGTATTTATTTTTTTTTTTTTTTTTAATTTTTGTGGCACTTTTTAAGACTTTTGGGTTACAAAAGCATGACATGGTCATATTTTGCTTGAGGTGTTTCAGAAAATTGAGATTTTAAAAAAAAACAGTTTCTGAAAGATGGTGTATGGACAGTAGTTTATGTTTTTGCATGCTAGGATTTTTGAGGAAAATTGTTACCGTAGATGTTTAAATGATATGGGTATTATTGTAAATAGATATTCAGAAAAATACATTTGAGTTGAAAGATTTCATTTATAAAAAAGATCTTAGCAAAGAAATTTAACATATATTTTTATGGCGTAAATCAATTTTATATATGATTGCTATTTAGGTTCCACCTAGGCCTGTCTCAGTAAGATTAAAGTGTTTTTAACAAAGATAGATATCAATTATTACCAATAAACCAGAAATAATTGAGTGGCTTCATATGTTCCATTAGGTTGTGACACAGGATTTCATACTGTGCTTTCCGAAGCATAATATCTTAATGTAGCCTAATGCTCATAAATAACAGTATCTATAAGCCTTTTAAATAATTTAATTGAGCCGCCTCGTGGGAAAACCAACAATGTGGTTTCCAAACAGGTCCGACACAAACCGGCCTGTACAAGCACAGAAAAGAGCTAGAAGCTTGAAATTTCGGATTTAAGTAGAAGAGGAATTATACTATCCGAGTAGCGAAAGAAAAGGCGCTGATCAGCTTCGCGGTAACCGCGAAGCTGATCTGCGCCTTTGTTTTCGCCTTTGCACATTGTTGGTTTTCTCATGGGGCGGCTCATTTAATTTATTGCATCAGAGAAGATGTACAGATTGGTTTTGTTTTCCATTATAGAACTAATTTTTCAGGCGCCTTTTATGTCTAAATTGCACTCCACAAGTCTGTCTGACCTATGATAGCCACCCTTGGTGATATACGAGATCAAAGATTTTAATGTCCTAGTCAACAATTTTTAGCTCACCTGAACTGAAGGCTCACCAGTGAGCTTATAGGATAGGCAGGCATCTGGCATCCGACCGTCGTTGTCCACCATTTTCAAAGTTCTTCTTCTCTGAAACCCCTTTGTCAATCAAAGCCAAATTCTATATGAAATATCGATAGGAAGGGGGAACCAGTGTGTTTATAAAGAATCTAGATCACTTGACCAAGATGACCGCCATGCCCATATATGTTTAGAAACCGTTCAAAAACCTTCCCCTCCGTAACCATTGGACCGATTGCAACGAAATTTGGTATGTAGCATCTGGGCTTATCATTTGAAGGACAAAACTTGCAGAAAATGGGCAAGTGGACTGAAGATTAAAGATTCTGAAAAAAAGGAAACCAGGGGTTGGTCTGCGCCCCACCCTGGGGCATTATACCATGCATGTATATATTAAACCATAATATACAAAGATCATCTTGTCTGAAACCGCCTAGCCAATCAAAGTCAAATTTTATAGGAAGTATCTATGTGAAGGGGGAACCAGTGTGTATATAAATAATCCAGGTCACCTGACCAAGATGGCCACCATGCCTATATGTGGTAAAAAAAAAAACCCTTCAAAAATCTTCTCAGAAACTGGTAAACCTATTGCTACAAAACTTGACATGTAGCAATTGGGACACATGTCTTTACAAATCATGATCCTGTGCTGACCTTGACGGTTTTTAATTTGCAGAAAACTGAAGGGAAAATCTTTCAAGAAATGGGCAAATGGACAGAACATTTGAACCTCAACGTGACAAAATGTACCTTCGGACATTCTGACGTTACTTTTAAAAAATTGCAAAAATGCGAGAAAATCATGTAATTTATGTTTTAGAAATAACACTGTATTTGTAATCTTTGAACACTGGACTGCAAAATAAATGAGTTTTAAAACATATTTATTCCCAATATTTGGAGTTATCTGCCCTTGTTTTAGCCCATAATTAACCATATTTTCCTATATGTGTCGTCAAATGGTAACCATAGCAACCACATGGTCACAATAATAGACAAAATAATTTCGACAGATTCCTTGTAATGATAATATTTTTCCATCTTAACAATAGTTCTTGGCCAATATATAAACAATTTTCAGTGAATACTTTAGTTTTGTAGGCACCCCTAACATGAAGAATTGCATTACGCTACTTTGACGTTATTTTTCAGAACAATGACGTTTCTAGGGTACATGCAGTAAAAATGTCATAACTCAAAAAGTAATTAAAATAATCCGGTCAAATAAAGACTATTGGACGCAAGAAATAATATACTTTCAAAGTAAAATTGATTTTCCTATAGACAAAATATTGTCCGAAGGTACATTTTCTCCCGTTGTGGCCCATTTATTCAAGACAGACTGATAGGTTATTCGAGACCAACTGATAGCTGGTTATTCGAGACCAACGGATAGGTTATTCGGCTATTCCAGACCAACTGATAGGCTATTCAACACCAACTGATAGACTATTACTTAGACATCATTTGATAGTCTATTTGAGACCAACTGATAGGTTATTCGAGACCAATTGATAGGTTATTTGAGACCATCTGATAGGCTATTTGAGACCAACTGATATAGGCTATTAGACACCATCTGATAGGGCTATTTGGCCTCAGTGTGAGAGTTTGGGAGCTGAAAATCCACCACCACAATGCTGTGTCCTTGAGCAAGTCATGTACCCAGGAAGCAGTGGCTCCATCCATATCAACTGAGATGAGATCTGCAACACCAAGATAGATTTTGATATGGTAATTATTAAATAGTTAATAATCTTCATGGTATAGTCAATATGAGCCACCTTGTGGGAAAACCAACAATGTGGTTTCCGAACAGGTCTGACAAAAACCGGCCTGTACAGCTACAGAAGCAGGCTAGAAGCTTGAAATTTTGGAGTTAAGTAGAGGAGGAATTGTACTATTTGAGAAGTGAAAACAAAGGCGCTGATCAGCTTCGCGGTTACCGCGAAGCTGATCTGCGTCTTTGTTTTTGCCTATGCAGGTTGTTGGTTTTCCCATGAGGTGGCTCATATGTAAGAAAGATGAACTTCTAAATGAACTGTAAAACACTCAAAAGTTATAGAACCACATCAACTGGCAAACACTGCAGACCTAGTTTAGATGGCTTCTATTGGATCTGATAACACGGGTGTATACTGTATATATGACTCAGGCTACACCATTAACTTTTATTTCCTATCGCATCCCTTTTTGGATTGCAGCAAAAAGAATATTTCTAAGTCTGATTTTTAGGAATTTTACGAGTACATAGAGGTTTTTTGAGGTCATTATCTCTTGATCAACCAAGGGGAAAAATCCTTATTTAGATATAATCAGATACATTCTTAAATATGGCAAATGAACCTGTGCGTGAGGAAACTAACAATTTGGGTTCCGACCAGGACCGGCACAAATTGGGCTGTACAGTCACAGAAGATGGTTAGAGATTTAGGAAGTAGAGGAATTGTACTATCTGTGAAGCGAAAACAAAGGCGCTGATCAGCTTCGCAGTTACTGCGAAGCTGATCTGCGCCTTTGTTTTCGCATAGGCAAAAATCTGGTTTTCTCATGATGCGGCTCAAATATGGCAAATAATAAGCTGTAGCTTTAATAAACATTTATGAATATGCTTATCTGTTGCTTTAATAAACAGAATATGAATGGACATATATAATCAACTGTTCAAAGAACTCTTTTTCATGCTTATTTTATGAAGAGAATAATTAAAATAATAATCCTGTGGTTGACTAGCCTTCTGACTGTACTTTATGCTTTGCTTTAATATGATATTTGTTATATGTACTTTGAAACTTTGCCATAATAACAAGAAAGTGAAAATTTTGCTTCCAGAAAAGCAGATGTCATTCAAGAATTTTCATTTCTTACATCCCTTGACTTTTCTCTTTCTCAAGGTATCTATCCTCATTTGTATTGGGACAAAGTACTTCAGGAATACTGTTTATTAAGAGTTGTGCTCAAGGACACAACATGGCATCAGTGGGTTTCAAATACTAGAATGATGAGGCTGTACATGGTACTGAGCCACCACACCAGCATGTAATGTGAATGACATCAAATAAATCTGCTGGTAGCACCAAAAATGGCCTACTTTCCTACTTTCTGATTGCACCATTTCCTGATCGTTGCCTATTTTTACTTTTTCTGTTATGTCTTTGTGAGTTTCAAGATTTCATGTATGAGATACAGACACTTATTAGCATATATTCGCTAAAAAATTAAGGTAATTTTATTGTAAATTTATGATACAGTCAATTAATTTGTCCTACATGTTTAAATTCCATTTGACATTATTCTGATAGAAATTGTACAAGCTTTTCATGGTTAGTAGACCGAATTTACATGAATAAAGAAGTTTTGAAAATATTTTGTCATATTTATTATGACAGATTTTTTCACATAAAAATGCCAAAAAAAATACAAAGAATTGATATTTAAATTACACCTTAAAATTTAAATTAAGTTAGAAATATTATGTCAACTTATGATATCATTAAGAAAACATGCCCATGCAATATACAGAGATTTTTTAAAAGAGTTGTAAAAAATGAAAATTATTGATATTTTTTCTTATTTTTGCTCAAAACATAGATTGTGGGTACACGTTAGAACCGCCTCGCCATGTTAGAACCGCCTCGCCGAGGCGGTTCTAACGAGTACCCGCAATCTATGTTTTGGAGCAAAAATAAGAAAAATAGGCATACCCCTGTAAACCTTAGTTTTACTATGGGGTATAAGGGGTTATGTAGAACACGGACATGTTATCCTGATGAACAACATTGTTAGGCATCCCTTACACCTGGGTCCTATGAAGCAAAGCCCCAGCCTCATTTCCAATTAATAAAAAATTATAACAGTAATCATACAAAAGATTAACCTCAGGGACTGGGTCAATGAGTAAACATGCAGGCTGTTATGCACCAGTCATTTGAAACCACTGCTCCCCCACCTACGGGGAAGGGTATGACTTTCAGCTTTCAGTGCCCTGCTATAAGCCCCTTCCCCAGGGGGCAAACTGGAGGTCCAATCTTTGCTCTTTGTCCTGCCCTTCGCAATAGAAAATCTCCCTTGGGTAAGGATTCTAATGTCAAAACCCTGTCATTTCCCCTGCACTGTGGGGACACTTGAAAAGTAATTGCCCCTCACTTTAGCCCGGCTATCCCCCACCCTTCCCCGTAGGTGGGGTTGGGGGGGGTCAGTGGTTACATATGACTGGTGCATTAAACATTTGGGCCTTTTGTAGTAAATTTTACTAGTACTGAGTGCACATTTCTATCATCACTCATTGACAAATGAGCCTGTGCATGAGAAAACCAACAATTTGGGTTTCTGACCAGGTCCGACACAAACCGGGCTGTACAAGCACAGAAGATGGCTAGAGGCTTGAAATTTTGGATTTAAGAAGAAGAGGGACTGTACTATCCGTGTAGCGAAAACAAAGGCGCTGATCAGCTTCGCGGTTACCGCGAAGCTGATCTGCGTCTTTGTTTTCGCATAGGCAGATTGTTGGTTTTCTCATGCACAGGCTCAAATGCTCTTCTTGAATCATTAGAAGAGGAGGAATGGCTATTGAAATGACCAAATCTTTGTGAAAGAAAAGTGCCATACTTAAGGATTCATCTTGGGACCCACATCATTGCTAATCAGACAAGCTAGTGATTGAGCTATCGCACCCCAAAAGGCATTACGAAAACATGCCCATGCAATATACAGAGATTTTTAAAGTTGTAAAAAATGAAAATTTTTAGTAGAATAGTTTTGCTATTTTTCTTATTTTTGCTCAAAACATAGATTGTGGGTACACGTTAGAACCGCCTCGCCGAGGCGGTTCTAACGAGTACCCACAATCTATGTTTTGGAGCAAAAATAAGAAAAATAAGTATATAAAATGATTTTTTTCAATGTGCAGGGCGGAGCCTGTCAATTTTTGATTGACAATGACAAAGTTGATCATTACATTTAAAAATAGGTAGTTCTCACTTGGACTGTTACTTTGACCCACTTGTTATTGTTGAACCAATCAGTGTCAAAATTAAACCTCATGCACTGAAAATGATGGGTAAACACATACTGTCATAGAAAAAAATATTCTGTACTACATGACTGTATTTATGTATGACCATATTGAAAATTCCCTTAGTAAATGCCTGGTAAACATTCTTGTTGTATGACTCTCTGTTTTTCGTTTCAAGTTTAAAACTTTAATTCTGATACAATTAAATATCAAATGATGCAGGCTTACTTTAAATTACTAATTTACTAATGAAGGCGGCAGAAAAAAGTGCAATAACTACAGTACAGGGGCCAGTTTCATCAAAAAAGTTCCTAGGACAAATCTTAAAAGTGTCCCAGGACATTTTCTGAGACATGTGTAAGTCGGTTTCATCAACACGTCCTTAAAGTGTCCTACGCCTTAAATCTGCGTTTCATCAAAAGTGTCCTACTTTAACTATGCTGTTCTGTTGGGCCCCATAAATATCATGTGCTTGATCACGTGCGATCTTATTTTAGCTGTGTAATAGCCATAAAAGTTTTAGCTTTTTCAAAAGTTTTAATCACTCGTATAAATTGCGAAGAAAAAGACCTGGTATAAAGAAGAATATTTTGTAAATTTTATACAACCATAAAATTGTTAAATAATTTTCTGTTAATAGCAGTCACACTTTAGCGTAAACGAAGACAAACACACACCGGACGTGTTGACAAAGTGCAAAATTCATCAAACGTCACGTCGAAGACACGTTAAAACGCGTGACAGGCACGTCATGTATGCTTGGTGGTCGTCGTTGTACATCGTTATACGTCGGTGCGCGTTCCGAGCGCATTTGGGTTCAAGACTGGGCTCGGCGCGTCGCGAATAAGTTCAACACGCGTTACATGTGCGCTGAATGCAGGCACGTCAAAGTATGCAACATGGGCGTTCCAATTTTACGAGGCATTGGTTTGGGCGCTTGCCGAACGCTTTGAACAGTAATGTGCCCTAAGCGGGTACGAAACGTGCGATAAATTTTTGATACGCTCCTAATGCGTCTGGGGCGTCCACAATTGTCACTGAGCCTGAGTCGCATGCGACTGTGTGACTAATTGAAGTTTAAGAAGCAAATTAATAATTATTTATACGTCCAAAATCTGCAGCGCAAGACGAGCGTTTGTCTTACCCTCTAATGTGTGACTGCTCTTTATGTCGCATATTCTGCCTATCTGATGTTTTTTTTTTTTTTTTTTTTTTTTTTGTGTGTGTGTGTGTGTGTGTGTGTGTTTTACGAAAACACGCTTATATGTGATCTTTTGGGGGTACGATGTCGACGTCACAAATCATGATTGAATGTGACATTAAATCGCACGCAACAATAATTGGATTTTTGTCCATTCAAAAAGTAGTTTTAAAAGAAACCTTTAAGAATCAAATTCTGCCATGTAGTCCATATTTGTATGAGGACAATATCATGAATCTTTAACTCAGTGTAACATACGTTTATTTTCCATGCTTTTTATCACTTAATGGGAAAACACTAGAAGCAAACTGAGGACGTTGCATTTGTCAATTTCGCATTTACATGTATCTAAAGTGCTGTTTCAATATCCGTTTAAAAATGAAAAAAAAAAAAAAAATGTTTAAATCTGAATTTCCGACTTTTGATTATGTCAGATATTGTCACATATATAACAAACAGTTAATAACGTACAAAAATGTGCAAACAGCAGAATATTTAACACCAGACTATTTATAAAACAAATAAAACAACAACAAAATGATCGCCTTGGAAGGGTCGGTGAAAAAAATAACTCCAGCTTTCGATGTTTATTTAGGATATTTTGAACTTAATTTACTTGTCGTGCTCGATGAGCAACATCGTCTATGTGCTAAGTTGCATTATTCCCATAATGCCAGTCGGATAACATGCAACATGTATCACATTGGCGGAGGGGTTGACCAAATTATTACGTTTTCATTGAAAAAAAAAATGACACAATTTAAGCGATAACGTATGAAAAGGAATCCTACCGCTTCTTTTGAAATTCTTGATGCAAACGTCAATTTAATTAACTTAATGTATGATTTCCGCAGTTTAATTGAGGATAATTGATATTTAGAGACTTCGTTTCTTATAGCATTTATTCTTGATAGGTTGTCGTGGTGACTTACATGGGTACATTTTCGAATTAAAAAATATTCAAGAAAAATTCTTAAATTTGTTTTGGGACAAAGCAATATTTGGCACTGTACGTATTCGTGTCTGACAAAAAGCAATTTTTGCATTTTAATTCTAGTTGAGTTTGAAACGTGGTTGCTTTCTTAACGTTTAAGTTGTTTAAGCGTCGACTGGATGTGTTTTCGATATTTCTGACACAGTCAACTTAATAGAATTCTTTTAGTGAAGTTTTAGCGTTGAAATATATTCAAACTTCAAAATATCGATATAAAATGTTTAAGATCGACGATCCTTCAAGCTGATGAGGATCCATTGTATTTGTATATAATATGAATAGAGGGTTTCCAATTCAGGGTTGGGTTAATTCTGTCCTTCTGTCTGTGCATCCATTCATCTGTGAGTGTTTTCCGACGTCGGTGCCAACTCTCAAAGATAAACTGAGCATGTAACGGCATAATCATCGGCCTCCAATTAACGTCTCTTTAAAAGCAGCAGCGAGGGGTAGTTTACCTAACTATACATAATGACATGAAGTTTGAGGGCTTCGTGCCATGGTAGATTTGTCATGACAAACGAGCGTCCCTCTCAAAACAAATACGTTACCTACATTAACTTCTGCATGTAGGACACGGGTAGGTCAGCATCTTCTTCAGCCTCCAATACCAATTGATAGGCAGCAGCCATTTCTAGCACAACAGTCTTTCGTATGAGACTTTAAAACGAGCTCACGTCTCCATATGATCTTAGCTGTTGAGTGGGATGATAAACACCAAATCAACCAATTTCTAGTACATGTGCACAATTTAGGACAAAAATTTTCAGATAGGACGCCGAAATAGTTGTCCTACGTTTAAGACAAAATCTGAGAACTTCCTAAATTTCTGGAGTTTGATGAAACACGACTTTTGTCTTAAAAACGTCATGGGACATTTTTAAGGACAAAATCTTGTCTTAAACACTTTGATGAAACTGGCCCCTGATCTGTAAAGTGCTACTGACAGCTCAGTAAAGTTAGCAGTGAATCTGTTGCAGCAGCAGCAGCAAAAAAAAAAAAAAAAAAAAAAAAAAAAAAAAAAAAAAAAAATAATAATAATAATAATAATAATAATGAAAGAAAAAAAAAACAAAAAAAAAACAACAACAACAAAAAACAAAAAAACAAAAAAAAAACGGTCAAGTTAGCTGTAGATTCTAGCGAAACTTTTTGCCACCTATTGAATATGGTTGATACAGACAAGGCTCCAGAGTAGCATCGTCTATCTTGAAGCTTACACTGATGAGCAAATGACTAAGGTGAGCTACGGCACAATTCGGTCTCTCGTTTGCAGCAGCAGCAGCAGCAAAAAAAAAAAAAAAAAAAAAAAAAAAAAAAATAATAATAATAATAATAATAATGAAATAAAAAAAAACAAAAAAACAAAAAAACAACAACAACAAAAAAAAACAAAAACAAAAAAAAACAAAAAAAAAAAAAAACGGTCAAGTTAGCTGTAGCGAAACTTTTTGCCACCTATTGAATATGGTTCATACAGACAAGGCTCCAGAGTAGCATCGTCTATCTTGAAGCTTACACTGATGAGCAAATGACTAAGGTGAGCTACGG
This sequence comes from Rugalucina vietnamica, assembly GCA_964017185.1. Classification (NCBI taxonomy): domain Eukaryota; kingdom Metazoa; phylum Mollusca; class Bivalvia; order Lucinida; family Lucinidae; genus Rugalucina; species Rugalucina vietnamica. The sequence continues at coordinate 74,510,461 of OZ024873.1, read as the reverse complement.
CACAATTCGGTCTCTCGTTTTCATTTAAGTCTGTCTATGAGCACCATAAGATGATGAATGTCATCACAAACAGAAGTTTTTTATCCCACCTATTACCCAGTCTATGGACACTTTTACTGTTGGCAGGAAACTTTTGTCCTTAAGCTATGTTATGGGTGGGATAGAAAATTCTTGTTTGCAGCATAAGTATTCGCGTCCTACAGCACTCACAACCAGACGAAACTGTAAAAATCAGCAACATTTTCCGTAAAGTTGGTAATATGAGGAATAGAAAAGTTATGTTGCAGTATTCATCATCATTTTCTACATAGCGATCACAGCCAGACGAAAAAGAAAAAAAAAATAAGAAGAATAAAATAATAAAAAAAAATGGTGACAAACATTTCAACTTACATGGAATTTTTTCGTAGGTGACGTCGAAAAGATATGATTGTGGCAAAAAATGTCATTTTCTTACGTGTTATAACCTAGATTAAAGCCAAAACATTCTGCGACAAAAATGTTTGCTGCAAGCGAAATTGCTGCTTACTTGACTGGTTTTCGCTGTAGCAAAATAGCTGCTTACTTGACCAATTTCGCTGCAGCAAAATTTCCGCTAACTTGACTGTATTTTGTTGCTGCAAATTTAATTCTAACGCTGCAAGCAAAATTGCTGTTAACTTGACTGCTTTTGCTGTAGCAAAATTGCTGCTACGTGTAACATGGCCGATTTTGCTGCAGTAAAATTGCTGCTAACTTGACCGTTTTTGATGCAGCAAATTTGCTGCTAATTTGACCGAGCTGACCTTGTAGGAAAAATAAGTCAAATCAGCTGGTTCTACGAATCGTTTCATTTTTTCGAATGGCACTTTATTGACCTTCTACTGCGGTCATGTACCATCAGTAAAGCAAAGAGTTGTTTACAAAAATAGAGACATTGGCTAACTTGATAGAAATACATGTATTTGAGTGTAGCAGTATGGTTATATTTTAGAAACAAAATGTTTATGTTCTTGTGTGTCTACCATACACTTCACCTATTTTGAAATCATTCAGGTGAAACACAGGTATAGCACAAAGACAACAAGCATAGTCATCTTTACCTCAATTATACATTGTCAGCTCTGGGACCCTATCTCAACAATGAAATCATCCAAGGCTGGGCTTAGCTAAGCACTGCCCTGCACATTGAAAAAAATCCAAGTATACCCCTGCATACCCCAGTTTTGCTGTATAAAAGTGGGGTTTGAGGGGGTGCACATTTTCCTGATGGTATATCCAATTTTCACACTGATCACATATCAGTCAGTCATTCACCTATTTGTTATCAATTCAGGTGAAAGTTGGTAAGTTTACTATAAAAGTTTCACAAATCACAAATATGTCAAACTTCTATTAAAATTCCCCATAAAAACATGATAATTTGCATAAGTGATGTTTTGAAAAGTGATTTGATACCCTTGATAGGCGACTGAATATTAATAAGCGCTGCAGATGTGGGTGTTAAATAGCTTCTGTTACAGTTCTGCATTATAACTCGCTGTTTACATAAGGGGCTATCGGAACAACCCATCTGATATGCAAAAACCATTTCTGATTGCCAAAAAAGGTGTTTTAGATTGTCAAAACATCTAGCTATCATCAAACATAAGGGGCTATCGGAACAACCCATCTGATATGCAAAAAACATTTCTGATTGCCAAGAAAGGTGTTTTAGATTGTCAAAACATCTATCATCAAACATGAATTGAAAATTCTCAATTGCCAACATGTGCTTTTTGGCAATCATAAAGGTTGTTTTTGGCAGTCTGGAACGCAATAATGCTTTGGATTGCCGCAATACGATATGATAGTAGAAAATTTACTATGTTTCTGTTACAGATGTGTGTTTATTCAGCCTCCAGTCCACAATGAATGGCTTCTGAATCAACTATGAAATATTGACTTTTCATTACAATGTCACACCAACCTGCTGTCTCCTTGTTCTTCAAGAAAATCAGGTAATAGCTTCATTATTGTGACAGAAATCATGCTCAGCAGTGTTCATACTGTCTAAGGCAAAGTCTATGCAAATAATAATAAATTTGGTCCCCCGCCCATTGGGGCCTAGGAGAATGTGCCTCCAGGCAAAGCTTCTAATCTACTGACTGACCATCTGATTACTGGCATGGCTGAGCCTGCCCAGGAAAAGTGGTTTAGTCAAACCGTCCATACATATAAGCCTTATTGGCTTACTAGTTGGTTGGTTATATTTATGAAGCACATTTTGAGTGTCATGACATCTTCATGTTGGGTAAAAGTCCCATAAAATGGAGGCAACGTCCCGACATGACCATTGCTGTTGACTGGGACGTACGTAAAGCTTCAATTTAAACAAACAAACAATAATAAATATATTCCAATCTAGATACTGGAGACTATACACTTTTGTGATTTTCATTTCATCTGCTATTTAACAAGTTAGGTGCCAACTTAGCTACATACATAATAAAAATGTGTTTAATCTAGAATTTAGTCTCTCTTTTGTATAAAAGGCTGTGCTTCATTTGTAAACTTATGTTTTACATTGTACTAACAATGAAGATGAATGCTATAATAATGACATGCAGTAGTATTAAATGAGCCGCCTCATGAGAAAACCAACAATCTGCATATGCAAAAACAAAGACGCAGATCAGCTTCGCGGTAACCGCAAAGCTGATCAGCGCCTTTTTTTTCGCTACACGGATAGTACAATTCCTCTTCTTTCTAAAACCAAATTTTGAAGCCTCTAGCCATCTTCTGTGCTTGTACAGGCAGGTTTGTATCAAAACTGTTGGGAAACCACATTGTTGGTTTTCCCACGAGGCGGCTCAAAAATGTACATTGATTACACAATACCTGTAAAATAAATTTGAATTCTTTCAAGTTTTCTCTATTTTCACTAGGTTACATCTGCCTTAATTAGAAAGAAAAGTCATTCATTCTGGTGAAATTTTATTGATCAAGATTGCAGCATCATTTCAAACTGGAATTGATTAGCAGTCACAGTAAGTTAATTTAATTATTTTCTTTTGTAAAAGCTGAGTGTGAAATTATTGATTCAAATGACATTTGGAGACATTGAACCAAGTGAATCTCGTGATGGCCACAATTGCTCAAGTGGTCTTGTGTCTTCCTCAGGATTTTGAGAGCTCAGAATTGGACAGCAAAACTTGAAAATCATACCAGTAGTACTTTGCATGTTGGTCAGCATCTTCAGGCAATCTCTGGTATCTTTTTGCTCCGCATATACATGTATGTATAGCACAACTAGCCGAAATACCAAAAACATTTAGGCCGAAAAAAATAAATAAAAAAAATAGATGTGTTTCCGCTTACCCAACCGACCCTGATTTTTTGTTCTGACCCTGCAGTTTTTATTGCCATTTTGAAAGAAAATAAAATGATTTTCATTCCTACCAACCCTTGAATTTTTCAGGTAAATGGACATGATAATAAATGGACTTAAAATAAATTAAAACTGCAAAAATAATATTTAAATTCACTTTATTAAACTTTCTTTATGTGTTTAACCTCAATGTCTGTCATTTTCTAGTATTTGAGATGAATTAAGTTGCATAATATCAATTTTTACCTGTTTTCAACAAATAAAATTTAGAGAAAAAATAAAAAGATTTGCCTACCTACCGACCCTGATTTTTTGTTGCAAGTTAGCGAAAACAGGGCTATTTTTTTACGCCTTATATAAGTTGTATAATGATGTGTATATTCATTGGAGGACCATATAAGAGATTGGCATTGGTCCAAATATTGAAATTAAAACATATTATATTTTAAGTGCATACAGGTAGGTATAGCTTTCTGGTGGCATAACAATTTGATTGTTAATTGTTGTGAGAAGATAAGACAGATGCTCTACATCTAAGTACTTAGATCTCTCCAGAAGTTACGGCCCATTGACAGCACAGCAGATCAATCTACTCTCATTTACAGAGAATAGGATTCCAGTGGTTGTTAAGCCATCTGATGTTTAATGGAGCATGGCAAGCATGTGGTTTATGGGGAAGAAATGAGCTGCATCGGTTAGAAAACAGGATTTTGGCCTATGTGAAAACAAAGGCGCAGATCAGCTTCGAAGCTGATCAGCACCTTGGTTTTCGCTACTCGGATAGTATAATTTCTCTTCTTCCTAAATCTGAGATTTCAAGCTTCTAGCCAACTTCTGTATCTGCACAGGCGGGTTTGTGTCAGACCTGGTCGAAAACCCTGAAGACTGGTTTTCTCAAATGGCTGTAGTAGCAGGTTCGGAGATATTGGACAGTGTTCAGAAGATGCCAAATGGGTAGAATGCCTAATTAATTTTTTAAACATGAGGTCTTTCTTAATGCCTGCTTAGGAGGAAGCATGCACCTCTCGCCAAATCTATGAAAAAAGCTCCGCTTTTGGGACTCTCTCAGCGCTGTAATATTCTGTAAACATCAGGTACATGTACACAAATTTTAGAAATGTGTGAAATGCACACCACTTTTGATGGGCTATAAATTCAAGCCTTTTAGATGTTTTGAAAACAATGTTTGTCCATTACATCATTTTGCACTTACACATGACATGCATTTCTAGAATATCAATAGCACTGTTTTAGTACCATTTCATTGCCAATAAATTGCTATGTTTCAAAGCAGATGAGAACATGTGTTTGAAGTTTATATCAAACTATTTTCAAAGACTTTGGCACCCTTGATTTCCTATTGTGTGTGTTATTGTTTTTTCGGACATCAAATAGTCATTCAAATGAATTCCAAGGAAAAGTTCAGTAGAGCAGAGCTTCTGAAAATACTTTATTGTGGCTCTGTTTTTAGAAGCTGACATAGTCATTCGATGTGATTATCCAGGTTAATAAGTCAGTTTCAGTAGTTAAACACTAGTCTCTTGTAACAATCAAGAAGCAAGTGCAGTAGAAGTACAGTCGAGTCAGGTATACTTCAAGTAATAATAAAAGCACTAAGGAACTGGGAAGAATAAATGTAACACGGACAATATGCAGGAAAGAAACAGAGATTGCTAGCTGTCACATTAAATTTAAAACATGAAGTTTAAAAGATGACCATCTCTTTCCCAGTTAGTTGGTTATTCTGCAGCTAGACCTTAAAAACAAAGCTCTTGTGCACAAACTTAACAATAAAATTTCAGATGCAAGATTGCATTGGTAAACGTATTTCGCCTTTCCATGAAATAAAATAATTTAGGTACATATTTTCAAAGTTCATGAAACAGGTGAAATAATTTTTGTCATTTGTCAATGTTAATGTTGAATACAGAAATAGTTACACCTGCTGATTACTGTATGCTGTTTTATTATCATTAGTACACCATGTAATAGTGAAAATTGCAAGAAAATAGGCATAATTGATCATAATGAGGTGACATTAGGAAAAAAAATCAACTTGGAATGATAGAATGTTTTAAACATCAATAGGAGAAATATGTCTAAATTCATATAATTTCTGCACTACCATATTTGCGAAGTGCAAAACAGTCAACAAAACAGCAAAAAATATGTCAAGATTTTTTTAGCTCACCTGAGCCGAAGGCTCACAGGTGAGCTTATAGTATACCCATGCTCCGGCGTCCTTCCGTCCTTGACCTATTTTACGGCAAGGTCAAGGTAGGTCGCTAATGCATTTGAATGGGAAAAAATGGTAAAATGCTATTTAATGGGTAAAACTTACTGGGAATAGGCAGAAGATTAATGTTAATGGAAAATTTTAGCCCCTGGGGGGTTGTCTACCCCTGCCCCGGGGCTATATACATGTATCGTCCAGTAATGTATTTTGACGCACATCTATTTTGACGCACCTTTATGTTTCTGTCATTTTTAGAACTGCCATTGCTTTGTGTCAAAGGCAAATTATTTTATGTAATAACCAACTCTTATCTGTTATATCTAAGCATTCAAAAGAAAACTTGTGGGTGTTTAGGGAATGCTGTGTCAGTTTTTGTTTGGGTACCCTGTTTTTCTGTCATTTTTCTTATGACCCTTTTTTCTCATGAATGACATAGCATTTTTTTTTATTCACACATTTCATTCATGTGAAAATTATTTCCCATTTCTAAAGCACCATTCACTAGATAGATCTGGAACATTGACACATCCATAAAATACTTATGTGTATAAAATAATTTATTTCAAAATTATGTCCTATCTTATATATTTTATGTAACATAACTTGGTGGAGAATAAATGGAGACGTTGATTTCTTGACTTTGCTGGCTGCAAAGGATCAATTCAGTTGATGAAAATTTTTGTTAGTAACCTAACATAATACCCAAAGAACAAGTGTGTCTGTGATAATGGCCCATGCTTACAGCCATAATAGAAATAAATGTACTTCAGTTACCCTACCCCTAAAATTTGATGTGTCAAAATGGCGGCCATTTTCTTAAATATACCCATATTTATAGGCATATCTCTAAGAAACAGAGTGGTATTTTTACAAAGTTCCTGTTGCTGTACAGGTCAGGGACTCTCTCCAGATTAGTAAAATTATCATTAACAGGTACAATGTCCATTGAATGAGTGAGAATATCAGTTCTAATTTAATGCGTCATTTCACATGTCTGAAAAGCAAAATGGCAGAATTTGGGGTTGACTGGTTTCAGATTGATTTTTTCACAAAACAGCTGAGACAGGCATTCTTCAGTAGTTTTAAATGTTGTGAAGGATGCCACTTAATATATTGCATAACCCAAAATTATTTTACATATCTTGGGAAAAGTTCAATTTGCAATAGAATGCTTAGGTGCGTCAAAACCCATTACTCTAGGATATATTTCCATAATAATGAAACATCTTCTTCCCTGAAACCGCTTGGCCAATCAAAGCCAAACTTCATATGGAGCATCCTTGGGAAGGGGGAAAGAAAGTTTATATAAATGGTCAAGGTCACATGATTAAGATGGCCACCATGGCTATAAATAGAAAAAAAACTTTAAAAATCTTCTTCTCAAGAACCAGAAGGCCTATGATTTTGAAACTTGGCATGAAGCATCAGGCAATGGAGCTCTACAAAGTTTGTATAAATCATGACCCTGTGGTGACCTTGACCTTTTTTACAGCAAGGTCAACTTAGGCCGCCCATGCATTTGAATGGGGAAAAATAGGAAAATGTCATTTAATGGCAAAAAACTTGCTAAGAATGAGCAAATGGACAGAAGATTTATGTTTATGAAAATATTTTGGGCCCAGAGGGTTGTCTGCCACTGCCTTTGGGGCTATATACATGTGTATGACCATAATATTCAAACATCTTCTTCTCTGAAACCTCTTGGTCAATCAAAGCCAAACTTTATGTGGAGCATTCTTAGGAAGAGTGAATGAAAGTTTATATAAATGGTCATGGTCACATGACCAAGATGGCCGCAATGGCTATGAATAGCAAAAACCTTTGAAAATCTTCTTCTCCAGAACCAGAAGGCCTATGATTTTGAAACTTGGCATGAAGCATCAGGCAATGAAGCTCTACAAAGTTTATATAAATCATGACCTTGGGATGACCTTGACCTTTTTTACGGCATGGTCAACTTAGGTTGCCCACGCATTTGAATGGGGAAAATTGTTACAATGTCATTTGAAGGGCAAAACTTGCAGTAAATTGGCAAATGGACTGAATCTTTATGATTTAAAAAAGAAATTGACTCCAGAGGTTGCTCTGACCCTGTGCTGGGGTTATATACAGGTATATTACCATTCTAGTCAGACAAGTTTATTGGTATATATCTTGGGTCTCAGGTGAGCGTTTACAGGACCATTGGTCCTCTGGTTTGTTACTGGAAGGTACATAAATTAAACCACAACAACAGCTGGGGCAGCAGGGTCACCCATCAGGATAACATGTCGTGTAATATATACCCCTTTATTTTATACTTTACAGTGAAAACCAATGTATATCAAAACCTGATAAAATTGGTATTTTCTTAGTAAGAACGTAAGGAACAATGTTGTACCAAAATTATTTGTGTTTTCAAAATTTTTGGTTTTTGCATTTTCACCGCCTGCCTTGTGAATTGGAAAATGCCTGTGTATTGTATAAAATAAAAAGAAAATTTGCTTTTTTTTTTCGGTGAATACCAACAAATATATTTCATCTCGTGAGTTGAAAACATAAAAATTTTCACTCGTGCTGCGCACTCGTGAAAATTCTGATGTTTTCTTATTTTTTTTTTTATTTTTTTTTAAATTCAGTTTTACGTCCCTTTCAAGATTATTTCAGCTCATATGACACGAGCTAATCAGTAGGTGGGGCGAAAACGGGAGAACCCCGAGAAAAACCACCTGACACACCCGCAAGCAGAACTTGGCTTGTCTCAATGTGGCCAGAGCGGGGCTCGAACCCACACCAGACACAGCGGTGAGATAATCGAGTGATTAAGAAACAGCGCTCTTAACCACTCGGCCAGGGGGGCCGCCTCTGATGTTTTCAACTCACTCGATGAAATATATTTGGTATTCACCGAAAAAAAGCAAATATCCTCTATTTATACCCCACTTTTATATAGCAAAACTGGGGTATGCAGAGGTATATCTATTTTTAGCTCACCTGAGCCGAAGGCTGACAAGGTGAGCTTATAGTACAGTAGTCGAGCCGGCGTCCATCCGTGCGTGCGTCCGTGCGTCCACATTTTCAACCTCAAATATCTCTAAGACAACAAGGCCGACCGTGATCAAATTTTATCTAAAGCATCATTGAGGAGGGGGAAAGGTTGCATTAGGTTTTGGGCCAGGTCGGATTGGAACTCTGGTTTCCATGGCAACAGATAGCTCCCATAGACTTACAATGGGAAAAACATAAAAAAATCTTCTTCTCCGAAACCACAAGGCCCAGAGCTTTCATATTTTGTCAGTAGCAATGTATAGTGGTCCTCTTTATAAATCCTGCCAACCGTGCCCCTGGGGTTCATACAGGCCCCGCCCTGGGGTGGGGGTCATGGGTAAAACATAAAAAAATCTTCTTCTCCGAAACCACAAGGCCCAGAGCTTTCATATTTTGTTTGTAGCAATATATAGTGTTCCTCTTTATAAATCCTGCCAACCAAGCCCCTAGGGTCCATACGGGCTCCGCCCCGGGGGCCTCATGGGAAAAACTTTAAAAAATCTTCTTCTCCGAAACTATAAGGCCCAGAGCTTTCATATTTTGTGTGTAGCAATGTATGATGGTCCTCTTTATAAATCCTGCCTAATGTGCCCCTGGGGTCCATACGGGCTCCGCCCCGGGGGTCATTAATAAAAACATAAAAATATCTTCTTCTCCAAAACCACAAGGCCCATAGCTTTCATATTTTGTATGTTGCAATGTGTAGTGGTCCTCTTTATAAATCCTGCCAACCATGCCCCTGGGGTCAAAAATGGCCCCGCCCGGGGGTCTTTAACTCCCATAGACTTACAAGGGGAAAAACATAAAAAAATCTTCTCCTCCGAAACCACAAGGCCCAGAGCTTTCATATTTTGTCAGTAGCAATGTGTAGTGGTCCTCTTTATAAATCCTGCCAACCATGTCCCTGGGGTCCATACGGGCCCCACCCCGGGGGCGTCATGGGAAAAACATAAAAAAATCTTCTTCTCCGAAACCACAAGGCCCAGAGCTTTCATATTTTGTTTGTAGCAATGTATAGTGTACCTCTTTATAAATCCTGCCAACCGTGCCCCTGGGGTTCATACGGGCCCCGCCCCGGGGGCGTCATGGGAAAAACTTTAAAAAATCTTCTTCTCCGAAACCACAAGGCCCAAAGCTTTCATATTTTGTTTTTAGCAATGTATAATGGTCCTCTTTATAAATCCTGCCAACTGTGCCCCTTGGGGTCCATACGGGCCCCGCCCCGGGGGTGTCATGGGAAAAACATAAAAAATCTTCTTCTCCGAAACCATATGGCCCAGAGCTTTCATATGTTGTGTGGACCAATGTATAATCCTCTCCTTTATAAATGCTGCTAACGGTGCCCCTGGGGTCCATACAGGCCACGCCCCAGGCATGTCATTATCTACCATAGACTTATAATGGAAATATATGAAAAAATCTTCTCAGCAACAGCATGACACTAAGCTTGTATATTTGATATACAACATTGTCATGTGGAGCTCTACATAAATCTTGCCAATGTTGCCCCTGGGGTCAAATATGGCCCCACCCCGGGGGTCATTATAGGACCCTGACCTTGTTAGATGATTTTTTCACGGTAACCAAAATGGCAGAAAAGAGGATACACAATCCAGACAAGAGCTCTTCTGCTGATGTAAGTAGGGTTTCAAGGTCACATGACCAAGATGGCCACCATACCCATATATGGTAAAAACCCCAATTACTTTGTTCAATGACTGTACTTGTTGACTCTCAGGTGAGCGATCGTTGCCCCTGGGCTACTTGTTCGTACTTTTGCTCCAAAACATAGATTGTGAGTGCTCATTAGAACTGCCAGTGGTCCAAAACATAGATTGTAGGTACTCGTTAGAACCGCCTCGGCGAGGCAGTTCTAACATGTACCCACAATCTATGTTTTGAGCAAAAATGAGACAAAAAAATTCAAATGAAATTTTCCATTTTTTTCTGCTGAAACAATTCTTTGTATGTTGCATGGACAAGTTTTCGTTATGCCTAGCTGGATACTCGGGATTAAGAGGTCAGGGGTTTGAACCCCACTGGCACCAGGTTGTATCCTTTCTTCATTTTGTTTGTGGTATATAGAAGAATAGTTAGACTATTTTGACCCCATCACCAGTGTTTATACAAAACTGAGGCATGCATGTGGCAAGATTTCAAACTGAGGCATGCATGTGGAAAGATTTCAGACTGAGGCATTCAGATTTCAAACTGAGGCATGCATGTGGCAAGATTTCAGACTGAGGCATTCATGTGGAAAGATTTCAGACTGAGGCATTCATGTGGAAAGATTTCAAACTGAGGCATGCATGTGGCAAGATTTCAGACTGAGGCATTCATATGGAAAGATTTCAAACTGAGGTATGCATGTGGCAATATTTCAGACAGGCATTCATGTGGAAAGATTTCAAACTGAGGCATGCATGTGGCAAGATTTCAGACTGAGGCATTCATATGGAAAGATTTCAAACTGAGGTATGCATGTGGCAATATTTCAGACAGGCATTCATGTGGAAAGATTTCAAACTGAGGTATGCATGTGGCAAGATTTCAGACTGAGGTATGCATGTGGCAATATTTCAGACAGGCATTCATGTGGAAAGATTTCAAACTGAGGTATGCATGTGGCAAGATTTCAGACTGAGGCATTCATGTGGAAAGATTTCAAACTGAGGTATGCATGTGGCAAGATTTCAGACTGAGGCATTCATGTGGAAAGATTTCAAACTGAGGTATGCATGTGGCAATATTTCAGACAGGCATTCATGTGGAAAGATTTCAAACTGAGGTATGCATGTGGCAAGATTTCAGACTGAGGCATTCATGTGGAAAGATTTCAAACTGAGGTATGCATGTGGCAATATTTCAGACTGAGGCATGCATGTGGCAAGATTTCAAACTGAGGTATGCATGTGGCAAGATTTCAGACTGAGGCATTCATGTGGAAAGATTTCAAACTGAGGTATGCATGTGGCAATATTTCAGACAGGCATTCATGTGGAAAGATTTCAAACTGAGGTATACATGTGGCAAGAATTCAAATTGAGGCATGCATGTAGCAAGATTTCAACAAGAGGAATGCATGTGGCAAGATTTCAGACAGGCATTCATGTGGAAAGATTTCAAACTGAGGTATGCATGTGGCAATATTTCAGACAGGCATTCATGTGGAAAGATTTCAAACTGAGGTATGCATGTGGCAAGATTTCAGACTGAGGCATTCATGTGGAAAGATTTCAAACTGAGGTATGCATGTGGCAATATTTCAGACTGAGGCATGCATGTGGCAAGATTTCAAACTGAGGTATGCATGTGGCAAGATTTCAGACTGAGGCATTCATGTGGAAAGATTTCAAACTGAGGTATGCATGTGGCAATATTTCAGACAGGCATTCATGTGGAAAGATTTCAAACTGAGGTATACATGTGGCAAGAATTCAAATTGAGGCATGCATGTAGCAAGATTTCAACAAGAGGAATGCATGTGGCAAGATTTCAACAGGAGGAATGCATGTTGTGGGGTTTGTAAATAATAAATACTTGTGGCAAAATTTCAAAATGATAAATGCATGTGGATGTTGAATGCATTTAGTAAATTCCTATAGCTTGACTGTATGTGGTGAGTTATCTCGACGAGGCGGTTCTAATGTGTACCTGCAATCTATGTTTTGAGCAAAAATAAGAATAGCAAAAATAAGAATAATAAAAAAAAATCCAATGAAATTTCCATTTTTTTTTCTGCTGAAAAAATTCTCTGTACGTTGCATGGACAAGTTTTCGTAATGTCTACCGTAGTTGGTAGTGCATACTCGGGATCAAGAGGTCAAGGGTTTGAACCCCAGCGGCACCAGGTTGTGTCCTTTCATCATATTGATTGTGTATATAGAAGAACAGTTAGACTATTTTGACCCCATCACCAGAACTGGGGTTTTGTGGCGGTTTTGTCTGGATTTTCCATTATGGCAATTATTTTTCAAGTCAAATTAAACAATCTCTCAGCAAACCTGGAAAACTGAGCTATTTAATGAACGCCTCTCAGGTGGGTTGAGGAACCAGTGGTTTGGATGATTAACCAGAATCAAGACTTTTAGATCATTTACATGAATAGGTTGAATTCTTAGAATTATATAAGGTTTTTAGCATTTTCTTCTGTAAAACAGTTATTCCACATCAGTAAACATAATTTGCTTGTTAATTATGCTGCAGTTTTAGAAGTAGAATGTAACAAAAGATATAAACCAACCTGTGTGAGTCAGTGGACTGAGAGTCCTTCTTCACTGCAATGCAACAGTCATTTGTAACCACTCCCCCCCCCCCCCCCCCCCTACGCCAGGCTAAAGTGCAGGGCAATTACTTTTCAAGTGTCCTCTCAGTGCAGGGAAAACGATGGGGTTTTTACATGAAGATCCTTACCCCAGTGAGATTTTCTATTGCGAAGGGTGGGGCAAAGAGCAAAGTTTTGACCTCCAGTTTGCCCCCTGGGGGTGGGGCTCATAACAGGGCACTGAAAGCTGAAAAGGCATAATCCCTGCCCTTCCCCGTAGGTGGGGGAGCAGTGGTTACAAATGACTGATGCATAAACCAACTTATTTTTGTGGCTATATTCTGTATGATTAGACCCTTTTGAAAAAAAAAAAAATCTTTTTCTTGTCATGGGATATCAAGGAATTAAATGCATGTGATTTGTCAATCCCAACATGACTGAAAACTTGTTTACAGAAATGTGTTAAAAGATAGAAGGTGAAATTTCAAAGAAAAAGGTTTGAAATAAAAGCATATGGTATAAGATTTTGAAATGATGAATGCATGACATTGTGGTAACTGGTAAGATACCAAATGGTTGAATGCATGTGTTAAGATTTCAAACGATAAATGCATGGTGTAAAATTTCAAAATTCATGGTGGGACTTCTGTATGATGAATGCATGTGGCAAGATTTCTAATAGATGAATGCATGTGGCAAGATATCAAAAGGAAGATTGCATGTGTCAAGATTTCAAAAGGAAGAATGCGTGATATTAGACTTCTAAAAGATAAATTCATGTGGAGGGCTTTCTGAAAGGAGGAATGTATGTGGTGGGATTTCTGTAGGATAAATACATGTGGCAGGATTTTAAATGGATGAATATGTGGCAGGATTTTAAATGGATGAATGCATGTGGCAAGATTTAAAAAGGAGGAATGCATGTGACAAGATTTTAAAAGGAGGAATGCTTGTGACAAGATTTTAAAAGGAGGAATGCTTGTGACAAGATTTTAAAAGGAGGAATGCATGTGGCAAGATTTAAAAAGGAGGAATGCATGTGACAAGATTTTAAAAGGAGGAATGCTTGTGACAAGATTTTAAAAGGAGGAATGCTTGTGACAAGATTTTAAAAGGAGGAATGCTTGTGACAAGATTTTAAAAGGAGGAATGCTTGTGACAAGATTATAAAAGGAGGAATGCTTGTGACAAGATTATAAAAGGATGTACATGTATATGTATATGGATAAAAATTTCAGAAAGAGGAATACATACTTGTGGCAAGATTTGAGCCACCTCGTGGGAAAACCAACAATGTGGTCTGACACAAATCTGCCTGTATAGCTACAGAAGCAGGCTAGAAGCTTGAAATTTTGGAGTTAAGTAGAGGAGGAATTCTACTGTCTGAGTAGCGAAAACAAAGGCGCTGATCAGCTTCGCGGTTACTGCGAAGCTGATCTGCGTCTTTGTTTTCGCCTATGCAGATTGTTGGTTTTCCCATGAGGCGGCTCATTTCAAAAGAAGTAATGCATTGATGTAGCAAGGTTTCGAATGGATGAATGCATCATGCAAGATTTCAAAATGATGTCAGATTGGGTGATACTTCTGAAAATAATTTCAAAAATGAAATTCTGTGTGAAGAGAATTCAATGCAGTCACATTTGTGAAAGTTGGGGAGGAAAATATTTAATTTCCCATGCAGATATTAATTTATTATGCATTGAAATGCAATTACATGTAACTAAAAATTACAGATATGTACTGTTTTCAGATTAAAGTACCATGAAATTTTAAAAAGAAAAGATCTCAGAGCTAGATTTACCTGTTTTCTGAATAGTATTTTCTGCTTAAAGGTGCAGACAGTACAGAATGGTGAACTCTGCCAAACTTGATCAGGCAGGCTCATCATCATAATAAGCAGCCCATACTTGGTACACACTGTTTATTTGAAATCTTTAGATTGTTACAGTATCTTGTGGTTTACATTTTCTGAGTATAAAATGAATTTTATGCGATTTTTATTAATTTCAACCTTATTTGGTAAGATAGGGAGTCCAGGCGCCTGGCACAAATAGTTAAAGTCATCAGTAAGTTTATTTGAGCCACCTCATGGGAAAACCAACAATGTGGTTTCCGAACAGGTCCGACACAAACCGACCTGTACAAGTACAGAAAAGAGCTAGAAGCTTGAAATTTCGAATTTAAGTAGAAGAGGAATTGTACTATCCGAGTAGCGAAAACAAAGACGCTGATCAGCTTCGCAGTTACTGCGAAGCTGATCTGCGCCTTTGTTTTCGCATATGCAGATTGTTGGTTTTCCCATGAGGCGGCTCATTTCACTTAACCAGAAGTGTCATTAATTTCTTGTTTTATGATGTTGCAGCATTGATTGATACAGTTTATGATGCATTTTAAAACTCTCCTGACATTATTTGATGATTGCAAAAAATATTTATTCCTAGAGTGTTTTTAGCAATATGAAATTGTTGTTGTTTTACAACAGCTTTTTTGTTTATAGGGAGGTTGTAAGGGATAAAATGAACTGCTATGATGTCTCGGCCACACAGGCATGTGTAAGGCTACTGAATGTTTGACTGGTGACTTTAATGTGTGTGGTGATGAATTTAGATAACATTCAAATTGTGCATTTGTAAATTGTAAATCATTCAAATTGTGCATTTTGTAAATCATGTCTTAGCAATTACTTTCATTTCATTTCTATTCACATTTATTCACAACAAATTCCAGTTGACATTTTCATTTTAAAATGATGAGCATCTTAATTTATGATTTTCAAAAAAGTGAAGTGATGACCCAGCCTAAGCTGAAAGTCATATGGTAAAATTATTGTGGCATTTCTTCTGGAGTCCAGTATACTTTTCTGACCAAACAAACAATAGTACTGTTTTTCTAATTATTATGCAGCAATAAATCTTGCACCAGCTTCATTCCACTAAATTCTCAGAGTTCCGGAGAAAACCGGATTTTTGCATTTGCAAAAACAAAGGTGCAGATCAGCTGTATAGTAGCTGATAAGCGCATTGTTTTCGCTACACATATAGAGCAATTCTTCTTCTACTGATATCCGAAATTTCAAACTTCTAACCTTCTTCTGTGACTGTATAGGCCCAGGCTGGACTGAAGACAAGTTATAGTTTCACCAGCATTATTCTACTAAATTCTCCAAGTTCCTGACATCTCACCTGGGAGTACCTGCAATTACCTGGAATTTCAGTGCAATTTCTCACGGGGTGTAATTAAATTGGCTTTAGTGGACATATGTATTGTTTATATATATATATATATATATATATATATATATATATATATATATATATATATATATATATATATATATATATATATATATATATATATATATATATATATATAATTGCTTGTGTATGTGACTTAGTGTATGATATGATGATTATATTTGATTTAATGTAAATCCCAGAAGTATATGGAAATGAATCTTATTTGAAATATGAGCAATACCTTTGAAATTGCAATCAGCAATTATCCATGTATCACTCATAATTTTAGAAAGATTTCTAGAATGCAGTTAGCAGTAAGCATAGACTATGCACAAGGTGTGGTGGTCTTGTGGTTATACTGTGTCAGACTTTGAATTTAGAGATACTGGGTTTGAAACCCACTGGCACGGGGTGTGTCCTTGACCAAAGCGCTAACTACCCATATCACAGAGAGTCAGTAAGCAGTAGTGGCTCCATCTCATCTTCACTGAAAATGCTAACAGAGATGTTAAACTACAAAGCAAAGAAGCAAATACCAGTACAGGTCATGAATAGAGTTTTATATGAGTGGTCATTTCATATGAAATCTATCAAAGCAGCCTTTGATGATACGCATATGATACACATATGATCAGAACACATTTATTTCTTGATGTTGTCCACTGAATAACGACGTCATATGATAAATAGCAGTAACCACCTGTTAAACTGATTACATTGCCTACCCTGTTTTCTGAGATCACCTGAAGATAGCCTCTTACAACTGTGATTGGCATCTGTAGTACCTAACATGACAGACACTGCTGCAACATACAGGTATCACACAGGTATCAAACTCATGACATTACAAAAACTTGCCCATGCAATATATAGAGATTTTTTCGGAAGCGAAAATTGAAAATTTTATAGGAAAAAAATTCATATTTTTAATATTTTTGCTCAAAACATTAATTGTGGGTACACGTTAGAACTGCTTTGGTGAGGCGGTTCTAACGAGTACCCACATTCTATGTTTTGGAACAAAAATAAGAAAACTAGGTATACCCCTGTAAACCCCAGATTTACTATATAAAAGTGGGGTATAAGGGGGTATATATTACACGGACATGTTTTCCTGATGGAAAATAATCATGAAACAACAAGTCAGAAATGTTCCCTAACATGTCATAAACTGCTACAGGGATGATCAAGGATTGCGCTTGTGACAGAACTTTTAACTCATATTTGACGAATGGATTGGCCCATCATTGTCAATTGGATGAGTCCACTTTTCATTTTTAGGGGTGTTAGAAGTGATTTTTTTTTCTCATTTTTCGATGAAATTACTTTTAGCAAACTGAATAGCCCCAGATGGGACGCTGCATTCTGCGGCGTCACATATGGGGCTATTCTGTTTGCCTATGTCCCATAAAAAGGATGCCAGGCTTATATGGAGTTAAGATAATGATGATTACTTTGAATTATTTTGAAGTGCTGCTTTTAAAATTATGATTGCGCCTGAAAACAACATGTTCACATGAGTCTATTGTGGACAAAAGGCACCCAAGAAAGAAATTAGATGTCCATGAATTTTGCCTTTTTAATACTTGCATATATAGCTTGTTAGAAGTTATAAAAGCCTGTTGAAGTATGTTGGAAATCTAATGTAATCACCCATAATGACTGATATGTACTTTAAATATCATAATTCCCGCTCGTTTACAAATATCTCTGTACTGATGCTAAACATTCTGCCCATTCCAGTTTGTTTGTCCTAAATGTCAGATCATTACGTTCAATTAAGTCCCCTTTTCTGCGCTGCAGTTTACAGTAATTTTCCGTAATGATTAGCGCAATCGGAGTAATCACGTTATTAAATATGCACAGCTTGAGCAAACTTTTGATCAGCAGGCGTAGTTGTACTTCTGTCAGAGAAGTCATTATGCATCAACGGTGACAAATGATGATGAAATAAGCGCCATTACATGGAATTTTTGAAATTATCAACAAATTAGGAAACGGTTGTCAGGCAGATACTCAACTGTGTTTTTTGTAACATCAGTATTATAAAGCAATTCAAATTGTATATCTTGTGTCTTATAAAGCATCAATGCATATAGAGAGATTCAAAATATAGATGTGTCATTGGACACTAAAATATAGGTTAAGTTGACCTAGTTTTCAGTTTAGGTGAATTGTCAAACTCCCCCTATGTTTACATGTACATCTCATTTATGAATGTGACATTTCTGTTGTGTATGCTACAAAAACTGATGTATCGATTGTCAACCAGCATTTGTATTTGGAATGGGGTCTATTATGTTGGACTCTTTAGCATGCATCAGGATAACATGTCCATGAAATGTATACCCCCTTGAACCCCACTTTAATATAGCAAAACTGGGGTTTACAGGGGTATACCTTTGTTTCTTTTTCTTTTTTGTTCCAAAACATAGATTGTGGGTACCTGTTAGAACTGCCTCGGCATGTACCCGCAATCAATGTTTTGAGCAAACATGTTAAAGTTAACAAATTTTTTCCAATGAAATTTTCAATTTTTAATGCTGAATTTTTTTTTTCTGTATATTGCATGGGCAAGTTTTCCTAAAGAATATACTTTATCTTCCAGGTCCTATGGTATGTCAGGTTGCCTTTGAAGACAACTATATCACAATAGAGAATTCAGGTAATAGTAATTTCTTCTCTGATCTCTTATAATATAATGTGACATGTATGTTCAGATTTTGTTTTGCCTATGCGAAAACAAAGATGCAGATCAGCTGTGCACCAGATCAGCATCAGCACCTTTGTTTTCGTTACACAGATATTACAATCTGTCTTCTTCTTAAATCCAAAATTTCTAGCTTCTATATATATATAGCCTTCTTCTGAGACTGTACAGGCCAGTTTGTGTCAGACCTGGTCAAAAACTCAGAAGGCATAGTAGGTAATTTCTTCTCTGATCTCATTTAATGTAATGTGACATGTATGTTAAGGATTGCCAGTAGCAGGTTATCTAAGGTGAGAGGAAATCAAGTGAACTGGACCAAATGTTTAGACAGACTTAAGTTTATTTGTGGGCATCAGAACAGAAGAAAACCTGCTAATGTAACCATATGGGTCCATTATGGGAACATTTTATATGCAGAATTAGTCAGCCCACTAAGGCATTATAAATAATGTTTTGAGCAAGCATTAAACTATTTGCTATTTTGCACTATGAAAATGCATTGGAGACAACAACTTAGGCATTGTTAGCATTCTGCATTGCCAAAAACACTTCAGACTTGGTCAAGGCCAAAAGGAATGGCTATTTATTAATTAATGGCTTCAAGCACAGGATAATGCTATATTTCAGGATATATTTTGGGAAACATTGCAGACAGTTTGGTCAATATTTGCCAGACATGGTATTTGATGAATTTGTTGCTGAGAATTATTCTGCAGTATTGATTCCTTTCAGAGTGCAGTAGTTTGTGGTGGTATTATAGAATGTGGAGTGGGCTTTGACTTGTGCCAGTGACTTGTTGGGAGGGAGATTAGATATGGTTTATCTCATCACTAAGGCGTTTATCTCATGTAAGTACATGTACTTTGATATTCATATTAGTTTTCAGGACCCAGGTTATAAGACTTTTTTCATGCTCAGCTCAGCTGAGACTAAAATTTATCTTGCTAATAAATGTTAAAATGCCAACAAATGTTAAAATGCCAACAATTGTTGGCATTTTAACATTTATTAGCAGGATAAATTACAGGGTATGGTGATCTAAACAATCATGACATTTCAATTTATTTAGCATATTTCAGTGATTATGAGCATTCAAAATTTTAAGCTCAGCTGAGTTGAGCATGAAAAAAGTTTTATAACCTCGGGGCCAGATTTCAATATTGTTATTGCTCTTGGTTTTGTTCTGCATAATTCTAAAATAATCATTATATTTTGCACATATGCCTTCCAAAATATAGCATTACAGTATGTTTAACAGAGCAAGATCATGTTCAGACTACATGTATTTCTACTGAAGAATATAATATTATGAATCTCAATTTTTGTGGTATCCAGCTCATAAATTATTGGTTACATCAGTGTATGGATCTATTGTAAAAAAAAACTATGTACTTTGAAAAGTGATCTATGTTATTTGACTTGGTGCTAAAGTAAATGTAAATTACAATTACTTGATTTTATTCAATTACCTTTCAAAAAGTAATTGTAATTGAAATATATTACTGATGGATTGGATTTCATCGGAAAAAATTTGATAACAATGTTTTATCATTATTATCTGTAGCTATCGGTTAAGCATTAGAGTTAATTTTAATTCTTTCACATTCTGACAACAAATCAACTGTCTTGTTACCTGGTTGCTTCAGACTGTATTCATATAGGTGCCTCATAATCTTTCATTATCTGGATGCATGTCCTCATCTACTAAAGCTCTTTATAAAAGTTTTGGTTTGAATTTAGTGTTTTGTCAAAAATCACTCTTGTTCAAGCTACATGTATATGTGAATCATATTCTTCGGCAAATGTCTTGGCAAATGTCTCATCAGAGTCTGACCAAGATACCATATTATTCAGAAAGCTTACTCATACTGACCTAAATAAATTGCAAATTATGTCTGGTAAGTTCATATTTTGTCCTGAGTGATCATATAGTTAAGGTCAAAACTGGAAATGTCATCACAATGTTGTAGAGCCTAATACACGACTATCCGGCAAGCTGTCCATAAAAGTTACTATTTTTTCATAGCGCACACACCGTGGTTGTAGATGCCAGAATTGGATTCTACCGCTATTACCATACAGATACAGTATATGCTAATGCTAATTGGTTGTGTGTATCCAGAAACTTAGAATGCTTATGGCACTAGCAGTCTATAGGATCAGAAAATTGCTATAAATGGATATTAGTTTCTTTTGACCATAAATGGGATGATATTTTATGCATAAAGTTAATGAACTAGAATACAAATCAGATGAAATGGTTGTTTATTTCTATTGTTATGGCAGATAATATCAATTCTTTTCAGATTCTGGTATTTTTCTTTGATATTTGAGGTCTAAGACTGCATCTGTTTAAGATTGGTTTGGGTTAATGTTCTCTGATTTGAATTGTATTAGGCAGAAATGAATCCATTCTTGAGTCTGCAGTTTCTATTATCAACTGTTTGCCCATGAATTTTGAAATGCATTAATGCATATGATTAATCATACAGAAATGAAAATTTACAGCCATAATTCCCCAGAGACAACTTCATATGAGCCGCCTCATGGGAAAACCAACAATCTGCATAGGCGAAAACAAAGACGCAGATCAGCTTCGCGGTGACCGCGAAGCTGATCAGCGCCTTTGTTTTCGCTACTCGGATAGTACAATTCCTCTTCTACTTAAATCCGAAATTTCAAGCTTCTAGCTCTTTTCTGTGCTTGTACAGGCCGGTTTGTGTTGGACCCATTCGGAAACCACATTGTTGGTTTTCCCACGAGGCGGCTCATATGTTTCAGGACTTGATGGAAAAGAAGGTTCTCATGAATAATTGAATTTTTATTTTTGGTTTGGGTTGCTTTTCATTCATTAACCACAAAATGAATTTCATTATAAAGCATGTCCTAGTTCATTTCCTAGAAAAGGTCAAGCACCTTTATTCAAGTGCCTTTATTCTTCAAGATTGTAAAATTGACCTTCGTTGAAATCGTGACATCTCAGAATGCTTCTTAAATCATAATGCACTAGTCATTTGTAACCACGGCCCCTTCAACCCCTGGGGAATGGCGGGGACTTTGACTTTTGGTCCCTAAAAGCCTCGTGAGGCAGTTCTAACGAGTAGCCACAATCTATGTTTTAGAGCAAAAAAAAGAAAAATAGGTATACCCCTGCAAATTAACCAGTTTTTCTATATAAAAGTGGGGTATAAGGGGGTTATACTTTACACAGAAATCATTACGAAAACACACCTATGTAATATACAGAGATTTTTAAAGTTGTAAAAAATGAAAATTTTCAGCGGAAAATTTGTGAAAATTTTTGCTCAAAACATAGATTGTGGGTACACGTTAGAACCGCCTCACCGAGGCGGTTCTAACGAGTACCCACAGTCTACGTTTTGGAGCAAAAATAAGAAAAATAGGTATACCCCTGCAAACCCCAGTTTTACTATATAAATGTGGGGTTTAAGGGGGTACATATTGCATAGACATGTTTTCCTGATGTGTTTTGTGTTTTCTCGATGATCATGACATCAGATTCTCAGATGCTTCTTAGTCAATGTCGAATGGGAATCTCTCGCGATTTTTTTGACGATTTATGACGACCTATATAAAACTTATCTATGGGGTATATGTATAACATTAAACCTGTTCGTTGCACTTACATCCGCGTGAGAGTCGATTTATGACGTCATCAATATGGCGGCTATCTGCCTATATATGAATTATTCGTATTTCCATCAAAATCAATTGAAAATATCGCATTATTTCTTATTTTGCAAAGAAAATGTATGAAACGCATCTGATTATACACATGATAGACGAATTAAGTCGATGGTTCAAAGGATATTGCATTATTCGGTCGTGCGTCCGTTCGTGCATACGTTGGACATACGTTTTTTTTTCTTTCAGAACCGCCAACAACCTAGGTACCACGGGCACTAATTTAACATACCTTTGCACCCCCAGGACAATTTTTCATGGGTGCCATATCATTCATTGGAACCACAGAAATGCAAAGAATTTTTGTCCTCAAAGATAAACTCAACTACACTATGAAAAATTGGATGGTTTCCATGGCAACACTGTCAGCGTGATTCTTAAGCATGGGGGTGTACATACAAAATTGATCATATCTTCACTGTTCCTCATCCTAGACTACTGAACTCGGTCTCATTTTAAAGCATGGACATAGTCCTTTCTCCCGATGGTAAGTAATGCAAATTATCTTATTTGCATATTCATTACTTTTATTGAAAAATGGCAAAAATCTTTAAAAATCTATAAATAAACTAATTTCAGGTCCAAACTGGCATTGTGATACTTTGTTATTGAAACGGAAATATCAAATGACAAATTTATTGATGACCTGGTCCTATATGAAAATCATCTCATTTGCATATTCATGAAAATTAATAAAAATATCAAAAAGTGAGGAAAAACGAGGGAAAAACTATATCCATTGAAAGGTATTGCATATGTTATAAGACCTATCTTGCATCCCTGGGACAAAGTCTCAGCTGTAAGTGTTGTTAGAGGGACCTTTTTAATGTCATAAAATATTGTCCTCAGCAATGCAAAAACATTTGCATGATGTAAAATTACATAGTTCCCACACCACTCCTCATGCGATTCTAAAGAATAGGCTGTACTTACAAAAATACTTGTACCCCACAAACAGAATGCTCTAGAATACTATAATTGGTCTGACAGTGATGCATGTACTTAACAATGTAACCTTGATGCCTAATATTTAAATCATTGAATTTACTATTTATGAAAATCAATTAAAAATAAACATAACAAATGGAGAGGAATTGTGGAAAAATAGGGGGTATACGTACAAAATCGCTTGTACCAGAGCTGTAAATCAACCCAGGATGCTGAAAGAGGTATCAAAGGAATGCTATGGCAATGTACTATGGTCCTAAAGTATGATATAAGAATAATCCGATTTTCCATTTCATTAATTTTAATTACTAAATTTTAATTTACTAAATTTTGCTTGCCAGAAAGCATGATTTATATATCTGAGCACATGACAATAGATCATTGTCCTCGCAATAAATTGATCCAATTTTGAGTTCTCTTCGGCTATTGGCCACTGATTTTGTTGGTGGACCCCTTCATTTTTCATTGATTGTGCTCTTATTTATTTAAGAAATAGATCAGCTCTAGCAGTGAATTGTTGAGTAATAATTCACTGTTTGGAGGTCAGTTGTAAAGAAGATCAAATCACGAGCGCGTAGCGCGAGTGATTTATCTTCTTACAACTGACCGACAAACAGTGAATTATTACTCAACAATTCACGCACTTGAGCTGATCTATTTCGATTCTAACACACAATAAACGGAATAAATGTTGCTGAAACCGTCGATATCGTTCAGCTTTTCGCCATTGCATTGCAGATATCCCGCCAAATATTTTACTGTAATTCTGGTATTTACACACACTTGTTACGTTTGTTGTGTGCTAAAACGACGTTTCACCGTCTAACGCTGCTTTGTGGGATAGCTGACGTCACAAATGGCGCAAAGTAACGTCACGCTTATTCGCCCAGTGAAATTGTTGCACAATATAACACGTTTTTTTACCATTGGCTATATAGGCGAGGTGTGTTAGAATAAGATGTCATTGATATTCATACAACAAAATAGCTGAAGCTTGAGTAGCTGTAACCGCGGCATGACACATATACTTTCTCATCCATATGTTCACTGCTCTTAAAGGATCTCAGTTTTAATATTTCTTTTTTACTTTATATATCTGATTATATGGTTATAGAATATTTTCCTAGCAGTCATTATAGCTCCCTATGTCTTTCAGTAGCCAATATACGTGCGTTTTTCTACGCATGCCCCTTATTATTTCCGTATTGTTTTCTCTTAATTCAAAAGGTTTTGTTAATATTCCTAAACCTTAAAACAAATGACCCGTAAGTTGTAGTACAGTATGGTATAATATAGGGATCAACCATGGTTTTCTGTGTTCAAACATTCGCTGGATCACCAGGAAGGTGTTTGAACACAAGGCCGCAGGCCGCGTGTTCAAACACCTTCCGAGTGATCCAGCGAATGTTTGAACACTGAAACAAACCATGGTTGATCGCTATTCTTGCATTTTCACTCTAATCCACTTAAAATCTTATGAAAGTAACATTAACAACATAAAAACTCACCGAAAACCGCAGAGCTTCTTCAACGTCGGCCATTTTGTTTCTATAAAACACATGACGTCACATCGCATTGACCAATGACGTCGGCCAAAACCCATGTTCAAACGGCACGTGAATTTCATGATTTGAACATGGGTTTTGCTGTTTGAACACTGCTTTCGACCAATCGAAAACGGCTTCAAACAGCTATGCGCATAGATATCTATGCAAGAATAATGTTTTAGACACCATTTGATGTCATTTTCAGCACCATATGACTTTTGATTGCTGAGATACAAGTCCTTTTGTACATGTAGGTTTACTCATTTATTTATTTTTTTGTCTCTATCTCTCTCAAATTTGTTACGTTTTAATTAAAATTCATGAAATGGAAAATCAGATTATTCTAATGCCATACTTCATATTACAATGCCATAGCATTCATTTGATAGCTCTTTCAGCATCCTCTGGTACAGGCGATTATGAACACAGACCGTCTATTTTTCCACATTTTTTCTCCAATTCTTTATGTTTGTTTTATTTATTTTCATGAATAAGTAACGTCAGTAATTTGATATTAGGTATCAAGGATAAATTATTATTATAGAATTCTAGAGCATTCTGTTGGTAGGATATAAGTATTTTTGTAAGTACATCCTGTTCTTTAGAATTGCATGAAGATGGTGTTGAAACTATGAAATTTTACATCGTGCAAATGTTTTTTTTTTTTTTTTTTTGTTTTTTTTTTTTTTCATTGCTGAGGACAATATTGTATGGAATTTAGGTGGTCCGTCTGACAACACTGACAGTCTTGAGAATTTGTCTCAGGGATGCAAGATAGATTAGATCTTTTAACCTATCCAATACCTTAAAATGGATATAGTTTTGCCTCGTTTTCCTTCACTTTTTGACAGTTTTATTAATTTTCATGAATATGCAAATGAGATATTTTTCATATAGGACCAAGTCATCAATACATTCGTCATATGATATTACCGGCTCAATAACAAAGTGTCACAACTACAGTTTGGGTCTGAAATTAAGTTCATTTATGGGTTTTAAAGATTTTTTCTGCCATTTTTCATGTTTTCATGAAAATTAATGAATATGCTAATTAGATAATTTGCATTACTTACCATAGAAGCATAGGGCTATGTCTAAGCTTTAAAATGAGACCATGTGCAATAGTCTAGGATAAGTAACAGTGGATATAAGGTCAATTTTGTATGTACACCCCATCCTCAAGAATCACGTTAACGGTTGCCATGGAAACCGTGAATTTTTTCATAGTGCAATCGAGTTTATCTTTGGTAAACGGAAATTATTTGCATTTCTAGGGTCCCAATAAATGATTTGGTACCCGTGAAAAACAATCTTGGGGGATGCAAAGTAGGTCAAATTAGCTACTGATGTACTATGTATAGTTTAGCACTTTGTATGCAGATTTTGTCTTGACGTGGCTCGTATTGTCAGTGCTACGCTCCTTGTGAGAGATATTTTGTGCTAAAACAGCTTTTATAAATATAATTGGTAAAATACATCCATTTAGAAACAGCGAGAAGCTGGCAATCAAATTTTATCTATCAGGCATAGTATGAAAATGATTGTTCAAATTGCGTATTATGTGTGCGCTGGTCGCCATTTTGATGACGTCATAGTTCAGCCCATACGCGGGTCTCAGGGCGACGAACTGGTTTAAATTGTTGCATATGCCCCAAAGTTTGATTTAAGGTAGGTCGTCATAAATCGTCATGAAATTCCCACGGGACGACTTTTTTGGCCCATTCGACATTGACTATCTGCAACAGCATTTACAGCCTTTTTTGTTATGGCTAATTTCATTTAAGTGAGGCAAGGAAAAGAACTTGTCTTGTGATAAATAAATAGATGAAAAAAAAAAGGAATTGAAAAAAAAACAAAACAACAACAAAAAAAAAAACAGCACAATAATGGTTGCCAAATTGGTGTCATGTATTCTGCATTTTTATCTGGGACAAGTGAGACTATGTGAATGATGGAATAGGAAACTTGATTATACACTAGGGACTTCAGTTAGGGATCTTCAACATATACAATGTATCTGTACTCATTTGTGCATGAAGTCAGACACTTCCATTCAAAGCTTTTAAGTGCATGCATTATTTATTTGTCAAACTTAAAATACATCATCTAGCATTTCATGGCTTTTCAATTCAAACTAATGTAGTCTGTTATGAGCTTCTCAGAAATAATAGAAGGGCTAAATTAGGGAAATCAATAGCCCATTATTGGTTAGGGAGGCTGAAATCTCATCTCTCCTAAGATACTGTCTAGAGGATCATATCCGAGTCACATCTGGAACAAACTTTTCTTTGGGTTCTCTGACACGATTCGACACAAACCAATCTATTTTGCCATGGAAACAGGCGGCTTGCAGTTTTAGGTATTGTTAGAGATTCTTCATACACCTCAATATGGTATAACATAGATTTTTCTCAAATTATGTGGACATTCCGTGTAGCTGTCTAATGCCAAAAAGCTGGTTTTCTGGTGTAGCTGGTCATCTATTCTCAAAGGATAATATGATCCGATATTGTGCATATGCATGATGGAAGTTGTTTGTCTGTGGCTTGCAGGAAATAATTTTAGGCCGCCTCACCATTTAAGTTGTCTTTGTAGCCTCCTGACAGTTTAAAACACTTGAATCAGTTTGTATAACTTTTGATTTGAAATTTTGTACATAGAAATAAGAGGGTAAGTTAATTACAGGCTTTAACTGTTACAAAATTCTGTTATGACTGCTCTTGCACAAGCTTATCTGCATCTTTGTTGTTCAAATACGGCCTAAACATATTTCATAGTGTCATGGCCCCTTCTATAATGGGACAAATAAAAAGAGCTGTAAAGCAGCAGGCTGTATTGTGAATAATTCAAAGCCACAGTTCCAGGGCTATTCCCCTATGCCTCTCAGGGAGACCTTGTGTAATAAATCACTGGAAATTACTGTCATCATGACATTGAATGCACAAGTCATCATGCATGGTAGAGTAATTCGGATGAACATGCAGGCTGCTTTATTTGACTGAGAATTTCATTACCTCATTTGACTTTAACTGTTCAGTTTTCACAGTGACTTTGGTATAAGTAGTTAGCTGTTTTGGAAACCTCTCTACACCTTTCACGCAGATCATTTGATGTATCTTCAACTTCAAAATACATTTAACAAGGGATTTAGCCCACATGTTTAAGTAAGTGTGAGGGCATTGTGCCCATGTGGAAAAAAGTATTGGAGGATTTTGTTTTTTTTTTTTAAATATAATGTTTTGCTAACCTGATAAAAAGTATGTGTAGAAATTGTTTTAACCTTTAACAGTGCTGCGAAAAAAAAAAAATGCAGGATAAATTCTTTTGACCTGTAGCTGTACAAAACGAACATTATGTCACATTATTTGCAAAAATCTGACAGGTGAAGGGCTTGCTGAAGTTACTACTCTGTAATAGTTGGACCACTGGCTCAATCACCTAATATAAACCACAACTGGGGTCTTGCTGTTTGAATCTTTTTACTGCTCTGTAAAGGTACACTTGTAATAAATTGTAATTCACTTTTAACAAGAAATAAATTGTGCATCAACCACAGTGACAATGGCCTGTTTTGACAATATTTATGTAAATGAGCCCAGCAAGTGTGGGATGTTAACAATGACTTGTGTGGGCCATAATGACAGACCAGGTAGCTACTGACTGCCACCCTTATTACACAGAATTTATTCTCACCCATGGGGGTACTTGATTGTAGCAATTAGTTGGTGTATTGCAAAATATTGTGTCACCAATATTGTATTGTTGTAATAGGTTTAGACACCTGATCTTGCGCTTTGATCTTCCAATATGAGCCTGTGCGTGTGAAAACCAACAATTTGGGTTCCGACCAGGTTCGACACAAACTGGGCTGTACAGTCACAGAAGATGGTTAGAGGCTGGAAATTTTGGATTTAGAAAGTAGAGTAGTTGTACTATGCATGCAGCAAAAACAAAGGGGCTGATCAGCTTTGCAGTTACTGTGAAGCTGATCTGCACCTTTGTTTTCGTCTATGCAGATTTATGGTTTTCCCATGTGACGGCTCATATTCTATTCAGTACTGCCTAGGGTGCTGTAACACTTCTACAGATTGCCACTTAATATGACAATACACTGGTTATCCAGAGACAACCAATGCAACTCAGAACAACAAATGCATATGAACTCAATAATGCTATGGGATGCAAATACCTGGCCACAGATCATCCACAGATTGTGTGGCAAATTGTTCCCAAACAGGTAGTTTTTTTGTATATTTTTTTCCAAAAATATTTACACTTAATTTTCATAATGGACACACACACCGTAAAACAACAAATTTCTTGTGCCCAAACAGGTAGTTACTCCTACTTATGTATATTGATTTACCTGTATTTGTTGTTCTCAGACATGTTGGTTGTCCTCGGATAACCAGTGTGAGCAATGGGTATGGTATCATTGGTTTTCAGTATTCTGACCTAAAAATTAAACAGAATAATTCTTAGGTTGTGTTAGTTTCGTCAAAGCATTCAGGGCATATTTGTGTCATATATGTGTCTTGTTAGATTTGTTTTATTGTAATTTCAAATGTAGCTTAATAATAGCAGAGGCAGTTCAATGAAGAAAACAGAGGTGTTAAACTTGGCACATCTCCATCAAAAGTCAATACAGCAGATTCTTGACTGAATACATAAAAATTTTGATTTGCTCATATGTTATGTTTGTAACCTAAGTATAAAATAAAGTTTACTTAAGCTGAGCCTGCTTCATCTTAGTACGTATCCAATCAGCTGTTTCATTGTTTGCATATATTTTTCGCATTTCTTTTTTGTTTTCTTTACCTGGTTAGATAACTACTGCAAATGCTATTTTAAATAGTTGAAAGGCCTAAATACCAATAAAATAATTGAAATTAAACTGAGGTACTTAACCTTTCCAAAGATAATGTTGTATAATATTGACACTTGTCAAATTCTTTTAATATCTTTCACACAGCTTGATATATAGACAAAATCTCCAAATTTAATTTGATTTTATTAACATGAAAGTGAGTAGGTGTAGCTTTTGGATATCTTGTTCTTATGACTTTCCTGCATCAATACAAAT
Source organism: Rugalucina vietnamica (assembly GCA_964017185.1). NCBI lineage: Eukaryota > Metazoa > Mollusca > Bivalvia > Lucinida > Lucinidae > Rugalucina > Rugalucina vietnamica. The sequence goes on along the minus strand of OZ024873.1, from coordinate 74,480,356 downwards.
GCCTGAGACTATTCAGTTTTAGTCATTGCTTCAGAGGACATAGGTTGATTGATTGAATCACAAGTTTGATTGATTGGTTGGATGATTGATTGAGTTATTGATTGCTTTATTGATTGATTGACAATATATTGCATTCTGTTGTGATTTTGTTTAAATTGTAAAGGTGTAACTTGCCAAATTTTTGTCAATGCTGCCATTGCATGTATATTTCATAATTTTAATTTAATTTTGGTAACAACATCTGGTTTTCGTTGCAACTTTTATTATCATTAGGAAAAACTTGCCCATGCAATATACAAAGATATTTTTCATAAGCAAAATTTTGAAAATTTCATTGGAAAGATTTTGATTTATTTAATATTTTGGCTCAAAACAGACATTGTGGGTACACGTTAGAACCGGCTCGCAGAGGCGGTTCAAACGAGTACCCACAATCTACGTTTTGGAGCAAAAATAAGAAAAATAGGTATACACCTACATACCCCAGTTTTGCTGTATAAAAGTGGGGTTCAAGGGGTATACATTACATGGACATGTTATCCTGATGTCATTCTGCTTACTGCATGCGATGACACTTGAATCAACACATACAATGACATGCAGGTGTCACAATATGCATACAAAGACAAGTAATACGAAATGTGACTGTAACAATACAAACAGAATGATCATGATTTGTCAGTATTTTCATAACCAGTTCACCTCATTGTACCACCCAACGACACAAACTAACATTAAGCCGCCTCGTGGGAAAACCAACAATGTGGTTTCCGAACAGGTCCGACACAAACCGGCCTGTACAAGCACAGAAAAGAGCTAGAAGCTAGAAGTTTCGGATTTAAGTAGAAGAGGAATTGTACTATCGGAGTAGCGAAAACAAAGGCGCTGATCAGCTTCGCGGTTACCGCGAAGCTGATCTGCGTCTTTGTTTTCGCCTCTGCAGATTGTTGGTTTTCCCATGAGGCAGCTTACGTATTCATTTGTCCTGTTTATTTTTCACGTTTCAATTAATATTTTGATGTTTTATGAAATTATACCGGTTAATGAAATGTAAGAAAAAAGGTATTGCGTTTTATTGATTGATTATATGAGCCGCATCATGAGAAAACAAATAATGTCCTTCCCAAACAGTTCCGACACAAATTGAGCTGGAAAGGCACAGAAGATGGCTAGAGCCTGGAAATTTTGTATTTAGAAAGTAGAGGAATTGTACTATCCATGTAGCAAAAAACAAAGCGCTGATCAGCTTAAAAGTAACTGCGAAGCTGATCTGTGCCTTTGTTTTCGCAGATGCAAAATGTTAGTTTTCTCATGACGGTGTTCAATTATATTGACACAATGCTGATTGTATTGCCACACCAATGACTTCTAAAAAAACATGTTGAGAGCATGTATTAATTTTTGAGATGTTTGGATTACTTATTGCAAGACATTCCTTTATCTGTAAAGCCCAGCGATATCACCCTGTTTATAAAATGTAGCAACATTCCAAGTCAAAGGTAAATTATGATCAGGCAAAGTGCGATCGGAATTTCTGAAGAGGGGTTTCAAATGTAGTAAAGGGGTTTCGTTTGCCTAGTTTCACACAAAATCTCTTGAAATAACCTATGAAAATGAAATAATTTGGATATAGATGGGGGTTCGATTGAACCCCGTCTAAATCCGCCACTGCTATGTTTAAAACACAAGTCCAAGGAAACAACCAAAATCATAAACAGTGAGAATATAAGCCAACATTCTATTTTCCCAAAGGTGGCCACTCAGTTACCTGAGGCCACACTGAGCTTTCATTACATGTATATGGTCATAATGTTTGATGCAATGGGTGCTTTAAGGCTAACTTTAAAGCTGTGTAAGGTAGCCAGCTGTGCTTTGTTGTAATACATAACCTCACTAACAATTTACAAGTACTGCTTATGAATTTTAATTTTTTGAAATTTTAATATTTTTTTCTCATCCCTCCTAGTTTATTACATATTTTGAGAATTATTAATTTTTTATCCATAATTCAGTGAGGTCATAATTCAAGTTTCAAATTTCGTTCCATTTACAACCAATTTCCACTTTCTCCAACCACTTTCCTCTGAGAAAGTGAAGTTTTCGTAAGAGAAAGTTGCAATAATTGAATATTTTTATCGATCTGTGCCGCTGCTGAATCTAAATAGGGTAAATGTGACAGCAGTTTCATTCGCAAGAGCGACCTTATAAGGTGTATATCACCGCAAATTTATCGACAAATACGACTCATAATACCAGTAAGCTAGATCATGGAGTTAAATCTTGGTTAAATACTATTTTCTCTCAAGTTGGGAAATTATTGGGATTGTGAATTAATTTATTGACTGATTTAATCCTGTTTATAGTAAATATTGAACTCCTGTTTAGATAGTTGCATTAGCAGGATTTTGAGGTGGATTGAAGTTTTGTAAATATTTTGACCACTCAAAAAAGTGAAGAAATTTCAACAGTAGGAAAGTGGTATAGGAGTAAATGTCAAGGAGATATAATTGAATTAAGTGACATTCAATTGAGCGGAAGTTTTGTTTGCACCTTTTGGAGTCATGTAATAGCAAAAATATTTGTTTTGAATTGTAAATCCATTAATAAAGGAGAACTTTACAATCAAGTTTTTTTTTTTATAGAATGTGCAAAACAGGAATGGTTTGAAAGGAAACCAAATATACCTTGAGAGCCCTGCAATAAATTATAATGTAATGTAATTTTATGGTTTAATATTGCAATTCAGACTTGTCCTTACTATACATATGATGTGATTCTATTTTTTTTTTTTTTCAAAAGGATATTTAGAATATAATGGAATAAAAGCTCCAGAATATTATAAGGTAAGGTAGTATCTCACTGGCATGTGAATTCCTTGTGAATGTTTCGCAAATTTAGTTGCGGAACTTTTGCATGACATTCGTGTGAGTGTCGTGAGAATTTTCATGTGTGGCAAACCAGTCACGAAGATTTTGAACATGTCAAACATTTTTTATGTGATTTTTTTTCGCCAAAATATTCGCTAATCTGTAGCATGACTGTAGCACGAATGTCATATGATAGTCGTATGACATTCGTACAAATGTCGGGAACCTGTCACTGTGAAATTTTGGCAAATTTACAATGCAACAATTTCGCGACACTCATACAAATGTTGTACGAATGTCGTACAACAGCAGCGCTACAGTTTTGAGAAAACATGAAAACAACTCTTGACTATCTGGTGAGAAAAATAAAACTAAGCAACATTTGTATGAATATCTTGAGACCCTCTCACAAATGCCTCTTGACTGTCCTGTGAGTAAAAATGAAACTCGGCTATAGTCGTGAGAACGTTGTGAGACACTAACGAAATTCGCAAAATTGTCGCAATAATGTCCATTCAATGAGACTGCAACGTGAAAGTTGCGAATTATATCATTAATCTTTGTTGCGAAATAGTCGTGAACTAGTCTCCTGTTGTCGTAGTCCATTGAGATAGGGGCTTTAGATATAATGGTACATGCTGCCTGTGTACATATGTTACACTTCAAATTGCAGTCATTTAAATTTCATCTTTCAGATGAACTGGCACAAGACTCTGTGTTTTTATTAGCATATTGCATTAAGTACTGGTAAATTGCATGAAGCTCTGGTAAGCTGCAATAAGTACTGGTAGGCTGCAATAAGTACAGGTAAACTACATAGAATACTGGTAAAATGTATTACGTACAGCTAGGTAAAATGCTTTAAGTACTGGCAAAATGTATTAAGTGCTGGCAAAATGCATTAAGTACTGGTAAAATGCATTAAGTACCGGTAAAATGTATCAAGTATTGGTAAAATGCATTAAGTACTGTTAAAATGCATTAAGTACTGGTAAAATGTATTAAGTACTGGCAAAATGCATTAAGTATAGGTAAAATGCATTAAGTACTGGTAAAATGTATTAAGTACAGGTAAAATGCATTAAGTATAGGTAAAATGCATTAAGTACTGGTAAAATGCATTAAGTACTGGTAAAATGCATTAAGTACTGGTAAGATACATTAAGTACTGGTAAAATGCATTAAGTACTGGTAAATTGTATTAAGTACTGGTAAAATGCATAAAGTACTGGTAAATTGTATTAAGTACAGGTAAAATGCATTAAGTATAGGTAAAATGCATTAAGTACTGGTAAAATGCATTAAGTACTGGTAAAATGCATTAAGTACTGGTAAATTGTATTAAGTTATTAAGTACTGGTAAGATACATTAAGTACTGGTAAAATGCATTAAGTACTGGTAAATTGTATTAAGTACTGGTAAAATGCATAAAGTACTGGTAAATTGTATTAAGTACAGGTAAAATGCATTAAGTATAGGTAAAATGCATTAAGTACTGGTAAAATGCATTAAGTACTGGTAAAATGCATTAAGTACTGGTAAAATGCATTAAGTACTGGAAAATGCATTAAATACAGGTAAAATGCATTAAGTACTGGTATAATGCATGAAGTGCTGGTTTAATGTATTAAGTACTGGTATAATGCATGAAGTGCTGGTATAATGCATTAAGTACTGGTAAAATGCATTAAGTACTGGTAAAATGTATTAAGTACTTGTAAAATACATAAAGTGCTGGTAAAATGCATTAAGTACTGGTAAAATGTATTAAGTACTTGTAAAATACATTAAGTGCTGGTAAAATGCATTAAGTACTGGTAAAATGTATAAGTGCTGGTAAAATGCATGAAGTACTGGTAGAATGCATGAAGTACCGGTAAAATGCATTAAGTACTGGTAAAATGCATTAAGAACTGGTAAAATGTATTAAGTACTGGTAAAATGTATTAAGTACTGGTAAAATGCATTAAGTACTGGTAAAATGCATTAAGTACTGGCAAAATGCATTAAGTACTAGTAAAATGCATTAAGTACTGGTAAAATGCATTAAGTACTGGTAAAATGTATTAAGTACAGGTAAAATGCATTAAGTACTGGTAAAATGCATTAAGTACTGGTAAAATACATTAAGTACTGGTAAAATGCATTAAGTACTGGTAAAATGCATTAAGTACTGGTAAAATGCATTAAGTACTGGTGAAATGCATAAAGTACTGGCAAATTGCATGAAGTACTGGCAAAATGCTTGAAATACTGGCAAAATGCATAAAATACTGGCAAAATGCATGAAATACTGGCAAAATGCATTAAGTACTGTCAAAATGCATTAAGTACTGTCAAAATACATTAAGTACTGGCAAAATGCATCAAGTACTGGTAAAATGCATGAAGTGCTGGTAAATGCATTAAGTGCTGGTAGAATGCATGAAGTGCTGGTAAAATGCATTAAGAGCTGGTAACATGTATTAAGTGCTGGTATAATGCATGAAGTATTGGTAAAATGCATGAAGTGCATGAAGTGCTGGTATAATGCATTAAGTGCTGGTAAAATGCATTAAGTGCTGTTATTTGCATTAAGCCTTTTTTGCTTTTTGAACTTGTATGAACTGGTTAACTGCATTAATTAAGTTCTGGTAAATTGCATTTTTTTTTTTATTCAGTTTAACATCCCTTTCAATATTATTTCAGCTCAAATGAGACGGGCCAATCAGTACATTACGTGTTCTCGCGCATATTCGAAAGAAATACGCGACCGAACTACTTTAATTTTAGCCCCGCCCCTACTTACGTCAGGTGACCAAGATTAAAGAAACAACTACTCTGATTTTATGACTGAGATTAATTGCGTTTTATGTTTTGATCAAAGCATGTTTTGGTTCCGCATACATCTTATTCCAGTTTGTGCGACTCTTTGATGATGCCGAGCGGTATGTCACACAATATCCCCACGTGTCATATGGTTTATTGGCACGCTTGAAAGGAATGTTTCGGTCATATTAAATCTTGATAAATTGATTTTATTCATTTCTTTTTAATTGATCTTGTATCATTTCTATTTCTTTTTTCATGGCGATCTATCGTACAGAGTCGGGAATTGGAAATGAACTTTGAAAATTTAATTGACATTATGATACTCAAAGTTTACAACGATTAATGGATAGTAAAAATTAAAATGATCTTTGTGCGCCATAAATGCGATTTTCCGAAGAAAAATCTGTAACTTACGCCTAACCTTCAGGTGCGACACAAACCGGTCTGTGCACTTACAGACGATGGCTGGGAGCTTAAAATGTTTAATTTAAGAAGAAGAGGAATTGCGCTACCCCTCGAACGAAAACAAAGGCGCTGAGCAGCTGTGCAGGTACTGCATGGCTAATCTGCGTCTTTGTATATAGGCGAAACATCAGGATTTCTCACAACGCGGCTCATATTACATCTGCTGATCACCTCGGTGTAACTTTAGTTGTATGCGTTCTCATATATGTATTACCAAAGACATTTGAGTCCTAAAGTTTTCATATTGAAACGTTACATACGATCTTCTAAACGTATAATGGGCCTTTTATTATCACAGACATAAAATCAGCATAAAAAGTACTTTATTTATAATCTTGAAAATAAGGAGATACGCTGAATTTTGATTGTCTACTTTTGCCAAACATCTTTTTTGATAATGTCGTATTTCAATACTAACTATGTTTGTTATTTTACATTCTTCTTGTAAAAGAAACGAGTTTAATAATATTTCGTTTCTAAATTTGACCGGAGAGCTTTTGCATGTTTTGATTGATTCGGTTATTTTAATTTTGCATTACTTTTATTATTGTATTGTTTCATATTGCACTTTAATTCTTTCAGATATTTATTTTGGTTTTTTAATATAATTATTAAAGATTGCTTCCCTTAATAAATGATACAAGTATCAGCTTTTTTGTAAACAGAAGCAAAAGGTAGTAGCGAAATGATTGCGTTTTATCTTTTGATATACGAAATTGTGAGCTATTAAATCGAAAACATTTCTCATTGATCATGCAAACTTATTTGTTGTATGTCGTGAAGCATACCTATTTGATGCATGTTTGCGACCTAAGGATCGCCAAGATGATAAAGTCGTTATGCCCTGATGCTAAACCGTTCTGATCTGCTAATTGCCTAGCAGATGCATGAATGGTATTGATTAAAAAGAAAGAAGAAAAACTATTACAGCATTGTTTGTGTTTTCGTTTGTCGCTTACGTCGTACATTTACTTCGTGTACCCGAACACAAAAGCCGAGAACATGTACACTGCCCTAACGCGTACAAGTGCCTCTTCACGTATAATGCATGCGATCGGAATTCGAGGGCCTGTCGCTTAAACCATAAACTTTTCAATAGATTCTCGCAGATATTTTCTTTTCTCTTTTTATCTTTCTACATCAGGAAAACATGTCCGTGCAATATATACCCCCTTAAAACCACTTTTATATAGTAAAACTGGGGTATGCAGGGTCATACCTGTTTTTCTTATTTTTGCTCCAAAACATAGATTGTGGGTACTCGTTAGAGGCGGTTCCAACTTGTACCCACAATCTATGTTTTGAGCAAAAATAAGAAAAATATCAAAAATTTTCAGTTGAAATTTTCAATTTTTACAGCTGAAAAAATCTCTGTATATTGCATGGACAACGTTTCGTAATGTTGCTCTTAAAACGCCTCACATACTAAGTATGGGTCCGTTAACCACCTGGTTGATTAAAAATATACATGTACGTTCATGTATAATTATTATTATACATGTACGTTCGTATGAATTGTGGCATGCGCGGATCAAGAAATTTTCATGAGAGGGGGTCCAACGAAAATGGTAATTTTTGGTCACAGACGAGTGTGTGTGTGTGTGTGTGTGGGGGGGGGGGGGGGGGGTCCAACCCTCAAAAAATCCCGAAATTACCTTTTTTAGGTAAAAATTTCAAAACAATATTCTGATTTTTCTTTCCTCGTTATTTGGCAGATACTGGCGGTTTCACATTTGAGCCGCTGCTTCAGCTGAAAACCAACAATCTGCATATTCGAAACCAAAGACGCAGATCAGCTGCACAGCTAATTAGTGTATTAGTTTTCGCTACATGTTCAGTACAATTCCTCAACTCTCAAAATTCAAACTTGAGTTGCCCGTCTCTAGCCATCTTGGTTTGTGTCGGACCTGGTCGAAAACTCAGATTGTTGGTTTTCTGATATGAATGCTCATTTAAAATTGGGCCAACAAATTTTACCATTTCATACTCCATTTATGGGAAGCAGGTCTATTTTGTTTTGTATTATCTTGATCCTAGGATGAGAATATGCTAGTGAGCATTGCAGTATTTCTCTGTGAAAAGTAAACGTTCTCATAGAACTTATATGTACTTATTCAAATGCATTCGCAAAATGATCAGTGTATCACTGGCGTTTATGCGTAGGGACTACAACACACGCACACACACACACAGAGACGCGCGCGCGCGTTCGCGCACGCACACGCTATCGGCATGTCCTACATAGCAATATTGTGATCCGTTCTTTTGCATAATTTTGTTGAACTAGCCAAGCTTTACATTATAATAAAGTGGTTGTGAGGGAATATGGGCCCAGCGCACTGGGACCTAAAGAAATAGATTGGCTGTCTGTGCCTTCATCTTTTGGGTAAAAAGTCCCATAAAATAGAAGCAACGTCCAAATATGACTATGGCTGTTGACCGGGACGTAACAGCAAACCAGTTTTATATGGAGTACTTTTACAATGAGTATGAATGTCTCGGAAATGTCCTTTTTTATGACGAAATATTGCGCACATTTTTATTTTGTTTTGTGAAACAAATGCAAATTATTCTCTTTGATCAAACAGCAGTATTATATTGATATTGTAGCATTAAATTAAAATGATGTGTTTATTTTATATACTTGAACAAAACTCCTCGCGTTTGCGGGATGCTCAAAATTCAGTTGTCCTTCAACAGATTCATTTTTTTTTTCTCGCTCCCTTTAACATTTTTAAAATTTTAAAATTCTCGTTTTCAAAGTCAACGTACGCGCGATCTTAGGCAAATTGAAAATAATTCTAAACAGCTAAGTAAAACAATGATTTAATTTATTACTTTTTTACAATATAATTTTCTAAGAATTATTTCTTAGATGAAAATCAAATCGATGCATCGTTTTCACATAGTCACATAGTCATAGGAAGCAATCTTGTAAGCGAAATCGAAAATATTTTTACATCGAAACAAAAAAAAAATCTACAAGACGACATATATTTATTGAAATAATAAAATTTTTTTTTTTTTTACATTATCGTTTTTCTTTTGATATCGATACGTTTTTGACCAGGTATTTGCTCCGCCCACTTGTTAATTTGATTGGTCGGTTGTATCACTACGCGCGTATATTCAACCTGTTAACATTTTCAATGCCGAAGCGCGAAATAGTTCACATTAAAAACACATTTTTATAAGGCATGGATTAGCAAAATTGTTCAAATATGTCATTTTAGTGATTCCGAAGGAATAACAATGTTTTAATTCATAATTTGGTGCCTGTGGTAGGTGTAACAGACATTTAAATTTCAAGCCCCCTCGAATCCACCTTTCTACTATATAATGTGGTGAAACAGGGGGACTTAAACATATGAGGCCGGAAACGTAATGAGGTGGGGCGAAAACGGGAGAACCCCGAGAAAAAAACCACCTGGCACACCCGCAAGCAGAACTTGGCTTGTCTCAAGTGGCCAGTGCGGGGCGCGAACCCACACCAGACACAGCGGTGAGGTGATTGAGTGATTAAGAAACAGCGCTCTTAACCGCTCGACCATATTGCATTTACCGGTGGTATAGTGCATTAAGTACTGGTAAACTCATTAAGTACTGGTAAACTGTGTAATAAAACTGGCATTTCCATGAAGAATAATGACAAGTCTAGAGACTTGGCTGACAGTTGGAAATTTACATGCACCGAGAAGGTCAGGGATTATGCCATGTAGACAGTGGTTGCAAAGTTTTTCTCTTTCGGCTCAAGATAAAATCACATGATAGCATTTTTGTCTTATTGAAAAGGCTGTAATTTACTAAACTTTTGGAATATTGTACAAAAAATAAATAAACAATTTACTGAATTACAAAATTGTTATAAAAATGCTTCTCAAAGTTAAGGGAAAAACTGCCTGATTAGGGAATATGAATGTCATCCTGAATAAAGATGCAGTTTTTTTTTGTGTGCCCGGACTGTTGCATATGTCTGGACAACAAAACTTTTTTATGGTTTTATATAACTTGTTAGAAGGGTTTGGACAATATTTTTTGGACACTGGAAAGATAGGGTTTCTCCTGACCCCAGACTGAAATATCAAACCCACCCTTTATGATTCCCTGTAATTAAGCTATTGTGATTGTCCCTCTATTTGTTATTAATTGTAATTTTATACTTTAATTTTTTTACCAGATTACAATAAATACTAAAATATGCAATGATCTAAAGATTTTGTTCAGTGGAGAAAAATTTTTATGATTTCTGTTACATATTCTTGCTACAGATTCTTTAAGATAATACTCACTTTGTATCCAGGGGCCAATCCAGAACATGTTATTTTAAACAAAATGGTATTCCAGACTGCCTAAAACAGTGTTCTCAATTGCTAAAAAACACAAGTTAGCAATCAAGAATGTTAAATATATGTTCGACAATCATTGTTTTGGCAATCTGAAACACCTTTTTTAAAGAGGTTTTTCACGACTGCGGTTAATATGATGTGATGCTATAGATTCTGATATTTTGTATCAGATAGGGAGAGGGTTTGAGATTATAGTCTTTCAGACTTTGATTGGCAGCTTTAACCATTTTCAATTGCCTTGTTAACCATAGACTTGACTGTTCAAGTGAGCACTAATTCTAGACATCTTCCCCACAGAGAAAAAATCAATGCTTAAGCAATATCATTGTCTTTTTCTGGCAATCTCAATTAATAGTTTTCTTGGAATAATTGAGCCACCTCAAGGGAAAACCAACAATGTGGTTTTTGAACAGGTCCAACACAAACCAGCCTGTACAAGCACAGAAAAGAGCTAGAAGCTTGAAATTTCGGATTTAAGTAGAAGAGGAATTGTACTATCCGAGTAGCGAAAACAAAGGCGCTGATCAGCTTCGCGGTTACCGCGAAGCTAATCTGCGTCTTTGTTTTTGCCTATGCAGATTGTTGGTTTTCCCACGAGGCGGCTCAATTGTGGAGTCTTCTAGAAATGAGCAGTTCCGCATAAGTTTTGCTTCCAGCAAGGCTTAATGGAGCCATTATTTCTTGATGAAAACTATAAAGGTACATACATAACTATTCATGAAGTACACAATGAGGCTGAAAAGCATAGGCTCATTACATTGTCTAAAATCCTAAGTTCGATTTTGTTTTGTATTGTCTCAAGTTTGAGCCTCATCTCAGCCACGTCATGAGAAAACCAGACTTTTGCATATGCGAAAACAAATGTGCAGATCAGCTGTGCAGTAACTGCACAGCTGATCAGCGCATTTGTTTTCGCTACATGGATAGTACATTTTATTCCTCCTCTACCTATTTCCAAATTTTAAGCTTCTAGCCTTTTTCTGTGACTCTACAAGCTGATTTGTGTCGGACCTGATTGGAAATCCTAAAGACCAGTTTTCTCGCGTCACAGCTCATCTTCAATCAGACTGCTGGGATTAGGATGTCATGGAAATTCTGGGAAATTAGGCAAATTAAATTGTTCCTCTTTCATGCCAAATAAACACTGTGATTACATAAATTTTCTGTCATTCCTCAAGGCTGTTTAAAATGGTTGGAAAAAAATTCTGGATTTTGTATTTTGCGGAACTTATAAGGTGCTTGAAATCTTATAACGAAAAGTAATCATCGTTATCATCATCATCATCATTATCATCATCATCATCATCATCATCATCATCATCATCATCATCATCATCAGTTTTGTAGTTGGTTTTCCTCTATCCAGATTTAGGCTATTCTGACAAGTCTTCCCTGTAGGCACCCTCTCCATTCAGACTGGTTCTAAGCGTCAGTGAAATCCATTCCAAGCTTCTTTGTGTCATCTTTCATCACAAGTTTTCTTTGACCTTAAAAAACATACAATGACCAGAAACTGTCTTGTGCATAAACAAACACATACAGCATACAATAGGAACATGTGGTTATTTCAGGGAGAAGCTGTTTTCTAAAAGGTAGCCACTTTGAGTTTCTTTAACGGGACCAAAAATAAAGATTGTACTCACATTTCTGTAACTTGAAAAGAGAATGAAAAGCAGTTAACCACACCAGAACTACCACATTGGAACAGTCAGTAATAAATTGAGCTAGTATACCTCTACCCTTTTGTATTGCCTTTGAACTTACTTTCAAAAGATTCCATAAAAATCTTGGGTTCAAGCTGGAACCAGGTGTGGTTTGGTCACTGATCCAAGAATATCTTCTATCATGTTTATCCATATTGTTTACTACTGTTTTTATATTTGATTTATAACAGTCAGGAAAAACAATTGTTTTCTACAGTCATTGAGTTTGATGTCACGGTTATGGAATCAAAGTGCTCTGGCTCTGTTTATATTATATCTATAATGTGTGCAGGGTAGCCAAACATTGTTTTAACATCAACAAACACACATTAATCATTTAAACTTGAAACATTTGGGATATAAACTTTCTATACAACAGAAACATATGTGCTACAAATTGTTTTATAATGCTTTCATTTTTTCTAAGAATAGTAATTCTAAGAATAGTAATTCACTGTTGTAGCTTGGTTGGTCAGCAACAGACCCAAGATCTACTCAGATTTGCCCCCGCCCATTGGGGCCTAGGAGAAATAGATGGGCTGCTTGTGCCTCCAGGCAAAGCTTCTAATCTACTGACCGACCATCTGATTACTGGTTAACCGCTCATGTCTGAGCCTGCCCAGGAAATGTGGTTCAGTCTAACCATCCATATAGCCTTATTGGCTTAGTTGGGTGGCTATATTTATGATGCACATTTTGAGTGTCATGACATCCTAATGTTGGGTAAAAGTCCCATAAAATGGAGGCAATGTCCCGACTTGACCATTGCTGTTGACTGGGACGTGAAGCATCAATTCAAAGAAACAAATCTATAGGAGAAGAACAAAATAAGCAATTTTGCTTCCGTTCTAATCCTTTTTCAGATGTGTTTTCTTGTAATATATGTATGTATGTCTATGTTGTAAATAATCATGAAATAAAATATGTTTAAACCAAACAAACCAATCTCTTTCTCTGATTCCAGAAGGGAGTTTGTCAGTTAACATCCAAAGAATATGCATTAAATACTGGTAATTTATCTAAGTGAATAGCCCAGGTGCAGGAGCATTGCTATTAGAATAAATGAATGTCCAGACATGACCTCATATTCACAAATTAATATCAAACAAAATAATTTTATGTATAATGCTTGTTTGACAATTTAATAATGTGACAGTTTAACTTAAATTAATTTTTGTCAGAATTTAATACTTGCACTGGTACTGTATCTGCAATCAGAGTAATTTTCTAAATTCTTAAGTCGTTTTTGAGAATTCTTACATCGAAATGAAACGGCCAAGTTGTTTTTACTGCTACTACCATGGCTACAATTTACAACGTAGATTGATTTGGATATCTATTTAACTCATTTAAGCCTGGCGTCCCTTTTATGGGACATAGGCAAACAGAATAGCCCCAGATGTGACGCCGCAGAACGCGGCGTCCCATTGGGGCTATTCTATTTGCTTAGAGAAATTTCATCAAAAAATGGAATAAAAATTCAAAATTGCTCCTGATGCCCCTAAAATTCAAAGTGGACTCACCCAAATGATAATGATGGGCAAGTCCATTCGTTATATATGGGTTAATAAAATCATATTTGACCCTTATATCAGATATAAATGTACCACATATTGAGCCTTTTTCATTTACTGATAATAACATATGTTACTTTTTAATAAGAAAAGAAATGATATTATCCTAGAAAAGCTATAACATACCGCAGACAGCAATAATTAATAACCTCTTCAACCATTGAAGGCTTGGACCTGAGCCTTGGTATCCGCCCATTTTGATCAGTAACTTGACAGTTTTATGTAACAAAAGGGTCTTCATGACATGAATACAGTGAACACTGACAAGAGGAATGCTGAAACTGTTGCAATCGTTCCTTGGTCAATGTTGCTCAGTTATGCCATGTCATAGCATATTAAAAATCAGGCTCCGACTTCTTAACCATTATTGCATGCTGTGCTGTGATAATCTCATTTTATAAGGCAACCACAATGAACCTTCAGAGATGAGCAGATGGTATTAGTATATTAAAATGATCGAGAATTACTCCCATGACCATAAAAGTATTCTTTAAATTATCAAATCAAATGAATGCTACATCATGGCACAAACACGAAATTTGGATGACAACCCATGCTCTATACTACAGTGAACTTCAAAAGCCCAAACCTGTCGTTGTGTGTTTTATTTGACAACAGAATACATGTAAAAATATTTTAATATGAAAATATTGTATGATTTTTTGGCAGGCTGAAGTCATTTTTCAAACAGGATTTAGACTTCTATTGAACCATAACTGCCATTTAGTTCATTATTATTGTGTTCATCCTGGTTTTATTTAGTTGGTTCAAAGCATCAATAGTTTCCAATTATTTTAACTTAATGAAGATTTTACAGTGTATCAAAATTCAAAAGAAATTATTGTTATCATAAATAGTATCAGGCCTTTTCCTTATGCATTTTGTAATATATGTGGGTGTTGCACAATTAAGATTATAAAACCACCCAGATTTCTACAGTCCTGTTAAAGAATAAACAAGTCTGCAAAAAAGCATATCTCAGTTTCAAATGATGCCGCAGCAACACAAATTGTTTTTAAAGCTCAAACCTGAGCATTGGCCAAAATAAATCATGATATCTTTTAATTTAGTTTTATTTTTAATTTTTTTTTTTTTTTTTATTATTTTTTTTTTTTAATTCAGTTTTACGTCTCTTTCGAGATTATTTCAGCTCATATGAAACGGGCCAATCAGTAGGTGGGCGAAAACGGGAGAACCCCGAGAAAAACCACCTGGCACACCCGCAAGCAGAACTTGGCTTGTCTCACATGTGGCCAGAGCAGGGCTCGAACCCACACCAGACACAGCGGTGAGATGATCGAGTGATTAAGAAACAGCGCTCTTAACTGCTCGGCCACGGGGGCCGCTTCTTTTAATTTAGTACTTTTAATTTAGTACCTGTATACATGTATGTACATGAAGTTTTACATGTACATGAAGTTTTACATGACATAGGATAGATCATAGTATCATCAAAAAGCCCCATGCCAAATTCATGAGCTCTTAAATGAGCCGCCCCATGGGAAAACCAAAAATCTAAAACCAAAAATCTGCATAGGCGAAAACAAAGGCGCAGATCAGCTTCGTGGTAATCGCGAAGCTGATCAGCACCTTTGTTTTCGCTACTCGGATAGTACAATTCCTCTTATACTTAAATCCGAAATTTCAAGATTCTAGCCATCTTCTGTGATTGTACTGGCCGGTTTGTGTCGGGCCTGTTCGGAAACCACATTGTTGGTTTTCCCACGAGGTGGCTCAAATGACAGTAAGGAATTCAACTTTCCATCAAGGAGGCAGAGCTTTTCAAATCCTGTTAAGGAAGAGTTTAATGTCTTCTGTTAAGATGTTCTCTTGAAGCTTATTCAGCCGTAAAGATTTGTCAGTTAAAATCTTTAAATGTTGTTAAATGTTGTTTACTCTTCTTTCAGATTTCTTAATCGGCCATTTAACTGATAAAGTATGTGACTGGAATCACAAGGAACATAACTGAATCATGAAGTACTTAAGACTATTTAAGGTAAGAACTTAAAAAAACATATGTAGATGCAAGTAGATAAAGTTAACAAGTAAAGGCATGTTAATTATCTAGACACCTTGTTAGTGTTTTTATTCTTCAGGTTTGGTATGCCATTTTATTTGCTTAATATGTTATCATACATTTTATATGCATTAATGAAAAGGATGTGCATTAAGCAGTGGTCAGTATATATAAATAGTATCAGACTATTACCCATTACCTGTTTCCTTCCTTTATTAAGAATTTTACTTCCACGTGTGCATTTTGTGGTCATGAATTGCTTCCCTTGAATCTATTTATAAACTGTGATTGACTTTATTGCTTCCCTTGAAATTCTCTTTTTATATTAATCCCTGTTTTGTCTGGAAAGGTGTTCATGTTTTTTCTGAATAAGTAACATGGATATTCTCACACATATCTTTATTATCTGCAACTGGATCGTTTTGCTTGATTACAGTATGCAGATGTTTTTGTTATTTTGGGACTCATATTACATATAATTTTGTAGCAGCATTCAGGGAAAGAAAATGAAAATTGCATGGGGTGTGATTGGAAGGTGCTAGGTTGTTATTATTTCATCATTTATGTCATTAAAAGAAAATATTTTTTTAACAAATGATCAAATGATCTAATTTATTACTATCTGGAAATGCTTGCTATAATCCCATTTTGTAAACATGTCGTGGCAAAGGTCACATTGGTTCCTTGTTCCACTAACCTAACAGGTAAAACGGGATAAAAGGCTGTCATGGGGGTGCGACAATAAACAATGCAAGGATAATAGGTAAATTGAATGTGTAGTAGTAATCTTCATGCTACAGCTATGCTTTAAAATTTTAAAAGTTTCAGAAATTATTACCTTTGGTTCACCAAGTGGATTTTTTTTTTTTTTTTTTTTTTTTTTTTTTTTTTTTTTAAAATTTCAGAATATTGTCTGCATATCCTTTAGGATTTTGAGCATATCAATCTGACTGTAACAATTTTGAATGATTACTTTTAAAGATGTTCAATTCAAGTTTTTTTTTCTGGGCTGCATTTTGGGAAAAAAAGTATGCAGCGAGTGTAGTGTTCCTCGTCAGTGCACTCATATTGACTTTAAACTGCATCTTTCTTACTATTTTAATGGAAAAGTGATTGACTTTGAGTATCAGTAGGTGCTTAGGTCTTAAACAAAGAAGTCTCTTACCACTTTGATCGCAGTCTTGTAACTGTAATGTTCAGATTACTTCACAACATCTTTTTTCATAACTTGGCTTTGTTTGGTTCACAGAGATTGACTTTACATATTTTTTATATTTACTTGTGCATGATAAATGAGCCGCCTCATGGGAAAACCAACAATCTGCATAGGCGAAAACAAAGACGCAGATCAGCTTCGCGGTAACCGCGAAGCTGATCAGCGCCTTTGTTTTCGCTACTCGGATAGTACAATTCCTCCTCTACTTAACTCCAAAATTTCAAGCTTCTAGCTCTTTTCTGTGCTTCTACAGGTCGGTTTGTGTCAGACCTGGTCGGAAAACACATTGTTGGTTTTCCCAGTAAATTCCCACGAGGCGGCTCAAATATTTTCTGTCAAAATTGAATACAAAGCAGTAGGTTAAATATTCTGTGATTTCCTGAATCACAGATGTTTTTGTGTTCAAAGGCAGGGAAAATATTGAAAAAAAAATAAAGGTAGGAATATTTAATGGTTCTTGAAATCAGGTGCATGTTTGTTACTATGAAGGTGTATCTAAAAGTCTAAGTTTTTCTTTACTTAGTTGTTTCATTCAAAGGGACAAACATGTATCAAGGTATTTAATTTTTTGATAGTCTTTCCAATTCAAGGTTCTAGACAAAATCGCGAAATAAGAGTAAATTTCTGAAGCATTTTATCTTACATGGCACAACTCTAGCAGTATGGAACTACATGTAACTTTGTAGTGCTTTACAGCCCCTTTCACTCGAGTTTGCCGTTTGAGCATTTATGTCAATTAAGTTTGTTCACTCGAGTTTGCCGTTTGTTTGTAAATCAGGTAACTTTTTATTCTATTTTAGAACTGAAACAGTGTCCCAGGTGCCAGGTGTTCTTAAAAAAGTTAAATTATATTCAGCATTCATCTTAAGATAATGATGTCACCTCTTCTGATAAAAACATTGTAATTGTTTGGTTAAAGCACATTTTTATTTCAGATTTCTTTGCACAACATATACAATGCATATTAAGAACACATGTGAAACAGGATAGAGATAAAAGCAGGTTTTTTTTTTTCAATTGGAGCAGTTACCTGATCGGTATCTACATGGCAAAAATTCCACATAGTAAGTTAAAATTTCACTCGAGTTTGCCGTTTCAAAGGTCATTTAGTTTGAAACTGTCACTCAAATCAGCAGATCAATCAATCCAGATGTCTTTGTGGACAACATGAAAAGAAACTCAGATCTTTGGAACACATGGTCTTCTTGTGTGATGCAAATGCTCAATTGCAAACCCAAGTGAAAGGGACTGTATATTCTTCCTCTTTTGGCCATTGTAGACTATTCTAGAATGATGGATTGGACTGTGTCAGCATTAGACCAAAATATCTTGTAAATAGACAAAATAGAAACAGATCAATACATTTTGTTCCCATATCTCTGAGAAAAACGGTTATTTGCATATGCGAAAGCAAAGACTGCACAGCGCTTTTTTTTTTTTTTGCTTCTCGGATAGCTCATTTCCTTTTCTATTTAAGTCTGAAATTTTAAGTTTGTAGCCTACTACTGTAGTTGTATAGAAAGATTTTTGTTGGTCCTGGTCGGAATCCTTGAAGAACCATTTTTCTCATGCCGCTTCTCACATGGTTCTCATGTCTCTGGCAGTTGTATAAACCATGTGATTACTGTCTAGAGACAAGCTAAATGGCAAAAGGATAAAATAGAAATAGGATATTGTATTCTAGTAGTGATCCAGACTGATATATATTCTGTTAGATTTATGTCAAGGCAGCAGATTTTTAGCTCACCTGAGCCGAAGGCTCACAAGGTGAGCTTATAGGATGGCCATGCTCCGGCGTCCGTCCTCCATCGTCCGTCCGTCCACAATTTCAAAGATCTTCTCCTCTGAAACCACTGGGCCAATCAAAGCCAAACTTCATATGGAGCATCCTTAGGAAGGGGGAACGAAAGTTTGTATAAATGGTCCAGGTCACATGACCAAGATGGCCGCCATGGCTATAAATAGCAAAAACATTTAAAAATCTTCTTCTCCAGAACCAGAAGGCCTATGATTTTGAAACTAGGCATGAAGCATCAGGCAATGGAGCTCTACAAAGTTAATATAAATCATGACCCTGGGATGACCTTGACCTATTTTACGGCAAGGTCAATATAGGTGGCCCATGCATTTGAATGGGGAAAATTGTTGAAATATGATTTGAGGGGCAAAACACTTGCAGGAAATGGGCAGGTGGACAGAATATTTATGTTTATGAAAAAAATTTGTCCCCAGGGGGTTGTTTGCCCCTGCCCCAGGGCTATATACATGTATATGACCAAAATATTCAAATATCTTGTTTCTGGAAACAGCTGGGCCATTTAAAGCCAAACTTTATATGGAGCATCGTTATGAAGGGGCAATGAAATGTTGTATAAATGGTCAAGGTCACATGACCAAGATGGCTGCCATGGCTATAAATAGCAAAAACCTTCAAAAATCTTCTTCTCCAGAACAAGAAAGCCTATGGTTTCGAAACTTGGCATGAAGCATCAAGCAATGGAGCTCTACAAAATTTGTATAAATCATGACTCTTGGATGACCTTGACCTATTTTAAGGCAAGGTCAACTTAGGTCGCCCATGCATTTGAATGGGGAAATTTGTTAAAATATGATTTTAGGGACAAAACTTGCAGGAAATGGGCAAATAGAGAGAATATTTATGTTTATGAAAAAATTTTGTCCCTAGGGGGTTGTCTGCCCTTGCCCCAGGGCTATATACATGTATATGACCATAATAGACAAACATCATCTGCTCTGAAACCGCTAGGCCAATCAAAGCCAAACTTTATGTGGAGGATAATTAAGAAGGGGCAATGAAAGTTTGTATAAATGGTCAAGGTCACATGACCAAGATGGCCGCCATGGCTATAAATAGCAAAAACCTTTAAAATTTTCTTCTCCAGAACCAGAAGGCCTATGATTTTGAAACTTTGCATAAATCATCAGGCAATGGAGCTCTACAAAATTTATATAAATCATGACCCTTGGATGACCTTGACCTATTTTATTGCAAGGTCAACTCTGGTCGCCCATGCATTTGAATGGGGAATAATGTTAAAAGGGCAAAACTTGCAGTAGACTGAAGTTTTATTTGAAAAAGAAATTGACTCCAGGGGTTGCTCTGACCCGGCCCTGGGGTTATATACATGTATATTACCATTCTAGGCAAACAGTTTATTGGTATATATCTCAGGTTTCAGCTGAGCGTTTACAGGACCATTGGTCCTCTTGTTAGTAAGACTTATCACAGGGCAGCAATAAAATTCATCAACTTTGCCTTACTCTCCTTTAGTTTGTCAACAGTAGATCAACAAGAGGAGCACAATAAGTTCCCATCAAATTTCTTTTGATTTAGATAAGACTAAGTGAACTGGCTATCTATTTTTAGCTCACCTGAGCCAAAGGCTCATAGGTGAGCTTATAGTATGAGCCAAACTATAGTATGAGCCAAAGGTTTGGCTCATAGGTGAGCTTATAGTATACCCATGCTCCGGGGTCCGTCCGTCGTCCGTCTGTCGTCCGTAATTTCAAAGATCTTCTTCTCTGAAACCGCTGGGCCAATTGTTCTCATATTACACATACAAAAGAATTATTGTGTTTTTTGTTTTGATCGGATAAGGACTCTGGTTGCTATGGCAACTTATGCTTCCCATAGACTTATAATGGAAAAAAGTGAAAATTGCCAGTTTTTGCTGTCTTGTTGGAGATATTTGAATTTTGTTTTTGCAGAAATGTTTATAGAGTAGTCCTCTACGTTTCATGTGACTTTAGTCCTAATCTTTTATTTTGATTGGTTGCAGGGGCCCCATATAGGGCAAAATTTCGAAAAATATTCAAAAATCTTCTTCTCAGAAACTGTCAAGGAGATGAAGCCTATACTTTGTATACATGTTCCTGACAGTGGCCTCTACATTATTTGTGTTTTTTATTCCAGGCGGATAAGAACTATGGTTGCTATGGCAACTTAAAGTTTCCATAGACTTATAATGGGAAAAGTGGAAATTGGATATTTTTCTGCTAAAATTGCAGACATTTGAATTTTGTTTTTGCAGAAATGTTTATTGAGTAGTGTTTGAAGTTTCTTGTGAGTTTTGTCCTAATCCTTTATCTTGATTGGTTGCTGGGGCTCCATAAAGGGCAAAATTTTGAAGAAAAAAAAAAAAAAAAAAAAAAAAAAATATTTAAAAATCTTCTCCTCAGAAACTGTCAAGTGGATGAATCCTGTACTTTGTATACATGTTCCTGACAGTAGCCTCTACATAATTTGTGTTTTTTATTCCAGTCGGATAAGAACTCTGGTTGCTATGGTAACTTTAAGTTTCCATAGACTTATAATGTGAAAAGTGGAAATTAGCTATTTTTTGAAAACTATTGCAGCCTGAGATCTGAAAAGTGGTAGATGCAAACAACTAATGGATTAGATGAAGGTATATGATTAATTTAGGTCAAGGTCATCTCTTGACCTTGGCCAGTCTGTCGTCCATACACAAGTTTCAAAGATTTTTTTCTCTGAAACTACTTGGCCAATCAAAGCCAAATTTTATGTGAAGCATCTATAGGAAGTGGGAACCAATGTATATATAAGGTCACATGACCAAGATGGCCACCATGCCCATATATGGTAAAAACCCTTAAAATATCTTCTTCTCCAGAACCGGTGAACCGATTTCAACGAAACTTTGCATGAAGTATGGATGACTCAAGTACTACAATATATATATAAAACATGACCCTGTGGTGACCTTGACCTATTTTATGGCAAGGTCAACATAGGTCATCAATGCATTTGAATGGGGAAAACTTTTAAAATGTCATTTTAAGTGGAAGTCTTGCAGGAAAAGGGCAGTAGGACTGAAATTTAATGATTCTGAAAAAAAAAAAATGGACCCCAGGGGCTCATCTGCTTTTAAAATGTTATTTGAAGGGGAAAATCAGCAGGAAATTGGCAAATGGACAGAATATTGATTATTCTGAAAAAAGAAAATGGCCCAAGGGCTTCATCTGCCCCTGCACTGGGGTTAAATACCATAATATTCAAATATGTTTATTGGTATATGAAGCAGATCTCAGGTGAGCGTTTACAGGACCATTGGTCCTCTGGTTTGTTTTCTGGTATCATTTGTTTATTGCTTTTTCCACAGCAATAGGATTGGGCATAATCTGTATTTGACAGTTCCATAATCATAATAATGATAATAATAATAGGCTTTATTTTCAGAGGGTTACACATTTAGCAGCAAAATACAAGCTAATCTTCCATGAGGCCCTCCATTATTTACATTATATACAGAATGTGGGAAAAAACAACAACAAAAAACAAACAAACACTGTTTCTTTCTTGCCAAAATCGAAATACAAGAATTAAAAAACAGAGTGTTGCCTAGTCACCGGTCACTCACACAAAACCTGCACACACACACACACACACGCACGCACGTGCCTAGTCACCAGTCACTCACACAAAACCTGCACACACACACACACACACGCACACGCACACGCACATGAATATGCACACATACGCACAAAATAGAAGTCTGTACAACTATACAATAATGTTTTATGTCTGAATATCATAACTCCTTTCATCCATTTTATACAATTTCTATGAAAGCTATTTATGGTTCCTAGCTGCCTAAGATTATGCTGTGTTTACACTATTTTACCAGCGGCCAGGCAGGGCAGCCTCCGTTTGCTCAAAACATAGTGTGCCGTGGAATTTTGGTCATATTTTTCTCTGTTTTCAAACATTATCAGGTAAATTATGCCAAATCAATGGACCATAGTAAATTAAGCTTGTTTGAAGAGTTCTTTATTGGGTCTTGGTAGCACATAATTTATGGCTGCTGATGATCTGAGGTACTGAATGGGAATAGTTACTAAAAGCAGAAATGTAAACAATTCTATAAATTATGTAATTCTGAGGTAATAGACTGATTTATATGCAAGTGCAACCATTAATTCACACTTGAGAAGCCGCTAATTGGATGTGCTAATGATTTAATCATTACCAATGAGCTTTATCTTGCTTCCTCTTGCCTTGAAAAACACAAAGCTTTGGAGGCTGCAAAAAGTATAAGACTGAATGCTTCTTATTAGAGAAACCTGCATGAAGTACCTGTGAAAAAATATGAATCTGTTGCAATTTATCAAAAAAAAAAAAAAATGTAACATCCTATTGGCATTTGCCTTCATTACATCAGGGTGAACATTTGTCACCAACATGACAGGCATATGTACCAGCCGGGTATCGAACCCACAACCTCTTGATTGCTTAGCGAACACGCTACCCATTATGCCACCGCGGCTGTATTATAAGCTGACAGAAGCTTGCATTTAGGAACCTGGTGTAGTCTCTGAATTTGACTGAAAATTTCAAGCCGCCAACTGGATAGTGTGAAGCAAGGGTCTCTAATGGCACACATGTCATTGCGACAGTGTCACATGCTGCAAGTTGCTTTAATATTGATTCTGTTCTAGCAGAGTGCCTGCCACGAGCAGTTCTGCAACAGGAATAGAGCCATTCTCAGAATTGTCACTATAACGGTGAATTGCAGTTTGGATTATATTCTTTCACGGTCTATATCATTGCAGTGTGCAAGAGTAATAGACTAGTTCTCGGAACTTTCACATTGAGTCTGGATAAGATTAGCCGCGATGCGAGAAAACAAGTCTTTGTGGTTTCTGACCAGGTTTGACACAAACCAGCCTTTACAGTCACAGAAAAAGGCTAGAAGCTTGAAATTCTGGATTTAAGAAGAAGAGGGATTGTACTATCTGTGTAGCAAAAACAAAGGCGCTGATCAGCTGTGCAGAAACTGCACAGCTGATCTGCGTCTTTGTTTTTGCATATGCAAAAAGCAGGTTTTCTCATGATGCGGATTATATTGTTTAGAATGTCACAGAAAGCTCTTGCAGCTATTGCACTGGATAACAGGGCTGATCTCTTGGAAATGAATGTAATTAAAAGGCTTTAATATCATCGATTTGAAGGCAAGTAAATTTGAGCCGCGACGCGAGAAAACCGGTCTTCGGGATTTCCGACCAGGTCCGACACAAACCGGGCTGTACAAGCTCAGAAGCAGGCTAGAAGCTTGAAATTTCGGATTTAAGAAGAAGAGGAAATATACTATCCGTGTAGCGAAAACAAAGGCGCTGATCAGCTTCGCGGTTACCGCGAAGCTGATCTGCGCCTTTGTTTTCGCCTAGGCAAAAATCCGGTTTTCTCACGATGCGGCTCATTTTGTTCTTTACCGTTTTTAAAGGCTTTAATTTATTTTTGTCTATTAGATATACTTGCATAACAATTAAGGGTTGTACTTAAACCATGAAATAGCAATTGAAAATCTTCTTCGATTACATAATGATAAAAATTCATAACCTGATCAGTCATTTTTGGGATAACAAGAAATCAGAAAAGATGTTGTTTTTTCTTCCGTTTGTATGAGAACTAAAAATTAATGTTCATTTTCTCCATCTACACACTCTTCTTGTTCAGCATTGTAGCTTCTATGATGGGAGAGCCTTTCTTTTTGCTTTGCCATCATTTCCCCTCTCCACACCTCCATTCCAAATTCAGTTCTATCAAAGATAAGTCTTTCTGTGACGTGGCTCAAAAACGTTTATGATGACCTTTTGTATTTTTTATACAGCATATATCAATATTTCCTGAATTTCATGTGTGTTTAAGTGCAGCAATAAATGTTACAATACTATACTCAGAGGAAAAAGTTTAGTCAGTAACTTTGACTAATAGCAGTAGGCTGATTACTATAATGCCCAGCCGCTTGCCTTAGATGTTTCCCTCTATTAAATTTGCCAAGCCAGTCTCTTTCTAATTCTGGAAAGAAACTCTACCAGTTGTCAATTTCGACAGAGTTATTGGCCTTTTTCCTAAAACATCATTTTCGTAATTACCCGATAAAAGATCAAATCAGCGTTTTGACTGATAGCGCTTTCTGATAGAGGTTGTTGCCAGTGACAAAAAAAAAAACGAAAAAATCTTTTCAAAGTTCAGCCACAGTCTCGAAAAATAACAAGTCAAATGTTCGTTATTTTTAGATTACCTCCCTTTCATTTAAAACAAGAGTGAAAATTGGTGTATGCACTGTGGCAAAGCCTCATGTGCTATTTCAATCATTTTTGTTGGAAATATTAGGTTTTATTCACAGTTCTATGACTGGTAATTTTAATCCCAATCTATCGAGGGGTTCTGAACCTATAGCGATTTAAACTGTCTCAATGGGATTTTGCATGTATTTTCACTGACTAAACTTTTGCCGGTGAGCATATATAAGCTGCGTCATGAGAAAACTGGATTTTTGTCTATGCTAAAACAAAGGCGCAGACCAGCTTCGCGGTAACCACGAAGCTGATCAGCGCCTTTGTTTTCGCTACACGGATAGTACAGTTCCCCTTCTTTCTAAATTCAAAGTTTCCAGCCTCTAGACATCTTCTGTGACTGCACAGTCCGGTTTGTGTCAGACCTGGTCGGAAACCCCGAAGCCCAGTTTTCTCGTGTCGCGGCTCATATGTTGTGTGGGATGTAAATACAAAGGGGATTGCTGCAAATTCGGTAGAGTATTCTTCTTTAATTCTGTATTTCTTTTCTCTCG
The DNA here is from genome assembly GCA_964017185.1 of Rugalucina vietnamica. Lineage (NCBI taxonomy): Eukaryota > Metazoa > Mollusca > Bivalvia > Lucinida > Lucinidae > Rugalucina > Rugalucina vietnamica. The sequence goes on along the minus strand of OZ024873.1, from coordinate 74,454,741 downwards.
TTCTCCATAAAAATGTTAGTTCTGGATGCTCATTTAAAGCACTTTACCAGAGCATTTCGTACGAGTACCCGTAACTTATGTTTTCATAAAGAAATAGCAAAAATTATTTTTTATTTATTACTAAATATCAGCTTTAACAAAACCACTGAAGTACATTTGTAGTCATGCAATAGTAATTCATATCATTACTTAAATTATATATAATAACAGGATTTTCATATTTTTCTGGCTACAATTTTGCATAAATGTCAATGTTTTGTCTGTGGAAATTCCTGGATTTATGATATTGTCAAAGACAGTTGGTTCTAGGACAAAATCGTTTTTAGAGCTTTAATGTGTTAAATAAAATAAAGTACTTTTGGATTTATTCTAATTCACATCATCAAGAGGTTAAAGAGTAAATATAATGCATTTACATATTTGTGATCTTTAATTTTTAAAGGTCATTCCCTGGTATAGATTTGTTATACATTTAATATCATATTTTTAATGCAGATTTTTTTCTGGTGGTTTGTACATTGAGGTGGGACAGGGTTGGGGGAGGGGAGGGGGGGTTGAGGTTTGGGGGGTGAGGATTGTAGAGATAAAATAAGACTGTTAGGAGGTGATTACATCCATTGCGTTTATTTTGTAGCAGATAAGAATTTCAAAATTATACAATATCAAGCAAGAAAATATTCATGGCATCTGGAAATTATGAAAAAAATCCAGTTTGTCAATATGAATCCATATAAAGCTCTTGCCCTAAGAATAATGATGGAATAATTGGACTTCAGAGTTGCAGAGTAAACATTGAAACATGTTTACAAATATTGTCCCATCATGAAGCAGACTGAGAAATTCTTCTTTTTACATCTACAAAAACAAAGACACCGATCATCTGTGCAGTAATTGCACAGCTGATCAACTTCTTTGTGTTCGCTTCACAGGTAGTACAATACTTCATGCTTCTAGCCTTTTACTGTGACTGTGCAGGCCAGTTTGTGTCAGACACCTGGTAGAAAATCCTAAAGACAGATTGCTCAAATATTTGCGACATCATGCTCTAGACTGAGTGATGTTCTCAAATTATGCTGTTGCTGGGCAGCCATTCTAAAACTGAATTTAAAATCAATTTTTTCTGCAAGATGAATTAAAAGCAAATATCCTTAATCATGAGCTAGATTAGTGTTTTAATGCAGTGAAAGGAAAGAAAAATGAAGACAGACTTGAGGGTAACTAAGCAGCTCATCAGGATAATGTGTCCATGACATGTATACCCCTTATACCCCACTTTTATGTAGTGTGAAACTGGGGTATGCAGGGGTATAACTATTTTTCTTATTTTTGCTCCAAAACATAAATTGTGGGTACACATTATAACTTTGGCGAGGCGATTCTAACATGTACACACATTCTAAGTTTTTAGCAAAAATAAGAAAAATATCAAAACTTTTCTGCTGATTTTTTTTTTCAATTTTTAAAGCTAAAAAATAGCTGCTTATTGCATGGGCAAGTTTTTGTAATGTGAGCTGCTCCTTTGTTTTCACATTATACAAGTACAAGATTATTAATTATTCGCTAGCCAACTTCTTATTAGTAGGTAGTAGGGTGTTGAAATACTCCAAGAAAATTTGAATTAAAAAAAAAAAAAAAAAAAAAAAAAAAACGAATATGAAAAAGAGAATGAAAAATAAAAATATTTTGTATGTCACAACCCCTTTGATAGACTGACACTGACCTTTTAGCAAGTTGGCAATAAAAGAAACATTATATTTTTGTAACATAATGAAAATATATGAATTGTAAAAAGATATTATTCATTGTGATACATTGTTAGTTCCTATTACTCTTTTTGATTTAGAATAAAAGAACATTATTTTTATGATACTTCATAAATAATACCTCATAACAGTAAATGTGGGAAAAATAAATTGAGTTCACTTAATTTGGTGTATAAATCTTATTAAATAGCTGTGATTCAAGTTCAACTTTAAAACATGCTTCATTGGTTGGAATTTATATCAATTTTTATTAATTAGATTTCTTAAAATACACAGTATTTGATCGCTGAAGTATGCCTGAACCTTAAAATTTCATTAAAAAATTAGAGTTGATAGTCATATCTACCAATGACATAACACTTTTGCCTATGTGTGTCATAATATTTCCCAGATTCATCAGGAAAACATGTCCATAAAGAGTGTACCCCCTTGAACCCCGCTTTTGTATAGCAAAACTGGGGTATGCAGGGGTAGGTCTATTTTTCTTATTTTTGCTCCAAAACATAGATTGTGGGTACTCGTTAGAACCGCCTCGCCGAGGCGGTTCTGGGTACTCGTTAGAACCGCCTCGCCGAGGCAGTTCTAACATGTACCCACAATCAATGTTCTGAGCAAAAATAAGAAAAAAATAAAACTTTTTCAGCTGAAAATTATCAATTTTTAAAACTCAAAAAATCTCTGTTTATTGCATGGGCAAGTTTTCGTAATGCAGTCGCCTGGTCTGCACGCTGGTTATCCAGAGACTACAAACATGACTGAAGACAACCAAGATACAAGATCTTAATTGCGAATTAAGGCATATAACGGCAAGAATGACAACCATTAATGCAGATGAAATCCATAAACAACAACAGGGAGAGCCGCCTCATGGGAAAACCAACAATCTGCATAGGCGAAAACAAAGGCGCAGATCAGCTTCCCGGTAACCGCGAAGCTGATCAGCGCCTTTGTTTTCGCTACTCGGATAGTACAATTCCTCCTCTCCTTAACTCCAAAATTTCAAGCTTCTAGCTCTTTTCTGTGACTGTACAGGCTGGTTTGTGTCGGACCTGTTCGGAAACCACATTGTTGGTTTTTCCACGAGGTGGCTCAGGGAGGAGTAAGAAGCAGTCTTGGAACAATACTAAACAATACTCAGTTGCATTGGTTGTCTTTGGACAACCCGTGTGATGTCTGTTTTCCAAACAGCATATATATTGTTCAAATTATTTGAGATCATGAGATTTTCAATGATATAAATGCATTTTTGAATGGATATAGATGTAGAGAGACAGAAAAGAGACCTTCTGAGCAGCAACTGCATATTTGCATATTAAATTTTGCCAATGAAAGATATTCTATTTTCTGTAGTACAAAGATTACAAGCAATTATGAGCCATGTAGTTTCTGGTTTGTCTTTACTAACAGAACCCATGGCTGGATGGGCTTAATCATCTTAGTGGTCAGAAATAATTTTAAGTAAAATAGTATTCTAATACAAGAATGTAAATTTCCAACCACAAAGGCATGAGATTTTGTTATTTTCATAATATTAAAGCAGCAAAATGTAGATGAGAAGATATACCTTTTTAGAAGATTTTATCATCTTTTATGATATATTTATTATCTCTTATGATAATCTAGATATAGTCATAGTGACTACATGTAAAATTGTTTTGCTTTTAGACAGAATTTTGTATAAGTGTTTGTTCACTCTTTGCTCACAGAGTGCTGAAGCACCGTGGTAGTGCGTCAAACTGAGGAGATAGGTCAGTGTTGCCCTGGTCCCGAGGTTATAAAACTTTTTTCATGCTCAGCTCAGCTGAGACTAAAATTTATCCTGCTCATAAATGTTAAAATGCCAACAATTGTTGGCATTTTAACATATATGAGCAGGATAAATTACTTATTTTTGAGTTTTGAACCTGAATTTTCCACTAATTTGAGCTATTTCAGTGTTTTATGAGCAGTTGAAATTTCATGCTCAGCAGAGCTGAGATTGAAAAAAGTTTTATAACCTCGAGGCCTGTTGTATCCTTTAGCAACACATTTACTCCCTACTGATAGTGAACTCTAAGGAAGATATGGCTCGATCCAACCCAGCATGACTGAAAACGTTGACTGGGATGCTAAGACAGATGATAAGAGGTGTTCTTTTCACCTTATATGTTGCTCTCATTACTATCAGTTTTATGGAAAGGTTTCATAGAACAGAAAATCGGCTTAGCAATATGTTTAGTCTTTGATAAAGGGATTTCACACCCCCGACAGGCTTGATTTAATAATATTTTGCTTTCCATCCAGTATTCAATGATGGCCACCCAATATTCAATTGAAGTCCAGCCAATATTGCATTGATGTCCATATGTCCAGTAATTGTATGTGACACCTCGGCTTTGTGACGGAGCACTTGTTAGCATGACCACAACTGCCCGCTAATTGCTTATGATTGGTATTGATTGGGTACTGTAAACATCCTAAACTTTTTTGAATTCAAACTATATGCTATACAACCTTGTAATCACCCCAATTTTCAAATTTGTTTTATGTTATTGTCCAAAAATGCCTTGGAAACATGGTGACAAAAAGTGGAAACAGTACATTGTCCAAACAGGCTACTTCATATTGTATTACACTTTTGGATAACTGATCTGGACTACACCACCATTCTGTCCAGAAACTTAGGAAAATAATTGGTATTCCATTACTAACATTGTTAGTGGTCATTGTGAACTTATAACTTTGTCTTATTAGATGTCTTCAGTCCATAGATGTGTATTCAGGATGCTTCCAATGTAACAGTCACGGAAATGGTTTGCTCTTGGCCTGAAAATGTGATAATAGGAAGCTATGTTTATATGTTTCTTGTTTTGTGTGCTTTAGAAATGTCTCTATGAATTGTTAATGTAAGTTGACGAACTTGGGCCAGTTGTTCAAAATTAACGATGTCGTTAGTTAACAATTTTTTAAAATTTCAAACATGAATATTACAAATACAGTTATTTTTTTGTTGATAAAATGTGAGAATCCTTTACAATGCAAAGTATTCTCACATTTTATCAACAAAAAATAACAGTGTATTTGCTTATGTAGTTTGCATTAATACTTAACAGTTGAGGTTTTATCAATGATGTTAAGCTAACAAAGTTTTGAACAACTGGCCCCAGAATTACATACTTTTTGACAGTTTTAATAAATACTTTTTGAATCATTTAATGTCATGGTGTTGATTTGCACAATTGAAAATACATGTAGTTGTAAAATAGTTGTCTCAAACACTGCTTGGGGAAAAAAAGTAATATTTCTAGTTTGGTTCATTAAATGAGCCGCATCCTGAGAAAACCAGATTTTTGCCTATGCGAAAACAAAGGCGCAGATCAGCTTCGCAGTAACTGCGAAGCTGATCAGTGCCTTTGTTTTCGCTTCTCGGATAGTACAACTCCTCTTCTACTTATAGCCAAAATTTCAAGCTTCTAGCCTGCTTCTGTGACTGAACAGGCCGGTTTGTGTCGGACCTGGTCGTAAAACTCGAAGCCCGGTTTTCTCGCGTCGAGGCTCAAATTTCTGTACCCTATTAAAGTAAGTATGGCTTAGTCTGCTCATAACTGTTACTGTTTATGTTGATATAAAATGGGTTTCCATTTTAAAACATCTGCAGCAGCCTTTTTTTTTGCAGAAACTGCTCATGTCTGCTGTATGAGCAGTTTTCCAGCTGGGCAATTCTGTGGCCATTTACTGGAATAAGTGGCATCATTTTGTATTGAATACCCTGTAATTGTCTGGCACTACACTGAAAATTGTTGTTTATTGATCAATGCCTGGGGTCTGCTTCTCAGACAGCTCTTTTGTGATATCCATATTAATATTGTTTTGTCATGTGGAAACATATTAACTTGTAAAGAATGTTTTTTATGTCAAGGTTCTACCCGGTTTTGGGATTTTAAAGTAATATGAATGTTTATTATCCATTGTTTTATTGACTAATCTATCAATTTCTTTGCTTCTGTTTAGAATTCTATTACAGTCAATCTAAGATTCTGTGACCTTGTTTCTGTTTAGACTTGTTCCATTGATTTACTATCAATCTAAGATTCCCTTGTTTCTGTTTAGACTTGTTCCATTGATTTATTATCAATCTAAGACTCCCTTGTTTCTGTTTAGACTTGTTCCATTGATTTACTATCAATCTAAGATTCCCTTGTTTCTGTTTAGACTTGTTCCAGTGTTTATTATCAATCTAAGATTCCCTTGTTTCTGTTGAGACTTGTTCCATTGATTTACTATCAATCTAAGGTTCCCTTGTTTCTGTTTAGACTTGTTCCATTGATTTACTATCAATATAAGATCCCTTTGTTTCTGCTTAGACTTGTTCCAGTGTTTATTATCAATCTAAGATTCCTTTGTTTCCATTTAGACTTTGTTCCATTGTGTTATTATCAATCTAAGATTCCCTTGTTTCTGTTTTGACTTGTTCCAGTGTTTATTATCAATCTAAGATTCTCTTGTTTCTGTTTAGACTTGTTCCATTGATTTACTATCAATCTAAGATTCCCTTGTTTCTGTTTAGACTTGTTCCAGTGTTTATTATCAATCTAAAATTTCTTTGTTTCCATTTAGACTTGTTCCATTGATTTACTATCAATCTAAGATTCCCTTGTTTCTGTCTAGACTTGTTCCATTGATTTACAATCAGTCTAAGGTTCCCTTGTTTCTGTTTAGACTTGTTCCAGTGTTTTATTATCAATCTAAGATTCCTTACTTGTTCCACTGATTTATTATCAATCTAAGATTCCCTTGTTTCTGTTTAGACTTGTTCCAGTGTTTATTATGAATCTAAGATTCCTTTGTTTCTGTTTAGACTTGTTCCAGTGTTTATTATCAATCTAAGATTCCTTTGTTTCTGATTAGACTTGTTCCATTGATTTACTATCAATTTAAGATTCCTATGTTTCTGTTTAGACCTGTTAATCAATCTAAGATTCTATTGTTTCTGTTTAGAGTTGCTCCATTGTTTATTATCAATCTAAGATTCTTTTGTTTCTGTTTAGACATGTTTCATTGTTTTATTATCAATTTAAGATTCTTTTGTTTCTGTTTAGACTTGTTCCAGTGTTTATTATCAATCTAAGATTCCTTTGTTTCCGTTTAGACATGTACCATTGTTTTAAACTCAATCTAAGTTTCCCTTGTTTCTGTTTAGACCAATAATGTTCCATTGTTTTATTTACAAGTTTAGATTCCCCTGTTTCATTTAAGATTAGTTTTATTTAAGTATTTAATTAAATATCTAGGTTTCCCTCTTTGCTCAGCTGTTGTATTTGTTTTCTGGCTGTGTGTGAGTTCCTGCTAGATTCTTTGATTCATTTTAGATTTGATAGGTTTTGGTAGTTTTGGGATTGAGTCATTCATTCAAGTATTTAAATGATGCAGCAACCAAAGGTATAAAGAATCTGAATTCTTCTAGTGCATGTGGGTAACTGCTTTTGTTATTACATCAGGAAAACATGTCCGTGTAAAGTATACCCCCTCAAACCCCACGCTGGGGTATGCAGGGGTATACCTATTTTTCTTATTTTTGCTCCAAAACATAGATTGTGGGTACTCGTTAGAACCGCCTCGCCGAGGCGGTTCTAACGTGTACCCACAATCTATGTTTTGAGCAAAAATAAGAAAAATTTCAAAATTTTTCAGCGGAAAATTTTCAATTTTTAAAGCTCAAAAAATCTCTGTTTATTGCATGGGCAAGTTTTCGTAATGGAGAGGCATAAGCTTTGCCATGAGTAACCAATTATACACCAAATCAGTAAATAACCACAAGAATGAAGATCAGCTAGAGAATCTTCAATCAGCTTGACTTGTTTGGTGTTTCCAATTTTATATAGTTGACTTGCTGTGGCTGACTATTTGAAGTGTGTACCAGAGCAATCTGATTTGAGTATAAAATGGTCTGAAACCTTTCCGACAGATTTTCTCAATCCTAGACTGAAACAATGTCTTCAGAAATACCTCAAGCAGGTGATTGGTGCAGTTTTTAATATGATTGTTTTCAACACAATGTTTTAAAGAACAATTAGCACTGTTCTAGGTGCAGGTAAGCATGGCGGATGATTCAGAATGCCTTAGAAGTATGTCAATGGCACATTTTATTGCTGAAAACTATCTATCATTTGTCTATCATAAGGTTGAAATGTACATTTACCAAGTTGACCAGACTCTCTTTATGCATTTTGCAAATGTTTGACCTGTGAACTGATGAAAGCTTGGTAATTGGTAATTTTTGTAAAGAAAGGTAAAAGTAGGCAATGATCAGGAAATGGCGCAGTCAGAAAGAAATTCCCACTCCACAAACCGAGGGATGGGAAAAAACCAAAATGACATTTAGGTACTTATACCAAGAAAACATATCAGAAGCCGAGTGAGCAGCTATTTCCCAATAGGCGGTCATTCAGTTACCCAAACTTAACTAAAGATATGAAAACGTACATAAGGCTCAAACAGCACAAAAATTTGACTCCAAAATACAAAACAATAAAATTGCATTTTAACTGTTATAAACATGCATAGCCTCGTCTGACTATGAAATTTTTCATGTTTGCTCTTGAGAGTATGAAAAAGTGCACACAAAACTAATAGCTAAAGCCCCAGACTGAGAAAAGCCATCAAAAAATCACTTTTGGTGGCCACCTGTTTAGCACAAATTTCCTTGGTATAGTTGTTTAGTACTGTCTTTAAGAAGTATGAAAACCAATGTTTTAATTTTTTTCGGTCTTGCAAAAGTACTTTTATTCCGGGTGAAAATGAAGTACCCTAGCTTGTTTGATCCGCGACATTAAGGACATTTATTTCTGGGTAACCCGGGGGCTAATTTGGTCTACCTTGTACATCCCCTCCCAGGAGAATCTTTCAAGGGTGCCAAATCATTCATTGGGACCCCAGAAATGCAAATAATCTTTGTTGTCAAGATAAACTCTTTTGTTCTATGAAAAATGCATGGTTTCCATGGCAACCATTAACATGATTCTCGCACATGGGGGTGTATATACAAGATTGGTCATATTCCTGCTGTTACTCATCCTAGACCATTGAACCTGGTCTCATTTTAAAGCTTAAGACATAGCGCTTTCAACCTATGGCAAGTAATGCAAGTTATCTAATTTGCATATTCATGAATATTAATGAAAACATTAAAATGACAGAAGAAACATTGAGAAACCATTAATAAACTAGTTTCAGGACCAAACTATCAATGTGACACTTTGTTATTGAGCCAGTAATATCATATGACAAATGTATTGATGTCATGGGCCAAAACAAAAATGATCTCATTTGCATATTCATGAATATTAATGAAAAAGTAAAAAATCGAGGAAAACAAGGGAAAAAACTGTAGCCATAGCAAGGTTTTGGACGGATTATAAGATCTATCTTGCATCACTGGGACCAATTCTCATGGCTGCCAGTGTAGTCAGAGGTATCACCTAAATGCCATAAAATATTGTTCTCAACAATGAACGCATTTACATGATGTAAAATTACATAGTTTCCACTCCTACCCCTAGTGTGATTCTAATGAATAGGGTACTTAAAAATATACATATTCCAACAAAAGCATGCTCTAGAATACTATAATTGGTCTGATAGTGATGCATGGACCAAGCAATTTTACCTTAATACCTATCATTCAAATGGTTGCGTTTGCTTATTCATGAAAAAATAAAATACATAAGAAATATGTAAAATAAAATTGTGATAGACATACAAAATCACTTGTACCAGAGCTGGTAACAAACTCACAATGCTGAAAAAAGTATCAACTGAATGCTATGGCAATGTACTATGTCCTTTAAGTATTATATAACAATGGTCTGATTTCCAATTTCATGAATTATAATGAAAACTCTAGAAACAGGAATGAAAAAAGGAAAAATGAAACTGGTAAACATACAAAATGACTTGTATATCGGCAACCAAAATCCCTAACATGCTGAAAGTTGCATCAAATTGTTGCTAGGGCAAAACTATGCCGTCCTGTACTACAGTATACGAGTCATTTGATTTTTTGCTTTATGAATATTAACAAAACCTTTCGAATTTAGAGGAAAATTACGGAAAAGTTAGGGTGGTATACAAAGAAAATCACATGTATCTTGGCTACTGATAGACCTAGAGAGCTATAATTGGTGTCAAATGATTGCTAGGACAATGTTCTATAACAATGTAATCTGAAAAATAAATAATCAGCTATTTTGTTGTGTGGATATTAAAAGGTTCTTTATGAATAAGAGAAAAATCAATTAAAAACGAGGGGGTACACCAACAAAATCGCTTGTATCTCAGCTGCCAATATCCTTAAATAATTGAAAATGGTACCAATAGAATGCTGGGACAATGCACTATTGCCATGTGGTCTGATAAGTCAAGCATAAGTTACACAAAATTTTGAAAAATTGTGGAAATGACAGAAAACTGAAGATTGTGCTCCAACAAAATTTATTAAATCTTGATTGCCAGCAAGCATGTTTTATATATCTAAACACATGGCAATAAAACAGTGTCCTACCAATAAATTGCTGTCATTTTAAGTTTTCTACAGCTCTTGGCAGTCAAGATATACACGATTTTGTTTGTGTACCCCTTCACTTTTCGTTGCTTTTTGTCTTATTTATAAAGATCTCATTGGCAGCCATACAACAAAAACAGCTTATTATTTATATATGAGTATAACATAGTCCTAGCAACCAATTATAGCTATCTAAGTCTATCAGTAGCCAAGATATATGCGTCTTTCTATGTACACCTCCTTATTTTCCGTATATTTTTCTCTAAATTCTGAAGGTTTTGCTAATATTCTTAAAACTAAAAATCAAATGACTTATATATTGTAGTACACGATGGTATAATATTGCTCTAGCAACAATTTGATGCCATTTTCAGCACTTTAGGGCTTTTGATTGCCGCGAGATACAAGTTATTTTGTAGGTTTACCTGTTTAATCTTTTCTCTTTTTCTCTCCAATTTTTAAAGTTTTCATTAAAATTCATGAAATTGAAAATCAGATTATTCCTATATCATACTTTAGGATCATAGTACATTGCCATAGAAGTTATTTGATACCTTTTCAAACATACATGAAAACAAAACATGATTTCCAGTATCCTGGGTTTATTAACAGCTCTGGAACAAGTGATTTTGTACTAACACCCCTTATTATCCATGATTTGTTTCCGATTTCTTATGGGGTATTTTTTTAATTTTCATGAATAAGCATATCCAATGATTTGAATATTAGGTATCAAGGTTAAATTGCTAGGTCCATGCATCACTATCAGACCAATTATAGTATGGTCCCAGGGATGCAAGATAGATCTTATAACTATCCAAAACCTTGCAATGGCTATAGTTTTTCCCTTGTTTTTCCTTGATTTTTGACATTTTCATTAAAATTCATGAATATCCAAAGGAAATAATTTTTATTTAGGCCCTTGACATCAATACACTTGTCATATGATATTACTGGCTCAATAACAAAGTGTCACAGAGATAGTTTGGGCCTCAAATTAGTTTATTTATGGATTTTTAATGTTTTTCTGTCATTTTAATGTTTTCATTAAAATTCACGAATATACAGATTAGATGACTTGCATTACTTCTCATAGGATAAAAAGGCTATGTCTAAGCTTTAAAATGAGACCAGGTTCAGTGATGTAGGATAAGTAACAGCAGAGATATGACTAATTTTGTATGTACACCCTCATTTTCGAGAATCACATTATAGAATGTCATGTGTAGCAGTATACATCCAATAATTTCAACACTTTTGCAAGACTTAAAATTGACCAAACATTGGTTTTCAAGCTTCTAGTGGGTTCCTTTACAAGAGGGTATGAATGAAATTTGTGCTACTTTCCGACCACCTATCACCATTTTTCTGATGGCTGGGGCTCTAACTACTAATAAGCTAACTTTTAGTATGTTGTAATTTCTGGTTATTTGCAAGTGATCTGTTGCATAACAGAGTAACGGAAATAAATATGCACACCCCAGAAAGCTGTAAAATCCTAAAGTGATGCTGCTCGAATCCAACTCACCTAGTCCCACTTTCCATTTTGTTTCTTTTTACTCCATTACGAAAACTTGCCCATACAATATATACAGAGATTTTTAAAGTTTTAAAAAATGAAAATTTTCAGTGGAAAATTTTTTATAATTTTCTTATTTTTTGCTCAAAACTTTGATTGTGGGTACATGTTAGAGGCAGTTCTAATGAGTACCCACAATCTATGTTTTGGAACAAAAATAAGTAAAATAAGTATACCCCTGCAAACCCCAGTTTTGCTATATATAAAAGTGGGATATGAGGGGGTATACTTTTCATGGACATGTTTTCCTGATGAGTTAGCCAGTCTTCCATTGGATAATATTACTCTGTTGTTGTATGGAATTAGTTTCATTCTTTGTACCATTCTTCCAATATATTTATTATTCATTACTGTTATTACTATTAATTGTGTTATTTTTCACCAGGATCTATATTCTGTTTTTCCAGGTTATCCAACAGAGCGGGAGGTCATTACATTCACTCACATCGCCACTACAAGACAAGTCATGAATGTTACGCCAATTATAGTTGTGCTAGTTAGACCGGTTACTACATAGACAACAACAGAGCTAAAACATAAAGGCTCAACAGAGAGAGAGAGTTATAACATAAAGATTCTTAAAGGAAAGCAGTGGAACAAAATGATGGGGAAAAGAATCTCAAGTTTTGTTTCACATTCTATTTCATATGGAAGCCTATTTGTGATATTATTTAATTTCTTTACTTCGGTTGTGACGCAAGATACGGATGTGACCTCGTGGACGTTTAACATTCCTAACGTGTCGTTTCTTTCATTTTCACCCGTCATTACAAAGTCACAAAATCAGCATATTTCATTAAGTTTTAGAACTAGAAATCCAAACGGATTATTGTTTTGCCATTATTTAAAAGATTTGGACGTGAAAGAATTAAATAAGATTAATTATAAAATTTGTGCCGAGTTAAAGTATGGATTATTTCAATTGGATTACCGGATAAGGCAATATCAAGGGGAAGGATTAACCCTTGGTGTTGGTAAGTTGACTTTTGTTCATGTTTTTATAATATTTTATTTGTCCTTATATCTATTTATCAACAATGATTGACATTTTAAAAAAGTGTGTATATACACAAGTCAGTTACATGTAATGGTTGCACATTGGCGGAGTGGTTAGTTAGTTGGACTCTAGATTGAAAGGTCTGTGATCTGAATCCCCGCACTAGAGTCTGGCGCAAAGTTTTGTCATTGAGCATTGACACATTAACTTTCCATATTAATTCTGGTATACATGCTATTCCCCAAACAGTTTAGCATGCAGAATTATTGAGAAAAAACATTGGTTTGCTCTTTTTGACCATGTTTGTTTAATAGAAAGAATAAATTTAAACTTATTACTTTATGTTTCAGCTTTAAATGATGATAATTGGCACACAATGTCTATGTTCATCAACACTACCTCAGGGGAACTAACTCTGTCTATAGACCAATTAACCAAAACTATTTACCTGAAATCATATACACGACAGAATTTCACAACACTATTAGACTGGTCACGGCACTCTTCAGCTATTTATTTTGGTGGTAAGTCATTATTATAGTAAAAAGACAAAATCAATGATGATCCTTGTTGCTGGTCAAAAGGAGCTACTGCGATCGAATTATAATCTTGCACGGGAAAGCTGCTATGGTGGGGCTACAGTAACCTTCCTTTACAATTCAAGTATAAATGAAATCATTTGAGTTGTCTAAGTTTTAGCTCTTGGGAGATGAAATTTCTAAGTGAATTTTTGTAAAAATCATAAAGAAACCATCAGTCGACTTTATTGTTTATCATGAAGAAACATCATAATGCAATGCACTGTTTACTGGGGGTGTGTTTGAAAACCCAACATGCAAACAAAAAACATAAAACATAATGTCTGTAATGTAAAATTGAACAGACTCATTTATATTTCTGGTATCAGATAAAGGGTGATGGGTGGCTTATGTTGGTCAATATCAAAGACTTGACACATTTTTCTATCACTGGGAAACATATAATTATATATTTAAAAAAAAAAAAAAAAAAAAAAAAAAAAAAAATTTTAGCTGTAATGTGGGGAAAACTTGATATTTTCTTTTTCAAAGTTTCGAACAGTAAGGCATAAATCGTTCTGTACATCCAACGAAATAAGATGCTCATAGTTGGCAGTGTCCTCATATGAATTTTTTTTATAGGAAAAATGCCAGAAACCATTTGTCTAGAAATTTTATGAATGAAACAAAAAATGTTTCTGTTAAAGTGGGTTACTACATAATTTGAATCCCACATGGTACATGTATTAAAACCGGAGTGATCAGAATCCACCCTTCATGATTAACATCTAAACTTGGATACTCCCAAGTTTCGGCCTCAACTATTTTTTGATGACTTTCAGGACTCAGATCAAAATCAGTACAGTTGTAAATTTTTGATCACCCTAATTTTCTGCCATTGTTTTTTGGCATTCATTGACACATTCAGTAAGCCTGGCATCCTTTTATGGGACATAGGCAAACAGAATAGCCCCAGATGGGATGCCGCGTTCTGCGGCGACCCATCTGGGGCTATTCTGTTTGCTCAGAGAATTTTCATCAAAAATTTATATGAAAATTTAAAATCACTCATAACGCCCCTAAAAATGAAAGTGGACTCAACCAAATGATAATGATGGGAAATTCCATTGTCAAAAATGAGTTAAAGGGGACTTTTCAAAAAAGCCATCAATAATAATCATACTACTACAGATAGTGAAGATACTCATCAGTCTGCAATTTTTGACACTAGCCATTTGTTGGAAAATTTGGATCATTTACAGTATCATATAATCTGATGTAGTCAAGGAACCGAAACAATATCCAATGGTAATCTCTACTGAGCTGAGACAAAATATACCGATAACAATTGGTAAAACAATAATACTTGTAACAATATTGTTTGTTTATCTGAAAAAACAATTTCCGGCACTGTAAGCTATGTAATGATATTATAGGACATAACTGGCTGCCAGTCTGATGTCTTAATACCCAAGACGGCATCCTTGTTAGAGTTGTGCCAACTGTTTTAATAATTCAAAGCCTTGCTGTCGTTTTTGTCTGTATGTTATAAGATTGTGTCATTTGACATGGACAGAAAATTCACATTGTTATATTAACCCATACTTGACAAATGGATTCTCCCATCATTATCGATTGGATGAGTCCACTTTCATTATTAGGGGTGTTAGGAGTGATTTTGAATTTTTATCTCATTTCTCGATGAAATTCCTCCAAGCAAACAGAATAGGCCCAGGTGGGACGCCGCGTTCTGCGGCGTCCCATCTGGGGCTATGCTGTTTGCCCATGTCCCATAAAAAGGATGCCAGGCTTATATGACTTATATGAGCTTTGAACCCTGACTTCATTGGCTCCATAAGAAATACTGTAGATCCGGAAATATTCGCGAGAACTTAATTTTCGCTAATATTCGCGAATTGGTTGCCTCGTGAATTCAAAGTTCTCGCTAATAAAGAGGCACTATTAATTTTATAGAATACATTGACACTCACTCGCGAATTCAAGAACTCGCTAATAATTCGGAAATAGAAAATTCGCGAAATAAAAGTCACGCGAAAATTTCCGAATTTACAGTATTCAGTTTTTCAACAAGGATGGCAGTTTTGCACCAGTTAATTCTATCACATATTGTTTATATAATATGAGCCGCATCATGAGAAAACCGGATTTTTGCCTAGGCAAAAACAAAGGCGAGATCAGCTTCGCAGTAACTGCGAAGCTGATCAGCGCCTTTGTTTTCGCTACACAGTTAGTACAGTTTCTCTTCTTCTTAAATCCGAAATTTCAAGCTACTAGCCTGCTTCTGTGACTGTACAGGTCGGTTTGTGTTAGAACTGGTCGGAAACCCAGAAGATCGCGGCTCATATCATTTTAGATACAAAGATTCAGATACCATATTCTATGAGAGATATCCTCACATCATCGGTTGTATGGGGGATAACTAATATCTGAACTTGTAAGGGAACCTGTCGTTTTGATAATTACATGTATGTCATTGCAACTCACATCCAATTTAGATTATAACATTATGAAAACATACCCATGCAATATACAGAGATTTCTAAAATTGTAAAACGGTGAGGCGGTTCTAACGAGTAACCACAATCTATGTTTTGGAGCAAAAATAAGAAAAATAGGTATACCCCTGCATACCCCAGTTTTACTATATAAAAGTGGTGTATAAGGGGTATTTATTTCACGGACATGTTTTCCTGATGATATTGTCATTCCAGGTACTGATCCGGATACCTTATTCTCCGAGAGATATCCACACTTCATTGGTTGTATGAGAGATATCCGATATCTCAACAAAGATGGCGGCTTTATACCGGTTCCCGTCACCTACCTGGAGGGCGTGAAAGAGGGCTGTACCGACCTGTGTGCCGAGAACAACCCATGCCACCATGGGGGTCGGTGTATCAATGCCTACATGGACACAATCTGTGATTGCTTCGGAACAGACTACCAGGGGGAATTCTGCTCCGAGTTGGGTAAGTACAAGTAGTATATAATCACTGGGGTTTAGGTCCGTCACAGTGCGGGATGATTCTTTATGATATCAGCTACTGATTCTTTATGATAGCGTTACAGATTCTTTATGATTCTCTTAGCTCATCTATTGGTAAGTGATGAACAACCGGCGTTTCTAAGGTTTTTGATGCCGGAAATGACCTTTTTGACAAACATACATAGTATATATGAGCTGGAAGCTGTTCTCGATCAATTTTAGCAATGGTGATATACAGGTTGAAAGTTAATGGGTGAGTATATCCTTAAAATGGTTAATTAAGCAAGGAAAATCGAAAATGAATATCAAAATACATACCACATCAAAACATTTTATCAACAGTTTAGAAATTTAACTAATTATCTATGAACTTACACTTTTCCATGCCTGTAAATCTTCAAAGGAATTGTTTTGAAGACTTTTGTTTTTTCAAGCATCAAAAGTATCATAAAGAATCTGTGACAAAATTTTGTCACAGATTCCGTATGATACTAAATGTTGGGTAACGGATTCTTTATGATATGTTACAGATTCTTTATGACACCATAGCCTACAACATACCACTCTTTTTATGGAGATAAACTACCAATTATTAATGTCTTTGATCTACAAAGCAGGTTAGAACTATGTGGTTCGGTATACAAGTCTTTATTTTATCAGTCGTACTGAGATGTGAGCATTTATTTACAAATTTTATGATATGGTTTGGTTAAGTTATGGCTAGACGTCCCAGTAAACAAGTTTTAAGTCATGTTGGCACAAAGGGCCACCAATTCTTGTGTATTAAACAATACTACAGATTCTTAACACAACCTGCATGGTAGAGTTATGTCTAGAACCCATGGCCTCCCGCATCGGAGTCCTGTAGTCTACCCCTACAGCACTGCACTTCCTTTTTTAACGTTGGCATTCAGGAGGGGCCACAGAAAAGTCACATTTTTGGCTGGATGATCTAGAATACAATGCCTGACGACTGCATCAGGGTTATTGTATGATTTCATGCAGTACTGACACTTGCTGTGTATTAGGTTGTTCCTCTGTAAATAAAGATGGCATCAATTATAATAGGAAATGTATGGCAAGCCGTTTTACTATTTAATATGCTTATTAGGTATCTTGAATAGTAAATAAGATATCTTAATTAAGATAAAAGATATCTTACGAAGGGCGTTCAAAAAGTTCGCGGAAAAGTGCCATCATATTCTTATTTTGTAAATCAGATGAATTAAACTATTACAGTTATATAGACAAACATGATTTGTACTTATACAGCAAATTTTGCTGCTCTGGCATGAATACAATGTTAACAGTGGTTGCTATGGAAACCGTACATCACGATTACCGGCCCACTTTTGTTCATTTTTGCAAAAAGTCGACGTTAAATGATGACGTTGCATTTGACAGTTTACCGTGCTTTTTTCACCAAACTTTGTATGAACAAAAGTCAATATGTTTGCGGTGAGCACATGACGTCATATAAGTCTTTGACGTCATTTGGGCGTAAAGCGGCCATATTGTTTAGTGGGTATGCCTAAAAGGCGAAGGGAACAACGGTATTCGATAAAATGTGTGTTTGGAACGGACTATAAAGTAAGAATCACTGCTAAGAGCAGAAATCGCATATGGCAGCAAGGAAATTAAGAAAACGGCAATCCACAAATAGTATGCATGATTTCTACACGACCAGAAAAGCGTCCATGTCGACTCGCGCAGCGTAACGTCAAATAACGTCATAATGTCAAAAATGATCGTCGTGATAGAAATGAGTAGAATTCGTGAAATACACAACATATCAAATTGTAGTTTCGGCACAATTCACCGCATTATACACACAGACCTGCCAACTAGACGCCCGAATGCCAGGTAGATTCCAAAAATGCTTAAGAGCTAGCCAACAACGGCATGAATGCGTATAGCATGACGTTGATATGACGTTGGGCCGGTTTTACTGTTGTTACCTTAGAAACGCACGTGATTTAATGCCTAATTTTTATCCGATTTTATTCAAATTTTGTGCATATGTTAACATATGTACAACATACATAGAGATCGTGAATTTCCCATGAAAACTAACAATTTGGCAGCACTTTTCCTCGGACTTTTTGAATCCCCCTCGTATTTAGCAATAAAGATATCTACTTTTTTAGATAAGATATCTTATATCCTTAATAAGATATTTTATATAGAAGATGCCTAATGTGCTAAATAAGATATCTTATTTAATCCCACAATTAAGATATCTCATATAGTATATAAGATATCTTATATGATAATTTAGATATCTAATATAATATATATTTTTTTAAATTTAGTTTTACATCCCTTTCAAGATTATTTCAGCTCATATGAGACGGGCCAATCAGTAGATGGGCGAAAACGGTATAACTCCGAGAAAAAACACCTGTCACACCCGCAAGCAGAGCTTGGCTTGTCTCACAATTAGCCGGTGCGGGGCTCGAACCCACACCAGACACAGCGCTGAGATGATCGAGTGATTATTAAACTAATATAATCTTATATACTAAATAAAATATCTGCTATACCTAAAAAGATATCTTCTTTACAAGATTAATCAAGATATCTTCTTTGGTTAATAAGATATCTTTATTGCTAAACTAGATATCTTAATTAGCCAATAAGATATCTAAATTGGTAATATAGATATCTTATATATAAGACTAATTCACGATTCCAAAATAAATTATTACACAAATTCAATAAACAGCAACCACAAAAATCCAAAGCAGCTCTGGCAGAATCTTCATGATATTACAGGTAAATCAATTAAACAGTCCACCAACTTCATTGATGATGAGAATGGAATTCCAATTGTAGATCCAGAAGCCATTGCAAATAGATTTAATGACCATTTTACATCCTTGCATGAGAAACATCACTCAGGTCTAACCAGTGAAACATATAATACAGCTCCTCTTAAAGACTATGCCAACCAGAAAATCCCAATAGATACTGAGTTTAACATATCATTGGTTGATGAATCTTTTGTGCGATGTCAGCTGCAAAATCTGAACGTAAGCAAGGCAGCTGGAATTGATAATATAAGTGCAAAATACCTTAAAATGGCAGCCCCAGCTATTTCCCAGCACTTAACAAAAATATTAAATCTCAGCATAAAAACTGGTACATTCCCTGATAGTCTAAAAAAGGCCAAAGTTACCCCAATATATAAAAAAGGGAGTAAAACAGATGTTAATAACTTCCGTCCAATTTCTGTCCTTCCTACCCTCAACTCTGTATTTGAAAGACATGTTAGTAGCTGCATGACTAAATTTCTAGACGAGTACAACTTGATATATGAGCTACAGTCAGGCTTCAGACGCCTACATTCTTGTCAAACTGCCTTGACAAAAGTGGTTGACAACTGGCTGAGTGCTATAAATAACAGCAGTGTTGTTGGTACAGTTTTCCTTGATCTGTCAAAAGCATTTGACCTTGTTAACCACAATATCCTCATACAAAAACTAAAGTGCTATAAATTCAGTTCTTCAACCATAGCCTGGTTTGAATCGTATCTTAATAATAGGCTACAGCAAGTTCATGTTTCTGGAAAACTATCCACACCAAAGGAAGTAAAAGCAGGTGTCCCGCAAGGCTCAGTTTTAGGTCCCTTACTGTTTCTTTTATATGTAAATGACTTGCCGCTGACATTACAATTTTGCATTTTAGACCTGTTCGCTGATGATGCAACTCTGTCATCTTCTGACTCTTCCATACTAAAGCTAACTAGCAGCTTAAATGCTGATCTAGAAAATTTCATGAACTGGTGTACCAGTAATGACATGTTAGTTAATGTTCCAAAAACAAAAGCAATGCTTATTTCTACCAAGCCTAAATTAAATCAGATAATGTCACATCCCCCAATACTGAAAATAGGCAATGAAACTATAGATATCTCAACAAATGAAAAACTTCTAGGTGTCCATATTGATAATGACCTTTCCTGGACTACCCAAATTGAAAATACAATTAAAAAATGCAACACTCTGCTTTATCTTTTGCGTAGAATTAAATGTTATCTATCTATACATGTCAGAAAACTGTTCTACAATGCATATGTTCTCCCCCACCTTGACTACTGCTGTACAATATGGGGTAATGCTAACTCAGAGCTAATGGAATCGGTTATTAAGTTTCAGAAGCGAGCAGCAAGATGCATCCTTGATAGAGATTTTGATTCACCCTCAGCTGAATTGTTTGCTGAACTTAAATGGATGGAATTCCCTGAACGGGTCAAATACCAGAAGGCCATCATTATGTATAAAATATCACACAATCTAGCCCCTAAATATTTACAAGACTTATTTCAACAGACAGCTGATATACACGATAGAGCATTAAGATCAACCTCTGACAATCTATTGTATGTTCCTAAGCCCAACTTAGAACAGTTTAGAAACTCCCTCTCCTATTCTGGGTCAAAGACTTGGAATTCCATTCCAATAAATATAAAACAGAGTGACTCACTCTCACTTTTCAAAAAGAAATATTTAGAGTGGTCATCTACACAAATTAATCAGTAAGTCATATATTGTTTCATATGTTGCTGTCTATGTATATCATGTATTTATATGTTTGTATCATTGTGTATATATATGTTTGTTGAAGAGAGGACCTCAGGGAAGATTGGATCACTCCAACTGAGCTTCCTCTATAAATAAAGTCATTATTATTATTATTATTATATACAGTGGTCAATAAGATGTCTTATTCGGTAAATTAGATATCTTAATTAGAAAAAAGATATCTTAATTTATAATTCAGATATCTGAATTAATACAAGATATCTTAATTAAGGCTATAAATTAGATATCTGTATTGACATAGTAGATATCTTATATAAGTTAAAGAAATCGGTTGTGATTAGGTAAAATGAATAAGATACTAAAGGCGTCTTATTTGTTGAGCTCAATAAGATAGCTAATATAGGATATAAGATATCTATATTTGTAAATACGATATCTAATTCGTCAAAAACAATATCTATTTTATATGTGAATGTAATTAAGATATCTAATATACTACAGAAGATATCTTATTCGACAAATATGCTATCTTATATGTTAACATAGATATCTATTCAACTATTTTAGATATCTCAAATGCTGATTAAGATGTATCATTAAGAAAAAAAATATCTGATATCTAATATCATAATTGCTAAATCAGATATCTATTTAACTAATTATTAATTAAGATATGTTATATACTTTTTACAAATAAGATATCTAATATAATTTTAGCTCATATGAGCCGAAGGCTACTAGTATAGTAGTCGAGCCGGTGTCTGTCCGTGCGTTCATCCGTCCGTCCGTGCGTCCACATTTTCAAACTTGAATATCTCTAAGACAACATGGTCAATCGTGATCAAATTTCATCTAAATCGTCATTGAGGAGGGGGAAAGGCTGTGTTAGGTTTTGGGCCAGGTCGGATCAGAACTCTGGTTTCCATGGCAACAGATAGCTCCCATAGACTTACAATGGGAAAAACATAAAAAAAAAAATTCTTCTCCAAAACCACAAGGCCCAGAGCTTTCATATTTTGCGTGTAGAAATGTATAATGGTCCTCTTCATAAATCCTGCCAACGGTGTCCCTGGGGTCCATACGGGCCCCACCCCGGGGGCGTCATGGGAAAAACATAAAAAAAATCTTCTTCTCCGAAACCACAAGGCCCAGAGCTTTCATATTTTGTATGTAGCAATGTGTAGTGGTCCTCTTTATAAATCCTGCCAACCATGCCCCTGGGGTCAAAAAATGGCACCGCCCCGGGGGTCATTAGCTCCCATAAACATGCAATGGGAAAAACATAAAAAAAATCTTCTTCTCCAAAATCACAAGGCCCAGAGCTTTCATATTTTGTGTGTAGCAATGTATAGTGGTCCTCTTTATAAATCCTGCCAACCGTGCCCCTGGGGTCCATACGGGCCAAGCCCCAGGGTCGTCATAAGAAAGACATAAAAAAAAAATCTTCTTCTCCAAAACCACAAGGCCCAGAGCTTTCATGTTTTGTGTGTAGCAATGCCAACCGTGCCCCTGGTGTCCATACGGGCACCGCACCAGGGGCATCATGGGAAAAACATTAAAAAATCTTCTCCGAAACCACAAGGCCCAGAGCTTTCATATTTTGGGTGTAGCAATGTATAGTGGTCCTCTTTATAAATCCTGCTAACCGTGCCCCTGGTGTCCATACAGGCCCCGCCCTGGGGGCATCATTATCTGCCATAGGCTTACAATGGAAAATACATGAAAAATCTTCTCTGAAACCACAACAGCCAAAGCTTCTATATTTGGTATGCAGCATTGTTATGTGGAGATTTACACAAATCCTGCCAAGCATGCCCCTGGGGTCAGAAATGGCCCCACCCCGGGGGGTCAATAGCTCCCTTAGACTTACAATTGGAAAACAAAAAAAATCGTCTTCTTCGAAACCATATGGCCCAGTGTTTTCATATTTTGTGTGGACTAATGAATAATACTCTCCTTTATAAATGATGCCAACGGTGCCCCTGGGGGCGTAGAGTCAACGCCCCAGGCATGTCATTATCTACCATAGACTTATAATGGATATATTTTTTCAAGTGAACCAAATTGGCAGACAAGAGGATACACAATCCAGACAAGAGCTATTCTGCTGATGTAAGTAGGGTTTCAAGGTCACATGACCAAGATGGCCACCATACCCATATATGGTTAAACCCCCAATTACTTTGTCCAGTGACTGTACTTGCTGACTCTCAGGTGAGCGATCGTTGCCCTTGGGCTACTTGTTAAGATATCTTATTTGTCAATTTAGATATCTATTTTAACAAATAAGATATCTTACTAAGCTTGAATGATATCTAAATATACTATATAAGACATCTAAATTAACATTTCATATATCTAATATTAACTTTTTGTATATCTAATAAACATGTAATAAAATGGATATCTTTTTTTGCTATATAAGATATCTATTTTTATAATAGATATCTAATAAATTAAAGTAGATATCTTATTTATTTTACAAGATATCTAATACTGCATAACGAACCTGCTTTCTTGAATAAATAGTAAAATCTAAGTTAACATTTCAGATATCTAATATTAACATTTTGTATATCTAATATAATAAAATGGATATCGTATTTGCTTTATAAGATATCTTCTTTATAATAGATATCTAATAAATTAAAGTAGATATCTTGTTTGTTAAACAAGATATCTAATATTGTATAACATATATTTGCTATTTCAGATATCTAATATTAACATTTTGTATATCTTATATAATAAAATGGATATCGTATTTGCTATATAAGATATCTTCTTTATAATAGATATCTAATGAATTAAAGTATATATCTTATTTATTAAACAAGATATCCAATATTGCATAACAGATATCTGCTTTCTTGAATACATAGTAAAACAGCTTGCCATAGGAATGAGATCCTGTTACAGTGGTGAAAGGAATGTAGATCTGTTTCAAATAATCAATATTCGTTGAATATTTGTATTTCCTGAATTCCAGTCTAGCAGTAAATGTTACCTCTCTTAAGTGGCACCAAAAAGGAAAAAGTATGCAATGATTATGATTAATGGAAATGTTGCAATCAGAAATTCCCGCTCCAAAAACCAATGTGAAAAAACTACATTGACAAAAACTTACTTATTATACTTAGAGAACATTTTGTAATCTGAGTAAGCAGCTGTTTCCCACTAGGCGGTCACTCAGTTACCAGAACATGAAAACATACATAAGGTGACATATCGAAGCGGTAAGGTTGTTAGAAATGGGATCAATGTCCATGCTTGTGAGACCCAAAACAGAAAAAAAAACAATGTAAAATTGTACACACATGAATACTACTTTTAAAATTGTCGGTCTCACTGATTGAAAAAAATGGAATTGATTTTATCAAATACAATGTAGTTAAAAAAAATAAATAAATAATAGGGTTTTGTGATATATACAAAAATACTACAAGGTTCTACATTAATCACAATTATTAATTGGTTTGTGATAAATCTGATCAATTTTAGAATGCACATCATATTTCTTGCATTGTAGAGTTGATAAAAACACAGTTCATCGGTGGACAATGGTTCCAAATCTGCATTTTTAGTTGTAGATCATCATAAACTTGCTTTAAATCATAAAGAATCTGTGACATTTATCATAAAGAATCAGTGACATGTATCATAAAGAATCTGTTACCCACATTTTGCTATCATACAGAATCTGTAACGTATCATCAAGAATCCGTAGCATGCAAAAAAATGAAAACGGGTTATTACGCAGGGTAATGTAGAATTTGAAGGTCCAGATATCACTTTTATTAACTGTTTCAATGTTTCCAAACATGTTTGCTTTAGAAATTCACATAATTTTACAGAATTGCCATGTTTTTCATATTTGCTCAATTTATCTATTTGGTTTTATTTTGAACACATAACATGTAGAATATATACATAGACTGCCATGAACCATGCTGCTAATATGTCTCCTGACAAAATTTAGATCTACAACTATCTAAAATTACCATTTTTTGCTGTTTGCAATTGGGAGTATCAATCCTTGTCAAGAATCCGTAGCATTTGTCAAGAATCCGTTACCTGATATCATCAAGAATCAGTAGCTGATATCATAAAGAATCACTCACACTGTGACGGACCTAAAACACTGTGATAATGATAGCTCTTGATTATAAAGTGGAAATGTTACAGAGAGCTGTCTCATGTGTAATACCAATATAAACTCCAAGGAACTGATATAAAAATAAATTCCTCAGTTTTAGCTCTCAACCCAGACACCATGTAGGAAAAATAACACACACACACACACACAAAAAAAACAGCATTTATCATAATGTTAAAATAATACTACAAATTAGAAGCAAGATGACCAGCTCTTTACCACTTAGGTTGCAGCCTAGCTATTTTCAGCCAAGGAAATACGAACAAATGCACTCTAAGAGCATAGAGACCCCCCCCCCCCCCAAAAAAAAAAAAAAAAAAAAAAAAAAAAAAAAAAAAAGTCCGAGCTGGCACAAACCATCTTATAATTGAAATTTTAGATTTAGAAGGGGTAACACCAGTATCTGCTGTGTTGACTGTTAGTATCAATGCTATTACATGTATTTTTGAATTATTTGTAGGACCAACTCAAATTACAATGCGAGGCTATGAGTGGATCACATACAATATGTATGACTATGATACCAATCTTCTTACAGATAGAATCAGGTTCAGCCTGGAGTTTAAGGTAATGTTATGCAACTTTAATGTTATAGCACAGATCATGCAATTCTTGAAATATTTGAGCCACGACGTGAAAAAAAAAACGGTCTTAAGGGTTTCCGACCAGGTCTGACACAAACCAGGCTGTACAGTCACAGCATAAAGCTAGAAGATTGAAACTGTGGATATAAGTAGAAGAGGAATTGTACTATCCGTGTGGAGAAAACAAAGGCGCTGATCAGCTACTGATCTGCATCTTTGTTTTCGCATATGCAAACCATTGGTTTTCTTATGCAAAGGCTTATTTATGTTTGAGTTGTGTCATGAAGAAAATTCTTTTTCTGTTTGGAAGAGATGAATTAATTTTTATTTGTAATATATGAATTCAAAAGCATTTCCACCCTTATGAAAATAAAGTAAATTCTATCTATCTATCTTCGTATACTGCCATACGCCCTCACGGACATTCTAGGCAGATGCGCTGTCGAAAAGAATGTAGGCTGGATCCGTGCCTTTGATTGTGATGCATTGCTTGTAAATTTCTAAAATTTCTAAATCTGAAATTTCAAACCCAGTCTAGCTTGTTAAACAATTTTTGAGTAAGATCTGGTCAGAGAAGCTAAAGACTGGTGCTCTATGTAATTCAAAAAGCATGCGTTTCATGCTAGTAACATTATATTGATGTCATTCACACACAGTTTTCATGCATTTTTGCCATAGCCTGTATAGTTCAATTCACTTTAGTTATGAAGAAAACTAAAATAGCAGTTTTAACCCTAATCAATCTTTGAGACAGTAATGGGAAAGAAAACTTGACAGCTGTAAAATTTTAACATGACTTTTGAATTTATGGAACATGTCCCTGCAATTTATGGCAGGCTGCGATTTATGGCAGTTGTTTGGTAGTTGTTCTTAGTTCTTTATAGCATGCAACATGCACTCTGTAATAGAATTCAGCATGTGAGGGTATAGTCATTGATTGATTTTTGTTCTTTCATCTGGTTAATTAAATTGCAGCAATGCACACAGTTCAGTATTATAGCAATGCTCGACAAAACATACGTATGGAAATGTGGACAGATCAGGCTGAGTATCTATCTAGTCTGATCAGAGCCTTTCATGTTGTCTGTCCTACTAATGCACCAGTCATTTGTAACCACTGCTCCCCCACCTACGGGGAAGGGCGGGGATTATGACTTTACAGTTCCAAAGCCCCGCTATAAGCCCTACCCCCAGGGGACAAACTGGAGGTCAAAAGTTTGCTCTTTGCCCTGCCCTTCGCAATAGAAAATCTCCCTGGGATAAGTATTGCAATGTTAAAACCCCGTCATTTCCCCTGCACTGCGAGGGGGGGGGGAATGAAATGACTGGTGCATAGATACTGCAAAGTCTATGTGACAGAAACTGCCAGAATGAAAACTGATCATGAAATTTGAAAATGCATTTGCTGTTTTCCAATATATGTGCAATTAAAATCTTAATTATACACTAGGCAGCATGCACATTGATTAATCTATCTTATTTCTTGTTACCATAGCAATAAAATTTGATGTAACATGTCATTCTGTTCCTTATACAGACATCAATGATGTTTCCAAGCATGAAACGATTACATGCTTCCAGTATTCTGGTGGCTTGCATTCAAATTGCATCTGTATCCAATGATGGAACACCCAATTATGTAAAAAGCTTTGTCATCAAAATTGCTTGTCAAATATTGCTGCCTTAGTTGCTGCCTTGCAGATTTACATAGTATGAGCCATATTGCACAATTTTAGGTAATGAACCCTGATCCGTAACCCTTGGAAGACAGCAACGAAAGCCAGCCATTAAAGAATCACTACCATCTGTCTATGCAGACGACATGATGCTTACATTAAACAATGATTAAACAATCTTTGTAGACCAGTCGAGGATCTGGTGTGTTGTTCTACGCAGTTGGTGGTGCACCCTACCACAGTCACCTGACAGCCTCAGTACACAACGGCACAGTCAAGGTTTCCATGGCGTTTGGGGAGGAAGACATTAATATCTTGGCGGGAACAGGGGCCAGTGATTACAGGTAATAAAAACATTGGTAAATAAGCGAACACCAAATAACCCCAGTAACCCCAAATATTATTAATGCAATTTTAGATGCTGTAAAAATGACCATTTTCAGATGAAATTATGATTTTGTGTAGTATCTATTCTCAAAACATATAAATTATGGGTCCTTGTTACACAGCTGCCTTGTTGATTGTCTGATGACTTCAAATATTGTAAATCCAGAAATTTTCGCGAATTTTCTATTTTTGAATCATTAGCGAGTTCTTAAATTCGAGAGCGTGTACTCATTCGATATATAAAGCTTTTAGTAAATCTGTACTAGCGAGAACTTAAAATTCGTGAAGAAACAAATTTGTGAATATTCGCGAAAATTAAGTTCTCGCAAAAGTTTCCATACTTACAGTATACACATGTACTATGATTCATGTGGTAGAATTAATTTGTTATTACTATATAGTTAACACAAAATTATATACATACTCATATCATTACTTCTGATGGATGTCCCACCCTATATGATAAACTGAATAATATCTTAATTTTCTCCAAATATTAATTTCTGTTTCTCAGTCATTAAAGGCATGTAGTCAAGGCTGTATATACTACATTCACATCTTTCTTTTGGAAATAGAACCTTGTGTTTTCCCCATTTTGCAGTAAACTAGCCATCTTTTGTACTTCGTACAACATTCACATCTTTGCTGTAACCAAAACGACATGAAACTAACTAGATATTGACAAAAGTGACTGTATTTTAACACAAGGAAAAAAAAAACAACAGGAATCATTTGAGCACTGGTAGAAAACAGCAAATGTCAAAGAAAAAGTAGAAGGCAATAGCAGGTTGTTTATCCAGGTAAATGCAAAGATAAATGTTGGTATCCATGCACTATCAAATTGGGCCATGAAATGCACAGAAACTAAATTTTGATAAATTATTAAATAATAACTAGCTTTATCAGATTTCATTTTTGCAATAAATGAGAGTTTTAGTACATATTTCATTGCCACCATGCAGTTTAACATGCAATATATGAGCCGTGACGCAAGAAAACCAGTCTTCGGGGTCTCCGACCTGGTCTGACACAAATGGGCCTTGAATAAATATACACACATTCAAACCTCTGTAGTTCTGCAAGGGTTTATGAATTAATCTTTTCATGTGACAGGGCCCAAAATACTTTTACTGCTGAAGGTAGTATTATAGTACTGCCTATTTTAATTTTTCATATTTATAAATATCATATCATGTTACATTTATCTCTCATCAGCAGCACACTTAACTAATATTCATATCTACATTCTTACAGCCCCTTTCACTCGAGTTTGCTGTTTGAGCATTTGCATTACACAAAAGACCATGTGTTCTGAAGATCTGAGTTTCTTTTCATGTTGTCCACAAAGATATCGGGATTGGTTGATCTTCTGATCTGAGTGGCAGTTTCAAAACGGCAAACTCAAGACTTAGTAAAATGTTTATCTTACTATGTGGAATTTTGGCCCTGTAGATACCAATAGGTAACTGCTAAAATTGATGAAATTCTGCTTTTGCCTCTATCCTATTTCAAATGTGTGTTCTTGATATGATAATGTATCATATGTTGTGCAAAGAATTTTGAAATAAAAATGTGCTTTAACCAAACAATTACATGTATAATGTTTTTTATCGCACCTGCTTATAGCAGGGTGCGATATAGGAGTTCAAATTTCCATCCATCCGTCCGTTTGTTCGTTCGTTCGTGCATTCGTCCGTCCGTCCGTCAACATTTACGTCAAAGTTAAGTTTTCTCGACATCAGTGATAGCTGCGAGTCTGAAACCTTGCATAGTAATTGTCCTTGACATACCCTTCAAGCACACACCTTGACCTGCTGACCTTGACCTATATTGCATGGTCTACTGACTTTGAAATTTTTTACATCGAAGTGTGGTTTTCTCTGCATCAGTAATAGCTGCGAGCATGAAACCTTGCATAGTAATTGTCCCTGACATACCCTTCAAGCACGCACTTCACCTGCTGACCTTGACCTATATTTCACGGTCAAATAACTTTGTTAATTTTTTACGTCAAAGTTTGGTTTTCTCTGCATCAGTGATAGCTGCGAGTGTGAAACCTTGCATAGTAACTGTCCTTGACATACCCTACAAGCACGCACCTTGACCTGCTGACCTTGACCTATATTTCACGGTCCATTTTTATGTCGAAGTTTATTTTTACCTGCATCAGTGATAGCTGCTAGTGTGAAAGCTTGCATAGTAAATGTCCTTCACATACCCTTTCAGAACACACCTTAACCTGGTGCCCTCGACCTATATTTCACATTTTAAGTTATTTTGCCTGATGCAGGTGCGATATCGACCTCCGCGGCGTTCTTGTATCAGAAGAGGTTGACATCATTTCCTAAAGATAAATGCTGAATAGATTTTAAGACCACCTGGCACCTGGGACACTGTTTCAGTTCTAAAATAGTATAAAAAGTTACCTGATTTACACACAAACTTGATTGACCTAAATGCTCAAACAGCTAACTTGAGTGAAAGGGGCTGTATTATGATGAGTGTTGTCAAAAAAAGATGAGCAAATTAGCATGTTTTTACTTGCATACACTAAACTACAAATTTCATGTACCTTAAATTGTCACTTTATCATATAGATTTAAGATATGGTAGTTGGCCCCTTTATCTGTACATCCTTCGGTATACCTATCCGTCTGTATGTGCATCCATCCATTAGAGCTCTATCCTACCCTCCCCCCTCTCTCCTGTGCTAATCCCCCATCCACACATAATAGATGGAAATTTCACTTGTATGTATAGATCTATGAATATAGGGATCAAACATAATTTTCCATTCATTAACATTCGCTAGGGCTGGAGGGGAGTGTTGAAAACTGAGAGCATAGTCCGAGGTTTTCAACACTCCCCAACGGACCTAGCCAATGTTAATGAATGACAAAATCGCTTTTGATCGCAATTATTGCATAAATTCCGCATGAGCGAAAGAAATAATGGCGCACTATATTTTACAGCCTGTCACATTTTCATACATTCGTAAAAGCTTTCATTCTTATGCTCGTTCCATGCGGAGTTCAGTTACTCATTATAAGCATGTGCTTTGAGTGGCGCCCGGTAACGAGCATAAATAAATGCAGTGTATTAACAGCACATGCACAAAAGAATTTCCTGATTGATTAACAGCTTTTTTCTTCGATATGTTGATATCGTGTGACACGGGTATTTATGCAATAATGTAGTATATGATCATAGAAAGATCATTCTGAGAGGACTCATTGATTGAGTGAGTGGATGCTAGTGATTAAGTTCATCATAGACATGTACATATACATAGATTTTAAGCTCATTTACTTCATTTCATGCAAAATCTAGACCCAATAGGTAATGTATTTATTCATTTTAATGTGACATATTTTAATTTTATTTTCATCATGGTGTGCTTGCGGAATTATAAACATGTATTTTATGTCTGAACTATGCTGTGTGTCTTAACAGAAGAGATTACCATGCTCGGATCAAACTGAGCATATTCTGAGTCTACCATGTGTATGTATTCTGATTGCCGAATCTGATCTTAGTCAAGTTAGTCATACTTGGGCACTGATGATTTCTTCTGTTACAAAGCAGCTCATGTCATTCGATTTTATTTTTATGAAATATAATGTCTGTTGTCCAGATGAGCCTGAGCTTGAGCTTATATGAGCCTCGACGCGAGAAAACCGGTCTTCGGGGTTTCCGACCAGGTCCGACACAAACCGGCCTGTACAAGCTCAGAAAAGAGCTAGAAGCTTGAAATTTCGGATTTAAGTAGAAGAGGAATTGTACTATCCGAGTAGCGAAAACAAAGGCGCTGATCAGCTTCGCGGTTACCGCGAAGCTGATCTGCGCCTTTGTTTTCGCATAGGCAATAATCCCGTTTTCTCACGATGCGGCTCATATGTTGATGTTAGTGACCGCTCTTAAATATGCTTATGACAAGTGACTGCTTTGCTCTATCATCGAAGTTACATTGAGTCTTAAACCAGAATAAAACAGATCTAACAAATGGCTCGCTTATAAATATTTTTCATCATCTTTTGTCTATAATTCATCCGCTGTTTGTACTTGTGGTATAGACTGGCTTACTTAAAATGACCAGAAAATGTGTAAAGTATATGTATCACATTAATATGACGAAAACTTGCCCATGCAATATACAGAGAATTTTTTCAGCTGTTCATTGGAAAAATTTCAATATTTTTAATAATTTTGCTCAAAACATTGATTGTTGGTACACGTTAGAACCACCTTGGCGAGGCGATTCTAACGAGTACCCACAATTTATGTTTTGGAGCAAAAATTAGAAAAAAAAGGTATACCCCTGCACACCCCAGTTTTACTATTTAAAAGTGGGATTTAAGGGGGCATTCATTGCACGAACATGTTTCCTGATAAAATTGCCGGAAAATCTTATCAGTCCGCTCTATCATGCATGCTTCATATTAAATGTAAATTGTTTTGTACAGCTCTTGTTTCAATATATGTATGCATGCATCTTTATGTATAGGTACAAAATACATGTATATGCTGCTTCTTATTTTACCTTTTAATTTATCAGATTCAGATTATCTAAAATGAATTTTCATTGGATAATAATCAGTTGAATTAAAATTGAAAAAGCAAGCTCATGGTGTCCATAATGTTTTAGACATAGGACATAATGGTTATCAAAATGAATGAAATGTCATATTTGAATTAAAAAAAATATCAAAAGTAAGACATCATAATTATCTTTAAACATTTTTCAGTTCATATTTTGAGAGGGATCATGGTGGCGTAGCGGCAGTCTCGCATTGGACACTGAATAGAGAGGTCCTAAGTTTGATCCCAACTGGCTGCAGAGTGTTGTGCCCTTGAGCAAGGCACATTCCAGGAAGAAATCTCTCCGTACTGACATGAAAATTGTTGAGTGGGACGTTAAACCCCAATACAAACAAACAAACAAATATTTTAAGAGGATGCATATGAGCCTCGTCATGAGAAAACCGGATTTTTGCCTATGCGAAAACAAAGACGCAGATCAGCTTCGCGGTAACCGTGAAGCTGATCAGCGCCTTTGTTTTCGCTACTCGGATAGTACAATTACTCTTCAACTTAAATCCAAAATTTCAAGCTTCTAGCTCTTTTCTGTGCTTGTACAGGTCGGTTTGTGTCGCACCTGATCGGAAACCACATTGTTGGTTTTCCCACGAGGTGGCTCAATTATATTCTTATTCCCATTTCAGACGGGCCCCGTATGTAACTGAGACATGAGTATTATTCTCACATACTCACACGAGTTGCACACGTCTTTACCCAACTTAATATACCCCATTTACCTTGGGCTTTCTCGCAGTTGCTTATGTTCTGTTTCCATAGATACCAGCTTTTTATAGCGGCTCTTGATCTTTTTTTTCATTTCAGTAGATTTCAGATTTTGCGGCAGATATTTTTGACAATTCAGTTTTTTTCTTTTGTTAGTGACATAAAAAGAATTTTAGGGAGTTTTAGAAGAGTTTGTGTTCTGTTGATGAAAAGGTCCGAAATAATAAAAACAAATTCTTGCTCAGTTCAGCTGAGACTAAAATTTATCCTGCCCATAAATGTTAAAATTTTAACATTTATAAGCAGGATGAATACAGGCTTTGGTGATCTTAACCTGAAATTACAATTTAATTGGGCTATTTCGTCATTTATGAGCAGTTTTGAGTTGAGCATGAAAAAAGTTTTATAACCTCGGGATAGATAGGATTGATAGGAAATTCCAGTGATGCCAGGCTGATTTTAATAAGACTTCAAATTCTTGCACAACAATGAAGATTTCTTTATGCTGTCAGGCTGTTTTAACGACGAAGCATTTACTTAAAAAGTATACATATCCGCAGTTGTATGCTTAAAAGATTCAATGTTTCTATATTTTATATCAATGTATAGCTTTATGCTACTTCATGTCGGCTAGATGTCAATGTTTTGTATGAAGTCCTTACTGCATGTCTTTGCTGTGTGTACTATGTCCCTGCCTAAGTTGTATGTCCATATGCGTTGTTGTTATATCTTTATTATATTAAACATTTTATTTTCACTTTTTGATATTTTTAATAATCAGTTTTCTACTAAATTAAATAAAACAGCCTGTATGAAACGTCATATTGCAAAAATTAATGCTCACTGGCTTAGTCATTTAATATTTTGTTCAAATGATAGATCGTATAATTATGTTAATTCAGTTTATGGAGAAAAAGGAGCTTTTTTCATTTTTACTTGACACATGTCAGTGTTGTTATTTAAGTGTAATTATTTGATTAGCCATTTATTTCAATCATCAAGCCATTATTATGCTAGAGTTCTGCTTTAAAGAGAAAATTGGCCAGTAGTAGCAATGAGTCAGAGAATATTTGTTATGTTTCCTGTGAATTTGCTAAATGCCCAGATATAGGAATCTTAGATACCACAAGTCTTGTGTACCTTTATGTAATTTAAATGTGCAACATTTACCCTAGATGATACTATTCAGTAGTTGTCCCCAAAACATAAAGTATACAAATCAGGTCCCGAGGTCATAAAACTTTTTTCATGCTCAGCTCAGCTGAGACTAAAATTTATCCTGCTCATAAAATTTAATGTTAAAATGCCAACAATTGTTGGCATTTTAACATTTATAAGCGGGATAAATTACAGGCTATTGAGTTCTAAGCCTTCAATTTCAATATATTTGTGCTATTTTAGTATTTAGGAGGGATTCAAATTTCATGCTCAGCTGAGTTGAGCATGAAAAAAGTTTTATAACCTCGGGACCAGGCTCTGAGTCAACAGAATTTTTCATGCTTAACCCTATCACTCTGCAGAGTTCTTTTACTTTAGTTTTTATTACCAATTACGAAAACTTGCCCATGCAATATACAGAGAATTTTTTCAGCCTTAAAAATTGAAAATTTTGATAATTTTAATATGTTTGCCCCAAACGTTGATTATGCGTACACATTAAAACCACCTCACAGAGGCGGTTCTAATGATTACCCACAATCCATGTTTTGGGACAAAAATCTTTATAAAAGTGGGGTTTAAGGGGGTATACATTTCATGGACATGTTTTCCTGATTTTATTATGATATGTAAGCTGGCACTTATTGGCTGCAATACAAATGTTCAAATATTTGCTTTTTTTTTTTTTTAAAGTTATCAAAATATATTTCAGATGGCATTTATTGACCATCATACACTACAACCACACAGTGACGGTATACTTTGACGATGAAGAACATCATAGAGAGATAAATGGCCCAACATTTCACCTTGCACTGGACCCTAAAGTCTTCATTGGTGGTGGAGACAACTTTGTCGTTACCAGAGGTAAGGGATTAAGGGCCCAATATTTCACCTTGCACTGAACCCTAAAGTCTTCATTGGTGGTGGAGACAACTTTGTCGTTACCAGAGGTAAGGGATTAAGGGCCCAATATTTCACCTTGCACTGGACCCTAAAGTCTTCATTGGTGGTGGAGACAACTTTGTCGTTACCAGAGGTAAGGGATTAAGGGCCCAATATTTCACCTTGCACTGGACCCTAAAGTCTTCATTGGTGGTGGAGACAACTTTGTCGTTACCAGAGGTAAGGGATTAAGGGCCCAACATTTCACCTTGCACTGGACCCTAAAGTCTTCATTGGTGGTGGAGACAACTTTGTCGTTACCAGAGGTAAGGGATTAAGGGCCCAATATTTCACCTTGCACTGGACCCTAAAGTCTTCATTGGTGGTGGAGACAACTTTGTCGTTACCAGAGGTAAGGGATTAAGGGCCCAATATTTCACCTTGCACTGGACCCTAAAGTCTTCATTGGTGGTGGAGATAACTTTATTGTTACCAGAGGTAAGGGATTAAGGGCCCAATATTTCACCTTGCACTGGACCCTAAAGTCTTCATTGGTGGTGGAGACAACTTTGTTGTTACCAGAGGTAAGGGATTAAGGGCCCAATATTTCACCTTGCACTGGACCCTAAAGTCTTCATTGGTGGTGGAGACAACTTTGTCGTTACCAGAGGTAAGGGATTAAGGGCCCAATATTTCACCTTGCACTGGACCCTAAAGTCTTCATTGGTGGTGGAGACAACTTTGTCGTTACCAGAGGTAAGGGATTAAGGGCCCAACATTTCACCTTGCACTGGACCCTAAAGTCTTCATTGGTGGTGGAGATAACTTTGTTGTTACCAGAGGTAAGGGATTAAGGGCCCAATATTTCACCTTGCACTGGACCCTAAAGTCTTCATTGGTGGAGACAACTTTGTCGTTACCAGAGGTAAGAGATTAAGGGCCCAATATTTCACCTTGCACTGGACCCTAAAGTCTTCATTGGTGGTGGAGACAACTTTGTCGTTACCAGAGGTAAGGGATTAAGGGCCCAATATTTCACCTTGCACTGGACCCTAAAGTCTTCATTGGTTGCAAATTGTTCCTATAAATGGTGCTTTTGTCATACTCTTTCTGCTTATCACAATTATTTTAGTGGATTGGAAAATCTATTGTCAATATGTTGTCTAACTTCATCTGAAACTATTTGCCTCGGGTTTGCTAAGCTATCTCCAATTATGTCTGAAGAAAATGCTTATGATGTTAGGTAAAAATCTATGAAAATTTTAGCCTGCTATATATACATCTGCTAAGCATTCACATCAGATGAACTGTCAGGCCTCATCAAATAAGGGCCCAAACTGTTTGACACACAGTTGTGCTGGATATTAGTCGGAAAAAAATGATTTTGAAAAATGCAAAATTAACTAATTTAAGCCTGGCTTCCTGTTTATTGGACATAGGCAAACAGTATAGCCCCAGCACATTAGATGTGCTGGGGCTGTTCTGTTTGCTGAGAAGATTTTCATAAAAAAATGGAATAAAAATTAAAAATCACTCCTCGTGCCCCTTAAAATGGAAGTGGACTCACCCAAATGATAAAAATGGGAAAGTCCATTTGTCAAATATGGGTTAATTTCCTATACCAGCAGGCAATGAGTTAGAGACTTTGCCTTATTTTTCTAGGTCTTCAGGTCACCCAGAACTTTGTTGGCTGTGTGAAGAACGTCTACATCAACGACGTCTCAGTCCTGTACCAGATGCTACAGGGTAATCCGAGAGCCACGTACCACGGCGGCGGATCCACGTCACCACACTATCTCTGCCAGGAGGTTGTCAACATACCAATATCTTTCCCAACATCGGCATCCATGTTGATACTTGACGTACAAGACGACATGAGATTTGATTTTGAGATAGAGTTTGATTTCAGGACAGTTAGATCAGAAGCAATCTTGTTCTATGTAGATGTTATTGAGAGTGATACTTCCATTGAGTACATCTTTGGGTACATTGAGGTAAGAAGACTACAGGTACAAAAACTTTACATTCAGTGCCGTACATGTAGTAAAAATGATGCGTATTACATGACATGTATTTTGTGAAAATTTGGGCCGTGAAGCAAGTAGGATAATCATGCTTACTTCTTTATTATAGCCTACATTTTAGATGCCCATTTAGGAAACTCACAAATTATATCAGTTATGATTGCAGAAAAATAGCTGATATCCAATTCTTGTGTCAAAATGACCAAATGTTCAGCTATTCTGGCACTTTTGATGCTAGTTAAGATGTCCAGACATTCTGACATTTAGTTTTGTCATGAAAAGTAATATTTACAATCCCTGTAGATTTTTCTATGCCAAAAATGGAACTTTGTAATCTTGGATCAATCCAAGGTCAGCGCTGGACAGAGGTTGTCTTACAATTTGACCAAGATGGTTTTATCTTGTCAATCTAATGATGATTGTTTTGTCTACAAATTTGCTTCATGATAAATGAGCTTAACTACAGAGTCTAGACCTTCTATATTATAAATGTGCCTAAATATGGTTATAAATGCATTGCTTTGGTTACGCTAGTTTGGCAATCTGCAAAATATGAATCTCTGCTGACATATTTATGAAAATAAGTAACTTACAGATGTGGAAAATGATATCTATTGTACACATATACACATATTTTGTGTAGGTCTGGGTAAGAGATGGACAGCCCACCCTGTTGTTTGTACCCTCCACCCAGCACCCTGACAGAACCCAGAATGCTACACTACCATCAGTTGTCAACAATAATATCTGGCACTCCATGCAGATCACCTTCAGAGATAGGTAATAAAGTTTGTATATGATGAAATAGACATGATACTTTATTAAACAGAAATTGGGGATTATTCCTAATCCCAGGAAGCAGCTACAGGTGGCTCGCGTTACCTCGACAACACTTACCTTGATCTACCATTTAAGTCAAATCTAAAGTCTAAACTTGGTTAACTCATAATACTAATAACTAGAAGTGATAAGCTCGGTCCATTCAAGTTCGAGTTAACGAGAGTCACCTGTATTTCACAAAGGATTGTCACACAGAATATGTTCATGCATAAAGAAAACTACCAAAACTGAAGTTTAAGCAGGAAACAGAGGGTTCAACCACAAGAGAACTATTGCATTGGAATAGTCAGTAATAAATGCTAAGAAAGTAAAGTTGAAGGTAGATGAGATGTCAATATCCACCGTGGCCTACCTTATGCAGTTAGTAATCAGAACCCCAAACATTACAGGTTCCAAGTTTACCCAAAATATTTTTAGTTTGCCTAAACTATGTACCATTTATATCCATTTTACAAATATTTTCTCAATGTTACAGAGAGGTGAAGTTAAAAGTAGATGGGATGTCAATCTCCACAGTGGCCTATCCGAGACAGATAGAAATCAGGACCCCTATAACTGTAGGACATGGCAGATACGGTTCACACTCAGGTATGTCGTCATCATCATCATCATCATCATCATCATCATCATCATCATCATCATCATCATCATCATCATCATCATCATCATCATCATCATCATCATCAGTATCATCATCATCAGCAGCAGCAGCATCACTGTTGTCTTCTTCTTTGTCGTCGTCATCATCATCATCATCATCATCATCATCATCATCATCATCATCATCATCATCATCATCATCATCATTATCGTCATCATCATCATCATCATCA
Source organism: Rugalucina vietnamica (assembly GCA_964017185.1). NCBI lineage: Eukaryota > Metazoa > Mollusca > Bivalvia > Lucinida > Lucinidae > Rugalucina > Rugalucina vietnamica. The sequence goes on along the minus strand of OZ024873.1, from coordinate 74,415,950 downwards.
TCATCATCATCATCATCACCATCATCATCATCATCATCATCATCATTTTCATCATTTTCATCATTATCGTCATCATCATCATCATCATCATCATCATCATCATCATCATCATCATCATCATCATCATCATCATCATCATTTTCATCATTTTCATCATTATCGTCATCATCATCATCATCATCATCATCGTCATCATCATCATCATCATTTGTTCCTTGTCCAGTATAATATTCATATACAGGTAGCTTCATACATCTGCAGCCTCAGGTGGCTAGCAAGATTTAGGATGAGCACTTCTGTTCTTTCTTTGATGGCATTTGTACCATTCAGCAATGTTACTTAATCACATGGTTCAAATTTTTGTCTACATTCAGGTATTTTTGGATTGGTATTTTTAAATGGATTTTTTGTGTTCAACAGATTCTGAAGGCTATGTCGGTTGCATCCGTAATCTGAAAGTCCAGGGAGAAAACATAGATGCCTTAGACCTGATGGAAGATGAATCCAAGATTTTTGGTCTCCAGATCGATGGGTGTAACATCACCAACTATTGTCGTGGCAACACGATGTGTCAACACGGGGGAAAATGTCTATCAGAGTGGCATGGTGTGGCTTGTGATTGTACAGATACACACTATACTGGGAAGGCATGTCATTTCTGTAAGTAGTGTTTATCATAACGAAAACACGCCCTTGTATTATACAGAGATTTTAAAGCTGTAAAAATTGGAAAATTTCAGTAGAAATTTTTCGATAGTTTTTCTTATTTTTGCTCAAAACATAGATTGTGGGTACAAGTTAGAACTACCCACAATCTATGGTTTGAGCAAAAATAAGAAAAATATAAAAAAAATTCCAATGCAAAATTTTGATTTTTACAATCCAAAAAGTTTCTGTTTTTGTAATGGAGTTTTTCTCTGTCAACAATGAATCATAGGTGATAACTTCTTTCTTGATAAGTGTTTGCAGCCTAACAACTTTGGTCATCTTTTTCACAAGTCTAGTACAAAATACCTTTCTTATTGGTGATAGTTCGTCTCTCACTAATGAGAAAGACCATCATTATTTCTTGAATAGTGCTGATAAGTGTTGGTGAGTTCTTTGATGGCTGACTAGGCCAATTCTGGCTCTAAACTGTCGGTTGCAAGTAGAGCAAGTCAATGTCATAGAGTCTGCTGGTGGCACATTTGTTTTGGCTTTGCGCTCTCTTCGCTTTCTTTCAGCTTCACAGATTCTCTTCTTTTCATAGAGAGCTGCTCCTTTGTTGATAAGACCTCGCCACTTTGATCGCTCCTGTGCAGTCTGTTCCCAGGACCCCATTGGTATTTCGAAATCCTTCAGAGAGGCTTTGAGGGTGTCTTTGTAGCGTTTCTTCTGGCCACCTTGAGAGCGCTTTCCCTCCTGTAGTTCTCCATAGAAAACTTTCTTTGGAAGTCGCGCATCAGGCATTCTTATAACATGGCCAGTCCATCTTAGCTGTGCTAGCTTTAAGACTGTATGCATGCTTTGCATCCCTGCTTTCCTCAGGACCTCTGTGTCTGGAATCTTGTCCTGACACTTGATTTTTAACAACTTTCTCAAACAGCTTAAGTGGAAATGGTTAAGTCTCTTTGCATGGCGTTGGTATACTGTCCAGGTCTCACATGCATACAAGAGGGTTGGCAGTACCACAGCCTTGTAGACTTTCAGCTTGGTGTCAAGCTTGATTCCATTTCGCTCCCAGACATTTGCACGGAGTCTTCCGAATGCCACACTAGCTTTTGCAATTCTGGCAGTGATCTCATCATCAATATGCACTGCTCTGGAGAGAGTGCTTCCCAGGTAGGTGAACTTGTCAACAACTTTCAGTTTTTGCCCATTCACAGTGATGGTTGGTTCATTATATGGTTTTCCGGGGGCTGGTTGGTGTACAACCTCTGTCTTTTTTGTGCTGATTGTGAGATCATAGTTATCACATGACTGTGAGACTTGATCCATGGCTCTTTGCATTTTTGCCTCTGTGTTGGCATTCTTATCCATATCATCTGCATAGAGGAGCTCATCTAGCACATCAGTCTGGACCTTAGTTTTGGCTTGCAACCTTCTGAGGTTGAATATGTTGCCATCAAAACGGTACCTGATTGGAAAACCAGTGTCACTGTCCTGAAAAGCATCCATAAGCATGGCAGAAAACATCATGCTGAACAGTGTTGGTGCCAGAACACAGCCTTGTTTGACCCCATTTGTTACTTCAAATGGTTCAGAGAACTCTCCATCATTTTGCACACGTGCCTGCATGCCATCATGAAACTGCCGCACCATAGCTATGAATCTGGGTGGACAGCCAAACTTGGCCATGATTTTCCAGAGTCCATCACGACTAACAGTGTCAAAAGCTTTGGTGAGGTCAACAAACGTCATGTATAGATCTACATTCTGTTCTTGGCATTTCTCCTGAAGCTGTCTTGCTGTGAAGATCATGTCTATTGTCCCTCTGTCTTTTCTGAATCCACATTGACTTTCTGGGATAAGTCCCGTCTGATCAAGATGAGCATTCAGACGATTTAACAGAATTTTTGCAAGTATCTTCCCAGCAATTGATAGGAGGGAGATGCCTCTGTGATTGTCACAGACTTGAGGATTTCCTTTCCGCTTGTATAGGTGGATTATGGATGCATCCTTAAATTCTTGTGGGATAGCCTCCTTCCTCCACATACAGTGAAACAACTCTGTCAGTTTCTCTGCCATGGGTAGCCCCCCAGCCTTGTAAACTTCGGCAGGAATTGCATCTGCACCTGGGGCTTTGCCAGATGATAGTTGTTGAACTGCTTTTCTTGTTTCCGTAACGGTAGGAAATTCATCTAACAGAACATTGCACTCTATCTGTGGAAGTCTGTCGATTGCATTCTGATTGATGCTTGATGGTCGATTAAGCACACTATTGAAGTGTTCTGCCCACCTTTCCAAGATAGCTTCTTTATCTGTGAGAAGAGTGTTTCCATCTGCACTGAGCAATGTGGTGGCTCCAGAACTCTTTGGACCATAAATGGTTTTCAGTGCATCATGAAATTTCTTCATGTCCTTTCTATCCGCAAAAGACTGAATTTCTTCTGTTTTCTTCCTCAGCCAGGAATCTTGCATGTCCCTAAGCTTGGTCTGGACTGTCTTACAAATGTTGCTGTAGGCTGCTTTCTTTGATACTGATCTAGTATCATCTTGATGTGCCTTGAGCAAACGGTGCTTTTCTTCAAGAAGCCTCTGAATTTCATCATCATTCTCATCAAACCAGTCTTGATGTTTGCGAGATGGATGGCCTAAGGTGCTTGCAGCTGAAGAAAGAACTGTTTTATGGAAAACTGTCCAGTTTTCTTCGGGGTCCTCTGAACTGAGATTCATTGCATCCAGTTGGTTGCAAATGTCTGTTAAGAAATCTTGTCTCATGCTGTCTTTATTCAGCTTTGAGACATCCAGTCTCTTAGGAGCTTTCTTGCCTTGAGGTGGCCTCGCAGGCTGTATTCTTAGGTTGAGTTTGCTGACAACCAGTCTATGATCTGTCCAGCAGTCTGCACCACACATAGTCTTTGTCACTTTAACATCCTGCCTGTCTGTTCTCCGCACTATGACATAGTCTATGAGATGCCAGTGTTTGGAACGGGGATGCATCCAGGATGTTTTGTTCCTATTAGGTAGACGGAAGACTGTGTTGGTGATTAGAAGATCATGTTCAGCACACTTCCTGAGAAGCAAGAGACCATTGCTGTTGCACTTTCCAACCCCTTCTGGACCTATAACTCCTTCCCAGGTCTGGTGGTCTGTACCCACTCTGGCATTAAAGTCGCCAAGAAGGATAAGCTTGTCTGTGCGGGGTGTTGCAGAAATAACATTGTCTAGGTCATCATAGAACTTGTCCTTGACCTCATCTGGATTGGTCATTGTGGGTGCATAAGCACTGACAATAGTTGCATGTTTATTGCCTGACAGAGGAAGTCTCAATGTCATTAGACGGTCATTAATGCCTTTTGGCAATCCTGACAGCTTACCAACAAGTTCTGTTTTGATGGCAAAGCCAACTCCTGCTTCACGCCTTTCTTCACTTTTGCGTCCACTCCAGAAGAAGGTGTATCCAGCACCAACTTCTTTGATCTCCCCAACATCTGCGAACCGAGTCTCACTCAATGCAGCTATCTGTATATCATACCTCCCAAGTTCTCTGCCCACAAGGGCCGTTCTACGCTGTGGTCTATCTGACCCAGCACTATCCATTAAAGTGCGCACATTCCATGCGCCAATCCGTAAGGGGATTACTCTAGCTTTTTTCTTTGTATTTCGACCGCTTAAGGGGATCCCCGCTGATCGCGGTTAACCAGCCAGGGGGTTTGAAGCAGGCAATTGTTTAGGGCACCTTTTCTAGCCCCTTCCCCATGCTACGGGGGCGAGCAGTGCGGTCCTAAATAGGTCTGCTCAGTCACTCAGCCGACTGCCGAATTCTGCTTACTGCTTCTCCTCACAGAAAGCGACCATTAGAACTGAGCCGCCTGTGTGCAGGTCTGCAACTACAGCTCCCAGTGTGTCCTACACCTGCTGCTTCGCCACTCGCCCATCGCCACAGGACTTTGTAGGTATGTGGGTGCAAGTGTGATGAAATTGTTGTGTATGCAAGTGCTTGTGTGTTGAGAAATAAGATGACATGCGCTATGAAATTGGATTATAGTGAGGAAGAGGTGCGCAACGTCAACCTCACTCTCTAGTCCTCGCCCAGCTGCGCCCAGAGGCAAGACACAGGTCAAGACGTCTGGAGTTGGGTTTGGATGCAGTGGATGACCGTAACATCTTTAGTGCCTTGTCACGCTCTGCATGTTCCACAACATGTTGCTGTATCGCTTTCTGAACCGTTGAATCAGATGATTTCTTCCGCTCCATCTACCGAAACAGTCTTTGCATATCTGGACTAGGCATATCCAGACACACAGGTTTGATTTTGGAGTTTCCTTCTCCTAGATGAATTGCTGGCCACAGCTGAAGAGCTCCATCTACCCTTTCTTAGGTTTTGTTTAGAGACCTGTAAACTCCTAGGAGGGCTGTCAACCAAGACTAATGAGTTCCCCCTGCCCAGCTAGATTTTTGTGTAGAGAACTAGCTTAACTCCTAGATGAGTTGCCTTCCAAGGCTAACGAGCCCCATCTGCACCGCATGACAACAGGTAGTACTGATTACATGTTACAGTAGCAGTTAAACTGACCTGACCATTCTTATTGGTAAAAGGTAAGCAAAAGGCTAAATGGATTACATGCAACCTTCAGGATGTCTTCATATTGAAACAAAATATGCCCAAATATGACTGAAATTTAATTTCAGGTGAAACTGTTGCAAAATTTTGTCAAACATGTACCTGAATTTAACCTTTAGCATGCTGTAGGCGATTGCAATCGCCCGTGTGCCGACTAGAGGTGACTGTGGTCGCCAAGAAAGCTGCTTTCAAATTTCACGCAAGTTTTGACCACTGCCTACTTATGAATATTTATGAGCTGTGCGCAGACAGTTTGCACATAAACAACAATGGCGTCTATGGATATCGGGACCGATTTCTTTGCATTAGAAATGCATTTTCAGCACTTAGTCCGCTGGTAAATGGAAAACTGGGTGCATTTACACCCAAAGTATGACATAATAACGGTATGTATGATTATTTTTTGCGCTAGATATCGGCACAACAATGACTTTCGAAATCGAGAGTAGATTTGTTTTTTTCATTTGTTGGAATTATTCAGTCTTTTTTGTGGCTCAAAAATTAACAAAACATGGAAAAAACATCACAGTCAGTGGGATGCGATATCGATTTCACCATATTGCTCAGTATGCTAAAGGTTAAAATAAGCACATTGATTTTTGTACTGTATTACAGCCAAATACAAGAAGAGTTGTGATGAGTACTACCAGTCAGGTGTCAACACCTCGGGTGTCATGTTGATAGATCTGGACGGTGAAGGACCTAACAAGCCTGTACATGTACAGTGTGTCATGGGATATGAGAAGAATTTTGAATTCTTTGGGAAGACGATTATAGATCATAATCTGGCTGAAAATACAACTGTTCGAGGACCGACCATGAGAGACATGAAGAAGCTTATTTCATACCGGTAATGATAATAAAATATAAACATAAGAAATATTCCATTTTCTTGAACATTTAATGGTGGAACTTTGTGGCAGAAAATACCACATTGTGACATAGCAAGAGGCAGCTTTTGCTTCACAGGACACAAGTGCCAATTACTAATATGATACACATGTGATTCATCCATGATACCGTTTTTACCATAGTGAAATTTCTGCCGATTTCTTTCACAATAGTGGATAATTTTATTCTTACTTTTGCTTTCACTGTATGGTTCCAAAAATATGTTAATTTGAAGACATCTCCTGAAACTTGGCTTTCCAAAGGCCAGGTCGTGCGATGTGATATATAATTTGTAGCAAAAAAAAAACAAACTTATTCACATGCATTGTGCTTGCGAAATAATTATGAAATGGCTTAACGAATGTGTACATTTTCAGAGAACTGGACCGTGAACAACTCAAAATGTTAGCAGGTGACTCGGGTTGGTGTGAACAATATATTCGATATGACTGCCAGCAAGCACCTATCAGGCTCGGTGACCTGACATATTTCAAGGCAGCTAATCGTGAGATGGTGGAATACCTTGGAGTTGACAATAAACGTCCAGGCTTCTGTACTTGTGGAGTGACCAATTCGTGTCCTATAAACACAAGGTGTCAATGTGATAATGGTAGGTTTGTACAAAGTATTTGAGCCGCCTCGTGAGAAAACCAACAATGTGGTTTCCAAACAGGTCCGACACAAATCAGGCTGTACAGTCACAGAAGCAGGCTAGAGGCTTGAAATTTTGGCGAGAAGTAGAAGAGGAATTGTACTATCCGAGTAGCGAAAACAAAGGCGCTGATCAGCTTTGCGGTGCTGATCTGCGCCTTTGTTTTTGCCTATGCAGATTGTTGGTTTTCCCATGGGGCGGCTCATTTTTTACCTTTGAGCCATATCACAAAATGAACAATGTAGCAAAAAGGTAATGCTTTACTGTTCCACCGTTGTGGGTTTGAAACAATAGCCCATTTTGGGTCATAAGACCAGGGAAGGCAGTTTCAAGTTGTCCTTTCTATTTACGTGAGTGTCAATGAAATAAACATTACAATCATAATTTTTATTGGCAGTCATCATTGTGTGCCTCAGTCATTTGAGCCGCCTCGTGGGAAAACCAACAATCTGCATATGCGAAAACAAAGACGCAGATCAGCTTCGCGGTAACCGCGAAGCTGATCAGCGCCTTTGTTTTCGCTACTCGGATAGTACAATTCCTCTTCTACTTAACCTTTAGCATGCTGAGCAATATAGTGAAATCAATATGGCAGCCCACTGACGTTTTTTCCAATTTTTTTCCGTGTTTTCTTAATTTTTGAGCCATAAAAACAGCTGAATAAATTCAACAAACGCAGTAAACAAATCTACTTTCGGTTTCGGAAGTCTTTGTTACGCCGATTTCTAGCGTAAAAATTCATCATACGTACCGTTACGATGTCATATTTCGGGTGTAAATGCACCCAATTTTCCATTTACCAGCGAAAAAAGCGCTGAAAATGCATTTCTAATGCAAAAATAACGAAAATCCGATCAAAATCGGCCGACAAATCGGTCCCAAAACCACAAGCCGCCATGTTGTTTTCATGCGCAACTGTCTGGGCATCGCTCATTAATATTCATAAGTAGGCAGTGGGCGAAAAGTGCGGGAAATTTGAAAGCGGTTTTTCTTGTCGACCGCAGTCGCCTCTAGTTGGCACAGATAGGTATTCCACGGGTGACCGCAGTCGCCTACAGCATGCTAAAGGTTAAATCCAAAATTTCAAGCTTCTAGCCTGCTTCTATGACTGCCCAGGCTGGTTTGTGTCAGACCTGTTCGGAAACCACATTGTTGGTTTTCCCACGAGGCGGCTCATTTCTCAAGAAGTCTCCATCAAGCGGGAATTATATCAACAACATAACACAGAAATTAACCCATATTTCACAAATGGATTTTCCCATCATTATCATTTGGGTGGGTCCAGTTTCATTTTTAGGGGCTTTAGGTAGGATTTTCCAATTTTATTCCATTTCTCGATGAAATTCCTCAAAGCAAACAGAATAGCCCCAGATGGGATGCCGCATTCTGCGGCGTCTCTGCGGCGTCACATCTGGGGCTATACTGTTTGCCTATGTCCCATAAAAGGGATGCCAGGCTTATATGAGTTAAATAATGAAAATATGAAAACTTTGCGACATTTTTTCACACAGTCTCTTGTCTTTCTCTAGGTACAGCTGATATAACATATGATGAAGGTTACAACAGAGTGACCCGACAATTACCTCTGATAGAAGTATCAATCAAGCAGGGAACCAATATCAGCAGTACAGGGACCGGGAACCTTACACTAGGACCACTTGTATGTTGGGGGAACAGTGAGTAAGCCTGCACACTAAATTCTATTCTTAACAGCACCTCTTTGTAATGCGCCCATTACCCTTCTACAGCCCTTCATAGTGTTTTCATTAAGCAGAGATGAATCCACAAGCATGTAGAAAGTACCTCATTAAAATGAGCCACATAGTGAGAAAACCAGATTTTTTCCTATGCGAAAACAAAGGCACAGATCAGCTTCCCAGTAACTGTGAAGCTGATCAGCGCCTTTGTTTTCACTACACAGATAGTACAATTTCTCCTCTTCTTAAATCCGAAATTTCAAGCTTCTAGCCTGCTTCTGTAACTATACAGATCGGTTTGTGTCAAACTTGTTCGGAAACCTCGAAGACCAGTTTTCTTGCATCGCGGCTCAAATGATGCTGCATGTATCTCAACGAAATTGTGAAAAATTGACACACTTTTACCCCGAAGACCAGTTTTCTCGCGTCGCGGCTCAAAGGATGCTGCATGTATCTCAGGCTTCAAACAGAAAGAACGAAATTGTGAGAAATTGACACACTTTTATTCATAGAAATAAGAAAAGTTGTAGAAGCAAATTTTCATATCTTGAAGTTCAAGTTCTACCATAATGATTTAAATTTTCCACTTTCCCAGGCTTTTATGGCAATTTATTATTATAATTTTATATAATCTTTATTGTTTGTACCTTTTGCAAATTATCAATCGCCCATTTTAAAAGATTATTGCATTTGAGCCGCCTCATGGGAAAACCAACAATCTGCATAGGCGAAAACAAAGACGCAGATCAGCTTCGCGGTAACCGCGAAGCTGATCAGCGCCTTTGTTTTTGCTACTCGGATAGTACAATTCCTCTTCTACTTAAATCCGAAATTTCAAGCTTCTAGCTCTTTTCTGTGCTTGTACAGGTCGGTTTGTGTGGGACCTGGTCGGAAATCACATTGTTGGTTTTCCCACGAGACGGCTCATATGTTTTCATCTTTCCTTTTACAGAAAATCAGATCCCGAACACGGCAGTAACATTCGGCAGCGAGGATTCGTTCCTGGTCAGTCAGCCATGGAAGTCTGGTTCTCTGTCTATCAGTTTTAGAACCCATCATGATAAAGCTCTGATACTGTACCAGACGGGAACCAGTCAAAATATCAACTACTTTGGGGTGGCGCTAACTTCAGGTACAGTCTAACTCTGACAACATTTTCTGTAATTTATAGACAAGAAGTGGCAGTACAAGCAATAAAAATATTATTCGTTTGTTCATTTATTTTCAATCTTGGCATTCACTGTCTAAAAATTGTGTTGTCATTCCATGCATGTGACATTTCCCTATTTCTGAGGAAATCTCCCTATTTGAAGTTTCAGAATCTCCCTATTTAGAATTTCAGATCTCCCTTTCAAATTCAAACTTTCCATCTCTGTTTACTCATTCTCTCTATTCAGAAAGGTTTGTTTGTTTTGAGGTTTAACATCCCAGTCAACAATTTTTCAGTCATGTTGGGATGGAGCCAACATCTTGATTCAGAGTTTCGTGCCCTACCACCAGGCAACAGCGCTCACATATTCAGAAAGGGAAATCCCCCTTTTTAGCTTTTCAGACATTTGCATCATACGTACTACAGCATTTATGGTGTCAAAATGATGATCACAAAATTGAGGGCTGTGATGGCCTGGTGGTGGCCTGTGATCTTTAACCACAAAATACAAAGAAATAAGCAATCCTTTTCAAAATGTCATTGTCATTGAATTTAAGTTGTTTGCTGTCTTGGAACACATTCGGAATAAGATTGTAATATTTTCAGAATCAAACATTTTGTTCTACTTCTGCTGGGGCAACATTAAACTAGAAGTCCATGTCTCCTTGCCTGAGCCCGTGAACAATGGGAGGTGGCACCAGGTTACCATAGAAACAGACATCCACAATATTCGTTGTATAGTGGATATGAGAGAGAAGATAGTTGAGATACCAAGCAAGGTTCCAAGAGTGGCAGCATTTACTGGGATGTTGTATGTTGGTGGAGTGCCTGATAGGTATAGAAAGATTGTTTTTGCATATATTATGTCCACTTTCATAAGCAGTGAAGTAGAAAGAATTATTTTTAGCTCGACTGCACGAAGTGCATAGAGCTATTGCAGTCACCCCGGTCGTCCACGTTCCCGTTCCCGTGCGCGTTCCCGTGCGCGTCACACTTGCGTTAAAGTTTTCTAGAAGTCCATATCTTGACAACCACTCATCAAAAAGCATTCATACTTGGACCATAGATACCCTGTAGGGTTAGCTTTCATTCCATGGCATCGGGCCCCTGGGTCCAGGCCAGGGGGTGGGGCTGGAGGTTAAAATCTAGAACACCTTCAAAAATGGCAATTCTTGTGTTAAAGTTTTCTAGAAGTCCATATCTTGACAACCACTCATCAGAAAGCATTGATACTTGGACCATTGACACCCTGTAGGGTCGGCTTTCATTCCATGGCATCAGATCCTTGGGTCCATGCCAGGGGGTGGGGCTAGAGGTTAAAATCTAGAACACCATTAATAATAATGGCTTTTCTGTGATATAGTATTCTAGAAGTCTATATCTTGATAACTTTTTATCAGAGGGCTTTCATACTCGGACCATAGGTACCCTGTAGGGTTGAGTTTCATTTCATGGCATCGGGTCTCTCGGTCCATGCCTGGGGGGTGGGGCTGGAGGTTAAAAACTAGAACACTGTAAAAAATAGATGTACTGCTGTGTAACTTTTACAAGGAGTCCATATCTTGACAACAACTTATCATAAAGCATTCATACTTCATACACTTTAGGTTCCATGACATCGGACCTCTGGGTTGGAGTCAGGGGGGCGGGGCTAGAGGTCAAAATCTAGAACTCCCCGATTTTTTTTTCTTTTTATTTCGTAATAGAAACAACTTAGGAAGATGGTTGGTCATTCATCTTTTGACTTTGTGACACTGACTTGTGTGTCATGACGGTAAGGGTCGGTTGACCTACTTTCCATGGTTCAGTGATTTTGCCTTATATCTTGACACTCAATTAGTATATTTTCTTACTTCTTTCAGATTATGAGTGAGTACGACCAGGCCTTTGACCCCAATATACTTATAGGTACTGTGACATAATTTCAGGGTTCAGTGATTTTGCCTTATATCTTGACACTCAATTAGTATATTTTCATTCTTTTTTCAGATTATGAGTGAGTATAACCAGACCTTTGACCCCAATATACTTATAGGTCACTGTGACCTAATTTCACGGTTCAGTGATTTTGCCTTATATCTCGGTTCTCAAATGGTTTATGAACAAACTTCTTTCAAAGTATGTTTGCGTATGACAAGACCTTTGACCCTGAATTAGTCCTAGGTCACTGTGACCTAATTTCACGGTTCAGTGATTTTGCCTTATATCTTGACACTCAATTAGTATATTTTCATACTTTTTTCAGATTATAAGTGAGTATGACCAGACCTTTGACACCAATATACTTATAGATCACTGTGACCTAATTTCACGGTTCAGTGATTTTGCCTTATATCTCGGTACTCAAATGGTTTATGAACAAACTTCTTTCCAAGTATGCTTGCGTATGACAAGACCTTTGACCCTGAAGTAGTCCTAGGTCACTGTGACCTAATTTCACGGTTCAGTGATTATGCCTTACATCTTGACACTCAATTAGAATATTTTCAGATTATGAGTGAGTACAGACCTTTGACCCCAGTATACTTATAGGTCACTATGATCTAATTTCACGGTTCAGTGACTTTGCCTTATATCTCGGCACTCAAGTAGTTTATGAACAAACGTTTGCATATGACAAGACCTTTGACCCTAAAGTAGTCCTAGGTCAATATGACCTTATTTCACGGTTCAGTGATTTTCCTTTATATCTCGGCACTCAATTGGTATATGAACATACTTCTTTCACGATATGTATGAGTATGACAAGACCTTTGACCGTAAAGTATTCCTGGATCACTGTGACCTAATTTCATGGTTCAGTGATTTTGCCTTATATCTCGACACTCAGTTGGTATTTTTTCATACTTCTTTCTGATTATGAATGAGTATGACCAGACCTTTAATCCAAACATACTTATAGGTCACTATGACCTAATTTCATGGTTCAGTGATTTTGCTTTATATCTCAACACTGAATGGGTATATGATCATATTTTTTTTCACATTATGAGTAAGTATCACTAGACCTTTGACCCTGAAATACTTATAGGTCAGTGTGACCTTATTTCACGGTTCAGTGATTTTGCCTTGTGTCTTGGCACTCAGTTGGTATATGAACACACTTCTTTCACAATATGAGTGAGACATTTGTTTCTTATGTAGTTATAGTTAACTTTCATGGTTCAGTGATTTTACCTTATTGCTGCTTGCATCCAAGCAAAAAGATGTATGAGCATAATGCTTTGGGTTACCGGTCGGGTTTGGCCTTATGTTTGACAAAGGTCAGAAGCAGTCGAGCACGCTGTCCTGCGACAGCTCTTATTTGTGAAGGAATTAAGTTGAATCCTATAGAGTAAGAATACAAGACACAGAGATTGTTAAATCAAATTAAAATTCCAGCCCAGACCATTTTATATGAAAATCCATTTGTCCGTCTGGAAAAAGATATAAAAGGTGACAGTGATACAAAACATGCCAGCCTTAAAGTCAGTCATGTCTTCAAAATGTTGCAATCTAAAAATGAGAAGTGATGAGAAAGGAAGGAAAATAAGTTATATAAAGATTTTGATATTGTTTCTATCAATTATAACTGTTCCCTACATCAGTTCAGTATCAAATTAGTGTACCCATAGTCAAATTGTCCTAATGTTACCATGGTAATGACCTATTCTATTCCAGTTTATTAAGAGACGAGATATTCACAGATATTCCTGGTCTAGTTGGCTGTATGAGAGGGCTGGTGTACAACAGGAGAGGATATCCACTCACAGATCTCATTGACTCAAGGTAAACCATTTGATCACATTACGAAAACTTGCCCATGCAATATACAGATTTTTCCTAAGTTGTAAAAATCAAAATTTTTTAGTAGAAATAAAAAATATTTTTCTCATTTTTGCTCAAAACGTAGATTGTGGTACACGTTAGAACCGCCTCGAAAACATAGATTGTGGGTAAACAAATACCCACAATCTATGTTTTGAAGCAAAAATAAGAAAAATATGTATACCCCTGCATACCCCAGTTTTGCTATATAAAAGTGGGGTTTGAGGGGGGTATTCATTGCATGGACATGTTTTCCTGATGATATAGGTACACCTGGACTGATCACTATTGGACCCCCATTGGTCATTTTAGACTTTTTGCTATATGTCTATACAATTTACTCTCGTTATAACACGGATTGGATAGCTAACACGGAAATTGGCTTGGACCCCAACAATAGTGTTATAAAGACGTTATGGTGTACTGAACATTGATCATACAGGTAAACCATTTGATCATATAGGTATGGAATATTGATCATACAGGTAAACCATTTGATCATATAGGTATGGAACATTGATCATACAGGTAAACCATTTGATCATATAGGTACTGAACATTGATCATTCAGCTAAACCATTTGATCATATAGGTATGGAACATTGATCATACAGGCAAACCATTTGATCATATAGGTACTGAACATTGATCATACAGGTAAACCATTTGATCATATAGGTATGGAACATTGTTCATACAGGTAAACCATTTGATCATGTAGGTACGGAACATTGATCATACAGGTAAACCATTTGATCAATCAATATGATGGGTAATAAATCATTTATACTGGTAAACAATTTTATCATAGGGTAAACAAGACATTCATTGATCATACAGGTAAACCAGGTAAACTGTTAAATTTTAAGGCTAGACCGATCATCAAATGTTAAGGCTAGACCGATCATTTTATCGTACTGGTGTGCGGAGAAGTTAAGATTTAATAATCATTTTGTTCTACTTCAGCACTATGGATGTATACAAAGAGTGCATGGCATCATGTTGGCCTAACCCTTGTCAGAACGGAGCCCAGTGTGTGGAGAAGTGGGGAGCTCATCAGTGTATCTGTGTCAACAAGTGGGCTCACTCTGGGCATAACTGTGAACTTGGTAAGTCACTTTTCAGCTTACCTGAGCTGAAGGCTCACAAGGTGAGCTTATAGGATGGTACTCGAACTGGCTTCTATCCTTTGGTTTGTCCATCTGTGCATGTGTCCACATTTTCAAAGATCTTCTCTGAAACCCCTTGGCCAAACAAAGACAAATTTTATCTGAAACATCTAAAGGAAGGTGGAACCAATGCATACATAAATAATCTTGGTCACAGGACCAAGATGGCCAACATACCCATATATGAGCCGCCTCATGGGAAAACCAACAATCTGCATATGCAAAAACAAAGGCGCAGATCAGCTTCGTGGTAACCGCGAAGCTAATCAGCGCCTGTGTTTTCGCTACTCGGATAGTACAATTCCTCCTCTACTTAACTCCAAAATTTCAAGCTTTTAGCCTGCTTCTGTGACTGTACAACCTGATTTATGTCGGACATGTTCGGAAACCACATTGTTGGTTTTGTCACGAGGCGGCTCATATGGTAAAAAAACAACAACAACTACATGTACATGCACTTTTGTTTCATCCAGTGACTTTGCTTGTTGACTCACAGGTGAGCAATTGTTACCCTTGGGGCTACTTGTTTACAGTACCAGATTTTTTTACATTTTTCAGCACATAGAAAAAAATATAACTAAGTACCTTTGAGGTTTAATTGTGATCAAGGTCTTTAAAGTTTGACCGGCTTGTATGTCTTAAAACTGAGAAAAAAGCTGATCTGTGATTACTTATTTTATAACAACACTAGGCTTATTGATATACAGATACATTATTTTCATATTTCTTCTATAAAATTCAAGCACTTTTTTATCTTAATGGTCTATGTATTCTCCAGATATCAACAGAGATGCAGTGACTTTTAGCGGCTCCGCAGAATCCAATCTCCACTTTACTGAAGACCCACCCAGCAACCTCCTGGACTCCACGATCATCTTCAGTTTCCGGACATTCCAACGGAGTTCTCTGCTCCTGTATTTACATGATGGCTTCAATAACTTCGTACAAGTTGACCTCATAGATGGCATAAAGATTGTCTGTAAATTCAACAGATTTGGTTCTATATTCAACCAGACAAAAACTGTTAAAAGTAAGTTATCTGTATTATTCCATTAAAATCAATTACTAGTGAAAGGATGAGCTCTGAACTGTTAAATGATTAGGGTTCAGCCTGTCAATGATAATTAAGGGAAGGATAACTGGCTGCCCAAACATGACCTTGGCTTTTACCATGCAGGTTAAGTTACAAATCAGATTTTGTGATACTCAAACTAAAACCTTGAAATGCTGAAGTTATGTAGCTCTGAAATAATACTTTATAAAATCAAGTGAGTAAAATCAGCGTTGGACTGCGAAGAAGGCTCATGGGTCAAGTATGTTGCTTCCATGTTGTTTTCCTGAGCTTGGCCCTCTTCCCTGGGTAACAATTAAACATGGAAATTCAAGCTTTTGACAACAAATATGTCAATCCATGCTTTTACAAAACCCAATGGGTGATTATATTTTAGATCACATGAGTGATGGTGAATGGAAGCAAGTGGTAGTCAACAACACTGATGGTTATATCAAAGTTATTGTGAACATTGATGACGACCCATCTCGTAACTCATACAGGAAACAGAGTCTTACAGAATACAGCATGTACCCTTTTAGATCTGGTATGTATGAAACTTCTTCAGTCCAATGCATTGAGTAGGTCCAAAAAGCAATGCTTTTGATTTATAAACCAGTATACTTGTCACATCGAAGGTGCATTTCAGTACCATTTTTTATTAACTCAAAGGGAAATAGGACAACAGCTTAGTGGATATATTTGGATATCTATAGATTGCTTTTCAAATCAATAAAATGTTGCTATAGAAAAATTTAATAGACTTTTGGCCGATTATTTGTAATATCCCAAGTAATTTGCTTAGTCCTTAAATGCTACCACAGGGAAACAAGCATCACTCATATTTTACAAAACATTTTCAGATGCTTTTACAGAATAAGGAAGGCATTCACGTTAGACTTAGGACAAATATAGCAACAAGCATTTAGCATTTCAAAAGTACAAAAATTTTACCCCTAAAACATGGCTTGATTGTATCCTTTACAGAAGAGACAGTGAAACCTCTCAGACCAAAAGAACAGACCGACAACAGAATACATGTGTATGTGGGTGGGGTATCTGCCAACATGACAACATTCCCTTCACTGCACGGCTGTATTAGAGGGCTCAAGATAGGTGATAAAGTCATGGAGCTACAGAAAGCTGCTCTGTTCACTGAAGGTACCGGTGTACTACAGCTGATAATTTTCTCATAGAAGTAGCAAGAATTTCTTTTTTTCAGTTTTACGTCCCTTTCAAGATTATTTAAGCTCATATAAGACGGGCCAATCAGTAGGTGGGCGAAAACGGGAGAACCCCAAGAAAAAACATCTGGCACACCGGCAAGCAGAATTTGGCTTGTCTCACATGTGGCCAGTGCAGGGCTCGAACCCGCACCAGACACAGCGGTGAGATGATGGAGTGATTTTAAAAGAAACAGCGCTCTTAACCGCTCGGCCACGGGGGTTGCTGAAGGTACAGCTATGTTCAACTGAACCCTTTTACACAATTTTGCTGCATAGCTTAAAAGGCAGGTTTACTTTTGATTAAAGAGGCTAGAGCATCAAACAACATGGATTTAAGAGGCACTAGCCAAATACACAAATGTAGCGTTTTCATACTAAACTTGTGTACTGTTACAGGGTTCAGACTTCTAAAAAAGAGTCTTTTGTTTGGATAGATTTAAACAGCCTTTTCATGACAGGACTCATTATAGTCAATTGAAATAGCTGAATTTTATTGCTTCTGACCAAAGAATTGATGCATAAATTTCAGAGGTATCACCCATGTGTGACGATGGTTGTGCTGATAATCCATGTAAAAATGGAGGTTTCTGTGAAGAACTATGGGGAGACAAGAAGTTCAAGTGTGACTGTAGCTTTAGTGAATTTGCTGGGCCCAGGTGTGACACAGGTAAAATCTTACGAATTTACTCATACTATTCAACTATGTCAGAATACATATTCATAAGCCATATACAGGTCCAAGAATTATTTGTAACTTTGTCTTAGGGACAATGTCCTGTGACTAATATACGATTTTATTTTTCTGTACCTAGAGGCATCTGGTTTGTTTCTGGGCGAGTCTATCCTTCAGTACAAGTATAACCCCCAGTTTGAAGCAGCTCAGACCACGACAGAACAGCTTGAGTTGGTGTTCCAAGTTGACAGGGGAGCAACTAACAACATGATCTTGGTCTTCATTGTCAGTGAAAGGTTAGTGAATATAGTTGAACCTGCTCGGTCAACCACCTTTGTTAGAGTTCCATTATGACACATCCCCAGTCATTTTCATTGTAATAGCCGTCTCATGAGAAAACTAACAATGTGGTTTTTGAACGGGTCCAACACAAACCGGGCTGTACAGCCACAGAAGACAGCTAGAAGCTAGAGAAGAAGAGGGATTGTACTTCCTGAGTAGCGAAAACAAGGTGCTGATCAGCTTCGCGGTTACCGCGAAGCTGATCTGCGTCTTTGTTTTCGCCTATGCAGATTGTTGGTTTTCTCATGAGGCGGCTCATATATTATCTCATGTAAGACAGCCACCTGGATAAGTTTAATAGATGTCTACATTTTTCCAGAAGGTGGCTTTCTCAGGAAGGTTTGATTGTTTGTCTTCTTTAGGCAGAAAATTTTACAAAGAGATGCAGAAAATGAATTTCTGTGCCCAGTTGTTCCAAATTAATGACATTGTTAGTTAACGATTCTTCAAAATTTCAAACATGAATATTACAAATACACTGTTATTTTTTGTTGGTAAAATGTGAGACTCCTTTGCCATGCAAAGGATTCTCACATTTTATAAAAAAAAAAATAACAGTGTATTTGCTTAATGTAGTCGGCATTTACATAACGAGTTGAGGTCTTAATGATGACGTTAAACTAACAAAGTTTTGAACAACTGGTCCCAGAGATTTTTATTGATAAATGAGGTTGATGATGTAGTCTCCTAGATGTTACACTAGCAAGCTCCGTGTAGACAGGTCAGGAGTTTGATTCGCGATGGCACCAGGTTATGTCCTGGAGCAAGACGCACTATTCACTGAACTGGTTAATATCTAGGAAGTAATGGTCTGTCCTGCAATGGCTGAAAAAATTGTTGACTGATAAGTTAAATAACTTAAATCTTTTAAAAATATTAAAAAAAACAAACAAACAACAACAATGATTATGTTAATGATTATTATAAAAATAATGTAGGTTTTGATTTGTTTTATAGACAAAATAGGTAATTATAAGGCTATGCCTATATGAGGAAAGCTATTATGTTTGCTTTTATATAGTTATATGTGGCTACCAGCATTCTAAAAGATTTGAGCCACCGCATGGGGAAACCAACAATCTGCATAGGCGAAAACAAAGGCGCAGATCAGCTTCGCGGTAACCGCGAAGCTGATCAGCGCCTTTGTTTTCGCTACTCGGATAGTACAATTCCTCTTCTTCCTAAATCCCAAATTTCAAGCTTCTAGCCATATTCTGTGCTTGTACAGGCCGGTTTGTGTCGGACCTGGTCAGAAACCCAAATTGTTGGTTTTGTCACGCACAGGCTCATTTTTCTATCTTGCCTTGTGATGTTTAAGGCAATCATTGATAAGCAATGTGTTTTCCTGTTTATCATCATCACTTTTAAAAGATGCAGCCTGAGTATTGTAAAACAAATGAGCCTGTGCGTGACAAAACCAACAATTTGGGTTTCCGACCAGGTCCGACACAAACCGACCTGTACAAGCACAGAAAAGAGCTGGAAGCTTGAAATTTTGGATTTAAGTAGAAGAGGAATTGTACTATCCGAGTAGCGAAAACAAAGGCGCTGATCAGCTTCGCGGTTACCGCGAAGCTGATCTGCGCCTTTGTTTTCGCATATGCAGATTGTTGGTTTTCCCATGAGGCGGCTCAAATATTATGAGAAAGTCATCTCTTTTAATAGCTTTCCTCGAAGCAAAAGTTTTGCTAGAATAAGGCTAGTTGTTCTATTCACTCAATATGCTAAACATGCTTGTATAATTGTCAAGTCAGCTGTGCTGTACTTCATGGATGCTTCTCGCATCACAGCTTTCCAAGCTATGGCTGCATTATTGTCAACTCAAGTGAACAACAAATGAAGTAGACATTTCATGTGGTAATTGCAATTTTCACAAGTACTCACATGGTTTAACTCTCATAACAGCATGGAATGACTCAATTCTGTACACATTCCCTGATGTTTTGAATTCTCTGCCTCTTAGAAATATACAACACCTCTCTCTTGTCTTCTTTATATAACCATAGCATCTCTTAAGGATCTCCACATTATGAAAACATGCCCATGCAATAAACAGAGATTTTTT
Organism: Rugalucina vietnamica; assembly: GCA_964017185.1. NCBI lineage: Eukaryota > Metazoa > Mollusca > Bivalvia > Lucinida > Lucinidae > Rugalucina > Rugalucina vietnamica. Next base: position 74,395,961 of record OZ024873.1, on the reverse strand, counting down.
AAACTTTAATGATGGAAAATTTTCAGCTGAAAAATTTTGATATTTTTCTTATTTTTGCTCAAAACGTAGATTGTGGGTACACGTTAGAACTGCCTCGGCAAGGTGGTTCTAACAAGTACCCACAATCTATGTTTTGGAGCAAAAATAAGAAAAATAGGTATACCCCTGCATACCCCAGTTTTTCGTTTTATAAGTTGGGGTACCGGTATATATTGCACGGACATGTTTTCCTGATGAATTTACTTTCTGGATATGGTCATTAAGGAATAAGATAATGTGTATAGAATAAGATAAGATAAATACATACTGTATAATGTTATTACTTACCAGTATATGGAAGGAAGCAGTTTTTTTAAGGGCTTTTTAACTGACTAGTCTCTAGTAATCATAAACAAGATTACATATACATGCCTATTTAATTAATCTAATTACTTGCCATTTGCATGGAGATCTATATTTTCATGAATCCTGTTTAATGTCCTTTTCAGATATTTTACCCATGATTTTATCATTGTCTATCTTGATCCACGATATGGGGTCTACATACAGACTAACCAGGGATATGCCATACGTAAGTGTTTCATTCTAAAACATGACATATTGTCTTTGTTATATGTTGAATATGTTTCTTGATATAAATTTTGTTCAAACTAAATGCCTCTGTGTTATAATGGTTAAACCACTTGCTTTGTAATGTTGGGTCATGGATTTTACCCAAGCCTTTTACAGTCATCAGAAATTGATCAACTCAGTATCAGTAGATAGATAGTCTCTCTGATGAGTTTCTGTCTCCAGGCTCCGAGGCTATAAAACTTTTTTCATGCTCAGCTCACCTGAGACTGAAATTTATCCTGCTCATAAATGTTAAAATGCCAACAAAATGCCAATAGTTGTTGTCATTTTAACATTTATAAGCAGGATAAATTACAGGCTTTGGTGATCCAAACCTGAAATTTCAACTTCATTGGGCTATTTTTATGTCTCCCCCGACAGGGTCGGGAGACATATTGTTTTTCCCCGTGCGTCTGTCCGTGCGTCTGTCCGTGCGTCTGTCCTTCCGTCCGTCTGTCCATCACAAATCGTGTCCGCTCTATAACTTGAAAACCGTTAAAGATTTTTCAATGAAACTTGGTACACTTGTAAACCACGACGAGATGATGTGTCATCTACAAGAACCATAACTCTAGCTTGAATATTTTTGGAGTTATTTCCCTTTGATTATTTTCAATACAGTTTCTTTTCCGCTCTATAACTTGAAAACCGTTTAAGATTTTTCAATAAAACTTGGTACACTTAGTAAGCATGATCAGACGATGTGCCATGCACAAGAACCATAACTCTGGCTTGAGTATTTTATGAGTTATTTCCCTTTGATTTTTTTCCATACAATTTCGTGTCCGCTATATAACTCAAAAACTATAGGAGATATTTCAATGAAACTTGGTACACTTATAAAGCATGATGAGATGATGTGTCTTGCTAAAGAACCATAACTCTTGCTTGCATATCTTTGGAGTAATTTCCCTTTGATTATTTTCCATACAATTTGGTGTCCACTCTATAACTTGAAAACAGTAAGAGAAATTTCAGTGAAACTTGGTACACTTATAAAGCACGATGAGACGATGTGTCATGCACAAGAATTATAACTCTTGCTTTCATATCTTTGGAGTTATTTCCCTTTGATTATTTTTCCATAGAATTTCATGTCCACTCTATAACTTGAAAACCATAAGAAATATTTCAATGAAACTTGGTACACTTATAAAGCATGATGAGATGATGTGTCATGCTAAAGAACCATAACTCTTGCTTGCATATCTTTGGAGTTTTTTCCCTTTGATTATTTTTCATACAATTTTGTGTCTGCTCTATAACTCAAAAACCATTAGAGATTTTTCAATGAAACATGGTACACTTATAAAGCATGATGAGACGATGTGTCATGCACAAGAATCATTACTCTTGCTTTCATATCTTTGGAGTTATTTCCCTTTGATTATTTTCCATACAATTTCGTGCCCGCTCTATAACTTGAAAACCGTAAGAGATATTTCAATGAAACTTGGTACACTTATAAAACAGAATGACAGGATATGTGATGCACAAGAACTATAACTCTTGCTTGCATATTTTGGACATGCACTTAGAAAGGCGGGAGACATCAGTTTTCACATAGAAAATAAATTCTAGTCTCATTTATGAGCGCTTTAGATTTTATGCTCAGCTGAGTTGACCATGAAAAAGGTTTTATAACCTCGGGGCCAGATCACCTTTGCTGTATTGTAGGATGTAAAACACAAAACCAACCAACAATCTTGTTCACAATGTCCTGTTCATACTGTTCATCAAACAAAGTCTGTTGAAAATGGATATAGTAGCTTGCTCATCCTAAGTGGCACAGAAAGATTAATCCTCGAGGAGGCTTTTTCAGGACTAACTAACCATAATGTTGACTCCTTTTACTATTTTTCACACATGGTGTTGTTGAAGCTGGGATGTATGCTGATGGTAAACCTCTTCAACTGCTGTATAAGAGGAGTAATCCTCATCAGATATGGGGGCAACCTGTAGAATTCTCACTGTATTATGGTAAACAGAAAAAATAATACAAGTAGTATTCAGCTGTTTGTTTGTTTGTCTGCAGATGGTGTCGGTGAAGCCGGGATGTATGCCGATGGTAAACCTCATCAACTCCTGTATAAAAGGAGTAAGCTTCGTCAAACATGGGGGCTTGCTGTAGAATCCTTGCTGTATTAAACAGAAAAATGTATTACCGGGTACATGTATGTATTCAGCCATGTGATTGGTTATTTATCTGCAGATGGAGTTGGCAAAGCCGGGATGTATGCCGACGGTAAACCTCATCAACTGCTGTATAAGAGGAGTAAGAGTGAAATGATCCTCACGGTATGTGGACTAATCCTCGGCAAATGTTGAGGCAAGCTGAAGAATCCTCACGGTGGCAGTCAGAAAAATATCATGAAAATGTTCCAAAATATCTTGAAATATATGAGCCACCACGTGAGAAATCCAACAATCTGCATATGCGAAAACAAAGACGCAGATCAGCTTCGCGGTAACCGCGAAGCTGATTATCGCCTTTGTTTTCGCTACTCGGATAGTACAATTCCTCTTCTCCTTAAATCCTAAATATCAAGCTTCTAGCTCTTTTCTGTGCTTGTACAGGCCGGTTTGTGTCGGACCTGTTCGGAAACCACATTGTTGGTTTTCCCACGAGGCGGCTCAATTATGTTAGAAACGTTTTTGTTGCATTCCATCCTGTTATTGTGAAAATTGTCACTATCTCTGATTATTGCTCTGACAATAAGACTATGTGTGTAAAATATTTGTCAATTCACTAGTCCATAGTAACAGTTGATGCCATAGTACAGCCAGATTTTTCAGCTTGCCCCAACCCTGATAATATCATATATTGTGTGGTGACACGAAGTTATAACATACAGTATAAGGTAACAGTTAGTGAACAAATTAAGTAGGCGGCTTTTGCGATTTAGTGAGTAAATCACACCTACTGGAAAATTACTCGTTTGACAAGGAGCATTTTGATGTTTTACAGTAATTATTCCCAAATCTAGATTTTTTTAAGTTAAAATTATGAAGTTGAAAAAATGTATGAATGTAACAATTTAATTGCTTGGAACTGTAGAGAACTAACAAATCTAAGTAGAGTTAAACAAAGGCATGTATGATAGGCAAATTATAAGCTTCATACTGAATGTGATCATTTTTGTATACTGGCCGCTGCAGTCCCTTGTAGCATTTAACATCCCGAAGTAGCTGTAACTAAATTATTTTATAACAAATTACTCTACTCATGCTCTAGCAAATTTGCCTTCTAATCATGTAACTTTTAATAAATGAATGTTTAAGATTTAGGACATACAGTACAACAAATAAGCATGGATTAATTTTTTGTTACACATTTTTCTTATCATCTTCACATCTTCATTAGAAAGTATTTGGATGAAAAATGAAAAATTGTTTTTGCATGTTACATAGGGGCTGACTTGTTAATCAGATTTAGAATTTTAGTGACATTTTTTGTCATAGTCTGCTGCATGTGAAGCATGGGGGGAATGAAAGCGCATGTTTATTTTTACAAATTCATATGTGTGAAACAGAGTATTTGAAGTGTTTTATTAATGTTTCTAAGTGTGTAGTGATTTGTATAATTGTACTTTGCTGAAAACTGCCTATCAGGCCTTTTAAAATTACTTGTGTTTCCTTTTGATAAATTTTACTCTCAAAACCCCTGAAGTTGGATATGTTAAGAATGTTAAGACAAAATGAATATTTGATTTTGTAAGCTCTGTAAGCTGCGCCTATTGAGCCTTTTATGCCAAACATTGTATGAGCCGTGACGCGAGAAAACGGGTCTTCGGGGTTTCCGACCAGGTCTGACACAAACCGACCTGTACAGCTACAAAAGCAGGCTAGAAGCTTGAAATTTTTGAGGTATGTAGAGGAGGAATTGTACTATCCGAGTAGCGAAAACAAAGGCGCTGATCAGCTTTGCGGTTACCGCGAAGCTGATCTGCGTCTTTGTTTTCGCCTATGCAGATTGTTGGTTTTCCCATGAGGCGGCTCAAATTATTATGTAAGTGGAATCACAAGTTATTTTATGTGCCTTATTTTTGATGTAATAGGCAAAGCTTGTATCTTAAATGTGTAATTTTATATCTTAGTGCTGTGTATCGAGTAGTATGCTCAAAATTTAAAATAAAATGAGCCGCCTCATGGGAAAACCAACAATTTGCATATGCGAAAACAAAGGCGCAGATCAGCTTTGCGGTAACCGCGAAGCTGATCAGCGCCTTTGTTTTTGCTATATGGATAGTACATTTTCTCTTCTTCTTAAATCCTAAATTTCAAGATTCTAGCTCTTTTCTGTGCTTGTACAGGCCGGTTTGTGTCGGACCTGTTCGGCAACCACATTGCTGGTTTTCTTACGAGGCGGCTCAAATGTTAAAGACTGCAAGACTTTGATCTTCATCAAGTGCTGTACACTGCAGTCATGTGTGGCACTCAAATACAGGCCACATTCGCTATCTCAAACTCGGTTGTCTCGAAAACCCCACTTATGTCGAATTGCTCCCTCACTCCCGAGCATCTCTTCCTATATGTTATTGTATTTCAACCTTGCTTATGTCGAACTCGGTTATGACGAAAACTTGGCAATGTCGAAGTGAAAGTTCGCTCCCCACAGAAAAAAACAACATTAGTTTCACCCTTCCTGTGTCGAACTTCGAAGTCAAAAATCGGTCTTTGCCGATTCGATATCTACTAACAACCTTTCATCACAGGAATTGTTAAATGACGTTTTGACATCATGTGTCAGGTCGGGGAATATACGTTTGAAATCACAATCAACAGGGTTAACATAGTGGAAACGAAAGGAGAACCACTGAAAGAGTTGAGATTTTTTATGAACCTTGGCTGGTCTCAATTTGCTTATCTCGAACTTCGGAAAACTCAAAGTAGTTTCTCCATTCCCCTTGATTTCGAGATAGCGAAGGTGGCCTGTACCACAAAAAAGATGAGTTTATTAAATAAAGGTAAAGAAGAAACTTCCAGATTGATTCTAACATTTGTAAACTGACAATGTTTTAACCAAAACCACAGGTGCGGAATGAGGAACACCCTAATTTTAGACATAAAACCCTAAGCGTAAGTAATCACAATCCAGGCCTTATGTCTTGTTTGCTTCACTGCTAATACCGCTCAGTATAGGCTTCCGCAAGTATCTAAAACCATATAGAGCAGAATCTATTTCAGTTTCCAATGCCACTTATACTTGGATAAACCCTTAGACAGTTTCCTTTTTACTTCTTGTTTTTTTGCAGCACAAGTAGTGAATAGAAATTTCTGTTTAATTATGTAGATACCACAAGTTTCGTTAAACCTATAGCCTTCCTTATTTAAGTTATTCGATCAGACATTCTTTGCTGTTTAAATTATGGTCATCATTAAATTAGTGTTGGTTCAAGAAAGCCTTCTGTGAGATTTGAAACATTCAAGCATCCAGCCTTCCCACATATTACTAGTGTCAGATATAGGTAAATATGTGTCTAGCCAATGAAAAACATATTATTACTGACTGTTGATCTTGGGCCAGTTGTTCAAAACTTTGTTAGCTTAACATCATCATTAAGACCTCTCAACTCGTTAAGTAAATGCCGACTACATAAGCAAATACACTGTTATTTTTTGTTGATAAAATGTGAGAATCCAAAGGATTCTCACATTTTATCAACAAAAAATAACAGTGTATTTGCATAGGCATACCGCCCATTACGCACAGTACGCATGTGCGTAATGTAAAAAATTAAAAGTGGCTAAATTTATGGCGTTTTTTGTCATTTTTCAATAAAAATGAGCTTTTTTTGCCCTTGGTGCAAATTTTCTGGTTACGCCTATGATTTGTAATATTTATGTTTGAAATTTTAACAAATCGTTAACTAGCAATGTCATTAATTTTGAACAACTGGGCCCAGACTTTGTGAATATGCATGTAGATCTTTTTGTTGGCTGTTCATATTGTGTTATGTATTGCCATTTAATATCCCATATTGGTAGGCCTATGGAGACCATACCCTCACTTCATCCACTTCCTTACAATTTTAACAAAAAATGATACCTGAACCAATTAATAAAAGTTTGATATTCATTGTTTACCCATGGTAATTTTTTGTATGTGATGTTGATATTATTACCATTTTATGTTGCTGCTAGTGCTAGCTATGTTCTTAAACTGTTTTGTCTACTTAACATGGTAAATGTTCTTCTTTAAATTCATTGAAAACCCCAAAAAGTATAAACCTTCAAAGCCTATTTTCTCTAAAACATCAAGTTTTGTAAATTGAAGAACTTTGATGATATATCATTCTGCTAAATTGGTCACTTGTGGTTTAGAACATTTATCCTTTTTGTTGTTCATGTTTTGTTTCTATATTGTAATATGTAATTTAATTGCTGATAGCTTAGTTATTTATGCCATGTACATGTATTGTTATATGCATGTTTTTCATATGTGTATAATATGCTGTGTGCTGTGTTGATCATTAAATGCATTATGTTGAGCTGTGAAATCATAGACATATACAATCATTAATCAGCCCATCTATAGCTTTTATTTATCATATTCAGTTTTACCATATTCATAAAACATATGTTTTTATGTAAAATGGAAGAAAGCATTAGTTTATAGTGAGCCTCAAACATTGTAGAACTTGTAATTTCTTTTTGACTGCACCTTTTCCTGATCATTGCCTACTTGTACCTTTGTAAGTGAAACAAAATACAGTGGGAAATCAAAGCTAGGAAGCAGGATATTGCTGAAATACATAAGCTAGGTTTCAAACATGCACCAAGGGTGTTTGCAAGACTGTTTCATATAAGAAGTTGATGGAATGTAAATTGTATTGTGTAAACAGTGTTATGTTGAACTTTGGGGGGGGGGGGGCATGGGGTAGGCTTTTTGAAGATTTGAGGAAGGTCTCCCAGTATTTTACTTTTTCTATAAAAACATTTGTTGTTGGTGCTTTTACCAATTGCCAAAAAGTCATTTATTCGAATGAGCACTACCAACAAATGTTTTTACAGAGTCTCAAAACAGATGAGCACTGTAGGTCAGAAGCATATTAAGTGATGAAATTTCAGACCAAATTTTGCTTAATTTTCTAGGAAAAACAGTAGGTGGGCATGATGCCAAAAATAGTATTCCTTGCTCATCATATATGCTTCTTTCATATTATTTCATCTATTGAGCATTAAACATGTTCTGTTTTCAGTTGGATGAGGAAGGTATTGGCAGAGTTGCTGTCCCTGACAATGCCCTTGATGAACTGGACACGATTATGATTGGTGGGATACTTAACTCTCAGTTTGCTTCAATGACTGACACGGCCGACTATATCAAATATTCTAACTTTACTGGATGTCTGTCAGGTAAGTGTAACTAATGTCATCCCATATCCTGTTTGTATCAGTCCAGCTGTTAAGCATTTAGGCTATATGCTCTTGTTAAAGTGGACACAATTATGACTGGTGGAATACTCAAGTCTCAGTTTGCTTCTATGACTGACACGGTTGACTATATCAAATATTCTAACTTTACTGGGTGTCTTTCAGGTAAGTATATATTGTGCTCTATTTAAGGAAGGGTCATTTGCTGTGTGCCTTGGGGGCCCGGTTACCTTAAAACTTTGTCAATCAATGTGTTTTTCAGATTTCTACGAAAAACACTCACAAAAGGCATTTGCTGGCTAATAAGGATAAAAACTGACATTAAGTTAATAATTAAATGTCTTGCTAATGTTAACCTAAAAAGCTTGTCACTTGTAACAAGTTTCACCATACTTGTTTCGTATAACTCAATTTTAGGTTTGTATTTCTCCTTCAGAAGTTACATTTTACCCTAATGGAGAGAAGGATTTCAAGTTACGCCCCTTGAAAGATCTGCGAGACAACCTCAATACCACAGGAGTGGCCACTATCTTTGGTCGAGATATACCCGGCTGTAACACACATAACGAGGTGGCTGTAACAACAACTGAAGAGCCGACCACTATAAGATCAACACAAGCTCCAGCTGTAAGTCATCTAGGTTACTTTGATGAAATTTTCTAATGGCATGTTACAAATAGCTGTAACACAAACTACAATGGTTCATTGTGTCTTTGAACAAGACGCTGTACTCACCATAATACTAGTTTCAAGGCAAAAAAGAAGCATTTACCTGTGTAACGAGATAAGTAGTAAGGGAAATCTAACTTTGCAATTATTGTTGGGAAAAATTTAAAGATGTAATATGGTTTCTTTTATATTTCAGTTGACATTTCCCCCATGGAATCCTGGCCCAGCAGAGACAATATATCTGGGCCCTCCCCGGGAGTTCTCCCAGTCGAGGAACACCACCTATACCACCACCCCTACCACCACCACGGCCATGGAATCAGAAAAGATCTTCAAAAGCTCTGTAGGTGGTGGGGACATTGACCAAACTGTCATTGGTAGGTCTTGAATGCAAGCAATTACCTATTGCTTATTGACTACAATGTATGCTGTTTTCTGTTTTGTTGCTCTTATCTTGCAACTTTGTTTTACATAAGAGATGAACTTATGTTAAGATTTATATTCAATATATGGCTTGAAAATTTTACCTGACAATATTTCCACACAAAGAATATTGATTTTTTCTGGGGTATTACTTTGATTTGGAAACAGACATTCAAACTCTATAATCTGGTTGCACTAGCTCCTTATCTTTGCCTTTCATTTTATGTTCTAATGAAGAAAATCAAGATTTCTTTTTTTCCAGTAATAGCCCTATCATTAGTCTTATTCCTGTTACTGATTGCCATCATTGTGGCTGTGATACTGGTGAAAAATCGGCGGAAACAGAAGAAAGAAGCAGAGAAGAAAAAGCAAGAGGAACTGGAATTAGAGCAGAAACAACCACTACAGGATGATTTGATACTGGACAATCATCATGATCAGAATGCTCAGAATCAGAACTATCAGAACCAGAATTATCTGGCAAGGCTGGATGAGTTCAGTATGGTATCAGCACAACTTGGAGGTTAGTAGCAATTTAAGGCTATATACCTGATTAGTGTTATATATTTAATGGTTTAAGGAAAACTAGTGCTCACTTTGTTTCAGGTTTTTATTGGCATAGGAACAATAAATAACCTTATATAAATGAAGCCTAAATTTTTTCAGTTGTAAAACTTTGACACCACACAAATAAAAAAAAATCATTTTGTATGGCTCTGCACGTAAAGATTTAAACTTAAGCATGAAAACAAATTGTTCCTCATAACCTATTTGGTTTAAGTTAAAAGGTACAAGTAGGCAATGATCAGGAAAAGGTTCAATCAGAAAGAAATTCCAACTCCAAAAACCGAGGTGGGAAAAACTAAATTGACAATTAGATACTTATACTTAGAAAACATATTGAGTGAGCAGCTATTTCCCAATAGGCAGCCACTCAGTTACCCGAACTTAAGTAAAAATATGAAAACATACATAAGGTTCAAACAGTACAAAAATCTGACTCCAAAACATAAAACAGTTATTCATTTTGCTGTTCAGAATACATGCATGTGACAAATGCTTGCTTTCATATTTAATACCAATTTGATGAAACTCTGTTTACAGCCAGACCAGTGAGAGTTGACGGAATATCTACATTTAAACCACCTCCAGATGAAAAATATGAATATGAAGCTGTGGTGAGTTTTCTGGTATTTAATATGAGCCGCCTTGTGGGAAAACCAACAATGTGGTTTCCGAACACTGGTCTGACACAAACCGGCCTGTACAAGCACAGAAAAGAGCTAGAAGCTTGATATTTAGGATTTAAGTAGAAGAGGAATTGTACTATCGGAGTAGCGAAAACAAAGGCGCTGATCAGCTTCACAGTTACCAAATCTGCGTCTTTGTTTTCGCCTATGCAGATTGTTGGTTTTCCCATGAGGCGGCTCATATATCTGATGCACATAATAATGCATCTGAATTTAAAGAATGACTAATTATTTAGGAACATTTTGATCAGCCTGGGTGTTTTGCAAAGCCATCATTAACAGTTGCTGTCCCAAACAAAATTTACATGGATTGCCCATAAAAGGTATTAGTGATATTCTATTATGTCTCAAAGTGTATTAAGATAGAATGATTAGTGACTTGACTTTATCCACACTGGTATTAAAATATTGTACAACGAATGCTTCCTTTTTTAGAAAAAAAATGAGCATAAATGCCTTTTTATAAATATTTTTTCAGCCCAATTCAGAAGAGGACAGTGAACCATACATCCATCCACTATATAACAGAAGAAAGAACAGACCGGCATCTTCTATATCAGAGGTCTTAGAGGAAATGGAAAGACAGAGAATTACCAAAGGTAGGAGAGAATATGAATATCATATGAGCCTTCGCATGAGAAAACCAACAATTTGCATATGCGAAAACAAAGACGCAGATCAGCTTCGCGGTAACCGCGAAGCTGATCAGCGCCTTTGTTTTGCGCTACATGGATAGTACAATTCCTCTTCTTCTTAAATCCGAAATTTCAAGTTTCTAGCCTGCTTCTGTGACTGTACAGCCCGGCTTGTGTCGGACCTGGTGGGAAACCCAAATTGTTGGTTTTGTCACGCACAGGCTCATATTATGATAACACTGCATGAATCTTTTTAACAATATGAAGAAAATCGCAGTTTTTGTCAAGATAACTCAGTTAAGACTTTTCAAAATTTGCCATTCAAAAACAAATCTGAAGATGCAAGATTTCACCATGTTGATTAAGTAGATCTTACAGATACTTGGATTTATCTAAGCCTTGATGTTGAATTTTTTATGAGGGCTTATATTTATGCAGATGCCTCTAGCCATTTCCTGTGGTTCTACAGCACGGTTTGTGTCTGTCTGATTGGAAACTCCTGTGTTTTTCCATAGCTCATATCTCTAATCTTTATTAACAGATGATGAAGACACAGATACAGTAGAAAGCAGTCCACTACAAAACATTCCACCAGACAACACAGAGTGGCAACCAGATAGATTACCACTCTCTTGTGTATGTATAAAATTTGTAATATGTTTTGTTAAATACTAGTAGAACAAATAAGGTGTGTTACTGATGGAAACTGACAATAATTATAATAGTTGTTAATTCTGTTACAGGCTTTGTGAAGTTTAAACAAAATTTGCGCAAGAACTATATAGAGTATTCTCCAACAGACATTTCTAATTAGCACAAAAGTTTCAGTGTTGTTAAAAGAAAATTATTCTTCAGTTTTCATCAATGATTTTCTATATCACTACTGTCACCAGCTTTACATGTGCTCAAGCAATATTAGCTTCAAAATATACTTTATTATACTGCTTTTATACTACATAGCTTTTTGTAAAATGTTCATTACTAAAATAGATGTCCCAGAAAAATATAAAACTTATATCTGAATGTCAGTTAGGAAATTTATAGATCACTGCCCCCTAGTCTATGTAATTCTACCTTAAATGGTATTTGCATGCTGCTTTAGTGTGCATCATATTTTAGCCCCTTAACAGAGTTTACAAGATAATTTTGCTTCCCAAATATGTAACCACAGATCTACTCTAATCCCATTATCTAAGTCTGTGTTTTTGTTCTGTTGAAAAATAATGTTAGCTCCCATAATGGGACTGCTTACACAGCCAAGAGACAGTGAAACTTAACAGTTGTTAATCTAAAGTAGATTGAAAATACTGTTTCTCATTCATTTATGTTTGCTTACGTTGTTGCAAATACACCTTACATTTTGTTAATTTTAGCCACAAGAAGATTTTCGAAATATGACTATTCATGAGGTTTGTTCAGTTTTTAACATTTTTAACAAGGTGTTGGGTTATTGGTGTGACTTTGTTAATCAGTGTTTTATTTGGATGTGATAACAAAATAAGTTTGTATACTAATGGTCTTGGTTTTAGAAATCAGCCTTTATTAATAAAACCAAAAAGATCATAGGCAGTTTTGTCATATCCAGAAGATGATCAGACTTGTTTTTGTTCATGTGGTGTGTGCAATGCTTATTTGCCTGTTTGTTCATTAGTTTAGCTTACTTTCGTCAGTAAAACATGTCCGTGAAATGAATACCCCCTCAAACCCCACTTTTTATAGCAAAACTGGGGTATGTAAGGGTATACCTATATTTCTTATTTTTGCTCCAAAACATAGATTGTGGGTACTTGTTAGAACCTTGCCAAGGCGTTTCTAACATGTACCCACAGTCTATGTTTTGAGCAAAAATAAGAAAAATATCATTTTTTTTTTCAGTGAAAATTTCATTTTTACTACCAAAAAAAATTTCTGTATATTGCATGGGGGTGTTTTCGTAATGGCTTTTTGTTGCTGTGCTAACATTGTTTTGGTTTGGAGCTGTGTCATGACAAAACTTGTCTTCAGCCTCAGGGATTCCAATATTGTCCAAAACAAATTCAACAATGGTTTGGATTCCACAGTTTCAGATTTAGGTAGAAGTAATGCTCTATTTGAGCCGCCTCGTGGGAAAACCAACAATGTGGTTTCCGAACAGGTCTGACACAAACCGGCCTGCACTTTAACAGAAAAGAGCTAGAAGCTTGAAATTTCGGATTTAAGTAGAAGAGGAATTGTACAATCCGAGTAGCGAAAACAAAGGCGCTGATCAGCTTCGCGGTGTCCGCGAAGCTGATCTACGTCTTTGTTTTCGCCTATGCAGATTGTTGGTTTTCCCATGAGGCGGCTCATTTATGGTAGTATTGGCTGCATGCAACAATTTTTGATCTGTGCTTTCATTTTGACCACTGCAATAAACATGTTTCTCCATGACACAGTTTATGGAGTTCACTTGAATTTAAGCATTGAACATCCAGGTTAGATAAATATACCAATGGTATGAGCCGCATAGTGAGAAAACCGGATGTTTGCCTATGCAAAAACAAAGGCGCAGATCAACTTCGCAGTAACTGCGAAGCTGATCACGCCTTTGTTTTCGCTGCACAGATAGTGCAATCTCTCTTCTTCTTAAATCCGAAATCTCAAGCTTCTAGCCTGCTTCTGTGACTGTACAGGTCGGTTTGTGTCGGACCTGGTCGGAATCCCCTAAGACAGGCTTTCTCGCGTTACAGCTCAAATCTGATCTTGTACATCATTATTTTGTAACTATACATAGTTGCCATAATTAATGATACCTGATCTTAGTTTTCTATAGTTTGCTTGTTTTATATTTTGTTCTTCATTTTTTTATTATTGCTGTATGTAATTTACTTTGTGATTGTCACTGTCCTTTTACAGGCACTCAAGTTATTGAAGATAGATGCAATTCAGAATTCACTGTTCTTTACTGTGAAATACACCTGGACCTCTTTATAACATGGTTCATTATAACACGGTTTTGGATATAACACTGGTCATTGTTGGACCTGAATTGGTCATTTTAGACTCTCGTTTAAACACAGATTGGATAGCTAACAAGGAAATTGGCTTGTACCCCAACAATAGTGCTATAAAGAGGTTGAGGTGTATTTTGAAAGTTTAAAATGAATTGTGAAGCAAAAACTTTTTGTTTAAATGAAAATGGAGCCTTATTTGAGTTAAATTTCACATAAAACTATTATTTTACCTGACTTTATGTTGTTATTTATTCAGAATTGTTTTCATTGCCCTAGGATTTTATTTACTCAATACTCAATTTTCATTGTCCTAGGATTTTATTTACTCAATACTCAATTTTCATTGTCCTAGGATTTTATTTACTCAATACTCAATTTTCCTTGTCCTAGGATTTTATTTACTCAATACTTCCCAACAACGCGTTGTATGGTGAGACTTCAGATGATGTTTTTGAGGGATCAGGTCTTACGGACACTGATACCTCAACTGGTATTAAGGTTCGTACAACACACTACTGAGATAACCTGCTTATACATGTAGCTGTACATCTTGTAATATGATGAGTTTTCATTACGAGAACTTGCCCATGCAATATACAGAGATTTTTTGAGCTTGAAAAAATGAAATGTTTCACTGGAAAAATTTTGATATTTTTCTTATTTTTGCTCAAAACATAGATTGTGGGTACACGTTAGAACCGCCTCGGCGAGGCGGTTCTAACGAGTACCCACAATCTATGTTTTGGAGCAAAAATAAGAAAAATAGGTATACCCCAGTTTTACTATATAAAAGTGGGGTTTAAGGGGGTATACATTGCACGGACATGTTTTCATGATGTTTAGAGCAGCGTGTAGCCAAAGCCACATCTGCTTTTTATATTATTTAATTCGTACAACACATCATGTGTCAAATTACCGTGTGGTAAGGTTTGTACAACACACTAGATAACCTGGGCCCAGTTGTTCAAAATTAATAACATTGTTAGTTAACAATTCGTTAAAATTTCAAGCATGAATATTACAAATACACTGTTATTTTTTGTTGATAGTATGTGAGAATCCTTTGCATTGCAAAGGATTCTCACATTTTATCAACAAAAAAATGCTTATGTAGCTGACATTTACTTACAGAGATGAGGTCTTAAAGATGACCTTAAGCTAACGCAGTTTTTAACAAATGGCCCCTGCTTATAGCTTTTTATCTTGTAAAATGATGAGTTTTAGAGCAGCGTGTAGCCAAAGCCACATCTGCTTTTTATAACATTTAATTCGTACAACACATCAAATTGCCTACATCATTGAGAAATTAAAGTTTAGAGAATGCTGCAAAAAACTTACAGTGGTCTTAAGACCTTTTGTATCATCGCTTTTATTTCATTAGAATCATGATGTTAAGTAAAATGTATATGCAGCTGTTTAATTAAAAAGTAAAATATAGCGAAACAAACATTCATACAAAAATAAGTAAAGCTTAGCTTGCTTCTTTAGTTTCAAAAGCTTGGATCGAAAAGGACCTATCATGACATTGCTTGTAGTAGTATAGATGTATCATGCCATAAGGACAGAGTCCTCTGAATGAGTATGAAGATTGTCATACTCAATGGACTGAAGTTGCAGTATTGCACATGCATCTACAGTATTTAATTAAAGCTTCACTGACTTAATACTTTTAGACATTTAAAGCCATAATAAGGAAACATGTCTGTATTTTGACATTGCTGAAAAGGTACCCTTTCTCATACTCTTGATTGTGATTTGAGTAACCTAACCCTAATATTCTGTTTTACACTTGATACAGGTTTGTTTGAAATGTTTAAACTTTTATTATTTGTTTAAATGAGCCACCGCATGATAAAACAAACAATTTGCATATGCGAAAACAAAGCCGCAGATCAGCTGTGCACAGCTGATCCGCGCCTTTGTTTTCGCTACACGGATAGTACAATCCTTCTCCTTCTTAAATCCGAAATTTCAAGCTTCTAGCCTGCGTCTATGACTGTACAGCCCGGTTTGTGTCAGACCTGGTCGGAACCCAAATTGTTGGTTTTCTCACGCATGTGATGAACATGTGTTACTGTACATTGGATTACTTAAGGAACATCCTCTTTCCAGAAGTATAAAAGGAAATAATTATCCTATCCTTTTGACAAGAAACAATGAACTAACTATCAAAGGAATAACTGATAATAAATTCTTAAGAGTGGCCACCTATTGGGAAAATAGCTGCTCATTCGGCTTACGATATGTTTTCATGGTATAAGTACCTGGACCCATTTGCTCAAAGCATCGTTAGCTTAACGATATCGTTAAGACATAAATTTGTTAAGCAAATATCAGCAAAAGTAACAAATACACTGTTATTTTTTGTTGAAAAAATGTGAGAATCCTTTGCACTCGGTTTTTGGAATGGGAATCTTTTTCTGATTTCACCTTTTCCTGATCTTTACCTACTTGTACCTTTTTGTCTTTCAGAATCATGAGGATGACGACCAAGATAATGATGCTGATAATGAATCCGACACCCCGTCCCCGCCCCTCCCCCACCAGTGTAACCATGACTACAGCCGGGTACAGTGTAGTCATGAGTACAACGGAGACAGCGGATATGAGGCTGAGTCGAAACCTGACGACGATGAAGAGGAGGAAACGTTAATGAATGGTAGTTACCATGGTAACAATAGTTACCAAGGGGAGATAACTTCAAACACTCCAGACTCGCACACATACAATGGGTATTCTGATGGAGTTTCTCCTCATTCACATTCTCCTGGTTCTAGAAACTTCTTTATGGATGATTCCCCACCAAAGACTGTTCCCCCAATGATACTGGGAGATAGTGTGTCATCCCCGATTATATCGGGAGTAGACGATCTGTCGGGAAGGAGTTCGCCAACAACTCCCGATTCTAATGTGATGAAATATGGACAATATGGTTTGACAGCTGCCACAATAGAGAAGCGACCAGACACAGTCCCGTCACAAGTTAACTTATTGATCAGTGGAGAAGACCAGACGTGAAAATATGAGTTGTGAAAAACAGGATTTATTAACCCACTAATGCCCAGTGGATATGGTTTTGTTATTTAATTTCTACAATACATTTTCCATCCGTACTACAATATCTCCAGACCAAACTGAAAAATCGTGGGTATAAAATGCAGTGTTACTTTTTTCTTGCTGTATTCTGGGCATTGGTGTGTTAGCATGGGAAAATGATGCAATATTTTATGTTAATGTATGTTTTGTGTAGAATCTGTTGTAAACAGGCACCATTTAGAGTCATTTAGGTTGTCAAAAGCAAAATTTTTGAAAACGTCACTCTTATATAGACAGTCACTTGTAATAATGATTTTTAAGCTAAAGGTGTGTATCTCTTCAAATATTGTATAGATAAATAACTCTCGCCTTCATCAAATAAAAAAGGAATAGTTCGGGTTTGCACTTTGTAAAGATCTGAGAGCAGTCCTTGTTCATTACGAAAACTTGCTCATGCAATATATGGAGATTTTTTTTCAGCTGTAAAAAAAAAATTGCAGGAAAAAAAAAATGATATTTTTAATATATTGGCTCAAAACATTGATTGTGGGTACATGTTTGAACCTCCTCGGAGAGGCGGCTCTAACGAGTACCCACAATCTATGTTTTGGATCACAAATAAGAAAAATAGGTAAACCCTTGCAAACCCCAGTTTTTCTATATAAAATTAGGGTATAAAGGGTTATTCATTTCACAGACACGTTCTGATGTTTTGTTTTTTTTTTTCTTGAAAAAACAATTATTCTTGCACTTGATTCTCATCAGCTCAAAAATGGTGTATTTGACTCATTCGTAACCTAGACCACCATTTTTTGGATCAGGAGGCATTACAAGATTTCTTCACTGCCCTCATTATTTTAGTGCACAATTTTTTAAATGATATCATTCAGGCATTTAGGCTCTAGGAATAGCTGTGCAATCTTCTCATTGTCTATTGCTAGCACCTTATGAGACACGGTGCGAGAAAAACGGTCTTAGGGGTTTCTGGTCAGGTCCGACACAAACCAGCCTGTGCAATCACTGAAAATAGTGAGAAGCTTGAAATTTTAAATTTAAGTAGAAGAGGAATTTTACTATCCGTGTAGTGAAAACAAAGGCGCTGATCAGCTTTGCAGTTACTGCAAAAATCCAGTTTTCAAGATGCGGCTCATATATATGTTTTGAAGTTGATTAAAGATATGAAAATGTCCCCTTGTTGAGCTATAGAACATTATGAAACCATGCCCATGTAATTAATATACATATTTTTCTTATGTTGTAAAAACTGAAAATTTTCATATGCGAAAACAAAGAAGCAGATCAGCTGTGCAGTAACTGCACAGGCGATCAGCGCCTTTGTTTTCGCTACACATTATAATTCCTCTTCTACTTAAATCCAATATTTCAAGCTTCTAACCTTTTTCTGTGGCTGCACAGTCCAGTTTATGTCGGACCAGTCCTGGTCGGAAACCCCAAAGACCGGTTTTCTTGCATCGAGGCTGAAAATGAAGGCACTGATCATCTGCACGATTACTCGGCAGATGGTTTCAGTCTCTTCAGGTTGTCTGATGACGTGGCTCTTATTTATACTTACATGTTGTAATGTGCTATTATGGTAAATGTTCTAGTGATTCGAACAATAAACAAGTACTGAATCTCTGTTTTTGTCCTCCAAAGTCGAAGGGAACACATTTTACTTGCACATGTACAGCTTTTCTTTTTTTTTTAAATTAAGGGTTTACTGTTTGTACAATTAGAGCATTTACCATACATTTTTACCTGATTTTTATGAATGCAAATGTCTCACTTCTAAAAATTTATAATAAAATATTTCTAAAGAACTTTTGCATCTTAATTTTGTTTAGACATTCCACAGACTGGCACCAATGCTCAATAAGCATAGTTTATGCTAGTGTCTCAAACAAGGTAAGTTTCATTACGAAAACTTGCCCATGCAATATATAGAGATTTTTTTACCAATAAATTTTTTAAATTTTCATCTGAAAATTTTTTGATATTTTTAATATTCTTGCTCAAAACATTGTGTGTACATGTTAGAACCACCTCGCAGAGGCGGTTCTAACGAGTACCCACAATTTATGTTTTGGATCAAAAATAAGTATACCTGTGTACTATATAAAATTGGGGTTCAAGGGGGTATACATTTCACAGACATGTTTTATGATGTAATGTGATGGTGATGGTTTATAATGGGTGTTAAGAAAGGCTGGTTTTATATGAAAAAAAAAAAAAAAAAAAAAAAAACAAAAAAAAAAAAAAAAAAAAACAGATTTTTGCATAGGCGAAAACAAAAGTGCAGATCAGCTGTGCAGTAACTGCATAGCTGATCAGTGCATTTGTTTTCCCTACACAGATAGTACAATTCATCGACTTCTCAAATCCTAAATTTCAAGCTTCTAGCCTGCTTCTGTGACTGTACAGGTTGGTTTATGTCAGACCTGGTCGTAAACCCCAAAGGTTTTCTTGTGTTGTGGCTCATATAGTCATGCTTGCCGGATAAGTCTAAGGAAAAAATAGAAAACTGAAACTAACTTGTGGTTATAATATACAATTTGGACGGACTGAATTGTAAAATATAAATTTTATCAATTAAAATTCTGTTGGGAGACACACAAGATTCAATATTCCTAGAACAAATGAAAACTTACAACAATACACATTCAAGGAGCCAGATTTATGAGCCGCATCATGAGAAAAACCGGATTTTTGCCTATGCAAAAACAAAGACGCAGATCAGCTGTGCAGTTGTTTTCCCTACTCGGATAGTACAATTCCTCCTTTACCTATACCCAAAATTTAGAGATTCTAACTTTCTTCTGTGGCTGCATAAGCCGGTTTGTGTCAGACGTGGTCGGAAACCCCGAAGACCAGTTTTCTCGCGTCGCGGCTCATATATAAACAGTAACTTGCATACCATTTTCTTGAAAACACAGAAATGCTGAAGATGGATTAAACTTGATCAAGTACATGTAGTATTTAAAACATTTTGTTTAGTTCAAACTCTGTATAGCATCTTTAATTCATGAACATATCACACTCGAACTATTTGATTACATTTCAATGCATATTGGTATTAGTGTTTCAAATTAATGCAGATACTGCATATCTTGATGATACCGCCTTGGATACTTCAGAATCACAATATTTCCCTTAACATAGAACATGATACACAAAAAGTCAGAAATGAGCCCCTGCATGGGAAAACCAACAATCTGCATAGGCAAAAACAAAGGTGCAGATCAGATTCTTTGTTTTCGCAACATGGATAGTACAATTCTTGTACTTTCTAAATTCAAAATTTCCAGCCTCTATCCATCTTCTGTGACTGTATAGCCCGGTTTGTGTGGGACCTGGTCGAAGCCTAAATTGTTGGTTTTCTCATGCACAGGCTCAAATGATGAATTAGAAATCAAACAACAACAAGCCTACACCGAGGTGTATTTCTACATCATCAAATATACAAATAAACAAGTTACCTCATATTGCTATATTAGCATATGAGGTGAACCTGTGTGTAAAATGCAGTGCAATACTGGTATGTGCTAGCCACCCTGGCTACCCCGTGTCCCCCAATCCCTTGTAACCCTAACCATGTCCAAACCCAGTGTAACCCCATCCCTGCCCCAACCCAGTGTAAAAATCTTCCCAGTGTTACCCATTTCTGTCACCCCACCATCTTGCTACTCTGTGTGTATTAACCCTTTTCCATTTCACCCAATCATGTGTGACCCCTTCACTATGCTAGCCGCATTGGCTTTTCATGTAACCCCTTGCCATGTGTTAATGCTTTCTCCATATAAATACTGAAACTTAAGTCCACCCTATTCTATCCCACACATCAAACAAATGCCCCACCCTTTTCACAGATTTGCTGTACATATCACATATACTCAGGAGAACGGATAAGTAGATAAATCACATAAATTTTCATCAATACACATCCAGTGGTGGGTACTCATTAGAAATATCCGGATAAGGTGGTTCCAATATGTACCCACAACACATTTTGATGATGTGTTGATAAAAGTTTGGCACTTATCATCTGTTCTCAAATAAAACAAAGTAAAACATGAACACTGACAATCACAAATAATGCAATAAGATGTAAATGATGCACAAACAGAAAACTATGAACAATGAATATTGTGATTTCTGAGAAAATGGCATGCATGAGTTTCAAACTGTGAAAAATATCAATATTTTTTTCCTCCTTTACAGTTTTAGTTTATTCAAAAAAAAACAAAAAAACATTCTGGATGGATAACTAAATTTTGTATGATAATCCAAATCCGCCCCTTCCTACAGTTTGAAAACACTATTCAAGGTCTGTTAACGAATTTTAAACTGCACCAGGAGTTCAATTCTTGCTTTTGTTCCCGAGCACATAAAAATTTCTGGTTTGTCACAGTGTGATTTGGTTGTCTACTCCATAGTCTTGGTGCTCTGTCCGTCAATGTTGTCTTGACTTGTCAGAATGTTCTTAAGATCCTGAGGAATAAAATTGAAGCTTGCTTACAAATAAACATGCCATAATAATGGATGAATTGAAATAATATGAAATTTCAATACAGCTAAATTAAACATGTTTCGACAGCCATCCCAGTTACTGACAGCTGAGATTAACTACAAGGGCTATGATGACTCATAAATGTAACAGATAGCTGGAGGCATGACATTTGCAATTTACAAAGAATAATAATTGTAGTATGCAGCACAATACAAACTGCCAAAGTGTTCCTCCTTTATTACTATGAAGTTACATCAGGAAAACATGTCCGTATAATGTATACCCCATTGAACCCCACTTTTATATAACAAAACTGGGGTATGCAGGGGTAAACCTATTTTTCTTATTTTTGCTCCAAAACAAACATTGTGGGTACTCGTTAGAACCGCCTCGGTGAGGCGGTTCTAACGTGTACCCACAATATATGTTTTGAGCAAAAATAAGAAAAATATCCAAATTTTTCCAACGATATTTTCAATTATTTCACCTGAAAACAATCTCTGTATATTGCATGGGCAAGTTTTCGTAATGAGATGTAATCTGTATCTTCGCATTACCATGTACGGAAAGTTAATATTCAAATGTATGTGATAATCATCAGGCACAACTCTCAAAATGTATGCATTCTTACCAAAGCTTTATATGTATTGCATCCTTGTATGACATCTTGTATAAGTGGATGTTCTATAAGTATTTTAAATGGTACTGGTGACAGTGACTCATCGCCTAGCTCTTCATACACACTGGCTAGTCGCTCCTGAAACAAGAACAATTCAAAATGATAAGCTTGAAACCCTTTTTGAAACAGCAGATGTCATCTCAAGATAATCAGTTACTGATTCTTTTGGACAACACATGCCCTTATTAGCTCACCTGAGCCGTTAGGCTCACAAGGTGAGCTTATAGGATGGCCATGATCCGGCGTCCGTCTGTCCGTCGTCCATCCACAATTTCAAAGATCTTCTCCTCTGAAACCGCTTGGCCAATCAAAGCCAAATTTTATATGAAGCATCAGTAGGAAGGGGGAACCAATGTGTATATAAGAAATCCAGGTCACATGACCAAGATGGCCGCCATGCCCATATATGGTAAAAACCCTTCAAAAATCTTCTTCTCCAAATGAAGATGACCTTGACCTATTTTACGGCAAGGTCAACATAGGTCGCAAATGCATTTGAATGGGGAAAAATGTCATTTAAAGTGAAAGTCTTGCAGAAAATGAGCAGTAGGAATGGGAAAAATTGTTAAACTGTCATTTAAAGGAAAAATCTTGCAGAAAATGAGCAGTAGGACTGAATATTAATGATTCTGAAAAAAATTGGACCCCAGGGGCTCATGTGCCCCCACCCCGGGGCAATATACATGTATATCTCCATAATATTCAAACGTCTTCTCCTCTGAAACCACTTGGCCAATCAAAGCCAAATTTTATGTGAAGCATCAATAGGAAGGGGTAACAAATGTGTATATAAAAAAATCGAGGTCACATGACCAAGATGGCCGTCATGCCCATATATGGTAACCAGAGGACCAATGGTCCTGTAAATGCTCACCTGAGTCTGCTGCATATACCAATAAACATGTTTGAATATTATGGTATTTAATCCCAGTGCAGGGGCAGATGAAGCCCTTGGGCCGTTTTCTTTTTTCAGAATAATCAATATTCTGTCCATTTGCCAATTTCTTGCTGGCTTTTCCCTTCAAATGACATTTTAACACTTTTTCCCATTCAAATGCATGGGCAACCCATGTTGACCTTGCCATAAACTTGGTCAAGGTCATCACAGGGTCATGATTTATATATTTATTGTAGTACTTTAGCCATGGATGCTTCACGTCAAGTTTCATTGAAATCAATCTATTGGTTTCAGAGAAGAAGGGTTTTTACCATATATGGGCATGGTGGCCATCTTGGTCATGTGACCTACATTATTAATATATACATTGGTTCCCCCATATGCCTCACATAAAATTTGGCTTCAATTGGCCAAGTGGTTTCAGAGAAGAAGATGTTTGAATATTATGGTAATATACATGTATATTGCCCCATGAGCCCTTAGGTCCAATTTTTTTTTCAGAATCATTAATATTTAGTCCTACTACCCATTTCCTGCAAGATTTTCACCTTAAATGACTTTTTAAAAGTTTTCCCCATTCCAATGCATTGGCGACCTATGTTGACCTTGTCGTAAAATAGGTCAAGGACATCACAGGGTCATGATTTATATACACATTGTAGTACTTCAGCCATTGGTGCTTCATGCCAAGTTTCTTTGAAATCGGTCCACCAGATTCGGAGAAGAAGATTTTTGAAGGATTTTTACCATATATAGGCATGGCAGCCATCTTGGTCAAGTGAACTAGATAATTTATATACACATTAATTCTCTCATTCCATAGATGCTTCACATAAAATTTGGCTTTGATTCGCCAAGCGGTTTCAGAGGAGAAGATGTTTGAATATTATGGTAATATACATGTATATTGCCCCCGGGTGGGGGCAGATAAGCCCCTGGGGTCCAATTTTTGTCAAAATCATTAATATTCAGTCCTACTGCCCATTTCCTGCAAGACTTTCACTTTAAATGACATTTTAAAAGTTTTCCCTATTCAAATGCATTGGCAACCTATGTTGACCTTGCCGTAAAAAAGGTCAAGGTCATCACAGGGTCATGATTTATATACACATTGTAGTACTTGAGCCATCAATGCTTCATGCCAAGTTTCTTTGAAATCGATCCACCGGTTCTGGAGAAGAAGATTTTTGAAGGGTTTTTACCATATATGGGCATGGCGGCCATCTTGGTCATGTGACCTGGATTATTTATATACACATTGGTTCCCCCTTCCCATAGATGCTTCATGTAAAATTTGGCTTTGATTGGCCAAGCGGTTTCAGAGAAGAAGATGTTTGAATATTATGATAATATACATGTATATTGCCCCGGGGTGGGGGCGGATGAGCCCCTGGTGCCCAATTTTTTTCAGAATCATTAATATTCAGTCCTACTGCTCATTTTCTGCAAGATTTTTCCTTTAAATGACAATTTAGCAATTTTTCCCATTCAAATGCAAAGGCGACCTATGTTGACCTTGCCGTAAAAGAGGTCAAATCACCGCAAGGTCATGATTTATATATACATTGTAGTACTTGAGTCATCGATGCTTCATGCCAAGTTTGGTTGAAATCGGTCCAGTGGTTCCAGAGAAGAAGATTTTTTAAGGGTTTTTACCATATATGGGCATGGCGGCCATCTTGGTCATGTGACCTGGATTATTTATATATACATTGGTTCCCCCTTCCCATAGATGCTTCATGTAAAATTTGGCTTTGATTGGCCAAGCTGTTTCAGAGAAGAAGATCTTTGAAAATGGTGGACGACGGACGGACGGACGACGGACGGACGGACGACGGAGCATGGGTATTATAAGCTCACCTTGTGAGCCTGACGGCTCAGTTGAGCTAAAAACCCTTAAAAAATCTTCTTCTCAAGAACCGGTGGACCGATTTCAAGGAAACTTGGCATGAAGCATTAATGGCTCAAGCACTACAATGTGTATTTAAATCATGACCCTGTGATGACCTTGACCTATTTTACGGCAAGGTCAACATAGGTCGCCAATGCATTTGAATGGGGAAAACTTTTTAAATGTCATTTAAAGTGAAAGTCTTGCAGGAAATGGGCAGTAGGACTGAATATTAATGATTCTGAAAAAAAATTGGACCCCAGGGGCTCATGTGCCCCCACCCCGGGGCAATATACATGTATATCTCCATAATATTCAAATATCTTCTCCTCTGACCAAATTTTATGTGAAGCATCAATAGGAAGGGGTAATAAATATGTATATAAAAAATCCAGGTCACATGACCAAGATGGCCGCCATGCCCATATATGGTAAAAACCCTTCAAAAATCTTCTTCTCCAGAACCGGTTGACCGATTTCAAAACTTGGCATGAAGCATCGATGGATCAAGCACTACAATGTTTATATAAATCATGATCCTGTGATGACCTTGAACTATGTTATGGCAAGGTCAACATAGGTCGCCAATGCATTTGAATGGGGAAAACTTTTAAAATGTAATTTAAAGTGAAAGTCTTGCAGGAAATGGGCAGTAGGACTGAATATTAATGATTCTGAAAAAAAAAAAAAATGGACCCCAGGGGCTCATATGCCCCCACCCCGGGGCAATATACATATATATTTCCATAATATTCAAACGGCTTCTCCTCAGAAATTGCTTGGCCAATCAAAGCCAAATTTTATATGAAGCATCTATAGAATGGGGGAATCAATGTGCATATAAATAATCTAGGTCACATGACAAAGATGGCCGCCATGCCCATATATGGTAAAAACCCATCAAAAATCTTCTTCTCTGAAACCAATAGACTGATTTCAAGGAAACTTGGCGTGAAGCATCGATGCCTAAAGTACTCCAATGTATATATAAATCATGACCCTGTGATGACCTTGACCAAGTTTATGGCAAGGTCAACATGGGTTGCCAATGCATTTGAATTGGGAAAACTATTAAAATGTCATTTGAAGGGAAAAGCCAGCAGGAAATTGGCAAATGGACAGAATATTGAAGATTCTGAAAAAAGAAAATGGCCCAAGGGCTTCATCTGCTCCTGCACTGGAGTTAAATACCATAATATTCAAACATGTTTATTGGTATATGCAGCAGATCTCAGGTGAGCGTTTACAGGACCATTGGTCCTCTGGTTTTATAAATACTGATCCAGTCACTCAATTTACAACTTTCAAACACTTAAAACCAACCAGTTCTTTCTGATAAAACTCACCCTAGATGTGGCATCCTCTGGATCAGCAGTAACACTGAACCTGTGACTGTCCTCTTTAGCACTCTAACCATGGTGTAATACCCTGTATAGTGAGTCCAGAGGGACACAGGTGGGGGGGGGGGCAAACTCACCCTAGATGTGGAATCCTCTGGGTCAGCAGTAACACTGAACCTGTGACTATCTCCTTTAGCACTCTCACCATGGGGTGTAGTGGTGTAGTACCCTGTATAGTGAGTCCAGATGGACACGGGCATCTATAGCCTCTGGAGGCATGTGTGTGTGTGGGGTGGGGGGGGGGGGGCAAACTCACCCTAGATGTGGAATCCTCTGGGTCAGCAGTAACACTGAACCTGTGACTATCTCCTTTAGCACTCTCACCATGGGGTGTAGTGGTGTAGTACCCTGTATAGTGAGTCCAGATGGACACGGGCATCTATAGCCTCTGGAGGCATGTGTGTGTGTGTGTGGGGGGGGGGGGGGGGTAAACTCACCCTAGATGTGGCATCTTCTGGGTCAGCAGTGACACTGAATCTGTGACTGTCACCTTTAGCACTCTCACCATGGTGTAACACCCTGTATAGTGAATCTAGAGGGACACAGGCATCTATAGCCTCTGGGGGTATATCATCAGGAACTGGGGGTGGGGAAGAGCTAGTGGGTGGCTCTGCTGATGGGTCGTCAGGAATCTCAGGGCTGGAAATAAATATGAAAAGAAGCAATAAGTTTAATACATTTACAATATTTTTTTTTTAATAACACATGTTGAGAAAGGTAGCCGAAATTTCCAACTCACAGCAGTTTCTCTTTTCATAAGGTCTTCAAAATAAATCTTATGAACATTTGTGATTTCTCAAGAACTTGGAATAGGAATCTTAAAAATTAAAACATTTTCTGACATTTTCTCATTTATCACTTTCCATCATGAAATGTATACCCCTTTGAACCCCACTTTTATATGGCAAAAATGGGATATGCAGGGTTATACCTATTTTTCTTATTAGATTGTGGGTTCTCGTTAGAACTGCCTCGGCGAGGCGGTTCTAACGTGTACCCACAATATGTTTTGAGCAAAAATAAGAAACATATCAAAGATTTTCTGATGAAATTTTCATTTTTTACAGTAGAAAAAAATCTCTGTATATTGCATGGGCAAGTTTTCATAATGCAAGCATAATAAACACAGTGAGGCTAATACCTGTTTGGAATGGATTCAGTTTTGAAGACTGTCTTTGGCAGCCGAGGCATATGTGTCCCAGATGCTACACTTAGAGCTCGCATAAAGCCTTCCTGGGCGTGACTTGCAGCACTGAAGTACAGCAGCTGAAAGAAAAAATTACTTTTTATGGTCAATATGTATCGCTAAGCTTCATGCAACGATCAGCAATATAGTGTAATTTTTATATGACTGAACTGAGCTTGAAGTCAAAAATATAAACTACCTGAATATGTTCAAGTGATAGTTGTGCTATAGGCAAAGCCATCTTATAAGAAAATAAGACTGGAGTGAATGAGCCGCAATGAGAGAAAACTGGTCTTTGGGGTTTCTGACCGGGTCTTACACAAACAGACCTGTACAGTCACAGAAGCAGACTAGAAGCTTGAAATTTCAGATTTAAGAAGAAGAGAAGTTGTACTATCCATGTAGCGAAAACAAAGGCGCAGATCAGCTTAGCAGTTACTGTGAAGCTGATCTGTGCCTTTGTTTTCGCGTAGGCAAAAATCTGGTTTTCTCACGATGCAGCATATTTAAATCTTGACCTTCCTAGATAGACCCTATTGTTTCTTACCATTTCCACATAGTCCAGTACAGCTGGTATTTTGTTGTGGTCAGCAAAGATATCAAACAATGCCGTCTTCAGCATAGACAGTCTGTCAAAGTTTTTATCTGTGTCAGGTGTTACAGCAAACCACAGATCCATCTGGAAAATATATGGTAAAATCATATGGTCAAACATACAAATGTAAACTCAAATGCAATCTGCAAAAAAAAAAAAAAATCATACTGTTCCTTGGTAACATAGCCAGTATTTTTCTGGTCCATCTCATTAAACCTGGATAGTGTCTCCAGCAGCTCAGTCTGGATTGCCTGGAGATGGGGGAAGAGTTAGGGATTCTGTTGCTAGGTAAGTCACTGTTGCTGGGTAACCTACCCTATCATATTGTTCCTTGGTTGCATAGCCAGTATTTTTATGGTCCATCTCATTAAACATTTAGAGCATCTCTAGCAGCTCAGTCTGTATGGGGGTGGGATCATAGAATCTATTGCTAGGTAACAGCTACACTGTTGCTTGGCAATATACACTAACATACTGTTCCTTGGTAACATAGCCAGTATTTTTCTGGTCCGTCACGTTGAACCTGTATAGTGTCTCAAGCAGCTCAGTCTGTGTGAGGATGGGGAGGGGCTTGGAATACTGATGCTAGGTAACAAATCAGTGTTGCTAGGTAACCTACCCTATCATACTGTTCCTTGGTAACATAGCCAGTATTTTTCTGGTCCATCTCATTAAACCTGTATAGTGTCTCCAGCAGCTCAGTCTGTGTAGGAGTAGGGATGGGTTGCGCTAGAGCAATCAGGAACCGTCGCCAGTCCACATACTCACTGTCTGACGAGGCACCACTTGCTATATCTTGTATCTGAAAGCACACAGATAATATTGATCAGGTATGTGCATATCTGTGATCAATAAAAATGAAATGTTAACAAAAGGGTCAACATGCTAAAAATGATTCATACTTTTATGTCAAATGATTTATTTAGTAAACATTTTTCCTGTAAAATTGTAGGGACTAAATGCCTACAATGACTTCAAATGGATAATTTTATTTTGTTTGGTGTTTAATACTAGACAAAAGCTTTGATTTCATCAGATTGGCTCCAATTCATTCCACTAGTTACCATCAGGATAACATGTCCGTGTATTGAATACTCCCTTAAACCCCACTTTTATACAGTAAAACTGGGTATGCAGGGGTATACCTATATTTCTTATTTTTCCTCCAAAACATAGATTGTGGGTACTCGTTAGAACTGCCTCGGCAAGGCGGTTCTAACGTGTACCCACAATCTATGTTTTGAACAAAAAAAAAGAAGAATATCAAAATTTTCTGCTGAAAATTTTCAATTTTTACAACTTAAGAAAAATCTATATATTACTTGGTTTGTTTTCCTAATGCAATGACATTATTATTTTTTTTATTTTTATTTTTTATTTTCTAAATAAGTTTTACCTCACTTTCAGGATTATTTCAGCTCATATGAGACGGGCCAATCAGTAGGTGGGCGAAAATGGGAGAACCCCGAGAAAAACCACCTGGCACACCCGCAAGCAGAACTTGGCTTGTCTCACATGTGGCCAGTGCGGGGCTTGAACCCACACCAGACACAGCGGTGAGATGATCGAGTGGTTAAGAAACAGCGCTCTTAACCCCTCGGCCACAGGGGCTGCTGCAATGACATTACCTGTTGTGGTGTAATGTTGAGCCAAGCATCCGGCATCTGCTCCATGCCATGGGTTACTGCCACCATATTCTCAAATGTCTCTATAAATGATTTGGTAGACAGCACTCCTGTGGGGGCTGTGGTTATGAACTGAAATATATCATTAGTCAGAAAATGCATGAACAGACATTCAAATAGACAAATTAATTTAACTTGCAAGTGGCATCATCATAAGTTTAACATGTGGTTCAAGCTGGGATATCCATGGCTTGCTGTAGGCATTTGAGCTGCCTCATGGGAAAACCAACAATCTACATATGCGAAAACAAAGACGCAGATCAGCTTTGCGGTAACCTGATCAGCGCCTTTGTTTTCGCTACACGGATAGTACACTTCCTCTTCTTCTTAAATCCGAAATTTCAAGCTTCTAGCCTGCTTCTGTGATTGTACAGTCTGATTTGTGTCGGACTTGTTCGGAAACCACAATGTTGGTTTTCCCACGAGGCGGCTCATTTATAAGTTGTACATCCTTGAGTACACAAACAATTCCATGTCATTGCTGCAAGTTGTTCAGCTTAGGGTATCCACATAATCAAAACAAGTAAACATGGTTTCATAAGGCTTGCTACACAGCTTCTGTAGGTTAACTGTTTAACCAGAGGACCATTGGTCCTGAGAACGCTCACCTGAAGCCTGATCTTGGAGTAATAAGTCATAATGAAATGACCTTGACCTTGAATACTCACACACCTTTATTGACTTCATAAGTTGTCTGCATCTGCAAAGTTTCAGGTCTCAGGCTGCAATAGTTTCCAAACCCAGTGATTTCTGAGAAAACCATAATTTTAATTTTGATATTTAAATGACATGGGCCAAGGTCAAGACATGACCTTGGCCTTAAATAATTACTTACCTTCATTGACTTTATAAGTTGTCTGCATCTAGCAACTTTCAGGTCTCAGGCTGCAATAGTTTGTTTTCGCCTTTTCCCATGTGAAAGCCTATGTTTCCAAAATTGACCTTGCCGTAAAATAGGTCAAGGTCATCATAGGGTCATCATTTCAACAAACTATGATGGGCTGGAGTCCCAAATGCTACATACCAAGTTTCATGAAAATCGGCCTGCCGGTACTGGAGAAGAAGATTTTTGAAAGGTTTTTACCATATATGGGCGTGGCGGCCATCTTGGTCATGTGACCTGGATTTCGCGATCAAACTTTCATCTCCCCTACCCATGGATGCTCCACATAAAATTTCACTTTGATTTGCCAAGCAGTTTCAGAGATCTTTGAAAAGTGTGTATGGACAACAGACTGGCCAAGGTCAAGAGATGACCTTGACCTATATTAATCACATACCTTCATCTACTCCATTAGTTGTTTGCATCTACCACTTTTCAGGCCTCAGGCTGCAATAGTTTTCAAAAAATCCATAGTTTTCACTTCTTCCTATGTAAAAGCCTATGTTTCCAAATTTGACCTTGCCGTAAAATAGGTCAAGATCATCCAAGGGTCATCATTTTATCAAACTATGATGGGCTGAGGTCCCCGATGCTACATACAAAGTTTCGTGGAAATCGGCCCACCGGTTCTGGAGAAGAAGATTTTTGAGTGGTTTTAACCATATATGGGCGTGGCGGCCATCTTGGTCATGTGACCTGGATTTCGCGATCAAACTTTCGTCTCTCCTACCCATGGATGCTCCACATAAAATTTCACTTTGATTGGCCGTGCAGTTTCAGAGAAGATCTTTGAAAACTGTGTATGGACAACAGACTGGCCAAGGTCAAGAGATGACCTTGACTTATATTAATCAAATACCTTCATCTACTCCATTAGTTGTTTGCATCTACCACTTTTCAGGCCTCAGGCTGCAATAGTTTTCAAAAAATCCATAGTTTTCACTTCTTCCTATGTAAAAGCCTATGTTTCCAAATTTGACCTTGCCGTAAAATAGGTCAAGGTCATCCAAGGGTCATCATTTTAACAATCTATGATGGGCTGAGGTCCTCAATGCTACATACCAAGTTTCGTGGAAATCGGCCAGCCAGTTCTGGAGAAGAAGATTTTTGAGTGGTTTTTACCATATATGGGCGTGGCGGCCATCTTGGTCATGTGACCTCGATTTCACGATCAAACTTTCGTCTCCCTTACCCATGGATGCTCCACATAAAATTTCACTTTGATTGGTCGCGCAGTTTCAGAGAAGAAGATCTTTGAAAAGTGTGTATGGACAACAGACTGGCCAAGGTCAAGAGATGACCTTGACTTATATTAATCAAATACCTTCATCTACTCCATTAGTTGTTTGCATCTACCACTTTTCAGGCCTCAGGCTGCAATAGTTGTCAAAAAATCCATAGTTTTCACTTTTTCCTATGTAAAAGCCTATGCAGTGTTCCTTTTCAGGCAATTTTGGGGCCGAAATTCGGCCCCATTCCCAATGGCAAAACACCACCATTTTTCCCAATTGACCCAGAAAAATTCCCAATCAAAAATGCCAAAAAATCAGAACTTGAAAGTTCGTTTTCGATAGCCACGAAAACTAATGACTATTATATTTTTACCTTTGTTGAAGTTAATACTGTAAGTAATTGTAGTCTAACTTCCTCTGATATCAAATCTAATGTATTTGAAACATGTTGAGTGTAAAATCCCTCATAATAATCAGTTTTGGCTGCTCCGATTTCACCAAATTGTAGAGCATATCTTCCGACTTTGTGCCTAATTTTGGACAGCACTAGTAATCAACACAAAAAGAAATCTGTGTCAGACATGTGTTAGGTTGAATGAAAAAGCATCCAAACACCAAATTATGTACTGGAGAATGAATATGACACTCAACATCCACAGAATATTATTCTAAAAGTATTGACTTTTAGAAAAAATAATTTTACAAGTACTGGCTTATGGAGAAATAATTATAAAGATTTTGAGAAAAAGTAAGTTTATAGAACTAAGTTGCCATTGTAACTCGGTATTGCTACATAGAGATATTTTATCTATGTTATCAAATTAAACAAGGTATCACTTAAAGAATTTTACGCCGCGACTTTTTCCCAATTTGGGCATTTCGCGCGTTATTTTTCCCAATTGCAAGGGCCCCGCCCCCATTCCCAAAAATGTGAAAAGGAACACTGCTATGTTTCCAAATTTGACCTTGCCGTAAAATAGGTCAAGGTCATCCAAGGGTCATCATTTTAACAATCTATGATGGGCTGAGGTCCTCAATGCTACATACCAAGTTTCGTGGAAATCGGCCAGCCAGTTCTGGAGAAGAAGATTTTTGAGTGGTTTTTACCATATATGGGCGTGGCGGCCATCTTGGTCATGTGACCTCGATTTCACGATCAAACTTTCGTCTCCCTTACCCATGGATGCTCCACATAAAATTTCACTTTGATTGGTCGCGCAGTTTCAGAGAAGAAGATCTTTGAAAAGCGTGTATGGACAACAGACTGGCCAAGGTCAAGAGATGACCTTGACCTATATTGATCAAATACCTTCATCTACTCCATTAGTTGTTTGCATCTACCACTTTTCAGGCCTAAGGCTGCAACAGATTTCAAAAAATTCCATAGTTTTCACTTTTTCCTATGTAAAAGCCTATGTTTCCAAATTTGACCTTGCAGTAAAATAGGTCAAGGTCATCCAAGGGTCATCATTTTATCAAACTATAATGGGCTGAGGTCCTTGATGCTACATACCAAGTTTCGTGAAAATTGGCCCACCGGTTCTGGAGAAGAAGATTTTTGAGTGGTTTTTACCATATAAGGGCGTGGCGGCCATCTTGGTCATGTGACCTAGATTTCGGGATCAAACTTTGGTCTCCCCTACCCATGGATGCTCCACATAAAATTTCACTTTGATTGGCCAAGCAGTTTCAGAGAAGAAGATCTTTGAAAAGTGTGTATGGACAACAGACTGGCCAAGGTCAAGAGATGAACCTTGACCTATATTAATCACATACCTTCATCTACTCCATTAGTTGTTTGCATCTACCACTTTTCAGGCCTCAGGCTGCAATAGTTTTCAAAAATCCATAGTTTTCACTTTTTCCCATGTAAAAGCCTATGTTTCCAAATTTGACCTTGCCGTAAAATAGGTCAAGGTCATCCAAGGGTCATCATTTTATCAAACTATGATGGGCTGAAGTCCCTGATGCTACATGCCAAGTTTCGTGGAAATCGGCCCACCGGTTCTGGAGAAGAAGATTTTTGAAGGGTTTTTACCATATATGGGCGTGGCAGCCATCTTGGTCATGTGACCTGGATTTCGAGATCAAACTTGAAATGCCACTACCCAAGGAGGCTCCACATAAAATTTCAACTAGATCGGCCAAGCGGTTTCAGAGAAGAAGATCTTTGAAATTGTGGACGACGACGGACGACGGACGGACGGACGCCGGATCATGGCTATCCTATTAGCTCACCTTGTGAGCCTTCGGCTCAGGTGAGCTAAAAAGGGAATGTACCTGATTATAGTGGCTCATTAATTGAGCCACCGTGAATGTGTCCACCATGGGCTGTTCAGGTTCTACCTGGGGGGTGGGTGGCGCAGGGCTTCTCATCACCTCCAAATCCTAAAAGAGCAAAACAAGGTTTTAGTTCACATGTCCTTAGTAGTAAATGGGCATTTGACAATCACTGCTCAAAGGCAGAAGATGAGCATATGCCCAAGACATGGTGTGGCTATTATTGCAACTATGCTGGGCTATGACATACCACATTCACCTTTAACTTTTTCACAATTGGATAAATCTTTCAATTTTCAATATAACAGAATATATCAATCAGGAGAGAAAAAGGTAAACATTCTAGCCTATGCTGAAACATTTTAATATTTGAGCCGCATCATGAGAAAACCGGATTTTTGCCTAGGCGAAAACAAAGGCGCAGATCAGCTTCGCGGTAACCGCGAAGCTGATCAGCGCCTTTGTTTTCGCTACTCGGATAGTACAATTCCTCTTCTACTTGAATCCGAAATTTCAAGCTTCTAGCTCTTTTCTGAGCTTGTTCAGGCCGGTTTGTGTCGGACCTGGTCGGAAACCCCGAAGACCGGTTTTCTCGCGTCGCGGCTCAATTATGAAAAGTCTGCATGAAAAGAATACAGTTTAAGACAATACCAGTTTAATACCTCATTCAGTAAGAAGTCTTCCTGTATCAGCACCAGTTCTTGTTTGATTCTCTGACGATTCTCTATGGCATCTCTTACCACCTCTGACATATGGTCAATGCTGCAAAACAGAAATCAAACTCATAGAATCTGTTACATTAATAATGTCACAAAAATAGCTTGTATTTGCAAACAAAGTTTCCTACAATGCGAGAATTTCGCCCACCTGAAATAACATAAAGCATAATACAGGTTTGGATTTTAGGCCATGGTGGAGCATACTGATTTAAGAGACATAGTAAATAACTACCCTGTGACCAAAAATAAACCCATTTATCACGCAAGGATTAGTAAACAGATGAAATGGCGAGCTTTCAGCGAGTCATTTCATATGTTTATGGTCCGAGCGTGATAAATTGGTTTATTTTTGCTCACATGGTAGTTATTCACTTTATAATGCAACGAAAGCCGACAAATTTCGCAAAAAAACCCTCACCCGATGTGAGGAGATTTGCTTACCGCCATTTTGTTTATTTAGTCAACAGCTCATCAATCACTCCACAGAACGACTCCTCAAAATTTTCCACCATAGCTGTACATTTTGTTGTTAATTTGTATTTTTCTTGCCCACTGCTTCATCTACATAACATTGCATAACAATGGTGGAGATTGACGTAACAAAATGTGACTAAATTTGACGTCATTGGCGTGCTACTTTTTGGTGCATTAAACAAAATTGTAACGCAGTCTTTATTTAGTCAGTAGGGGTGGCCTTTATTAGGTCAGTAGCTAAATAAAGTTTCTGTTTATGAACCCCCCTTTATTAGGCCGATATGTAGGGTTGTTGCATTATAAATTGTTATTTTTTTCATATATTTCTTCTCTTTTATTGAGTCTGATCCGGGAGTCTGATTCATGAATTTTCTAACTGTTATATATAATTGATTCAATAATATTGATTCTTTTAAAAGCTATTACTTATAATTTATATATATATAATCAAAGGGGAGTAACCCAATTAATTAATATATATTTCTTTTTATGTTTCTACAATTTATTATCTAGAACTTTGTAGAAGAATGTCATTGATTATTTTTATCACTGTTATATAATTTAGAAGTATAGAAAATTCTATGAGCACTTTGTGGATAATTCCAGATGAAAATGGAGTGAGTGTTTTTTTTTACCATAAGTTAAAAATATATTTAGGACTATGTATACTGAGATCTCGAAGGGTCTAGTGGACTCTCGTTTAGTCTTGATGGTCGTTGCGGCCTTGAATTCTCTCTGGAGAATTCTAAATTCTCTTTGGAGAATTTAAAAGAACTTTCGTTTAGTTCGTTTCTTTTCTAGAGAAAAGTTTATTATATCATTCTCTAGAAACCTGGAGAATTTCCTTAGATGTATAAATATAGGTCCCAATTCAGTCGTAGGTATTCAGAAATTTGAAGTGGTTTAAAGTATATAATTTTGGTTGTTTCACTAGTGTTTTGGATTAGAATAAAAGTGTGGATTAAAATATACATGTGCTCATATTCTGGTTACTGGATTGTGGACTTACATTTGAGGGACAGGGACTTATTTGACATTAACTTTGTAAGTTATTTATTTACTTATCTGTTTGTTTGTTTGTATGTATTTGCAGCATTTATTGTTTTTCGCTGTACCTGTCTAGTTACGCTAGGTCGTAACACTAACATAGCCTTGTCACAGTTAAAATGTATATGTATAGTCAGTCTATGGATGTAATATTCTCCTAATGGGCCCCGAATCATTTTACCTTTCCATTTCTTTGAGGTATCTAGCCCCTAACCAATCATTCATGTCCTTGAATGCATTGTCTCCCTTGTTTTTGAGATCTTGTATAACGGCCATGGCAGTCAACTTGATCAGCTCCATACGCTTCTTCGTAGCTTGTTCTGCAATGGTAAAGCAAACAGTTAGTATTAAGACTGAGCAGTCTCGTGGGAAAACCAACAATGTGGTTTCCGAACAGGTCCGACACAACCGGCCTGTACAGTCACAGAAGCAGGCTAGAAGCTTGAAATTACGGATTTAAGAAGAAGAGGAATTGTACTGTCCGTGTAGCGAAAACAAAGGTGCTGATCAGCTTCGCGGTTACCGCGAAGCTGATCTACGTCTTTGTTTTCGCATATGCAGATTGTTGATTTCCCATGGGGTGGCTCATGTATTAAAAGTATATTGAAAATGCAAACAACAAAGCTCTTCAGACTCTAAGTCAATTTTGTTTTTTTGAAGAACTGGTGGAACAAGCTTAGGAAATGTTCCTCTCTTGTTTCTGGTTACCTTCCCGCTCTTATAATCTCAGATACTTGATACTGTAGCCCACAAACAATTCATTATGACAGAAAGCTTACCTTCTTCCTGTATGGCAAAGAAATATTCCTGTTTCATCTTCTCTCTGGCTTCCTTGTTGGATTTGTCAATCTCTGACTCTGTCTCTGATGCTACAAGTAAATAAGCGAGTACATGTATATAGTCACATTTTTAATCATCTTTGAAAGTTGCAAAACCCCAAAAATGGCTGAATGGTACTTTTTCCCATCTACTTTGATATTTTGATACAAATTATATGAGGACCTGTATATACCATAACCTTTCATTTTTAAATATATACATGTTGAAATTTTCTGGATCAGTGTCTGATTATCGCGGTCTAAAGATTTTTGAGTTACTAGCTTAACAATACTCATGGACAGCCTGTGGCATAGCCTGTCCTTCCTCTTTCTTCCCTCCTTTCTTAGGAGATGGACTTCTACTCTTCTTTCCCTTCCCCTTAGGTTTGGGTTTACTGGCCGCAGCCACAATTTTCTGTCATTAGATCAGGTATAAATGAATAAATACTTACGGACAGGTTGTGGTGTAGCCTGCCCTTCATCCTTCTTTCCTCCTTTCTTGGGAGACGGACTCCTACTCTTCTTTCCCTTCCCCTTGGGTTTGGGTTTACTGGCAGCAGCTGCAGCAGCGATCTCACGCTGTCGGGCCTCTTCTTTCTGTCTCTCAGCCTCTTCAGCTGCTTCCCGGGCTGCTTCTTCCGCTGACATCTATTATACAAAATTAATGTTTAAAATCACAGATCCTTGAAGCTTTATATTACCTAAATTTTTAACACGAATAGTGTATAGATGTTTGAGGTTCAACATAATCCTGAAATCCAAATCTTAACAATAGTCACTAGTGTCTTTGTACACTTCTGAAACTTTTACGAGTTTGGGTCACATTTAACTTACTGTATTGGTTCTAATTAGCGCACATGCTCCAATAAGCGCTCACCCTGGTTGTTTCCAAAAAACACGTACATAATCGCACACACCTCAACTAGTATATTGGTAATTTATACCAATTTTCCACATTAATACCATATTAGCCGCACTAAAACTTAACCTTAAATGATACAACACAATTTTGAAACGATTGGAACACTAAATTGACATCATATATGATATTTTTGACTTGGTTATTTCAGTCGTTAATGTGTTGTTTTCGCTTGCAGTGTGCACTAATTGGAATGATATTTTGTTACCTTAACTTTTAGTTATTTTGAAAA
The DNA here is from genome assembly GCA_964017185.1 of Rugalucina vietnamica. NCBI lineage: Eukaryota > Metazoa > Mollusca > Bivalvia > Lucinida > Lucinidae > Rugalucina > Rugalucina vietnamica. The sequence continues at coordinate 74,357,542 of OZ024873.1, read as the reverse complement.
GTAAAGCGCACTGTGTGCTAAAGAACAAATACAGTAAATCAACAAAATATGTTGATGAATTTTATGTCAATTGGCAATTTTGTACTGGAATGTCTTGTAATACCTAATTCAACTTTCAAATGAAAGTACCAACCTTCTTGTCACCCTTTCAAAACTTATCAAATATGCACTCTTATGAAAACAGACAATATCATCTCCAACAGTGAAAAAAATGACAGTGCAAAAGTCCATGCAACTTTAAATAAAACACAAATGGAACCAATGCAACTTCAGCAAATACAAGTGATATACTTACTGACATCTGCAGATACATGCAATGAAATGTAGTTTTTACATTAGCCACGTCATGAGAAAACTGGATTTTTGCTAAATGCGAAAACAAAGACGCAGATTAGCTGTACAGTAACTGCACAGTTGATCAGCACCTTTGATTTCACCACTCGGATAGTACAATTTCTCTTTTTTTTTAAATCCAAAATTCCAAGAGACTAGCTACATTATCTCCTGTGACTGTACAGCTCAGTTTGTGTCGGACCTCGGGAACCCCGATGATCAGTTTTCTCACGTCGCGGCTCAATGTCATGATGTTTTGTTAAAATTTGTATTTGGGAATTATTTACGAACAAATATGGCTTAGTAAACTGTATTTTCTTGTTTTGCTAGCAGGCCTGGATGTGAAAGTAGAGTATTTGGGTATTAGTTCCTCCCATGTTGCCAAACGGAATCAAGAAGTTTTCCAAAGGAGGCAAACATTGTGATTTCTCAATATGATTCATTTAAACATTTTAATGATTAAAAGCAATCTTACTGTTACCCACCATATTAGAGAGGTAGCTAGTGGCAGTGTAGAAGGCATCAAACACAAGCTTCTCGTCAGGGTCTGTGGGCGGTACCGGACTCTCGTAGCCCTCTTCACGCTTCTTCTTATCCTTGGCTTTAGCTGCGGCAGCTGCTTTCTGGTCTAGGTCAGCAGAGGTGGGTCGGCGGGGAACCAGAGGGATTCTGTAAACCATTTTAATTGATATTATGTAAATAATAAAGATCAGTGGAGATGGTCTATGGGAAACAAAGGGGATTATGTTAAGTATTTCATTGATATTGTTAAACTATGATCCTATTTGAGCCTGTGCGTGAGAAAACCAACAATCTGCCTATGCGAAAACAAAGACGCAGATCAGCTTCGCGGTAACCGCGAAGCTGATCAGCGCCTTTGTTTTCGCTACACGGATAGTACAGTCCCTCTTCTTCTTAAATCCAAAATTTCAAGCCTCTAGCCATCTTCTGTGCTTGTACAGCCCAGTTTGTGTCGGACCTGGTCAGAAACCCAAATTGTTGGTTTTCTCACGCACAGGCTCATTTCTTATCTATGGCCTTGCAGGCTTAGTGAGCTGGCAATGAACAAGAGGATTCTGGGAATAAAGTTACATTGCACGAGTGGGTGTGAGAAAACTTGATTTTTTTGTTTATTTCTCAACAGAATATTTTATTAAGAATGTTATAATTGCAAATTAAAGGCATTGAAAACAATTCAAATGATTGTAGTTTGTGTGTTTTTTAATCAGTATTACGTCCATTTCAAGATTATTTCAGCTCATCTGATATGGGCCAATCAGTAGGTGGGGCAAAAATGGGAGAACCTCGAGAAAAACACCTGGCATACCCGCCAGCAGAACTTGGCTTGTCTCACATGTGGCCCGTGTGGGGCTCGAACCCACACCAGACACAGCCGTGAGATGATCAAATGGTTAAGAGTATTAATGAAATCAGCCCTCTTCACCACTAAGTCACAAGCGCCACCCCAAATGATTGTAGTTTAAAGCGCATTCGTTCAGAAAAAAAAGAGAACATTTCAACAGTGTAATAAAAAAACAAAAAAGAACTATAACAAGTTTCAATGCAATAAAGAACATGCAACAAAAGATGAACACAACTTGTTTATAAAAGAGCCTTACAAGACATGAAGAACAGAATCATCAGGAAAACATGTCCGTGTATGTATACCCCCTTGAACCCCACTTTTATATAGAGAAAATGGGGTTTGCAGGGGTATACCTATTTTTCTTATTTTTGCTTCAAAACATAGATTGTGGGTACTCGTTAGAACCGCCTCGGCGAGGCGGTTCTAACGTGTACCCACAATCTATGTTTTGAGCAAAAATAAGAAAAATATCAATTTTTTTCAGCTGAAAATTTTCAATTTTAAAAGCTCAAAAAATCTCTGTATATTGCATGGGCAAGTTTTCATAATGTGAAAATGATTAATACTGATTCAGCAGAATTAATAGATTTGAAAATTCCATGCACCAAGAAAATGCTGCACTTAAAATACATTACGAAAACTTGCCCATGCAATATACAGAGATTTTTTGAGCTTTAAAAACTGAAAAAATTCAGCTGAAAAATTTTGATATTTTTCTTATTTTTGCTCAAAACATAGATTGTGGGTACACGTTAGAACCGCCTCGCCGAGGCGGTTCTAACGAGTACCCACAATCTATGTTTTGGAGCAAAAATAAGAAAAATAGGTATACCCCTGCAAACCCCGGTTTTACTATATAAAAGTGGGGTTTAAGGGGGTATATATTGCACGGACTTGTTTTCCTGATGATAAGATATTTATATTTGTGTCTCCCTATGTGTAAGGCTCATGTAACTTTTGATAAATTCTTGCCTGCCAAATCTCCTTGGCCCATGCTCAAGTGTATCTTGACTATAAGAAATCATCAAAGGACAAAAAACTTTCTGCCATTAATAAATTACAAATTTGAGTACATAACAAAATGTCATCATGGGCCCCACCATATATGTGACATTAAAGAGAAAACCCATTTTTGAGCAAAACTATGCGAGCAAAGATGCCAAATATTGCACAAACCATCCAAATTCTATTTGTTTAAAGCTGTTAGCTACTTATTGGTCGCACAGCTAGGGATCAAATTCATAATTCATGGTTAACAAGCAGTTTTATAAAGCTTCAGTTACAATAACAGATATGTATTATATTTAGGCTTAATGCTGTTATTTATCTTAATGATTTCTGTTTCTTTTCAGTCTTACTCTGTTGTACTTGTCACTTTTGTATTTACTTGATGCTAGCCAGATGGCTACTACTGGGAAAGAACTTGTCATCTTTCATCTTGTAGCATTTTTGTGATGTTCTGTACTGTACTCTTTCTTTTCCGGTCTGGGTTTGGGATTTTATATTTGAATGTACAATCTCTTGTGTCTTCTGTTCTTACTTTAATATCATTTTCAATACAAAACTACATTACCTTTTCCCCGCCTCTGGAGGTGGTACAGCCTCAGGCTGCTTTTCTTTCTCCTTACTCTTGTCTCGCCTCTTCCCTGACGGCGTCCTTGACCTAGATTTAGTGCCCTTGGGAGATTTCTCTCGAGGAGACTTTGACCTTGAACCCTTAGGTGACCTTGGAGACTTGCCGGACCTGGGTCGGTCGGATTTACCAGTCCCAGGGCGTTCGTCAGGGGTTGGGGTTGCGGCCTCACTACCAGACTTTTCAGGAGAGCCTGGTCGCTCTATTGGTAACTGTTGAAATGGGTAAAGATAACTGTACAGTTGATATAAAATTTTAACTTCAGATCAATCAATAAAACCTAATTTCCCATTTTTCTTGTCAAAAATGTTCTTCCTGAAAATTCATAGGGCTCTCAGTAGAAGGTAAGTTTTCTATTTAATTTTGGCTATTTTGCATCCCCACCCCCATACTTTTCAAAGTTGTGTTTCTACTATTTAATGAAAATTCTGACATATATAACTAAACACAACATGTAAATTTTAATTACTGCACCTACCTCAACAAGTGGCAGTCTGGCATAATTAACATTAAGCTCATCTGGAATCTCTCCCTCCATACCACGATAATAATCCTTTAGCATTCTTGTCGTATCCTGGAACCTATCCAGCTCAGCCTGCATCAGCGTGATGTAGAAATTACTGAGCACACCCAGCCGGTCATCCAGCCAGCCATCATTCATCACGGTCTCACGTTCTGCTTCGGCCTGCTCCTTCCGTTCGTCACAGATGTTCCAGAGACGTTCCCGGAGATCATCGATACGTTGGTGCAGTTCCATCTTGGTCTCCTCGTCATCCCGCATGTCGTCAGGGACTTCGTTGTAATCCTGGGAGACAAGAAGGGGGAATACGTTTGCATATACTTTGTTTGAGTTGAGGTTTAATGTCTCCTGTCAATGTTTCAGTAATTTCGGGATGGACCATTACTTCTTGAGTATACGATTTAAGAAGTTTTTTGAATTTTCTCTTTTTTCTGCCTTTTTGACCAGTCATTACAAAAGTCAGGCTATTATTTTACATTGTTACGTGCCAGGCGTAACTAGAAGATTAAGGAAACCAACAAGTTGGTTAGCCAGCAACAAGCTTTGTTTAAAATTTAACAAATCTATTTAGAAGTGATTTAACCAGTAATTACATGTGAAACAATCAAAAGCATATATACAATCAAACAAAAATGAATGTACAATACCTTTCAAGATGTTAATTCCCTTAAAGAATGTCTGAATGTCCCTCAGAATTTTTTAACACAAGTCTGTATCAGTTTCTGATCCCAAGAATTAAAGTTTGTTTCAAAATAGCACTATGTCCCAATCCAGAATCGAATATCACAAAGTAATCCAAGAATAAGTTTAAATTCCAGTAAGATAGATTTTGACTTCTTAATAGTAACAGTACCCAAAGATTGTCCTTATGAAAATTTGTAGCCCTTATATAGCACTGAGGAACATTCAGGATTCTTCCAGCAAATTCTGTGATATCATATACTAAAAATAACAAGTTGTTTACCAAAATTTAATCTTCTGGAATATTCTAGAGAGGCCATTATCCTTCCACAATATTCCTTTGACATAAAAAAGATTTTTCTAGAAGATTCTACATCTTTCCAGGTTCTTCCAGATTTTTCCGGACTTTTCTGTCAAAGAACAATTTGAAATTTCTAGAAAATTCTGAAGTAAACAACCTGTTTATGTCCAATATCTGGGACACTAAAAGTAAATAATTGCTAAGGACAACAAGTAAACATCATATGTATAACATCATACTTTCCTGGGCATACTCCCTTGGGAAGTTTACCAGTACTGAATGCACATCTTTCAACAAGTAACTGTCATACATAACACTTCCCCTCTTCAAAGAAAAGAAAGTTTTATAAAATAAAGCTTTCTTTTGCAATACTGGATAATTGTATACAATATGTTTAGCAAAATTTGTGCAAAACTAATCAAATACAACAGCACAAAGCTGGACATCAGCATTGTAGAGGCACTTAAGCTCTGCTTAGGGTGTCTGGAATGATATTATCTCTTCCTTGGATATGTCTGATGTCAAGATTGTGCTCTTGCAACATGAGACTCCACCTGAGTAAACGCTGGTTCTTGTTTTTCATTTTATGTATGAAAGTCAGTGGATTGTGGTCACTGAAGACAACAATTGGTGCATGTGAAGAAGCTAAGTAAACTTCAAAGTGCTGAAGTGCAAGGATTAGAGATAGGCATTCTTTCTCTATGGTAGAGTAATTTCTCTGATGCTTGTTAAACTTTTTGGAAAAATAACAAACAGGATGGTCAACACCATTGTAATCTTCTTGCAACAATACACTGCCTGCACCAACATCACTGGCATCTACAGCCAACTTGAACTCTTTGTCAAAACTTGGTGCTAAGAGAACCGGAGCACTTCTAAGTATGGCCTTGAGCTTATCAAATGACTTCTGGCAGTCATCTGTCCAAACATACTTGGCCTTCTTACCAAGCAAGTTTGTCAGAGGCTCAGCTATAGCCGAGAAGTTGTTGCAGAATTTCCTGTAATATCCAGCCATACCCAGAAAGCGCATCAGTTGTCTTTTGCTAGTAGGTACAGGAAAATCTGAGATAGCCTCAACTTTAGCTTCTACAGGTTTTACCTGACCTTGACCTACAATGTGTCCAAGAAATGTCAAGTTTGCATGGCAAAATTCACTTTTTGCCAAGTTCACAGTTAGTTTAGCATCACTTAGCCGGTCAAAGAATGTTCTGATTGTCTGCAAGTGTTGTTGCCACTCCTCACTGAAGATAATAGCGTCGTCGATATAGGCTTTACAGCCATCCAGATTGGAAATCAAACTGTTGACCAGCCGCTGAAAAGTCGCAGGCGAGTTCTTCATTCCAAATGGCATAACTTTATACTGGTACAGTCCATCTGGTGTAACAAATGCCGAGATCTCCTTTGCTCTGTCCGTGAGGGGTATCTGCCAAAATCCCTTTAGCAGATCGAACTTTGTAACATACTTGGCATGTCCAATATTATCAATGCAGTCATCGATTCGTGGGATGGGAAAAGTGTCTGTTTTAGTGACAGAATTGACTTTTCGATAGTCTGTGCACATTCTAAATGTCCCGTCTGGCTTTGGTACAAGAATACAAGGAGAACTCCATTCACTTTGGCTGGGTTCAATGAAATCATTGTCCAGCAAATATTGAACTTCTTCCCTGAGATATTGCAGTTTTACAGGGTTCATTCTGTAAGGATGTTGCTTTACAGGTTTTGAACCTTCAATAATGTCAACATCATGATAGATTTTGTCAGTTCTGGATGGAATGTCCGGAAATAAGTGCTCATATTCGAGAACTAACTGTTTCAGTTCAAGTCTTTTGTCTGAATCAAGGTGAGACAGTTTCTGATCAAGATTCTGTAGTATGTCAGAATTCTGGAGTTTCGATGACGAGGAATCAGATTTCTCCAAGTTGAAGTCCTCAGAGTCCATTTGATTTTGTTCATGAGGGACAGAATTAACTATATTTACTGATGAAATAACAGAACTATCCCTATCAATATACTTCTTGAGCATATTAATGTGACATAGCTGTTTTTGCTTGCGCCTCCCAGGAGTGTTAACAATGTAATTCACGTCACTTAACTTTTTATCAACAGTATACGGGCCATAATATCTAGCTTGTAAAGGTCTGCCAGGAATGGGCAAGAGAGCAAGTACCTTGTCTCCAGGTTCAAAATTTCTGTCTTTAGCATTTTCATCATAACGAATCTTCATTTTGCTTTGAGCAGATTTGAGATTGGACCGAGCTGCATCACAGGCCTTTGATATTTTGTTTTTGAAATCAGACACATACTGAAGTAAGTTCAAAGAACTGTCATCATCTGAGAGAAATTTCTCTTTTAGAAGTTTTAACGGTCCACGTACAGTGTGCCCAAAAACAAGCTCAAATGGGCTGAACCCCAGAGACTCTTGTACAGATTCTCTTACAGCAAATAGAAGCAAGTGTATGCCTTCATCCCAATCTTTTTCAGTGTCAAAGCAGTAAGATCTGATCATGTTTTTCAAAGTTTGATGGAATCTTTCTAAGGCACCTTGGCTTTCAGGGTGGTAAGCCGACGACTTGTATTGCTTAATTCCAAGTTCGTACATAACTTGCTGAAAAATTCCTGACATAAAATTTGAGCCCTGGTCTGACTGTATAGATTTTGGGAGGCCTACAAATGTGAAGAACTTCACAAGTGCATTAACTATTGTTTTAGCCTTGATATTTCTGAGTGGGATAGCTTCAGGAAAGCGAGTTGAAGCACACATTATGGTCAGAAGATATTCACAACCTTTCTTTGTTTTGGGTAAGGGACCTACACAATCAATAATCACTCTGCTGAAAGGTTCATCAAAGGCAGGAATGGGCTGTAACTGAGCTTTAGGAATAGTCTGATTGGGTTTTCCTACCATCTGACAAGTGTGGCAGGATTTGCAGTGTTGAGATACATCAGATTTTATTCCTGGCCAGTAGAAATGATTAAGGATCTTGTGATAGGTCTTATTTACACCTAAATGGCCTGACATTGGAGTTTCATGGGCCAAGTTTAAGATTTCAGGGCGATAAACCCTAGGGATCACAATTTGGTGGTTAACAGTCCACTCATCTTCTGCTGAGACATCTGGAGGACGCCATTTTCTCATTAATATGCCATTTTTGACATAATAGCAAACAGGGACCTGGGATATTTCTTTTTCATCTAAAGCCCTTTCAAATAAAGGCGAGATCTCAGAATCACTGTGTTGTTCTTTACAAAGCTGTGACCTTTACATCTGGTCATGACCTTGATCATTTGACGTTGAGGGTGAAAGGTCATTTTCTGACCCCGACCTTGGATTGCTAGGGTCAGTCTGAATATCAGACTGACTAGGGGAAAGAGATGTTGAAATCTCTTTATTAAAGGACTGACCTATCAAAGTGTCAGTTAAATTTATGTCCTGCATCCCATCATATAATTTGGCTTTCTTAGCCATTGCCCTAGTAACAGCACAAGAAGGGTAAAGGTCAGGAATTTCCTGCTCAATGGGATCAGGCGGTTGATCAACACATGGTGTGCTGGTCAAAAGTGGGTTTACCACAACCTTATCTCCTGCCAAATCATTGCCTAACAGCAAATGAATACCTTTAAAAGGTAAGGAAGGTCTAATACCTACAGCCACGGGACCTTTAACTAAGTCTGAGGACAAATAGATATTATGGAGGGGTACGTTAACAAATCCACACTCTACGCCCTGGATAAGGACACTTGTCCCAGAAGAAGACTTCTCGGAAAATGGCAAGGTATCTGCCAAGATAAGGGATTGAGAAGCTCCGGTATCTCGTAAGATTTTGATAGGGGTAGACTGGGCAGAGTCACTGTTAAGTGACACAAAACCATCTGATAAGAATGGTTCATAAATCTCCATAATAGAATCCTCAGAGACTGACTCTTTACAAGTTCTGGTCAGTATAGGGTTTTCTTCCTGGATACAAGACTGTGGTTTAGCCTTTAAGGAGGTGAGACCTGTCGGTTTAGCACTATCTAGATTTTCTCTTTCTTTCTTTCGTTTCAGTGCCAAACATTCAGAAATAATGTGGCCAGTTTTCTTACAATAATTACAAATTGGCTGGGATAAGGGATTTTGTCCTTTGTTTTCACTAGAAAATTTGGGTTTTGGACTGGAATTGTCAGTTGGATTACTGGGATTGGCTTTGGGACCGGACTGAGGGGAATATGGTTTTGACTGAGGGGTAATTTGCTTTGATTGAGGGTTATATGGTTTCCTAGGATATGGCTTGTTGACAAATGAAGCCTTATGAGTCAAAGCATAGTCATCAGCTAAACGTGCTGCTGTTTCCAAGTTTTCAACTTCTCTTTCGTTCAAGAAAGCCTTAACATCAGAATTTATGCACCGTTTGAATTCTTCAACAAGCATGAGCTGCCTTAGCTTTGCATGATCAGAACCTACTTTCTTTGAAGAACACCATCTATCAAATAGTTGCTCTTTTGTTCTAGCAAACTCAACATGAGTCTGGTCATGTTCTTTTCTACAGTCTCTAAATTTCTGCCTGTATGCCTCAGGGACCAGCTCATAAGCCTTAAGAATAAATTCCTTTACTGTATCATAATCTGAGCTTTGCTCAAGAGAAAGCTGAGTGTAAATTTCTCGAGCTTTACCAATTACAACACTTTGCAAAAGCAAGGTCCAGTGCTCTCTTGGCCATTTCAAGTTTTCTGCCACCTTCTCAAAATGTAAGAAATATTTGTCAACCTCTTTTTCTTGAAATGGAGGAACGAGACGAATGTGTTTTGTGACATCAAATACTGTACTAGTAGCCAAAGGCAAAGATTTTGATTTTGATTTGTCATTAAGTTCAATTTCCTTCATTCTTAACTGAAATTGCCTTTCTCTTTCTTTTTCTTCAATTTCAAATTTAAATTTTTCTTTTTCAATTTCAAGCCTTTCTTCTCTTTCTAATTTTTCTTTTTCTAACTCAATTTTTTCTCGTTCTAATTCTCTTTGTTTTTCCTTCTCTCGTTCTTCCATTTCTAACTTTTGTTTATGCATTCTTTCTTCCCGTTCTAAAGTTTCCAATCTTATTCTTTCTTCCCTTTCGGCCTTTTCTGCCCTTATTCTTTCTTCATACTCAAATTTTAGTTTTTCCATCTCAATTTGTCTTTTGATTTCTAGTTCCCTCAACTGCAAGTCAGTCTGAGTGACTAGAATCTGAGAAGTAGCCGAGGAATCAAAAATTTCCTCGTCAACAAAAAACTGAATCAAAATGTTCTTAATTTCATGTTTTAACATGGAAGTCTTGATATTTGACAACCCATAATGATCAGTTATGTCTAAGAGGTCACTCTTTTTGGCCTTATCTAACAGCTCCTGAGAAGGCGCAGCAATAAAGTCACTTAGTTTGAATGACATGGTTGCTTTTTGCTGGCTTTAGCTATTTAAACAGCAAACAGTGAAGATACTTTAGAATTTTAAATAAATTTGGTGCACAAGAAATTTCAATCCCGGACGAGCCCCCAATTCTGTTACGTGCCAGGCGTAACTAGAAGATTAAGGAAACCAACAAGTTGGTTAGCCAGCAACAAGCTTTGTTTAAAATTTAACAAATCTATTTAGAAGTGATTTAACCAGTAATTACATGTGAAACAATCAAAAGCATATATACAATCAAACAAAAATGAATGTACAATACCTTTCAAGATGTTAATTCCCTTAAAGAATGTCTGAATGTCCCTCAGAATTTTTTAACACAAGTCTGTATCAGTTTCTGATCCCAAGAATTAAAGTTTGTTTCAAAATAGCACTATGTCCCAATCCAGAATCGAATATCACAAAGTAATCCAAGAATAAGTTTAAATTCCAGTAAGATAGATTTTGACTTCTTAATAGTAACAGTACCCAAAGATTGTCCTTATGAAAATTTGTAGCCCTTATATAGCACTGAGGAACATTCAGGATTCTTCCAGCAAATTCTGTGATATCATATACTAAAAATAACAAGTTGTTTACCAAAATTTAATCTTCTGGAATATTCTAGAGAGGCCATTATCCTTCCACAATATTCCTTTGACATAAAAAAGATTTTTCTAGAAGATTCTACATCTTTCCAGGTTCTTCCAGATTTTTCCGGACTTTTCTGTCAAAGAACAATTTGAAATTTCTAGAAAATTCTGAAGTAAACAACCTGTTTATGTCCAATATCTGGGACACTAAAAGTAAATAATTGCTAAGGACAACAAGTAAACATCATATGTATAACATCATACTTTCCTGGGCATACTCCCTTGGGAAGTTTACCAGTACTGAATGCACATCTTTCAACAAGTAACTGTCATACATAACAACATGTATTTTAATTTGATGCTTTACTTTCATAACAACTAAGGCAATGCTGAGGCAGTTAGTTACTGTAGATCCGGAAATATTCGTGAGAACTTAATTTTCGCTAAAATTCGCGAATTGGTTGCATCGCGAATTCAAAGTTCTCGCTAATAAAGTCAATATAAACTCTATAGAATACACGGACACTCACTCGCGAATTTAAGAACTCGCTAATAACTCAGAAATAGAAAATTCGCGAAATAAAAGTCATGCGAAAATTTCCGAATTTACAGTATTCTATGAAATATTCCTGGGAAAGCCTCCTAAAAGTGGACAACCAGACTAGGAGGACATTCTTTTGTCATTTAATAGTGATTATGTTATGTAGGCAAATAAAATAACATTTGACGTACATACCTTCTGAAACTGTGCAACAAATTCTTGTTTGTGATCAGGTCTTCTAAGATATGCCAGAAAATCTTTCCTGAAAACAACAAGTAAAAGTTTGTACGAAGAATACTCTAAAAGATCTCGGTTTTAATTTTTATTTAATATATAGAAAAGGAAGTTTAATTATTTTCAAATTTTCCTTATAGTAGAGGCTTTTATAATGCTTTGTTTTAGAATGGGTCAGAACCATTGCAGGCTATTTATAATACTATAACCAAATTTTAATTCATTTTTCTAAGGCTAAAAGACTACTGTCTGTACACCATCTTTCAGAAACTGCATTTTTCAAAATCACACTTATCTGAAACCACACAAGAAAAATATGACCATATCATCTTTTTGCAACATAAAAGTCGTAAAAAGTGCCACAAAAATTTTGAAATCGGTTTTCTAATAAAACAATAGTTTGAATAGGCATTTTACATGTGCAAGGGATGTAATCCAAACACCTTAAAATTGAAAATCTAGCAAATCTGTGGAAAAATTTAAAGAGTGTGGAACTCGGTAATGCATACAATACAATTTAATTTTGGTTTGGTGCATTTTAAATGAAAGCTACCCAATTTAGATTTTTCCAGGAAAATGGTTACTTCCCTTGCTGACATTTTTACAATGGAAAAAAAACCCTATTCAAAATTATTATCTGGCATAAATTTTTTATTTGTTAACCGATTTTCAAAAAACTTAGCACTTTTTAAGACTTTTGGAATGTAAAATGGTGACATGGTAATGTTTTTCTTTCAGAAAAGTCAGTTTCTGAAAGATGGTGAATAGACAGTAGCATATTGAATGTCTATGGTGTGAAACTAGAGGTGTCCTCTTTGACCCACAGAAGCATTTGTTAATGTTCACCTGATTTGGAAGAAGTATCTGTAGATATTTTCTCTTTCATCTCTAACTTTCCTGAAGACAAACTTTCCATTCTTGATGTAAGTGTTCTCCACAGCTTCCCAGTGATCCGCCAGAACTTTAGCAAGATCCTAAAATACAAACATGAACCATGTAATAAGAAAGCCTGTAAAGAATCCTGTCAAATCAGTACCATCTTTTCACTGAAGAGTTAATGAGGTAACTCTATGTAAAGCCCCTGTCACACACTCACAAGTTAGAGCTATGAGTTAAGCAACTTGTAGAGAACTCGCGAATTGTCGGCAGTTGTCATACACAACTCTTCTTCACAGTCAGGAACTGGCTACAAGATATAAAATTCTCATGATTCGTGCTAACTTGTAGCTTTAATCTGTGAGTGTGTGACAACTTCTAGAATTTTCAAACATAACTCATTGCAACTCCTGTGACAACCGACAAGTTATAACTCGCACCAACTTGAAGCATGTTGTGGCTTCAACTCTTGTGTGACAAGACCTTAAAGCCTGATTATGGTTAGACTTTTATGAAAGAAAGGTGGTCCAGAATAATCAGTATGCCAATTTTCATAGAAATCAAATTAAAAAATTGTGAGTGCACAATTCCCTGCAACATATTCACTGGTCTGACAGTGCCCATCATACTTACCCCTTCAATTTTCTGATCGACAAACTCCCATTCCTCAGAGCCTGGTTGAGGAGGTGGGGGTCCTGTGGGTTCCTCGGGCTCTGGTTCAGGCTCAGGCTCTGGGGTCTTCTTCTTACCAGATCCTTTGCCCTTGGACTTGGGAGAGGAACCTGGCAAGGAAGTCATAGAAAACTGTTCAGAAAAGTTCAACATCAAATATGCAGTAGTGAAAGCCTTGTATACAATAGACTTAAACAGAAAAAGTTGTAAACTTGCTTATACTTCCTGTGTTGAGGCTTAGCATCAACAATTTTCCAGACATATTGGAATGAAATAATTGTTTCATGGGTTCAAGAACGAAACATTGTGTTGGTAGAACAGTGTTTCAATAGCTAATTTGGGATCACTTGAAATTGAAAAGCCTGTTTCTTACCCTAAATCTTATTGCATTGCGAAATGATGAATTTGTTATTTTGCCAATCAGCAAAACACACTACCTGACAGTATTTCATACATACCTCTGCTTCCCTTCTTCGGGCTCCCACTGTCAGATTTCTTAGCACTGGGGGCTCGTTTAGGTGAGCCACTCTTTTCTCTCTTCTCTTTCTTGTCCTTAGGAGACTTGCTACGAGACTCTTTAGAGGAAGACCTGGAACCTTTCTTACCAGAACCTAGTAGAGACAGTGTTTTAGAAACACCAATTAGGTAAAACCTTTCAATGGGGTTGAGACAAAGTTTTAGAAGCACCAATTAGATACAACCTTTCAATGGGGTTTCCTTACAGAATACTTTCTCCTAGTTTAGATATAACCTAAGAACTTGACATCTAGAAACACAATGTTATGATTCCTAAAAAGTGAAAGCTTGTGGTTAAGTTCTAAATATTTGCTAAATTGAGATTTGTTTGCATTTTTTCCATTCATCTTTACTGATTTAAAAGTATTTCTCTGGATCAAGTAAGAAAAGCCAAGTGCAGAAAGCAGACCCTCATCACACATGAACCGCATTGTGAGAAAACCAGATTTTTGCCTATGCGAAAACAAAGGCGCAGATCAGCTTCGCAGTAACTGCAAAGCTGATCAGCGCCTTTGTTTTCGCTACACGGATAGTACAATTCCTCTACTATCTAAATCCAAAATTTACAGTATCTAGTCATCCTATGTGGCTGCATAGACCGGTTTGTGTCGGACCTGGTCGTAAACCCCGAAGACCGGTTTTCTCGCGTCGCGGATCATATAAGGTAAAGGCGCTAGTCTTTTTAAACATCTGATGTCCCTCAAACAGCCAACACAAACGTGAATGATATTGCAGAGTGAAATCGTTCAGATAGAAAAAATGTTGAACAGTCATGATGATACCTGCACTGATCAATTTGTACCCACCAAGTACATGTACTGAATAAAAGTAACTGTAATTTGATCTTCTCATGTGTGAAAAGTAGAATGCTTTTGCACAGAGGATAATCCGCAAAAATATAGGACAGAAGAAAAGAGATGTGTCCCCATTTCCAATGCAACATTCTTCCAGGTATAGTCATAGAAGAAAAAATGATAAATTCCCATGCCATACTTACTGTCAACTTTTAAATGAACTGAATCATAACAATGAGAATCATTTTGAAAAAAAAAAACAGAAATGAGCCACCAAATGAGAAAACCAACAATTCGCATATGCGAAAACAAAGGCACAGACCAGCTTCGCGGTAACCGCGAAGCTGATCACCGCCTTTGTTTTCGCTACATGGATAGTACAATCCATCTTCTTCTTAAATCCGAAATTTCAAGCTTCTAGCCTGCTTCTGTGACTGTACAGCCTGGTTTGTGTTGGACCACCTGGTCAGAAATTTAAATTGTTGGTTTTCTCACGCACAGGCTCAAATAATGGTACATGTCATATTTGACTATTAAATATGTCCCATTGTTCCACTAGAAAACTCTGCAAGCCTCATTTCCCACAGGTGAACCCTTGGGTAAGAATTTTCCTGTCTCCACTGAACAACAATTATGGATTTTATTTATCTTTTATAAATGTTCAGCTGACTCTATAAATTTTATTTTGCCTATTTAAATAATTATTAAATGCACTGACTTCCAAGCCATAATTGTACCACTATAGCATCAGACTAAATTTCCAGCCCTTCCTTTCCATTACGAAAACTTATCCATGCAATATACAGAGATTTTTTAAGTTGTAAAAATTGAAAATTTTCAGTAGAAAATTTTTGTTATTTTTCTTATTTTTGCTCAAAACATAGATTGTGGGTACAGGTTAGAACCGCCTCACTACCTTGCCGAGGCGGTTCTAACGAGTACCCACAATCTATGTTTTGGAGCAAAATTATGAAAAATAGGTATACCCCTGTGAACCCCAGTTTTACTATATAAACGTGGGGTTCAAGGGGGTTTACATGTCACAGATATGTTTTCCTGATGTCTAGTATTTCTGGTTGCAAGTTCTTTCTTATTGAGAGACTCAGTCAGGAACCGCCACTCTAAGGGCTTGGCACATTACCTACCTTTTCTAGAGCTAGGTCTTGATGTTTTCTCCTCAGGTGGTGGAGTCTTGGGTGGTTCAGGGACTGGGGCTGGTGGCTGAAACAGTAACAGAAACATACCATATAAAAGAGAATAACTATATACTCTACAAATGGGTGAGCTGGCCACTAGAGCTAGGTCTGGATATTTCTCCTCTAGTGGTGGCATTTTTGGGTGTCTCAGGGGCTGGAGATGGAGGCTGAAAATTAATGGGCAACACCCTTTGGTAATCTGATTATTGCATACATGAACAGCAAAAGGGAGATCTGGTGAGCAGGTGATCTGCACTTTTGTTTTTCTAAATATACTAGTTTGTGTTATTCCTTTTCATCCCAAGTCTGAAATTTTAAAGCCTCTGCCTATTTAGCCAAGTTTAAGTAACCTGAAGACAGATTAAATCTGATTAAAATGGCATATATTGCTTTAACAAATTAAAACAAGTATAGCAGGAAAGAACACATGCTTCTACCAAGCCAGGTCCTCATGTATCCCAAATATGTACTCAAACAAAAGCTGACTTGTGCCACATGGCAGTACAAGATAGTGTGTTACTCACTTGAATATGACACTATGTAAAGGGGGATAATTGTTTTAAAAGTTACCTCTTCTTTTTTCTCCTCAACAGTTTCAGTTTGTTCCACTGTGACCTCGGACACCTCCTGGTCTTTACCTTCCAACTGAAAGTAGTCAATGAAGGGTTCTAAAAATATACTAACAACCTTGATACATATGAGTTTCACATTACAAATGATCAGTTTTGAAGGTTTTGATGCAATCTTTTAAATGGTTTGTCTCATGGCTGAAATCTAACATTAATTAATATTGCTTCGTCAAGCCTAATAATGTGGCCAGCTGAGTTCACTCTGTGCAAATCACACTCAAGTTCATGATTACATATAACTAATTCATTTGAGAAAGGAACTTGTACTCCTTGTAGTGAAGTTTGAAAGTCCTCTCAATGAAGAGTTCATAGCTACACAGCTCAAAGTATAGCTCATTCAAAATTAGTTTAGTCAAGATAACCTACCCTATTCACTGTATCCTCTAGGATTTTCTCCACCTCCAGACACACAGTTCTCTCTGGTTGTGAGGCGTCCACTCTCTGTAGGGTACCAAACTTTGTGAACCATTTCTCTAATTTAGGCCACGAGTCGAGGAAACCAGTGATCCTACAAACAAAAACAACAAACTATTAGACAATACTATAAAGATTTTCTCCAGACAAACAGTTCTCTCTGGTTGTGAAGCATCAACCCTCTGTAGTGTACCAAACTTAGTGAACCATTCCTCTTATTTAGGCCAGGAGTCTAAGAAACCAGTGATCCTTCAAACAAAAATAACAAACTATTAGACAATACAATAAAGATTTTCTCCAGGCAAAGTTCTCTCTGGTTGTGAGGCGTCAACTGTCTGTAAGGTACCAAACTTAGTGAACCATTTCTCTAATTTAGGCCATGAGTCTAAGAACCCAGTGATTCTTCAAACAAAAACAACAAACTATTAGACACATTACGAAAACTTGTCCATGCAATATACAGAGATTTTTAAAGATCTAAAAAATGAAAATTTTCAGTAATTTTATATATATATATATATATTTTTCTTATTTTTGCTTAAAACATAGATTGTGGGTACACATTAGAACCGCCTCGGCGAGGCGGTTCTAACAAGTACCCACAATCAATGTTTTGGAGAAAAAATAAGAAAAATAGATATATACTAGTTTTACTATATAAAACTGGGGTTTAAGGGGGTATACATTTCACGGACATGTTTTCCTGATGAGACATTGAGGAGTGTCCCAATTTAGTATATGTATATTATATAAAATGAAAAGTTGCTCATATAGAAACTAGAATTTGTTTTCTATGTGAAAACTGATGTCTCCCCCCTTTCTACGTGCATGTCCAAAATATGCAAGCAAGAGTTATAGTTCTTGTGCATCACATATCCTGTCATTCTGTTTTATAAGTGTACCAAGTTTCATTGAAATATCTCTTACGGTTTTCAAGTTATAGAGGGGGCAGGAAAGTGTTTGGAAAATAATCAAAGGGAAATACCTCCAAAGATATGAAAGCAAGAGTAATGATTCTTGTGCATCATGCTTTATAAGTGTACCATGTTTCATTGAAAAATCTCTAATGGTTTTTGTGTTATAGAACAGACACGAAATTGAATGAAAAATAAGCAAAGGGAAATAACTCCAAAGACATGCAAGCAAGAGTTATGGTTCTTTAGCATGACACATCATCTCATCGTGCTTTATAAGTGTACCAAGTTTCATTGAAATATTTCTTATGGTTTTCAAGTTATAGAGTGGACATGAAATTGTATAGAAAAATAATCAAAGGGAAACTCCAAAGATATGAAAGCAAGAGTTATAATTCTTGTGCATGACACATCGTCTCATCATGCTTTATAAGTGTACCAAGTTTCACAGAAATTTCTCTTACGGTTTTCAAGTTATAGGGTGGACACAAAATTGTATGGAAAATAATCAAAGGGAAATTACTCCAAAGTTATGCAAGCAAGAGTTATGGTTCTTTAGCACGACCCGTAATCTCATCGTGCTTTATAAGTGTACCAAGTTTCATTGAAATAACTCTTACGATTTTCGAGTTATAAAGCAGACACGAAATTGTATGGAAAATAATCAAAGGGAAATAACTCATAAAATACTCAAGCCAGAGTTATGGTTCTTATGCATGACACATCGTCTGATCATGCTCAATAAGTGTACCAAGTTTTATTGAAAAATCTTAAACGGTTTTCAAGTTATACAGCGGACACGAAATTGTATCGAAAATAATCAAAGGGAAATAACTCCAAAAATACTCAAGCCAGAGTTATGGTTCTTGTGCATGACACATCATCTCGTCGTGGTCTACAAGTGTACCAAGTTTCATTGAAAAATCTTTAACAGTTTTCAAGTTATAGAGCGGACACGATTTGTGACGGACAGACGGACAGACAGACGGACGGACAGACGCACGGGGAAAAACAATATGTCTCCCGACCCTGTCGGGGGGAGACATAATCATTCTCCTTACATCTTTCCACAACAGTCTTTGAGTAACTTATCATCTCAGAAAACATTTCTGTTCATAAAAGAATTTGCAAATAACCCACTAGAAAATAGAATGGTGGTCAAAACCAAATTGCAGTACCTGTGTTGGACCTGTTCCTGGTCATGGTTAGGATCTTCCACAGGGACTACTTTTTCTTGTTTTCCTACGCCTGTAGCACTGCCCTCTGGTGGTGGGTTAAACTCCTCTTGGTAGGTCTTGTCTGACTGAACTGCCTCTGTAGACACGAATAATAAAGCATTTACTGTCTTGTTGAATTATTAAGACAGAGATTTTGTAAATAAATTTCCGATTTATTTGATCTATAATTCTTGGGATAACTCAAACTAGAAATGCGTGTTTGTAAAACACTATGCCCCCAACTGTATGCTTGTCCCTAAACTGGCAGTTTGTATGATTCATTTATTTCATTCGAATGCAGTCAAATTTAATTTCCTGAAGAAGCTGTCGGTTGCGTCTGTTTTGACCTCGATCCAGAAACAGAATGTAAGCTTTTTTGCAGGCGAGTTAGAAATGAAGTAAAAATTTAAAAATGGAGTAATTTTGTCAAAATTTGACAGAGAGTCCTCAAAAGTTAATCAGGTGATCTTCTTCTCAGCCCCAACCAGCATACCAAATATGAAGGCTCTAGCTAGCTAGCTCAAATACGTTTTGAGATATCTTGCACACAAGATTTTCAAAATTTGTTTTCAAAGGGACATTATTCCAAAAAGGGGCATAACACGTACATGAAAAAAATACAGGCCAACTATTTTTTCAAGAGGAATGTGTATATGAAATTTCAAAACCCTATCATTCACCGTTCAAATGTTTCAAATTTCACCGAAAAGTGGAAAAATCAATCAAAATTTCAAAATTCCGTATTTTTGTAAAAATTTGACGGAAAGTTCTCAAAAGTTAATCAGGTTATCTACTTCTCAGCCCCAACAAGTGTACCAAATATGAAGGCTCTAGCTTCAATACTTTTTGAGATATCTTGCACACAAGATTTTCAAATTTTGTTTTCAAAGGGACATAACTCAAAAAAGGGGCATAATTTGGCCATACAAGAAAATACGGGTCAACTATTTTATCATGAGGAATGTGTATATGAAATTTCAAAACCCTAGCATTCACCGTTCAAAAGTTTCAAATTTCACCGAAAAGTGGAAAAATCAATCAAAATTTCAAAATTCCGTATTTTTGTAAAAATTTGACAGAAAGTTCTCAAAAGTTAATCAGGTCATCTACTTCTCAGCCCCAACAAGTGTACTAAATATGAAGGCTCTAGCTTTAATACTTTTTGAGATATCTTGCACACAAGCTTTTCAAATTTTGTTTTCAAAGGGACATAACTCAAAAAAGGGGCATAACTTGGCCATACAAAAAAATACGGGTCAACTATTTTATCATGAGGAATGTATATATGAAATTTCAAAACCCTAGCATTCACCGTTCAAAATTTTCAAATTTCACCGAAAAGTGGAAAAATCAATCAAAATTTCAAAATTCCGTATTTTTGTAAAAATTTGACGGAAAGTTCTCAAAAGTTAATCAGGTCATCTACTCCTCAGCCCCAACAAGTGTACCAAAGATGAAGGCTCTAGCTTAAATACTTTTTGAGATATCTTGCACACAAGATTTTCAAATTTTGTTTTCAAAGGGACATAACTCAGAAAAGGGGCGTAACTCGGACATGAAAAAAAATACGGGTCAACTATTTTTTCATGAGGAATGTGCATATGAAATTTCAAAACCCTAGCCTTCACCATTCAAAAGTTAACACACACACACACAGACAGACACACACACAGACAGACAAGCCGAAAGCAATATGCCCTTCCAACTTTTTCAAAGTTGGGGGCATAAAAAGTAGATGGTTTATATTCACTCTATTTATTACATACCAACTGAAATATATATCTTTGGCATATAAGAACCAGCTTAGTGTGAACCAAAGAATACTAGCTTGAGTTTGACCTCCGAGTCGGAAACTGCTGACGGCGCAAGGCGTAGCAGCTTCCAGTTTGGAGTGAACCGGCCATCACCTGCAAAATCAAGCTAGTATGTATAAACCTAAGTTTTGCAGTCCCCGCCGAAACTGCCATCCAGTAAACATGTAGCTTGCTAATCTTACATGAGCACATACCTTGACAGACTGTAGTAGTGTGTGCGAAAGACAGTGTTATGTGGTTTGCCGCTGGTGGCAATTGTAGGTACCGCCGCTGGTGGCGGTTGTAGTTGTGTGATGGTGCCGCAGGTGGCAGTATTGTGTATTGGAAAGCGTGTAGCTGAGTAGTGTAAAGTAGATCAGGCTGTCAATGCAGTGCTATATAAGTATGGAGGCCAAGCAGGTAGGGCAGGGATTGAGTACATACCAAAGACTTGGGGAATGTAAATAGCTAAATTTCAGGTAGAAATGTAGCTATATCCCCAATTTCTCTTTTTTGTTAATGTGTTTTAAAGCAGAGTTCTTTTCATAATCCAAAAGAAAATAATGAATATAATTTATCTTACAAACCACTATGGAATTTTTGACAATTGCAAGTTCATCTTAGAATCATTGAAGATTGGTTTTAACATTTTCCTTGCTCCACCATTACATACTTTTGGGAACAATCAGCTGTGAATTAAAAATTATTCGCACATGATTGCAAATAATTTGGATCATTTCCAACAGAAATTGTTTTACAGACATGGTTCTGTAGTCCTTCACCCATGAGATTTTTGACTGTTTAATGAATGTTTATATGAATCTTTGATCTTTACAGGGTTTTCATGTAACCTATTTTGCAATAAATCATTCTTTATTATACTTTCAATTTGTTGCATTGTTAAACATGAAACTGATAATGGTTGGTTATAAACAACTTCTCACTCTACCTTACATACCTATTCCTTGGGGACCAATCAGCTGTGAACCAAACAATTGTTTCCCAACTGATTGCTTTTGGGGATATAGCTACATTTCTACCTGAAATTTAGCTATTTACATTCCCCAAGTCTTTGGTATGTACTCAATCCCTGCCCTACCTGCTTGGCCTCCATACTTATATAGCACTGCATTGACAGCCTGATCTACTTTACACTACTCAGCTACACGCTTTCCAACACACAATACTGCCACCTGCGGCACCATCACACAACTACGACCGCCACCAGTGGCGGTACCTACAATTGCCACCAGCGGCAAACCACATAACACTGTGTTTCGCACACACTACTACAGTCTGTCAAGGTATGTGCTCATGTAAGATTAGCAAGCTACATGTTTACTGGATGGCAGTTTCGGCGGGGACTGCAAAACTTAGGTTTATACATACTAGCTTGATTTTGCAGGTGATGGCCGGTTCACTCCAAACTGGAAGCTGCTACGCCTTGCGCCGTCAGCAGTTTCCGACTCGGAGGTCAAACTCAAGCTAGTATTCTTTTGTTCACACTGAGCTGGTTCTTATATGCCAAAGATATATATTTCAGTTGGTATGTAATAAATAGAGTGAATATAAACCATCTACTTTTTTGAGTTATCCCAAGAAATATAGATCAAATAAATGAGTATTTATTTTAGAATAAATATGGTTTATTTGATAGTTTGACATTTCAATTACAGGGCTCAATATAACTATTTGTCAGTCGCTATGCGCAGCAGTTCAGTTTATGATTTCAGGGCTTTAAAGCTGGCCACCACCACCCCACCAACCTTTATCTGTTTCCTAATAAGAACCAGTTTAGTTTTATTTTGTTTGTTTGTTCCAAGCACTATTTCGACTCATTTTATTTCATTTTTTTTTCTCACAATGTCATTGTTGGATAAGGGGGATATAGCTACATTTCTACCTGAAATTTAGCTATTTACATTCCCCAAGTCTTTGGTATGTACTCAATCCCTGCCCTACCTGCTTGGCCTCCATACTTATATAGCACTGCATTGACAGCCTGATCTACTTTACACTACTCAGCTACACGCTTTCCAACACACAATACTGCCACCTGCGGCACCATCACACAACTACAACCGCCACCAGTGGCGGTACCTACAATTGCCACCAGCGGCAAACCACATAACACTGTGTTTCGCACACACTACTACAGTCTGTCAAGGTATGTGCTCATGTAAGATTAGCAAGCTACATGTTTACTGGATGGCAGTTTCGGCAGGGACTGCAAAACTTAGGTTTATACATACTAGCTTGATTTTGCAGGTGATGGCCGGTTCACTCCAAACTGGAAGCTGCTACGCCTTGCCCCTCCAAACGAGAAGCTGCTACGCCTTGCGCCGTCAGCAGTTTCTGACTCGGAGGTCAAACTCAAGCTAGTATTCTTTGGTTCACACTGAGCTGGTTCTTATATGCCAAAGATTAAGACAGCGATTTTGTAAATAAATTTCGGAATTATTAAGACAGCAATTTTGTAAATAAATTTCAGGGTTAATTCAATGCTTTTGGCAAATAATGTTATTATACTTGTCTAAAATGCCAGATTCAAAGATCTTTGTACAATTTCAACTTTAAATTCCTATTGGCAAACTGAAATGGTCTGCAAGTCAAAAAGCAGTAAACAATGACTTACTATAAATAGATCTAATCTTTACTTTTTGATCATTTAAGCATTCTGTTAAACTATTCATTGGCTATACATTCTTGATTAGTTTTTTAACATTTTTAGCATAAAAAGCTTTACTTAGACATATTCTCAAGAAGCCAGCCAAGCACTTTTGACAAATGAGCCTCCACATGGAAAAACTAACAATCTGCATATGTGAAAACAAAGGCGCAGATCAGCTTCGCAGTAACCACGAAGCTGATCAGCGCCTTTGTTTCTGCTACATGGATATAGTATAATCCTTCTACTTCCTACATACGAAGTTTCATGCTTCTAGCTGTCTTCTATGACTGTGCAGTCCGGTTTGTGTCGGAGCTGGTCAGAAAACCCGAAGACCGAGTTTCTCGCGTCGCAGCTCATATAAAACTTACTAGTTCTGCCAGCAGCTCTCCTCAAGCACAGCTCATCATTGACATCAAACAGTATCACCACATCAATCCCGCTGGCTGGGTCAGACCCTGGGGGTGGGGGTCGGGGGTCGGGGGCCAGCACCGACTTCTTCAGTTTGGAGCTGGAGGTGTCAGCTCTCCCCTTACCCTCCTTGGCTGCGGCATCAAAGCCTGTGAGAGCTTTCTCTAGCATCTTAGCTTGGTTGTAAGTGGCAGGGAAACCATCTAGGACCCAGCCAGTGCCTTCTGGGACTCGCCTATAAGAGAAGCAAAATACATACAATTCATACTGCAGCATCAAAGCCTGTGAGAGCTTTCTCTAGCATCTTAGCTTGGTTGTAAGTGGCAGGGAAACCATCTAGGACCCAGCCTGTGCCTTCTGGGACTCGCCTATAAGAGAATCAAAATACATACAATTCATGCTGCAGCATCAAAGACTGTGAGAGCTTTCTCTAGCATCTTAGCTTGGTTGTAACTGGCAGGGAAACCATCGAGGACCCAGCCTGTGCCTTCTGGGACTCGCCTATAAGAGAAGCAAAATACATACAATTCATACTGCAGCATCAAAGCCTGTGAGAGCTTTCTCTAGCATCTTAGCTTGGTTGTAACTGGCAGGGAAACCATCCAGGACCCAGCCAGTGCCTTCTGGGACTCGCCTATAAGAGAAGCAAAATACATACAATTCATGCTGCAGCATCAAAGCCTGTGAGAGCTTTCTCTAGCATCTTAGCCTGGTTGTAACTGGCAGGGAAACCATCGAGGACCCAGCCCGTACCTTCTGGGACTCGCCTATGAGAGAAGCAAAATACATACAATTCATACTGCAGCATCAAAGCCTGTGAGAGCTTTCTCTAGCATCTTAGCCTGGTTGTAACTGGCAGGGAAACCATCGAGGACCCAGCCCGTACCTTCTGGGACTCGCCTATGAGAGAAGCAAAATACATACAATTCATACTGCAGCATCAAAGCCTGTGAGAGCTTTCTCTAGCATCTTAGCCTGGTTGTAACTGGCAGGGAAACCATCGAGGACCCAGCCTGTGCCTTCTAGGACTCGCCTGAGGAAATGTAAAACAATTAAGCCTCTTAGCAGAAAATGAGGCTCATGACCTGCATTTTTAAACATAAATCTTAATATCCTAAAATATTAACTTTTATCATATGACGCCGCTGTGTTCCTGTGGATAACGTCATGTAATAAAAAGTGTTATGACCAAATGTGTATTAAAACTTTTGCGGGAATACGTAACATCATTGACGACATCTGTAACAATAATGTAAAATTTCATATTGAAAATATGTTCACTTATTGGCGAAAAAATCTTATTTTAAAGGTCGCATGATAAAACGAACCTTATACACTTGTCATTTCATATGAAATTCATTAAATGAGCCTTACTTGCTGAAGGCTCGTTTAATAAATTTCATATGAAATGTCCACTCGTGTAAGATCCTCTATGTAAGATATATGCATAAAGATAATCTTGAGACTACAGCACTAGTATGATCAAAGTTGAAAACATTTTTTGTCGATTTTAATGAAACATCACTGTTTTTACGACTGGTGCCCAAAAGCGTGTCCTTGTTTCAGGAAGATCTATTTGAAAATGAGCCACTACTTAAGAAAACCAACAAAATGCTTGGGCGAAAACAAAGGCGCAGATCAGCTTCGTGGTAACCGCGAAGCTGATCAGTGCCTTTGTTTTCGCTACACGGATAGTATATTCCGTCTTCTACTTAAATACAAAATTTCAAGCCTCTAACCATCTTCTACAGCCCGGTTTGTGTCAGACCAGGTCAAAACCCAAATATTTGGTTTTCTCACCCACAGGCTCAAATTAAATGTGAAAACAGGATCTGACAGAAAGCAAAGTTTTTACCTGATAGCTTCTACGAGGACATCGACCAGCACCTGATCATCCACAGCTTGACCTCTCTTCAGGAATTTCAGGGCTTTAGCTCCTAGCTTGTTCCGCAGAGTTGGCTGTAATAATGAGTGACAAAAGTTTAGGCTAGGGAAATCTTGCAACTGATGACTTAATCATCAACAAGGGAACACAATTTGACAAATTCAGAAGAGCTCTTCCCAGCACATTACATATTCATAAAATGTTTTTGTTTACCTTGATGGTTGCCATATAAAAATATGAGCCACCTCGTGGGAAAAACAACAATGTGGTTTCTGAACAGGTCTGACACAAACCGGCCTGTACAGTCACAGAAAAGAGCTAGAAGCTTGAAATTTCGGATTTAAGTAGAAGAGGAAAGTTTGTACTATCTGAGTAGCGAAAACAAAGGCGCTGATCAGCTTCTCGGTTACCGCGAAGCTGATCTGCACCTTTGTTTTCACCTATGCAGATTGTTGGTTTTCCCATGTGGCAGCTCATATGTTGTCGTGCCTGGATAGCAGTTTTTTTTCTACTTGTTAAAGTATGTCATCAGTTACTGTAAATTTGGAAATTTTCGCATGAATTTTAGTTCTCGAATTATGTATTTCCGATTAATTTGCAAAATTTTGAATTTGCAAACGAGTGTTTGTGTGCCTATGTGGCTTATAGAGATTCTTAATTAGCAAGAACCTTGAATTTGCGAGGCATCCAATTCGCAAATATTCGTGAAAAATTAAGTTCTCGCGAACATTTCCGAATTTATAGTATACTGTTTCATGGTTTCTATGCGGACAAAGAAAAACAGCACTGATATCAGGCTTAACCATATTTTGACCAGTACATGTATATTTGAGCTATGCGGACAAAGAAAAACAGCACTGATATCAGGCTTAACTATATTTTGACCAGTACATGTATATTTGAGCCGCCACATGGGAAAACCAACAATCTGCATAGGCGAAACCAAAGACGCAGATCAGCTTCGAGGTAACTGCGAAGCTGATCAGCGCCTTTGGTTTGGCTACTCAGATAGTACAATTCCTCCTCTACTTAACTCCAAAATTTCAAGCTTCTAGCTCTTTTCAGTGACTGTTTAGGCCAGTTTGTGTCGGACCTGTTCAGAAACCACATTGTTGGTTTTCCCATGAGGTGGCTCATATTTTGACAAGTACATGTATATTTAAAAGTCAGGTTACCTGAGGTTTAGGCTGCCGTCGACTGTACTGTTTCCGAGGTTTCTTTTCCTCCACAGTTGCTTCCACCTTCTCCTCCCCTTCAATCTGTCCACCTAAATATACACAACCACAACATTATTAACAGAAAAATGATTGTTTATTTAATACTGTTATCCTCTACCTCACTGGCCACTTGAACATAAACAAGAATTGTAAATCAAATAATCAAGTAAAACTAGAAATTGGCTGCAAGCAAGGCTTTCAGTATACCCCCCGCAAAATTATCTAAGGCCAATCACTTAAAGGCCTTTAAGTGAAACATGCAGAAAATTTGTCAAAAATATCTTTTCAGCATTATAAACCCTCATGAAAATCCTCCGTACATGTCTGACTCATGTCTGTAAGGTAATTAATAATATACTGAAAGCCCAGGGAGTAAAATAATTGTTGATTTCACTGTACACTGTTGATCATTATTTATCATGAGAAATGGTCAAAAATTGGCTATGCTAAAAAAAGCTGTAAATTTGTCAAAAATAAATTATTCAGCATAAGAATTCTTCGTGCACATCTGAAATATATCTGGAACAAGTGTGCAAAGAATTCAAATAAAACAATGAAAGCACTAGGAGGACTTGATTTCATAAAGTATGCACTACCAGCCGTATTGTATATTAGCGATGGTTGAAAAATGTCTAAGTTGAAAAATGCTGTAAATTTGTCAAAAATTCTTTTTTCACCAATAAAATTCTTTATGCACATCTTCAATATGTCTGTAACATGTCTGCAAAGTATTGAAAAGAATTACTGAAAGCCCCAGGAGGAGTTGGATTTCACAAAGTATGTACTATCAACCATAATTGAATATAAGCAGAAATGGTCAAAATTGGCTAAGTTTAAAAAGCTGTAAATTTGTCAAAACTAAAATTTTCAGCATAAAAATTCTTCATGCACATCTTCAATATATCTGGAACAAATCTGCAAAGAATTGAAAAGAAATACTGAAAGCCCTAGGAGGAGTTGATTTCACAAAGTATGCACTACCAACCATTAATGTATGTAAGCAATAGTCAAAAAATGGCTAAGTTAAAAAATGCTGTAAATTTGTCAAAAAATATTTTTTCAGCATTATAATTCTTCATGCACATCTTCAATATGTCTGTAACATGTCTGCAAAGTACTGAAAAGAAATACTGAAAGCCATAGGAGGAGTTGATTTCACAAAGTATGTATGTAAGCAATAGTCGAAAAATGGCAAAGTTAAAAAATGCTGTAAATTTGTCAAAAATTATTTTTTCAGCATTATAATTCTTCATGCACATTTTCAATATGTTTGTAACATATCTGCAAAGTACCGAAAAGAAATACTGAAAGCCCTAGGAGGAGTTGATTTCACAAAGTATGTATGTAAGCAATAGTCGAAAAATGGCAAAGTTAAAAAATGCTTTAAATTTGTCAAAAATTATTTTTTCAGCATCATAATTCTACATGCACATCTTCAATATGTCTGTAACATGTCTGCAAAGTACTGAAAAGAAACACTGAAAGCCCTAGGAGGAGTTGATTTCACAAAGTATGCACTACCAACCATTATTGAATATAAGCAATTATAGAAAATTTGCTAAGTTAAAAATGCTTTAAATTTGTCAAAAATGATTTTTTTTCAGCATGACAATTGTTCATGCACATCTGCAATATATCTGAAACATTTCAGCAAAATATTAAAAGGAAACAGTGAAAGCTGTAAGAGGAGTTGATTTCACAAAGTATGTACTTTCAGTACTATGGCAAACATGTTACAGGAAGACTTAAAAAGTCCCATAACTCTTGCAATACTGACCCTTTGGCCCCTAAATTCATACCACACATGTATTGTCTGATGGTGCAAGTGTGGTGAAAATTTGAAACAAATCAGGCAAAAGCTACTCAAGTTATTCAGCAAAGATGTCCAAATGTTGACGGAATGACGGAGTCATGGAATGACGGAGTGACGGAATGACGGACAGGCTGAAAACAGTATACCCCCCTAAAACTTCGTTTTGCGGGGGGTATAAAAAACTTCTGTATATTGCATGGGCATGTTTTGGTAATGAAGACACATCGAACAGCAGATCTTTTTTTAAAGCCAACATTTTAAAACGGAAAGTGGTAAAAGCTGATTTTTAGCATAAAGTCTTTTGTATAAAAATCCATATATTAAGCAATGGAAATATTATTTAATAGACAGAAAAAGATACATTCAGATGCATGCAATACAACACATCTTTGTCCTCATCTGAACAGTTTGAAAAGATGAAAAACAGAAAAAAAAATATGCATTCTCTTTAAAGTGTTACACTCATCTGATTAATGAGCCGCGACGCGAGAAAACCGGTCTTCGGGGTTTCCGACCAGGTCCGACACAAACCGGCCTGTACAAGCTCAGAAAAGAGCTAGAAGCTTGAAATTTCGGATTTAAGTAGAAGAGGAATAGTACTATCCGAGTAGCGAAAACAAAGGCGCTGATCAGCTTCCCGGTTACCGCGAAGCTGATCTGCGCCTTTGTTTTCGCATAGGCAATAATCCCGTTTTCTCACGATGCGGCTCTAATAGTAATAGTATAACTAAAACTAAAGTTAAAGCGATTCATGAAAACAAAGTTGTGTCCCCCACTACACATCACAGTGCAGTACTAAAATGAAAAGGCTCCGTAACCTATTGCATTATTAGTGAAATTTCATACAGCAACTATGTACCCATCAGGCAAATCGTTTATCATGTTCTCAAAAATCAATGAACATGGCTGACTTTGATGGCTGATATTGAACTAATAGTTTCATCACAAAGTGCTACATATAATGTGTGCCCATCCTAAACTGGGCATTTACTTTGTTATCACAAACATAAATCTTTTTTCTAGACGGCTCATCTGTATACCCAGTGAATTGTATTGAGATTTACACACTAGAAATAGAAATTCAATAGTCATAGGTGTACTGCCCTATATGCACAATACGCATGTGCGTAATGTAAAAAGTTAAAAGTAGCTAAAATTATTGCATTTTTGTCATTTTTAGATACAAATTTAGCTTTTTTGCCCTTGGTGCATATAACTTGAAATTCTCTGGTTACGTCCTTGATAGTTTTCAAAGGTTGAAGAATTGAATAATCCCACATAAAAGATATGAAATATATCAGTCACAAGAAAACCTGTCTTCAAGCATTATGACCAGACAATCTTCTCAGCTATGTGTGGTATGTAGCTTCTATTCTTTTAACTTCAAATATTTCAAGCACTACACTCAAGATATTTAAAACCCTGTAAACAAACCTGGTTAAATGCACATTGGATGCTAACATATGCCTAGAAACAGGTTTACTCATGAGCTCTCAGATCAGAAAGTAATAGACAGATTTAGTGCTACCATCCCAAAATACCTGTTATACCTCTATAGGGACTTAGTTTTGACCCCTCCCCAGTTGGGGCCCGAATGTTGATCAGTATGTTAGTTTGACCAAACCCTAATAATATGCAAAGAAACTTTAAAATGCATGCATAAATGTGCTTGACTGATAAATAAAACAAAATGAATTAGTAATCCTACCACATTATATAATACTCATTTATAAGTGAAAAAATTCTGCAAACTAGATTAAAAGCAAATTAAAATTTACAACATCACCGTTAATATGGTTTTATTTGGGGTTTCTAACATATTTCTTCAGTAGACAGATTTTGAATAGAAACCATAAGTAACAAAGTGCATGCACTGAACAAAAGCTGATGTCAAATAGCTGTTTACATGTTTATAGACTCAGTGCTCAATAGGTAGAGAAAGGAGAAATTTTAAGTAGACCTATGAAGTTGTTGGGCAAACTTTCTTCCTTTAAGTTCCTTAGTTCATTTGACTTTACAAAGCAGGCATCGTTTTCATGTTTCTTATAGCTGAGCTGAGGCATAGTTCCGTCTTTAAGGTTTATAAGGTTTTGTGATAAATATCAATACAAATCTGTCCACTAAAGAAATATAGTATTCAAATAAGCGGTGCTATACTGCACTACCGATGTTAAGCTACAATATTAAGGGGAGACTACCTTCACCAGAAGGTTGCGGAGTGGCTTCCCCTCCAGACTCTCCAGTTTCCTGAGGCTGAAGCTCTTCAGTTGGAGATTTATCTAGTTGCATAGACTCAGGGTCTAAGAAATCGCAACAAAATCATATACAATTTGAACACATAAAAGAATTAGGAGTCTGACAGTCTATCCTGTCATATGAATTCATAAATGACACAAAATGGACAAGTCTAAGTGATATCACAAAGTTATGATGTCGCCTTTGAGTTACCATCAATTGCAACATGGGTCAGTCAAAATTGAAACAGTAACCAGCATGCCTTCAAGTATGTAGATACATGGACATGCAGGTTGTTTGCACCTCAATGTCCCCATGTTGCATAAGAACAATTGTCCTTTGGCTGCAGGGTCTACACATTTTGTAGTATGTTATGACAAGATCCAAAAACTACAAAACAGACACAGCTCAAATTTTAGAATAACGCCCAGAGAAAAGAAAAAAATTAGGACTTAAGCAATAGGTGTTTCCTAAATGGAACAGACATATACTGTACCCTTTATAGACAAGATATAGCACTGAAATCTTTTTTCTTCAAATAATAAATCACACTCACCTTCTTGTTGTTCTATTTCATCAGGAACTTTCTCTTCTTCTACCTGCAAAAAATCATTAACATGTTTAGCTTTACTGACAATAACATATACTCCTCCTCAAAACAAATCTGGTCACCAATTATATTTGTCGACCCCCTAACAAATATTCATAATGGTATTCCATTTGTAGTCAGTTTAATAATCCTTGACAAAATCAAGTGCATAAACTGTATATGCATACAGTGTACGTGTATGTCTAACGCCGATATTCTAAGGAAATAAGGCACAAACGGTGGGGTATTTAGTAGGCAATTCCATTTTAATGACACATCCATGCTTGCTTCTTCCGGATACAAATGCAGTGTAAACGCCTGTGTTGTAATCATAAATCTACTCGCTTTGTATTCAGAAGTCGTGGATTTCATCCAGGGCCTTTAAGCCTTCCGTATGAAAGTTCTATCATGCTATATCTCAATGTGACATTATCTGTTTGTAGGATGTAAATCCTTGACAAAGCACCATTAATTGCAGATCTGGATTTGGAATAGAGTTTTGAAGTGTGTGATCACAGTAAGCAAATTAATACAAAAACTATGAGCGATGCTAACAAATGTTACTATTCTTACAATTTTAGGTGACCGGATTTTTTTTAGCAGGAGTATAGATGCCATGCAATTTAATTCTTGTGGAAATTCATACAGCAGCTTCTACTTGGCATAATTTTTGTGTGATGTTAAGTAACAAATTTACTGAAGTTGTTTATGATATGAGCCACCTCGTGGAAAAACCAACAATGTGGTTTCCAAACAGGTCTGACACAAATCAGGCTGTACAGCTACAGAAGCAGGCTAGAAGCTTGAAATTTTGGAGTTAAGTAGAGGAGGAATTGTACTATCCCAGTAGCGAAAATAAAGGCGCTGCTCAGCTTCGCGGTTACCGCAAAGCTGATCTGCGTCTTTGTTTTCGCCTATGCAGATTGTTGGTTTTCCCATGAGGCGGCTCATATCATGAATGTCCCATATGTTCGATACACTTTTTCTCAAGCTACCATGCCAACAAGACAAAATGTTACTTACTTCAATGTCCATAGTTTCATTGTTCTTGTTGGCCTCTATAGCCTCATTAACAAGTTCATCAACACTCAACACCTGTAGTCTGTGTTCTAGCAAACAAAGAAAAAGATGAACATACTTTCAGAAATCAAAAACAATTTTCACAAATATTCAAAATATTACACCAAAAGTAAAGCAGCATCCTTTGAGCCGCATCGTGAGAAAACCGGATTTTTGCCTAGGCGAAAACAAAGGCGCAGATCAGCTTCGCGGTAACCGCGAAGCTGATCAGCGCCTTTGTTTTCGCTACACGGATAGTAAAATTTCTTTTCTTCTTAAATCCAAAATTTCAAGCTTCTAGCCTGCTTCTGTAACTGTACAGGCCGATTTATGTCGGACCTGGTCGGAAACCCTGAAGACCGGTTTTCTCGCGTCGAGGCTCCTTTAATAAGTAATTGTAACAAAACTATACATCTACATGTAGTTCAGTTCAATGAGTGAACCACCTGCTGGAAAATTTGATGAATCTACAGTTGGTGGCCTATTTAAAAAAGTTTCACTGTTGAAGCTTTAACATCTTAAACAGCAGCATCGTCATTGCTCTTAAAGGAACTGAATTTGATACTTCATTTGTATTTTCTTATCATTTTAGTTCTGTGGCCAGGATTTTAGAAGTGCTTTGAGATTTTATAAGTTCATGGTCATTGCTTCAAATTCACTTTTTCTGCATTTCTATCAAGTATTAGTGTATTTTAGTGTACCTGCAGCTAGTTTGTTGACACACGATGTTTTTCCACTGAACAGTTTACCCACAACACAGGCTCGAACTGGGAACGGAGGGAATTCAGGGGGTGGCGGAGGGGTCTGAAAGGATAATTGTGGTAAAACATTAACACAGCGACTGCATTTGGTATACTTCTTCTTTATTCAAATCTTTTTATCATTAAATTTTAATTAAATTCAGAAGACACTATACAAATCCAGTTTAAACATGGAATATCAAGCAGTACATTATATACATACTATTTTTTTTTTCAATTAAATTTTCTTTTTGGCAAAGGAACTGTACCTTTGGAAAAACGTAGATGCAAGTTTCTTCCTTTTCATTAGTGCTGATCAGGTACATACAGAATTAAGAAACTCTTTATCAGGCATATATAATAGCAGCTCTAATTTTTTATCAGTTAAAAGCTAAAATCAAAATACAAGCGAGATTAAGCCATACCGCAGGTGGGTAAACCATGTTGAGCAGCCTCTGTACCACATGTCCTACTATGGGGTTATCTCGAGGAGGACCAGTGACATCACAATTCTCTGGAGGCTGCCACTCCCCTACCATGTTCTAGAAAATGGAATAGAAATCATATGTTTTTATCAAAAAGTCTCACTGCAAAAGTATCTCAGATACCAAACTCGAAAACTGGCTTCACACAATAAAGGGTACATGAACATAACGGCAAAGAAACAAGAACAAGTCTTGGCAATGTATCCTTATAAGGCTGCAAAGTTATGCAGCTGGTTTTTTACATACTGTAATTCCAAACCATTTTGTCTTCAACAGTAGATTTTCCCATGTCTTCCTATAATGAGGAATCCGTCCACACTTATTTACAAAATCTCTATTATTGAGCAAAAGCTGTTTTTCAGTCTGAAAATTATTTTCACTACTGTAATATGTGCATATTTTTCAAATACACTTTCCTTTGCAGTATACCCCTGGTCATCTTCAATTTAAATGGTATTTAATATTATATCATATATCAAGAATCATGTTGTTGTGTATAAAATCTTACTTTATACTCCATAAAATCCCCTT
Organism: Rugalucina vietnamica; assembly: GCA_964017185.1. Classification (NCBI taxonomy): domain Eukaryota; kingdom Metazoa; phylum Mollusca; class Bivalvia; order Lucinida; family Lucinidae; genus Rugalucina; species Rugalucina vietnamica. The sequence continues at coordinate 74,323,288 of OZ024873.1, read as the reverse complement.
CATCCAGCAATTGCAGTTTTTCTTCCTCCAGCACCTGTGTAACTGTTGGATCAGTTGGTTCTTCTGCTGGTTTCTCTTCATACAGAGGCATACCCTTCTCAAACAGGGCTCGCCACTCACGCATCAACTTCGCAGGGACTAGCCTGGCAAAACAGAATTTATTAAGTGCAATCTTCATTAGATTCAGAGTCTGACTTTCATATGTAAATCTTTCTTTCACATAATTACATAAGAGCCAAGATAACATAGTGGTTAACATGCTCACTTGTCATCTCTGCAGTCTGGGTTCAAATTGGGGTCAAAGCATGTGGAAGGGGCATGGTCGAATGGTTACACTTTTTTCTTTTCCTTTATAGTTATTGGTACAACTTACTTATTAGTTAATTCTCTATATTCGGCAACTTTTCCAGTAAAGTCGACTATCTGGTTGACAACCCCCATACACATATCATAGTGTTTCCTGTATTTATTCTCTGCCCTTTCTGCAGCTATTCTGTCATGTAACTCTTTGTCTTTCTTAGCCTGTTCTTCGTACTGCTCTCGGGCTAGCTTGGCCATCTCCTACAAATAAAGTAATAATCTATTAATTGTAATGATTCATTAGCACATGCAAGGAGATCTTCCCTACTTTATCCTAATTGTCTAAATGTGGAAAGTTTGTATAGGATCAAACAATCTTGCTTTTATTTATTTATTTTTTTAATCATTTTACATCCCTTTCAAGATTATTTCAGCTCATATGAGACGGGCCAATCAGTAGGTGGGGCGAAAACGGGAGAACCCCCAGAAAAACCACCTGACACACCCGCAAGCAGAACTTGGCTTGTCTCACATGTGGCCAGAGCGGGGCTTGAACCCACACCAGACACAGCGGTGACATGATCCAGTGATCAAGAAACAGCACTCTTAACAGCTCGGCCTTGGGGGCTGCCTAATCTTGCTTTTAATAGCATAATAAATTGAGCCGCCTCGTGAGAAAACCGGATTTTTGCCTAGGCGAAAACAAAGGCGCAGATCAGCTTCGCGGTAACCGCGAAGCTGATCAGCGCCTTTGTTTTCGCTACTCGGATAGTACAATTCCTCTTCTACTTAAATCCGAAATTTCAAGCTTCTAGCTCTTTTCTGAACTTGTACAGGCCGGTTTGTGTCGTACCTGAAGACCGGTTTTCTCGCGTCGAAGCTCAATTGGTATTGCTTGTTTGAACAGAGCCATCACTTCCTGATTACTTAACTATATAGTATTATGGGCAGAAAGTGTTTCGCTCAAGGGCACAACACAGCCACCTCTTGAACTGGCTTCTGACACTCAGTGAGCCACCATGCTCCCCACTTTTGTGTCATGTTAAGCAATAAAACATATGACATGAAAATAAATTAAGATGGATATGAAAAAAACATCATGCAGAAATCAATCGTAGCAAAGTATAACATACGGCCTCTCTATTTAAGGCGTCCTCAAAATCCTTCAGTCTTCTCTCCTCATTAGCTTTCTCTCTCATCATTCTATTCTTCCTGATTACATCTTTCTCATGGCGGGCTTGTAGTAGCTGGACTGCTATACGACGCTCTTGCTGGGACAGTCTCATCAGACGGTTTACCAACATTTCTTCACGATGGGCCTCCTACAGAAATGGAGACAAAGTTCATATTGCAATATTTTTTCACAAGCAGCATCCTACAGAGATGGAGAAATTTTGAACAATGTCTTGTAATCATTATGATCAGGCTACCAATGACATCAAGGTGTCAACTTCGACTCAATAATGATACACTGCTTGCTTCTCTGACCAAAGGACTCACCTAACTAACTGTCACAGGGTGCATTACGAAAACACGCCCATGTAATACATGTATATAGATTTTTAAAAATTGTAAAAATCGAAAATTTTCAGTAGAAAATTTATGATATTTTTCTTATTTTTGCTGAAAATATAGATTGTGGGTACACGTTAGGACCGCCTTGACGAAGCAGTTCTAACGAGTACCCACAATCTCTGTTTTGGAGCAAAAATAAGAAAAATAGGTATACCCCTGCATACCCCAGTTTTGCTATATAAAAGTGGGGTATAAGGGGGGTAAACATTACACGGACATGTTTTCCTGATGAGAAAAGGAGTTGTTATATTGCAACATCATCACTTTCATGTCTTTCATGTCATAAAACTTACTTGCCTGCATGACTTCTAAGATTTGTTATTTAACTGTTAGCACTTTTGGGTCTTGAAGCAATCAAAAGATGAATACAGGATTGCAAACAATCAGGACCCAGTTCAAATGGTGCTTCTAATGTCAATAAGCAGTCAGTTCTGTGATGTTAGAGTTTAAATAACCAGGAATTGACACAGTCATGAGCACCTGTGCATTTTACTTTAAATATAACAGACAAAAATATTATTTACCTCTTGACTTTCATGAGCTTTGATCTGATCCACAAGAACTTTTCTCCTCCGCTTCTCCCTCTCCTGCCTTGCTGAGGCATCTTCCTGCAGCCTCTTCCTGATCTTCCCAATATACTCGTCATTAGATGCTGGTTTGATCAGGTCTACAGAGTCCATCAACGTTTTCTCTTCATCTCTAGCTAAGATGTACTCCATACCAATGCCTTCACTGAAAAAAGTGCAGGCATTTCAACAAGCTTGTAAGAAAGCAAAGCAAAGTCACCGAAGTATTTCTTGAATCTGCTTTGAAATAAATGACCAAGAGGATTACTCCTGATGCCTTTTTAAGCGGAGCCGCGACGCGAGAAAACCGGTCTTCGGGGTTTCCGACCAGGTCCGACACAAATCGGCCTGTACAAGCTCAGAAAAGAGCTAGAAGCTTGCAATTTTGGATTTAAGTAGAAGAGGAATTGTACTATCCGAGTAGCGAAAACAAAGGCGCTGATCAGCTTCGCGGTTACCGCGAAGCTGATCTGCGCCTTTGTTTTCGCATAGGCAAAAATCCGGTTTTCTCACGATGCGGCTCAAGCGAATAGTAATCCATCCAGATGAAAGGACAGTCACTTATGCTAGCCTACTATAGCTACTTTGTTAAATATGAGCTGTGCTTTGAGAAAATTAGCTTTTTGCCTATGCACAGCTGATCAGCGCCTTTGTTTTTGCTGCACAGATAGTACAATTCCAGTTCTTTTTAAACCTGAAATTTCACGCTTCTAGCTTTCTTCTGTGACTGTGTAGGCCGGTTTGTGTAAGACCTGGTTGGCAACCCCAAAGATTGGTTTTCTCATATCGCTGCTCAAACATAGGTAAAATGAATTTTCAGATCACATACTCATCATCTTTTGAAGGTGGCAGCGTCATCTTCATCTTCTCTTCAAAATCTGCTATACCTTTCACTGTCTCCTACAAACAAATGCAGCATATATCTTGACACGGATTTCAAATTTCTGATACTTAAAATGCTGTGCTGATGACAATTAGAAGTCAAATGAGGATCCATGGTTATCCTAAGTTCCATTTTAGCCCATCAAAACACTTGAAAAGTGACATAAACACTTGGAAAGTGAGAATAGCGAGAAAGTTCACACCCAATACAGGTGTATTTAATAGAATTTAAGCATTTTTCAAGCTTTAGATAAGTTGATACTACTGAATATCAGATTCCCCTGGAGGATCATAGGGGTATTCAAAGCTTTCAATTGGGTAGCTATGTGCAGGTTTTGCAATCAGGAGCAATGTTCAAGGCTCTATCACTGTGTCTCTGTAAGCAAAAATTTAAAATGTCCCTTTAAACAGTCTCTGACGGTAAAACAGATAAACACCCTAATACACTAAATTGTTGCATGAATCAGGGTTTTCCCTGATGCAGGATATTGAGTCCCAGACTCCCAAAAACCAGTCAGGGACACTCTAAATGAAATGCCAAGGGTCTCTAGGGACCCCCAAAAAGTTTGAAAGCAATTTTTAGCAATGTGTCTATTTAATAGAGCTTCTGCAGAGGTTTTTTGTTTTGAATCTAGTTGTTGGAAATCGTTCATTCTTTATTTCTACCTAATACTGGATGGAAAGTATTTAATAATTTTCTCTTATGGGGTATAGGGACTCTTGGAATTTGTACCAGAACCCTCAAAATTCATATTTGGGAGTCCCAAGGACTCCTAGAATACAAAGCTGAGAGAAAACCCTGATGCATCTCTTCTTAGTTGTGTCAAAAATTCATTCAGTAATTGAATATACCTTTGCAATCATCCTCTGTCTCCTATCTCTCCTCTCCTGAATGGCTTTCAGAGTCTTAGAGGGTGGGGGCTGGGGAATGTTTACTGTAGCTGCCCTGAAAATTGAAAGATTTATGTTTTAAAACATCATTACAACTTAAATGAATGATTACAGTTTCAGCAAATTAAGACCAAACCAGAGACTAGAAATATGCAGAGTCAAAATTCATCATCAATTTTTGTAGCATGTTCATGCTTATCTAAAAAAAAATCTGTCTTGCATTTGCACTTTTAAATAAAATCAAGTTTTCATCCAGTGTCTGTTTTAAGAAATTCAAATGAAAAGTGTCTTAAACTTTCATGATGCAGACAGCAATTTTTCAAATCAAACTGTACAGATGCTAAGGCATAGGCAGTATTGCACCATTTGCCTTCTACAGAGGCTAAACCGTGAACTTACTGTAGTTTAGCAACCATTTCGCTCTGTTTCAGTTGCAGCTGCCTCGACCTCTCCATCAGGTCTCGTCTCTCTTTCTGATATTTCTCCCGTATAGCCTCCTGCTGGAGAAATCTCTCCTTAAATGCAACTTTCTCCATCTCAATCTGTTTCTCGTGGAATCGGGTCACAACATCTTGAAGTTCAAGGTCACTTTGACGAGGTGTCACATGCTTCAGTCTCTGTAGTAACAACAGATAAATATATGTCAAAAAGCCTCTCATGGAAAAAGTTGACCCTTTAAGGCAGAAAATGCCTATCAAACATTTCATGTGTAAGTTGTAACTGCTCTTATACTAGCAATTCGAACATAAAAAAGACAAAAACTTGAAAAGCCCATCCTGATATTTGTTGAATTACCAAAAAGAAGGAAAATTCAGTCAAATCAAAATTGGCTTATACCCTAAATCAATGTTTTTCTCATAAAACTAAGTATATTTTGCATACAGAGCTGTTGAGAACAATAGACAAGCCATCAGACAGTCTGTACAGACAGGCATTTGATTTTATATTACCTCTTTGTAAATACCACTTTCAACAACATTCAGTTTGGCTGGGGCAGCTGGCCTCATGGTTTCCATGGCAACACCAGTGAGATTGGCCTTCTTCTTGTTGTTAAGAGCAATATAAAGCTGGTACAGTAGCCGTGTAGCCACCCCATGCTTTTCTGTCATAATATCCCGGGCCACATTCGTGTCAAATGGGATACTAAGCAAATGCAGTACAGGCTCAATACGGGTGAAATTATTGAGCTTTGAATCTGCAGTTCTACAAATGAAAGGCAAAGTATGCATTCAGCAATCAGTGAACATTAAAAAAAATGGTTACATATAATGCAGTCACTCATAATAAATGTAATTCATGAGAATTTCAACTTAAATGATGTCATGGATTTTTTGCTTTGAAAATACACAACAAAACAGAATCATGGCATGCAAATACTTCCGTGTGTGGTGTATTTTGGAACATGACCCTCTAACATTTGTGATAATAAACATGTAATTTGAGAAACAGGTTTGCCGAATATGCAATGAACAAAGCAAATATAAATGAGCCACATCAGGAGAAAACCAACAATGTAGTTTCCGAACAGGTCCAAAACAAACCGAGCTGTACACACACACAGAAGATGGCTAGTGGCTGGCAATTTTGGATTTACATGATGAGAACATCTCTTATATCTGTAAAGAAGAATTCTTATCTTGCTGTTATGCATCTATTATGTAAATGAACTAATTAACACCTAGGGTCTTTAGCTACATTTACCTGTATTTTGCTCATTTTCTTTTCCTCAACAATATATTAAAAATGTTATTTTTTGGTCAAATTTAACGTTTGAAAAACAAAATTCAATTAACTTTTCCCCCTCTTTAAAGCTATAGCCTCAAGATTTTTGTATGATTTAAAATCTAAACATTTATTATTTTCTATTTTTTTGATTGTGGCATCAGGTTACCTTTTAATGACCAAACCTATTATCAGACTCTGACCACTGCAGCATTTTATTGCCATGATTACTACTGGGTGAATCAAAGCCACCTGTTATCAGCAGGAAGCCTCAAAACCTCACTTCCTTATCTAACCCGACTTAGCGCCTAGATTCTCGGGTAACCGCACTTTATTTTATAAGAGCATGTTCTCAGCATGGAAGAATTTAGAAAGAAGAAGGATTGTACCATCTGTGTAGCGAAAACAAAGGCGCTTACGGGGTTCACAGTTACTGCCAAGCTGATCTGTACCTTTGTTTTCGCAAAATATTGGTTTTCTCATGATGCAGCTCCTAAAATCAATATGATCACCATGTTCCATTTGCATTTTGAAAAAGTCTGGAATCCCATTGAATGTTTCCACATCCATACCAGCCTTGACGCCAGAAAACTGGTTTTCAGGATTTCCAACCAGGTCTGGCACAAACTGGCCTGTGCAGCCAAAGGAGATGGCTTGATATCCCTGATTTAACAATGAGGGAGTGTATTATCCACGTAGCGAAAACATAGACACTGATCAGCTGTGTAGTTACTGCACAGCTGATTTTATATGCGCCTTTGTATTCACATTGGCAAAAATTTGTTTTTCTCATGATGCATACATGTACTTACTTGCTCTGAGAGAATTGGTCAAAGTCATCTTGTAGCTGATGTTTCTTTAGGACTTCACCAATAAGATAACCAGAAGAAAAATCCCTCTCAAATGTTGTCTGGGCTGAAAATATATAGGGCAGACTCCAGAATAATAAAGAGCAATTGCTCATTAAAGAAATCAGTTTTTGTTTTCAGTATATTGATCTATATTGTGTGTAAATGGTCCTATCTACTCCGTATGTCTAGCATGTAAATGGCCCCATCTGCTCACTGTGTCTAGGATCTGAGAGTATTCACTGTAAGTTCAGAAAATTCCATTGTTCCTTATTTCGAAAATTATCTTCTAGTCATCTGACATAGTGTGAACCTGGCCTAACAGAAATAATGTAACTACCCAGTACTTAGTCTACCAATAATGTAATGTGCCAATATCTTCGTAATACTGCAGTGCAAAAGTGATTCACTTTTCATTTGTAAAATCAAATTTAGGAAAGATTTGGTATTTAACATCCATCTAAATCTAATAAAAAAACGTTGTACAATGTAAAACTGTAATGAACTGCTGAGCCAAACCACAGCAAACCCGGTCGGTGGAAAACCATGCTCATCCATCAAGGGTGGTTTACTGCGCTATATATTCAACACTTACTCGATTCACAAAGCTTCGAGTTTGAAATTTGCATATTACAAGCACTCAATATGCCTTTAATACGTTGCACCTACACATTTTTCCAAGGGAGGCTATCCCGTCACATTTCTTCCCCCTCCGAGAAGACTCGTCCCGAGTCTTAGCCTGGGGACTACATGGGAAAGGCTAGAGTCAGACCTTCAGTTGTTATTTACAATCTCCATGCATGTTTACATAAAAGCATTCCGAATGTGTCATACAGTCTCAGCACCAAGCGTATACTAACCGGTCAATAGTTTTACTTTACACATCAAATTTTCAAACCCGAAATTCACTGTGAAAAACTAAATCCCGCTCACCTTCACTTGGCATACTGTTCAGAGATATTAAATTTTCTCTCCAGGTGATGTTCCATAAGAAAAGTCTCTGATTTCCTGCTTTAAATCCATAATTTCCGTGAGATTTACTCATTCATCTAGCTTATTTGCTCCCACTTTTGGAGAGCAAAGCTAAGCCAATCAAAAAGAAGCTCTCCATGCTCACGCGACAAATCGCACGCCGTGACGTCAAGGCACTCCGTGACGTTAACTAGGTCAAGTTCGGATGCACTCACCATGTGTCAACCATGTGTAATCCTGTTTATTCAATTGGAAAGTGTTTGATCAAATAGAACCATCAAGGTCCGCAACGGAATGTAGTGGAGTGATGTTTCGCAACTTGGGTAAGGCAACCCCGGTCTGGCAGTTGTCATTATCCCACCGCTGCCGCCAAATGTAACAAACAGCCGAGCCAAAATACAGCAAACCCTTTCGGTGGAAAACCATGCTCATCCACCAAGGGTGGTTTACTGCACTATATACTCAACACTTACTCGATTAACAAAGTATCCAGTTTGAAATTTGCATATTACAAGCATTCAATATGCCACTAATACATTGCACCAAGGTATTTTTCCAAGGGAGGCTATCCTGTCACAAAACGTGACTTCAGTATTGAAAAAAAAACAAACACAAAATACAGACAATTATACCATAATCCCCTCTGAATAGTTCTGAATAGTTTACTTGTATTCTTGTCCCCCAGATGTGAAAGAAGCAGCTTATAAAGGACTGGTGTGGCCAGTCTTGGAATATGGAACCCTCACACTCATGGCCTCCAGGAAGAACTGGAAAAGGTCCAAAATCGTGTGGCAAGGTTTGTGACTGGAAATTATGTTTTTGAAACTGGGAGCATGACTGGTATTTTAGAACTGAAATGGGAATCTCTTAAGAACAGGAGGAAGGATAGCAGACTTATATTGCTATACAAAGGTCTAAAGGGTAAAGCCAGATACCTTCAGCTAGCAAAAAGCGTACAAAAGTAGTTTCTTTCCACAGACTATCAGGGACTGGAATGACCTCCCTGATTCTCCTAGAATGCACGAGTGAAGCGAACTTGGACAAGTTCAGAATAAACTGCATCTTAGTTGTTTCCCATTACAATTTAATGAGAAAATAATATGTAAATTAGCGAGGGAAGGATGACGGCATATGTATGTATGTATGTTCGTAGTATTCTGCCATTGTCCCATTGATTGTGTGGCACACCTTGTTTTAACCCAGATTAATGATAATAACCATCACAAGACTCCAATGAGCCCACCACCAACCTTCACCTTAACTTTACTGTATTCCCATCATTTTGTGTCTGTGAGAAATTGCTGAAATACAATTTTTTTCGTACATTAAGGTACATTTTAAGTCTGAGTCAACACTAGTGTTCAGTGTTTATACAAGGAGCATTCGGAATTGAACTCTGCATAGTGAGCTGCGAATGGGTGTCTTAGTCAGTAGGCTGATACAATTACAAGTGGTTACTGTGGATTGTTTGACAATTTCAGATAAAAGGGGCTCTGGTTAAATAACATTCGAAGAGTGGCATTGATTGGAAAATAGACTTTACTTCTATCTCAACAAGACATTAGCGCACCACCTACACAGGATTACTTGTGAAGTTGTGTGACAGTTATACTTAGAGAAAATACAGAGAGTCACTTCACCGAGAGAACACTACGGCCAATTAGGGCTTAGCTAGAACCAACCAACCATTTTTGTCCCGCGTTTTACTACAAAATATCACACAATTTAACAACTCATCTGTACAATCTGCAATAATGCAGAGCATTTTTTTTTTTTTTTTTACATTATTTTCCAACCATCTTTTTCAATTCCGAGCAAAAGTTAACTTACAGATCTTTTGCGAAACATTAAGCTCATCGTTGAGCCACCTGCAAAGTATGTCTGTCATGTCTGTTATCGTTTGTTTCCCTTTTTTGCAATAAATTCTGGTTTCACAGGCCTATGTCAGCCATATTTGTTGAAATCCTATGGTCATGGAAACCACGAGCCAGCTCAAGTTCTGATTGGTTGAACGAAATCTAACTACTGCTATAATCATCGTGTTACGCAGGTGCGCGGTTGTTAGGTGTTCCTCCGGTGACTATTAGGAAACCCGCCAGTAAACATACTAGTCTTTGTTTGTTTGATTCTCTCTGCTACTGCTGCTAAAACAGCAGCAGCAACAACAACAGCAACAGCGACGACAACAACAATAACAACAACAACAACAACAACAAAAACTACTACTACTACTACTACTACTACTACTACTACTACTACTACTACTACTACTACTACTACTACTACTACTACTACTACTACTATGTACTACTACTACTACTACTACTACTACTACTACTCTACTCAGAATCAGATCAGAATCAGAATCAGAATCAGAATAGCTTACTGGTGAAACGTCAAACTGACAATACCACACCAGGAGGATGGGGCCTGACTGGAGGGTCATCATCTACTACTGCTGCTGCTGCTGCTACAGTCACTACTACTACTACTACTGCTGCTGCTACTACTACTACTAGTTCAACAACAACGTCAACAACAACAACAACATAATAATAATAATAATAATGGTCATCATCATCATCATCATCATCATCATCATCATCATCATCATCATTGTGATCATCATCATACTACTACTACTACTACTGCTACTACTACTACTTCTACTACTACTACTACTACTACTACTAATACAGCAGCTGTTATCATGATGATGATGATGATGATGATGATGATCATCATCATCATCATCATCATCATCATCATCATCATCACTGTGATCATCATCATCATACAGTCATACTACTACTACTGCTACTACTACTACTAATGCAGCAGCTGTTATCATCATCATCATCATCATCATCATCATCATCATCATCATCATCATCATCATCATCATCTTCATCATCACTGTGATCATCATCATCATACAGTCATACTACTACTACTGCTACTACTACTACTACTTATACTACTACTTCTACTACTACTACTACTACTACTACTACTACTACTACTACTACTACTACTACTACTACTACTACTACTACTACCATCACCACCTCTACCGCTGCTGCTTCTGCTACTATCACTACTACTGCTGCTGTAATATACTTCTACTACTACTACTACTACTACTACTACTACTACTACTACTACTACTACTACTACTACTACTACTACTACTACTACTACTACTGCTACTACTACTACTACTACTACTACTACTACTACTACTACTATTACTGCTACTGCTACTACTACTACTACTACTACTACTACTACTACTACTACTACTTCTACTACTACTACTACTACTACTACTACTACTACTACTTTTTCTTCTTCTTCTTCTTCTTCTTCTTCTTCTTCTTCTTCTTCTTCTTCTTCTTCTTCTTCTACTACTACCACTACTACTAGTACTACTACAACTACTACTACTACTACTACTACTACTACTACTACTACTACTACTACTATTACTACTACTGCTACTACTACTACTACTACTACTACTACTACTTCTACTACTACTACTGCTTCTACTACTACTACTACTACTACTACTACTACTACTACTACTACTACTACTACTACTACTTCTACTACTACTATTACTACTACTACTACTACTGCTGCTACTACTACTACTACTACTACTACTACTACTACTACTACTACTACTACTACTACTACTACTACTACTACTACTCTACTACTACTACCATCACCACCTCTACCGCTGCTGCTTCTGATACTGCAACAAAATAGTTGAAGACGCCACTAAAAATAAATTAAAAAGTATCTTAAGGAACACAGACTTTGACCTACATATCTGTACATAAAGGATCATAAAGGAACAGAAATGAAATTGTATGGCTTACTCTGGTACACATTACTACACATTGAACCGATCTGTTTTATATCCCTTTTTCTCCTGGGGTATTTTGAGATTATGCTAGTTAGTCGCTTTTTAATTAAACATTTGTAAAGACTGTTCTCACATTCACCATTTTTGCATTATCCGCTGGTTCCCAGCTTAAAAAAATCAATATTGGAAATACAGGTAACCAATAACCCCCATGAGGAGGGTTCTGGTTACCTGTTTTTCCAATATTGATTTTTGTCAGCAGGAAACCAGCCGATAATGCAAAGTGACCCAAAGTAATTTTAGGAAGGAATTCGATCACAACGTCTTGTATTCAATAAACGGTGAATGAGCAAATAGTACCATGATCTAAACCGGAAGTTGATTATCAAGCTGATCAAAATGTTTAAGAAGTCTTTTCGTGTGAAGTCACAGACTGTCATGAAGGGATCAGACAGGTAATGAAAATTTTGATAAGTTCACATGAGCGTTTGCGGTCTAAAAGATTATTTCAGCTATCTAACACGGGGTCACCATTCCCTCCCCCCCCCCCGGGGATGCATATTAGGGACACGGTATTCCTGGATTTTAAGAAGGCGTTTGATTCCGTTTCGCACAAATGCCTTCTTTACAAACTTGAAAGACTAGGAGTGTCAGGAAATGTTCTAAAATGGATATCTAGTTTCCTATCCAACAGACAACAAAGTGTAGTCATAAATGGCCAATCTTCAGAGTGGACCGATGCAGTGCTTGCACTAGTGGACGTTTTGGGCGTTTTTACGTCTTGAAATGACTCCCGTACGTCGAAAAATGACACAGCAGACGTCAGCTGACTTCCACAAAAATCCTCCTACGCCCTGCAGCAAGGCACGCGACGTATGGTCAGAAATGAAAATTTACCTATTTCAGTGTATTGAAATCCATCTTAAAACTCTTAAATTAGGGATAAGCGACAGCGAGTCCATGCCTTCAGGGTGTAAAGGTGTCTTATTTTAACTGCTGAGCGAAATTTGTGTCAAAATAATAAACAGATCAAGGTCAAGTGTGATCAAAAGTTTACCGCTACACACTAAGACAGGTATATTGGACTAATCCATTAATATTGGGTAAAACTGCAATAGGGAATAGTCCACTCTAGGCTGAATATCAATACTGTGAAGGAAATCAATACACATTTTCGAAGCATCTCAACTTTGCATTTTTTTTTTTTCGAACTGAGATATTTTCCACTTTATTATTGTCACATGGGGATATATGAAAGGCAAGTGTTGGTGGATTTTTTCTTTCAAAACTTTTTTAAGCAAGTTGTAGAAAAAAAAAAAAAAAAAAAATTAAAAGATTTTTTTTTCTTGTTCAGCAAACTATCTAGGGAACTCAATACCTTGACCAGACACTAATAATAATAACAATAATAAAATAAGATAGATCTACTAATAAGGATTAAAATGTATAATAATAAATGAAAATAAAAAATGAAATATGTAAATTAATAATAATTTTCACATATTCATGAATTATATTTATTTAAAGTCATAACTGGTACAAGGAATACATACCCCAAGCAAAGTGAGAGACTATTTCCCTAAAGGTGGCCACTACTGGTACAGGGAATACATACTCCAAGCAAAGTGAGAGACTATTTCCCTAAAGGTGGCCACTAAGTTACATGAACTTTGAACACTAAACATATGAATATATGCATTATAGGTGCAAACAGTACAAAAATGACACTAAAACATAGACAAATAGAACCATAACAGAATTTTCACCTTGGAAGTGTTCTATATATATAGGATGTAGTTACAAAATAATTAAATGTGTGCATGCACACTTGACACGTCGCATGCGAGTGATTTAGATATGCGGCACTGCGACTAATCTATGACTTCCAGATTTTGGGCCTGTGACTTCAAAATCTTAAAGGGTGGAAGTCATGACTTCCTGGCCCAAAAAATTAGTGCAAGCACTGCCGATGTATCCAGTGGTGTACCCAAGGGCTCAGTTCTGGGCCCCTGTTATTCTTAATGTATGTGAACAACCAGCCAGATGAAGTGCCATCGTTCACAAAACTCTTCGCGGACGATGCCAAATTGTACAAAGACTTAGGCCTACAAAACCTCGAGGACTTTGAAATGATACAACACGACTTGAACAAGCTTTGTCAGTGGACTATTAAATGGTTGATGATATTTAATGTTGAAAAGTTATGCATATTGGGAGAGAAAATCCAAGGTTTGAATATGAAATGACAGATAAACAGGGTATTACTAAAGTGTTAAAATCAGTTGAAATTGAAAAAGATCTTGGAGTGTATGTACAGGAAAACCTTAAGTTTGAAAAACACGTTAGCTTGACAATCAATAGAGCAAACAAACTACACGTAGTTGGATTAATCAAACGAACAATTTCGTATCTTGATCAAGAAACATTATTGACCTTGTACAAAAGTATTGTAACAAACAGCCGAGCCAAGCCACAGAAACCCCGTCGGTGGAAAAGCATGCTCATCCACCAAGGGTGGTTTACTGCGCTATATATCCAACACTTATCCAATTCACAAGGTCTCGAGTTTGAAATTTGCATATTTCCAAGGGAGGCTATCCCGTCACATTATCATACGACCCATCATCGATTATGGAAACATAATCTGGTTCCCTGTGTTGAAAAAGGATATTAGAGCAGTTGAAAATGTACAGAGGAGATTAACAAGACTTCTGCCAGAACTTTCTCATCTCAGTTTGAAGAACGATTACGTGAATAAAACTTAACAACACTCCACTACAGAAGATATAGAATGGATATGATACAGGTTTTCAAAATATTGAACAACATAGATGACCTAAAAATAGGTGGAATGTTCGAGTATTCAGAAATATATTATACCCGTGGTCACAGCAAGAAACTGGTTATGCCAAGAGCATTAAAAATATTAAGGTTAAACTCATTTTGTGTCAGAACTATTGATAGATAGAATGATCTCACAGAGGAAATAGTGACTTCTACTACCGTACTCAGCTTCAAGACCTTGTATGATAGATACATGGGAGATAGGAAGTACCAAACTGGAGATATTTACTAATTGAAACATATATTCAGTATTTTTCACTGTATTTGGAAGGAGAATTAAGTGCCATCCTATAACAACACATCAAAGACATTTTAAATTTAAAATAGCACCGGAAGTACTTTTAAATGTATCGCTAAGAAGAGATGTAGATGACAAGTCGTAAGGACTTACAAGATTCTACTACCAACAAGATACAAGATACAAGATACAAGACTTTATTTGACCAATTTTGGGCCCAGCAAGGGCATACAAAGATGTTGTACAGAGAATAAGAGAGGAAATCCAAATCAGAGATGAGATAACACAAACTAAAAACAATCTAAGATATGAGATAACACAAACTAAAAACAATCTAATATAAAACAATGTATTAATCCAAGTGTTCATGCAGATACTGACCAAGTTTGTGAAGTATATCAGAGTTTTCATTAGTCAGAATCCAGAAAAACTTCTGGAAACTATCCAGCTCCATAAAATTTCTGTTGGAGTCATTAATGATTTGAAAAAAGCTGTTTCTGAACGCATTAAACTTTTTATTTCAAAAAGTGCTGCTCATCTTCAGTTGCACCTGTAGAACATTTGGTACACAGCCTTTCTGACCTATCCAGCTTGATATACCTCCCAGTCTCAATTTTAAGTCTGTGAGCAGGCTGTGAGCAATTTTAAGTCTGTGAGCAACAAGTTACAAACATTTTTCTTTGTATTGACGTGCATGACCAGGCATTAATTACCTCAAAGCGTCCTGCCAACAATCAAAGTCTAATGGAGATAAATAAGCCAGTGGAGTGGTTTGGCGTGGTCGATAGTGCATTGTACTTTGGGCCGAGGGGTCCCTGGTTCAATCCCCAACCAGGGCTCTGTCTGTTGTGGCCTTGAGCAAGTCACAGTTCCACAGCTCAATATGTATATTGTATAGTGCACATATTTTAAATAGTTGGAATAAAAGATATACAAAGCCTATCTTGATTGTTGAAATACATACATGTGATGAGTTTGAAAGTGGCATCAGGGAGATTTTTCTTTCATTTCAGGGAGGTTTTTGAAAAATGAATAGATTAAATACATTACGAAAACATGCCCATGCAATATACAAAAAAATTTTGAGCTTTAAAAATTGAAATTTTTTTGCTGAAAAATTTTGATACTTTTCTTACTTTTGCTCTAAAAAATAGATTGTGGGTACTCACCGAGGTGGTTCTAACATGTACCCACAATCTATGTTTTGGAGCAAAAATAAGAAAAATAGGTATACCCCTGCAAACCCCAGTTTTACTATATAAAAGTGCGGATTCAAGGGGGTAAACATTACACGGACATTTTTTCGTGATGTAAGAAAATTCTTGGTTCATTTCAGGGAGGTTTTGAAATTTTCTTGAAAATGGGGGTATTTTAGACAAATTTTAGATCATTTTACCGCTCATTTCCTGGAGTCTCCCTGATGATGAGGGAGGTATCACATGTATGGAAATATGATTTGTTGAATTATGAAGGGACTTGAAATAAAGATTATTACATGTATTACTCATTATTATTTTAAAAAAAGTTTTTTTTTTTTATGTTTTTTACTGTTTACTGGGTCTATCAATTTCTATCAGGAGCTGTGGAAATGTGACTTGCTTAAGGCCACAACGAAAGACGCCCCGGCTGAGGATTGAACCCGGGACCTCTGGGACCAGAGTCAACAACTCTACCTCTGCACCAGTCTGCTCACAGTGTTTAATAGTCACCTGAAGAAAATGAGAATTTACAAAACATCATTAACTCTGTTTTAGGAAGAAGCTTCGTGCCGAGCTGGTTAAAGCTTTCCCAGGCCTGGAACCTGACACCTGCTGTGATTTAATACCCAACAAAGAAGAAGTAACGATGATGAAGGTTTATGTCCATACTGGAGAGACTGCTTTCATCTACTGTGTCAACAAGATTCCTATGCTGTTTGAGTTGGACAAGAAAATGGATCTATATCCTTCAGGTAGGATTTGAGCCTGTGCGTGAGAAAACCAACAATGTGGTTTCCGAACAGGTCTGACACAAACAGGGCTGTACAAGCACAGAAGATGGCTAGAGACTGGAAATTTCGGATTTAAGAAGAAGAGGGATTGTACTTTCCCAGTAGCGAAAACAAAGGCGCTGATCAGCTTCTCGGTTACCGCAAAGCTGATCTGCGTCTTTGTTTTCGCATATGCAGATTGTTGGTTTTCTCATGAGGTGGCTCATTTGTTTTGCAGCAGCACTTTAACAGATTTTTGTGTAATTTTGGACGTAGTCATTTTCAAAATACATGCAATTTTGAAAACCTGTATCATGACTTAAATGAATAAATTTTAACCACTATCTTTACAAATTTAAGCATCATTTCCTCATTTTAGAATGATAACGAAGCAATTTTAATTAACCTTTCAGTAGATAAAATGCTTCTTATAAGATATGGAATGTCTGATCACCTCTGTTCTTGGCTATTTTCTTGGGCTAGTCAGCTCATTTTTGGTGTTAATTTTTTTCTTTTTTTTTTTTTCTTTACAGTATATTTGTTGTGGCGGTATCCAGAGCTGGTGTACAGGTTTACAACCTGGCCACCTGTGTTTAGAAAACTCACTGAAGGAGCAGGTACGTGTATCAGTTACATGCATACCGGTATATTAAATCAGCTAATATTTAGAAACAAATATCTGCAGATATGTTATTTATGTAGAAAGGGACACATTCTCTTTTTATCAATCAAACAAGCCAGTGCACATCCATGAAGTCATTATTTCTTTGTTCAAAAGGGTGATCCTTATCGTTCGTAGATGTGCACTAAAAATGACTAGCAAAGAACACATTTTTCTGTTTTTCAACCAATCTCTTAAGTCTCTAGAGTCTTGCAGTTTTGAAAACTTGAGGGTTTAGGTGCTGGTAACTCAGCAAGTCAATCCATGCCTTTTGATTTACATACATGTTCAAATACTGGCCTTGTTTTTACAACAAAATATTTTTTTTTCAGATCTGATGTTACCAGGAGTGATAGTGAGAGGGGAGGTAACACCTAATACATTCAAAGGTGTGGAGAAAGGACAGATATGCTCTGTTAGTCTTCTTGGAAACAGGTAATTAGATCAGTCTCTTTTTAATTGGTTAGCTCGCCTGCAAGAAGTGCACAGAGCTATTGTTGTCACCTCGGTCATCCGCGTTTACGTTTACATGTACGTCCACGTCACACTTTCGGTTAAAGTTTTTTAGAAGTCTATATCTCTTGAACATGTAGATGTATCAAGTTGATACTTTGCATATTGGTAGATATTGGTTTGAAGTTTTATGCAGTACCATCATGACTCATCCTGGGTGACCTTGAGGTCAAGGTCACAGACTTAGAAATTTTATGTTAAAGTTTTTCATAAAAGTTTTTAGAAGTCTATATCTCTTGAACATGTTGATGGATCAAGTTGATACTTTGCATGTTGGTAGATATTGGTCTGAAGTTTTATGCAGTACCATCATGACCCACCCTGGGTGACCTTGAGGTCAAGGTCATGGACTTAGAAATTTTATGTTAAAGTTTTTCATTAAAGATTTGAGAAGTCTATATCTCTTGAACATGTAGATGGATCAAGTTGATACTTTGCCTGTTTGAAGATATTGGTCTGAAGTTTTATGGAGTACCATCATGACCCACCCTTGGTGACCGTGAGGTCAAGGTCACAGATTTAGAAATTTTTTGTTGAAGTTTTTCGTTAAAGTTGTTAGAAGTCTATATCTCTTGAACATGCTGATGGATCAAGTTGATACTTTGCATGTTTGTAGATAATGGTCTGAAATTTTATGCTTTTACGACCCACCTGAGCGACCTTGAGGTCAAGGTCATGGGTCATAGATTTTGATAAATTTAGTGGCAAAGCACAAGTCAGGCATGCTACGCTGTCCTGCGACAGCTCTTGTTTATTAGCTCACCTGAGCCGAAGGCTCAAAGGTGAGCTTATAGGATAGGCAGGCATCCGTCGTCCGTCGTCGTCGTCCGTCGACGTCGTCGTCCGTTCACAATTTCAAAGAAGAATATTTCTGAAGCTAGTAGGCCGATCTTGATCAAATTTAATGTGAACCATAATTGGGTTGGGGGATTGATGGCATTAGGTTTTGGAGCAGATTGTATCAAAATTATGGTTTCCATGGCAACAGATAGGTCCCATAGACTTACAATGGGAAAAACTAAAAAAATCTTCTTCTCTGAAACCACTAGGCCCACAGCTTTGATATTTGGTATGTAGCAATGGCTAATGGTCCTCTACATAAATTGTGCCATTCATGCCCCTGGGGTCAAATTTGGCCACGCCCCGGGGGTTGATAGTCTCCATAGACTTACTATTGTAACGAACGGCCGAGCCGAGCCACAGCAAACCCCGTCGGTGGAAAAGCATGCTCATCCACCAAGGGTGGTTTACTGCGCTATATACCTAACACTTACTCTAATCACAAAGTTTCGAGTTTCTTATTTGCATATTACTACCCGCTAATATGCCGCTAATACGTTGCACCAACGCATTCTACAAGGGAGACTATCCCGTTACATTACTTCCCCCTCCGAGAAGACTCGTCCCGAGTCTTGGCCTGGGGACTACATGGGTAAGGCAACTCCGTTCTGGCAGTTGTCATCATCCCACCGCTGCCACCAAATGTAACGAACGGACGAGCCGAGCCACAGCAAACCCCGTCGGTGGAAAAGCATGCTCATCCACCAAGGGTGGTTTACTGCGCTATATACCTAACACTTACTCTAATCACAAAGTTTCGAGTTTCTTATTTGCATATTACTACCCGCTAATATGCCGCTAATACGTTGCACCAACGCATTCTACAAGGGAGACTATCCCGTTACATTACTTCCCCCTCCGAGAAGACTCGTCCCGAGTCTTGGCCTGGGGACTACATGGGTAAGGCAACTCCGTTCTGGCAGTTGTCATCATCCCACCGCTGCCACCAAATGTAACGAACGGACGAGCCGAGCCACAGCAAACCCCGTCGATGGAAAAGCATGCTCATCCACCAAGGGTGGTTTACTGCGCTATATACCTAACACTTACTCTAATCACAAAGTTTCGAGTTTCTTATTTGCATATTACTACCCGCTAATATGCCGCTAATACGTTGCACCAACGCATTCTACAAGGGAGACTATCCCGTTACACTATGGGAAAAAAATTAAAAATCTTCTTCTCTGAAACCACAGGGCCCACAGCTTTGATATTTTGTACGTGGCAATGGCTAATGGTCCTCTACATAAATTGTGCCAATCATGCCCCTGGGGTCAAATTTGGCCACGCCCCGGGGGTCGATAGTCTCCATAGACCTACAATAGGAAAAAAAACTAAAAAAATCTTCTTCTCTGAAACCACTAGGCCAACAGCTTTGATATTTGGTATGTAGCAATGGCTAATGGTCCTCTACATAACTTGTGCCATTCATGCCCCTGGGGTCAAATTTGGCCACGCCCCAGGGGTTGATAGTCTCCATAGACTTACTATGGGAAAAAATTCAAAAATCTTCTTCTCTGAAACCACAGGGCCCACAGCTTTGATATTTTGTATGTGGCAATGGCTAATGGTCCTCTACATAAATTGTGCCAATCATGCCCCTGGGGTCAAATTTGGCCACGCCCCGGGGGTCGATAGTCTCCATAGACCTACAATAGGAAAAAAAACTAAAAAAATCTTCTTCTCTGAAACCACTAGGCCAACAGCTTTGATATTTGGTATGTAGCAATGGCTAATGGTCCTCTACATAAATTGTGCCATTCATGCCCCTGTGGTCAGATTGGGCCAGGTTCCGGAGGTTGATAGTCTCAATAGACTTGCTATGGGAAAAAATTTCAAAAATCTTCTTCTCTGAAACCACAGGGCACACAGCTTTGATATTTTGTATGTGGCAATGGCTAATGGTCCTCTACATAAATTGTGCCAGCCATGCCCCTGGGGTCAAATTTGGCCACGCCCCGGGGCGTAGATAGTCTCCATAGACTTACAATGGGAAAAACTAAAAAAAACTTCTTCTCTGAAACCAAAAGGCCCAGAGCTTCTATATTTTGTATGTAGCAATGTTTGGTAGTCCCCATTATAAATTGTGCCATTCATGCCCCTGGGTCAAATTTGGCCATGCCCCGGGGGTCAATAGTGTCCATGCATAGACTTTCATTGGTCGATTCTCAATTAATTTAAATCTCATGAGCTTACAATGTGATAATTTCTCAGGTGAGCTACAGGACCAATGGTCCTCTAGTTTTATCATGTTATGGTTTATGATGTATTATGAATTGTCATTAGACAAAACTGTTTTTTACCTATGTTTTTGTCTGTGTAGCACAGATTGGATGGCTTATTCTGGTTTTAAACTTGTTATTATAGTTAAGATATTAATCTAAAATTATACATTTCACTACTGCGGAAATTATTTTAACCAGACAGATCAACTATAAGTTTGGTACAGGATCAAATTTGAGCCGCGTCATGAGAAAACCGGCTTTTTGCCGATGCTGAAACAAAGGCGGAGATCAGCTTCGCAGTAACTTCTACTATTCCTCTTCTACTTAAATCCAAAATTTCAAGCTTCCAGCTGTCTTCTTTGACTGCGCAGACCGGTTTGTGTCGGACCTGGTCTAAAACCCCGAAGACCGGTTTTCTCATGTCGCGGCTCATTTGTTTAACCTGTAGTCATATCCTATGTCATTGTAGAGCTCCCGTAGCAGTTGGCTATACCATGATGTCGGGCAGTGATATGTATGACTCTAATATGAAAGGCAAAGGGGTCCATGCTGTTCATTATGTTGGTGATGAATTGTGGTAAGTTTTTAGAGTTTTAGACATGTATTTTAGCAGTTTTCTCACCCCCTTTTCTGTGCTTTTGTTCATTAAAAGCGTCATTCAAGTGAGCATTATGGCCATTGACCCTCGTGTTCTAACTTATGCAGATGATTTGTGATGATGGCTGTATATTGATATTATTGTTATATCCATCACGAAAAAATGTTCGTGTAATGAATATCCTCTTGAACCCCACTTTTATACAGCAAAACTGGGGTTAGCAGTGGTATACCCATTTTTCTTATTTTTGTTCCAAAACATAGATTGTGGGTACTTGTTAGAACCGCCTCGCCCGAGGCGGTTCTAAAGTGTACCCACAATCTATGTTTTGAGCAAAAATAAGAAAAATATCAAAATTTTTCAGCTGAAAATTTTCAATTTTTACAGCTCAAAAACTATCTGTTTATTGCATGTGCAAGTTTTCATTATGTACAGGGCAGCAGGTGATAAATCCAATGCTCCCGACCTAGGAGATGATCCTCTCACCCCAGAGTTAGCAGCTGAGCTGGGAAATGATGAACGTGGTGAGCAACACGAAGGGAGAGAATCGAATGGTGAGGGAGAGCTTCAAGGTGCTACTGGAGGAGGAGAGGATGATAATAGGCTGACAGATCAGATGAACAACCTGGAACTCAGGGAACAGGTATGGTATATGATTTGAGCCACCTCGTGAACCAACAATGTGGTTTCCGAACAGGTCTGACACAAACTGGCCTGTACAGCTACAGAAGCAGGCTAGAAGCTTGAAACTTTGGGGTTAAGTAGAGGAGGAATTGTACTATCCGAGTAGCGAAAACAAAGGCGCTAATCAGCTTCGCGGTTACCGCGAAGCTGATCTGCGCCTTTGTTTTTCGCATATGCAAATTGTTGTTTTTCCCATGAGGCGGCTTATTTGATTGTCTTTGTATGCTCATTAGATTAAATCTTTGACCTGGGTAAAGTTTGAGAGACAATTTCACCAGCATATTACTAGTATTAGTCCTAGCTCAGAAATGGCATGTCATCTATTGTGCAGTCATTTCACAAATCAGCATTAACCCATATTTGACGAATGGAATCTCCCATCATTATCAATTGGGTGAGTCCACTTTCATTTTTAGGAGTGTTTGGAGTAATTTTTAATTTTTATCTCATTTTTCGATGAAATTCTTCCAAGCAAACAGAATAGCCCCAGATGGGACTCAGCGTTCTGCGGCGTCACATCTGGGGCTATTCTGTTTGCCTATGTCCCATAAAAGGGACGCCAGGCTTAAATGAATTAAGATTTTGGTTGCAGAAAACGGTGATTTTTACATGTAAACTCTGAACATTAATTTAAACAAGTTTAAATCCTGTAGATTGTAAAAATTTAAAATGATTGCAATTCTATACTTTAGGTGTCAGCAGAGGCAGTAAATGATGTAAGTGACAAAACAGAGGAGCAGTCATGTGAAGAAATTGGCCAATCAGAAGCTACAGATGAGTTAACAGATGGGAATATAGAAGATACAATACAAGGTAATATGAGCCGCAGCGCGAGAAAAACGGTCTTCGGGGTTTCTGACCAGGTCTTACACAAACCGACCTATACATCACAGAAGCAGGCTAGAAGCTTGAAATTTTGGATTTATGAAGAAGAGGAATTCTACTATCTGTGTAGTGAAAACAAAGGCGCTGATCAGCTTCGCAGTTGCAGCGAAGCTGATCTGCGCCATTCTTTTCGCATAGGCAAAAATCTAGTTTTCTCACGATTCGGCTCATATCATCATGGGATAGCGACAGCAATTATGTTAACAGACTGATATCACTTTTTACTTTGATTGTAAATGCAAATTTTTTACAATTATCAAAATTCTATGCAAAAGTAGAAAACTTTTTTTCAGACACTTGAAATGTGCTCCTTAGTTTTCTATGAACAGACATGATCTGATCGCTATGCTTGAGTAAACATGGCGTACACATGTCTTATTGTTTTGGACCCCAAGATACCTTTCACTCTGCCTGAGATGAAAGGTATCTCGGGTACAGATGGTGCAAATTACAATGTAATAAAATAATTAACTCCCCCAGTGATACTGCGGTCATTATGCAAATTTTGCTATAGTTATCTTGTGATTAATTATCTGTTGATAATTGATATATCTATATAAAAATCAGAATATTTAATTCTACATTTTAAACGAAAACAAAGTAAAAAATCATAATTATCAGAATCTTTGAATAAAATTGCATTTTCAACCCGTTTTCTACATGAAATATTAACGATTTTGCACATTTATGAAAATATTTTTTATCTGGCATGATCAGCTTATTACACAACCCCTGCAGTGAGCTGCGGCATCAGCAGCACTTTATTGCCCAGTTTTATAGTTGAAACCATATGCCAACTTCATGGTTCAGGGAAGAAAAAATGCACAGAAATTTTATAAGAGATGTGTACGCTATGATTACTCCAATAGGCTCTAATTAGACTATTTAACTCGTTAGGGTACTTTGGGCAACATTTTAATTGGAGATTTACATAAGTTTTACTTTTCAGAGGATATGGATGCTAGGTTGGAATTTTGTTTCCGATGTGCTATCAAAAGTTCTGTGAAGAAAAGTGATCTACCTCTGCTAACTAGCACATTCTATGCTGTACATATGTCAAAATATTGGTGAGACTTGCATTTGTCTCTTTGAACTTTGTGTGATTTTACTGAAACATTATCAGGTAATAATGCGATTTCTTCTTTATTTGTCAAGGATATGACTGTGGTAAACTTTAGTGCATCTCAAAGTTATTAGCCTTGTCTAATATGAGCCGCCTCGTGGGAAAACCAACAATGTGGTTTCTGAACACGTCCGACACAAACCGGCCTGTACACGAACATAAAAGAGCTAGAAGCGTGAAATTTCAGATTTAAGTAGAAGAGGAATTGTACTATCCGAGTAGCGAAAACAAAGGCGCTGATCAGCTTCGCGGTTACCGCGAAGCTGATCTGCGTCTTTGTTTTCGCCTATGCAGATTGTTGGTTTTCCCATGAGGCGGCTCAATTATGTTATAGGATGTTAAAATAAATCCTTGATTTTTAATATGAAGGAAATTTCAGTGTCTCTCATTGGTAGAGGACAATGGAAGATGAAATGCATTATCTCTAGCCAGCAGAGCAGAATGGCTAAGCTTATGCTGGGCGGCCCCAGTGGCCGTGCGGTTAAGAGCACTGTTTCGTAGTCACTCGATCATCTCATCACTGTATCTGGTGTGGGTTCGAGCCCCGCTCTGGCCACATGTGAGACAAGCCAAGTTCTGCTTGCGGGTGTGTCAGGTGGTTTTTCTCGGGGTTCTCCCGTTTTCACCCCACCTACTGATTGGCCCGTCTCATATGAGCTGAAATAATCTTGAAAGGGACGTAAAACTGAATTAAAAAAAAAAAAAAAAAATTAAGCTTATGCTGGCTGCAATGTCATTTAAGCCAGTTTTATATTTGTGTAGGTTCATTCTGTGAAGCAAAAATTGTTTCATATGTTTATATTAAATTCCAGTTCAGCTGATAACAGTCTCGATCTGAAAAAGTCTAGCTTTAAAAAGGTAGGATTGTTATACACCAATCAGTAATACACCGTTCCTAACACCATGCCTTACGGTGTGAAATACTAGAAGCATTGGAAATGATAATGGACCCTGGATTTAGACATTCTTTTGGCACATTTGAGATGAGATATGCTTCATACTTTGATGTGATAGCTACAGTACTCTGCCTGTCTGGCTTATCTGCCAGTAAACTTTAGATTGTATTATTTTTCAGTTATCTAAGTTCCTACAGAGACAGGAGAAAACTGGAATAATCACAGTAAAGGAGTTGTCTAAGGGAATCTCCAGTATAGTTGAGATAGATAGAACTCATGAAGAGTAAGTGCTTGGCAAAACTTGAAAAATCATAGAAAAATCATATGAGCCGCCGCATGGAAAAAAACAACAATCTGCATAGGCAAAAACAAAGGCGCAGATCAGCTTCGCGGTAACCGCGAAGCTGATCAGCGCCTTTGTTTTCGCTGTACGGATAGTACACTTCCTCTTCTTTCTAAATCCAAAATTTTCAGCCTCTAACCATCTTCTGTGGCTGTACAGCCCGGTTTGTGTCAGACCTGGTCGGAACACAAATTGTTGGTTTTCTCACGCACAGGCTCATATATCATTTAGCAGCCAATTTGGTACATGTGTATATTAGTGTTAAAGAACTCTCTATTGGGAATCGCCAGTATTGTAGAGATTGATAGGTCACATGAAAATTTAGTGATCTGCAGCACTGACCAGAAAACTGACAGTTCCCTGTATATTTTATCTGTACGAAATATATTGTGCTCATAGTAAAACTGCAGACATTGTTACTTGTAAACTAAATAGTATGGTATGGTATAGTATGTATCGTCAGTTCAATAGCCCCCTGGAGCTTATATTTATGGTTATATGTCTTGCTGTCTCAAACTAAACCTTGTCTTATCTAGTACTTTTAATAACATTTTTTAAAGTTTTAAGATTCAACCTTAATTATTGCATAAATACCCGTGTCACACGATATTAACAGCCCTTTATTAATGAAAAGAAAGCCATGCATTAATATTGCAATTCATGCTCGCACATGCTGTTAATACATGGCTTTTACTTATGCTCATTACCAGGCGCCACGCAAAGCACGTGCTAATAATGAGAAACTGAAGTCCGCCCGGAATGAGCATAAATACACGTATGAGAATGTGATGAGGCTGTAAAATATAGTGCACCATTATTTCTTTTGTTTCCGCAGAATTTATGCAATAATAGCGATCAAAAATGATTTTGTCATTCATTGACATTGGCTAGGCCCCTCGGGGAGTGTTGAAAACCTGGGGCTAGGCCCTCCGTTATTAACACTCCCCTTGTGACCTAGCGAATATTAGTGAATGGAAAATCATGTTTGATCCGTATATCGAGTGACTCTGTTTAACTCAGCAGTTTGAATGCACACCTGCTTGTTCGTTTGTAAACATAATATACCACATTTTTCAGTCTCAAAGGTTTGGAAGTGCCGGAAGTAGAAGTACCACCGTCTAGTAGCAATCAGCAGATCTTCACCCCACCTGTGATAACAGAATTGTTAGGTGTCACTTCAGCTGTACTACCTCTTTTCAGAGGTCTTGGATACAGGTAAGAAGTTAAAATCACTTGATATCCTAGCAAAGACAAACCAGTCCTGAATATTACTGGGCAACAAATATGTGTTCTTAATATAAAGCTTACATTTTGTTCTTGAAATGTCTAGGTCTGAAATGATGATAGATGCTTTCTCTTTGAGAAAACCAACAATGTGGTTTCTTACCAGGTCCAACACAAACCAAGCTGTACAAGCTCAGAAGATGGCTAGAAGCTGGAAATTTTGGATTTAGAAAGTAGAGGAACTGTACTATCCTTATAGCAAAAACAAAGGTGCTGATCAGCTTTGCAGTTACTGCGAAGCTGATCTGCGCCTTTGTTTTCGCATATGCAAAATGTTGCGTTTTATGTGGCTCATTTATTGATTAAAAAGCGAATTGATACCTCTGTTTATGCCTGTTCATGCACGAGTCCATTAAAAGTGACCATTAAGCTTATTGTTAATGAGATGTGTGTATATGATTGTGGTCTGAGCTTATTTTAATGTGACATGAATAAAATGTATGATTTTTTCAGCAAAGGTGATGCCTTGAAGAGTTCTGAAGTGAGAAAGGTTGTTACTGATTATGTTAAAGCCCATGAGTTACAGCATGAACAGATAAAAAGGTGATGTAAGAGTCATGGAGTAGGCTGGCCCAGTAGGTAGTGCATCAGGCTTTGTGCTTAGAGGTCTCTGTTTGATCCTCGTCCAGATCGCCATCTGTTGAGGCCTGTAGCTAGTCACATTTCCACAGCTCAATGTGTATATAGTGTACATATGTTCTGTGTAAGCCTATTGCAGCTGCAATAAAAGCTTTATAGAACTTATGCTGATCGTTGAAATATGAAACATACTAAAACTAGAAAATGTGTTTATGAAACACTATGCCCCCAACTGGTAAGTCACTTTCAAGATGTAAAAATGTCCAAAAAATGACTAAGTTCAAATTGTAAAAAAAAGTGACAACTAGAAAATGTGTTTATGAAACACTATGCCCCCAACTGGTAAGTCACTTTCAAGATGTAAAAATGTCCAAAAAAATGACTAAGTTCAAATTGTAGAAAAAAGGGACAAAAATTAATCTGAGGAGTATATCCCAAGCACATGCATATCTTCAAAGCATGGTCACAATATCTGCAAAGTTTCAAAAGTATCGGTATTAAATTGTAGGAGGAGTTGCGCACACAAGTACCCTCTATCCATTCACTAAAATGCCCGAAAAAATAACCAAGTTCAAATTGTGAAAAAAATGACAAGAAATAATCCAAGAATTATATCCAAACCACATGCATATCTTCAGACCATGCCCATAACACATGTAAAGTTTTAAATGAATTGGCATGAAACTGTAGGAGGAGTTGCGCACACAAGGTACCCACTGCCCATTCACTTTCATTGTGAAAATGCCCGAAAAACGGCTAAGTTCAAATTGCAAAAAAAGTGACAAAAATTAGTCTGAGGATTATATCCAAACCACATGCATATCTTCAAAGCATGGTCACAACATCTGTAAAGTTTCAAGTGAATCAGAATAAAACTGTAGGAGGAGTTGCGCACACAAGGTACCCACTGCCCATTCACTTTCATTGTGAAAATGCCCGAAAAATGGCTAAGTTCAAATTGCAAAAAAAAAGTGACAAAAATTCATCTGAGGATTATATCCAAACCACATGCATATCTTCAAAGCATGGTCACAACATCTGTAAAGTTTCAAGAGAAATGGAATAAAACTGTAGGAGGAGTTGCGCAAACAAGGTAGCCACTATCTATTCACTTTATCAAGAATTAAAAAGGGAAATAACTCTCACAGAATGGGCCCCTAGCCCCTTGAATTTACCTGAAAGAAAAAATACGGGTCCTCTTAATTTTCATATACAAACTACATACCAAATTTCAAGATCCTAGCTGTAACGGTTCCTGACCGAGTGCTCATGCATCACAGACGGACGGACAGACAGACAGACAGACAGACTCACTGCACGGACAGACCCAAACCAATATGCCCCCTCAACTTCTTCGAAGTTGGGGGCATAATAAAAGATTATTGTTATGTGCAAAAAACGTGTAGTAGCCAGCAGCTTGGCAAGTTTTCGTTATCTTACATTGTGACTTAATTTACAGCTTTGTACAAATTTGAATTAAAGTAATTGAACATTGCAACGGACTGTACAAATTTAATTTATAAGTAATTGAACATTGCAACAGACCGTACAAGTCAGTAAGTTACTCCAAATAGGTAAAAATATTTCAAGACAGCATGACAAGATTTAACAAGAAAACATTGGGTAGGGTGATTGGGTAGTGGTAGAGCATCAGAGTCTAAATCGAGAGGTCCTGGGCACGATCCCCACTGGGGGCACTGTTGTGTCCTTGAACAAGACACATTAACTCCTGAGAATACTGGACTAGTGGTTAAAGGCCAGGAAGTGGTGGCTCCATCCTGACATGACTGAAAAATTGTTAATTGTGATGTTAAACCTCAATACAAACAAAAAAAAAAACAACAAGAAAACATATTAAAGCTCTAAAGTGTCTGCTTGCATTATTTACAACAGTATTGAAACCTAACACAGCTTTACGTGTTCACATACATTACAGTGAGGTGGTTCTAGACCCATACTTGGCTGAGAGCCACTATTGACGACACCTGTCACAGCTTTACATGTCTTCACATACATTACAGTGAGGTGGTTCTAGACCCGTACTTGGCTGAGATGCTTCTTCATAAATCTGAGGGGGATAGAGCAACATTGACATGGGACGAACTTTTCACAAGGTACAGTCTTATCCAAGTCTTAAATTGTGGATTACCAGATTGTTCATGGAATTACCTTTATTTAATGATAGAAGAGATTGGTTACATTGCATGATGATTAGTGGAGATCAATGAAATATTCAGAGAACTGTAAATAAATGAAGACCAACTTGGTTGACATGGTACACTTGTGTGTGACTTAACTGAAATCCAGCCCTACAGAATGCACATGACCAGTGTGAGGGATTTCTGTTCATCCATACAGCCCCTTTCACTCGAGTTTGCCATTTGAGCATTTTGCATTACACAAGAAGACAATGTGTTCTGAAGATCTGAGTTTCTTTTCTTGTTGTCCACAAAGACATATGGATTGATTGATCGGCTGATTTGAATGAGTTTTAAACTAAATGACCTTTAAAACGGCAAACTCAAGTGAAATTTTTATCTTACTATGAGGAATTTTGGCCATGAAGATACCCATAGGTAACTGCTAAAATTGATAAAATTCTGTTTTGTCCCTATCCTATTTCAAATGTGTATTCTTAATATGCATTGTATATGTTGTGCCAAGAATTTTGAAATACACTGAAAAAAAGTTATAAGAGGCCAACTCATATTTTTTCTTCTAGTTCAGAAAGTAAAATACGATCAATTAAAATTCATGATCATATGAATAAACCAATGTCTAACAGTGGCTCTGTGAGTTTCTGCATTCCAAAATGCGTAATACTTCTCACACAGATGAAGCATGTGTAAAGTTACCCTCATTTCAAAAAGTCACACTTAATTAACATCAAATTAAATGTCATATTATGACGTTGTGTTTTTACATTTTAATTTATTTGAAAGTGCTACTGACTGCCATGATGCAAGATAAAAATAAGTCAAAAGTGTTGCTGTAATAAGAATCTTCGTTTCTGTTTTGTACATGCAAGAAGACAACAGCCTGAATAACAGGAATTCAGCTTTTGTATGCAATTTGCATACCAACTTTGTTTTTCTCCAGTTGCGTTATTATCAGCAGCACGGCATTGAAATTTTCAGCGTTTATTTAAGTCAAATACCAGACTCTGATAAACTTTGAAAATTCAAAAAATCGTCCACAAATTTTGTTATTTTGTTCGTTAAAAATTGATATTGAAACCGGAAGTGTGCGGCAGCCTTGAGCTGTTGGTCCTCGAAAATGGTCTTAAACAGTTCAGTCGAGTTATATCTCTCATTTCCAGGCCTCATCGAGTGAAATTAACAGGGGTCAACATGTTTAAGAGGCACATTTATGAATTTTCCAAAAAATCTCAAAATTGGCGATTCTTAAAAATGCATAAAAATTCTACCAGTAGAGAAAATTCGAATGTCTGATGTTTTTCCGAGCCGTAACGACCCCTTTGATGACACCCGTTCCTAATTTCAATAAATGATGTGCTGTATCCAATTTTTTATTTAAAAACATTGATTTTTGCATTTTTACTCCAAAAACGCTTTAAGTGAAAGAAAATTATTTCTTAACACTTTCGAACTTTACTTACTTGAAAGACACGTTTTTCGGCAAAAAATCGTGCAATTTTGAATATGGCTTAGAAACAAAAAATGAGTTTGAAAAGTGGCCTCTTATAACTTTTTTTCAGTGTAAAAATGTGCTTTAACTAAACAATTACAATGTTTTTATCAGAAAAGCGACATCATTTCCTACAGATAAATGCTAAATAGATTTTAAGAACACCTGGCACCTGGGACACTATTATATAAAAAGTTACCTGATCTACACAAACTTGATTGACCTAAATGCTGAAACGGCAAACTCGAGTGAAAGGGGCTGTAAACAAACAGAAAAAAGTAATGCAAAAAAGTAGACTGCAGCCATAGTTCAACAAACTGCCTGTCCCTGTATTGAGGTTGTGCTATTAGAAAAATCAAATATCCTTGCTATTTTTCAGGGATGTGGGGGCTGTGTTTCAAGAATAGCTAAAATATCATAATTTGATTTCAGACTTCAGGATAAGATGACTACTGTACAAGAGATTAAAGTTGAAGGCCGACCTCCAATTGTAAAGAAGGGAAAAATTGATCCAATCAAACTTGATGTTGTACAGAGAGGTTCCAATAAAAAGGTCTGAAAATTCATCACTACAGTTTTCATTTCTTTGATGGATGTTTCTTGTATGGGCAAATTGGTTGAATATAAAGATTATTTAGGAGAAAGAAAGACTACCTAAAATTAAACTTTCTGGGTAATAAGTTGATGAATTTTATCTATTGTATTGCAATTTAAGGTCTCAGTCAACAATTTTTCAGTTATGATGGTACAGAACCAATTCTGTGTGAAGTTAATGTGTCTTGCTCAAGGACACAATTTGGCACCTGTGAGAGTATGACTCTCTACCACTAGACTTCCATGCTAGGCAAGTAAATTTTGTGATTTTCATGTCCAAAAAGATGAAAATAAATCATATGTATATAATTTCAGAGTAAGAAAAATCAGGCCAGCTAAGTTTTGCCTTTTTACCTTGGAGCATATGAATTTCAGTGATATGTTAACTGTTACAAACATTTTTTGTCAATAGGTCACCATCATTGATAACCTGGATGAGTATGGTATAGACCCGAAACAGTTTGCTCACACAGTTCAGTTAAAGGTGGCTTGTAGTACCAGTGTGACTCCATCTCAACAGAAGAATAAGGGGCCACAAGTTGTCATACAGGGGAATCAGATCAACTTTGTAGCAGATTTATTACTAGGTAATTACTCAATTGTTTACTCAGCTGAACAATTTTGCCATGGCTAAGTTAAAGGTAGCTTGTAGTACCAGTGTGGCACAATCTCGATCAATCTCGGCAGAAAAACAAGGGGCCACAAGTTGTCATACAGGGGAACCAGATTAACTTTGGGGCGGCCCCCGTGGCCGAGTGGTTAAGGTTGCTGAATTCAGTGCTCTTGATCATTCGATCATCTCACCGATGTGGGTTCGCGCCTCGCACGGGGCACGAATTCATATGTGAGACAAGCCATGTTCTGCTTGCAGGTGTGTCAGGTGGTTTTTCCCTGGGTACTCCGGTTTTCGCCCCACCTACCGATTGATTCGTCTCGATATGAGTGAAAAAGCTTGAAAGGGACGTAAAACTGAATCAAAAAAAAAAAAGATTAACTTTGTAGCTTTTATTAGGTAATTGTAGCTTTTATTAGGTAATGGCAATTTCATTTCAAGCTATATCATTTACGTGCAATTCTGTTGGTCAATGATTTTTTTTAATCAAAGCTGTAAAATAAGGGAAAAGGTGTCTGGTCAGTCAAGCCTGCTACACAAATTGTCAATATTACATAAGGATACGACAAACTTTCATATACATAGAAGAATCTTATTTGCCACTTGAACTGTGAGTCATTAAGATATCAGTCTGAGCTTTTGATCAGGCTTTTTTTTTAAAAATTGCAGAAAGAGCTATCCTGATGAATGAGCGGGGTAATGAGAATGCTTCCTTTTAATAACCAAAGTGCAAAAACCAAGACACAGATCAGCTTAGCTGTAATGTACAACCCCTCTTCTTCCTTAATTAGGAATTGCAGACCTGTAGACCTCTTTTGTGGCCCAACAGGCCAGTTTGTATCAGGCCTGGTCAGAAACCTAACAGGTTTCTCATGTAGCAGCTCAAATTTACAGTCTGATCTGTGCCTTGGCTGTTGGCATCCTGCTTCATCAGTTATTTTTATCCTGTGTTTTGTCTTTTCCAGGTACATACAAGATTCCCAGAAAGTATATCGCAGGGCTAGGCAAAGCACCCAAATCAAGGAAAAGATGACAAAATATTCTGTTAGTTCTCCGTGTTCTAATAAAATTTGTTGGCCTTTTAGTATTTAGTCTTTTCTACCCAGTTATATTCCCACAATGCCCACTCTCCAATGAACTTAGACATGACATCTCAACTAGATTGGTAGTGTGTCTAACTCATATTGAAGCAGCTCCAAAGATCAATTCCTAAGCCTCATGTTACATCTTATACAACATCTCTTTTAATAAAAGTTGGTAATGAAATGTTGGTGTCCTTTCTCCTCTTCTGACTCTAGAAGAGCATTTGATGAGAATAATTTTATTTACAGTTTATTAGCTCACCTGAGCCGAAGGCTCACAGGTGAGCTTATAGGATAGGCAGGCATCCGGCGTCCGTCGTCGTCCGTCGGCGTCCGTCGTCGTCCGTCGTCGTCCGTCCACAATTTCAAAGAAGAATATTTCTGAAGCTAGTAGGCCGATCTTGATCAAATTTAATGTGAACCATAATTGGGTTGGGGGATTGATGGTATTAGGTTTTGGAGCAGATTGTATCAAAATTGTGGTTTCCATGGCAACAGATAGGTCCCATAGACTTACAATGGGAAAAACTAAAAAAATCTTCTTCTCTGAAACCACTAGGCCAACAGCTTTGATATTTGGTATGTAGCAATGGCTAATGGTCCTCTACATAAATTGTGCCATTCATGCCCCTGGGGTCAAATTTGGCCACGCCCCGGGGGTCGATAGTCTCCATAGACTTACTATGGGAAAAAAATTAAAAAATCTTCTCTGAAACCACAGGGCCCACAGCTTTGATATTTGGTATGTGGCAATGGCTAATGGTCCTCTACATAAATTGTGCCAGCCATGCCCCTGGGGTCAAATTTGGCCACGCCCCGAGGGTCGATAGTCTCCATAGACTTACAATTGGAAAAACAAAAAAATCTTCTTCTCTGAAACCACTAGGCCCACAGCTTTGATATTTGGTATGTAGCAATGGCTAATGGTCCTCTACATAAATTGTGCCATTCATGCCCCTGGGGTCAAATTTGGCCACGCCCCGGGGGGTCGATAGTCTCCATAGACTTACTATGGGAAAAAAAATAAAAAATCTTCTCTGAAACCACAGGGCCCACAGCTTTGATATTTTGTAGGTGGCAATGGCTAATGGTCCTCTACATAAATTGTGCCAATCATGCCCCTGGGGTCAAATTTGGCCACCCCCTGGGGGTCGATAGTCTCCATAGACCTACAATAGAAAAAAAAACTAAAAAAATCTTCTTCTCTGAAACCACTAGGCCAGCAGCTTTGATATTTGGTATGTAGCAATGGCTAATGGTCCTCTACATAAATTGTGCCATTCATGCCTGGGGTCAAATTTGGCCACGCCCCGGGGGTAGATAGTCTCCATAGACTTACAATGGGAAAAACTAACAAAAATCTTCTTCTCTGAAACCAAAAGGCCCAGAGCTTCTATATTTTGTATGTAGCAATGTTTGGTAGTCCCCATTATAAATTGTGCCAGTCATGCTCCTGGGTCAAATTTGGCCATGCCCAGGGGGTCAATAGTGTCCATGCATAGACTTTCATTGGTCGATTCTCAATTAATTTAAATCTCATGAGCTTACAATGTGATAATCTCTCAGGTGAGCTACAGGACCAATGGTCCTCTAGTACACATTTGGTTTTATCTCTCTTTTTCTCAGGTTCATGTTATATATTGTTTAAGGTTTTCTATAATATTGATAAGTTCGTTTAGGCCCAATAGGCATCTTGGTCAGATTAACATAGTTAAATATGGTGACTGCACCTGCATCACACCTGCATTAAGTTGGATAGCCTCTTAGTGGTGTTATGTAATTAGGACTCTACTTCAATAGTTTCTGTTATGTAATTATCTATAATTGTCTGGCCAGTGCAATGCTGATTCTACATCAAACAAGTTGTGTTATGTAATTACTTATAACTGTCGGGCTTAAAGTGGGTGTGTATCCAGTTTTTAACTGATAAGCAGTTCTTCCATCAGTGTTCAAATTGCAGCTGTTTAATAAACGTGTCTGTTTAAGCTATTATTATTCATGTGGAATTATTTAGGATTGAATTATTTTAGGAATAAAATAATTTTACTTCTAATATTAATAATTTAGTCCTAAGATGGGATGAATAATTATCATTATAGAGTTACATAATAAACTGTTTTGTAATGATAATTGAGAAATTGAATTTATATTATAAGAAGTGTTATAATAATAATGGATTCATTTGAATGTCGGGAATTTATCCAATGTGGACGCCAACAATAGGGTGACTGTGTAACTCTTTCTGTACTTTCATACAGGCGATCTAATAACTGTTGGAAATTGCTTCAAAAATTTTAATATTCAGAAATTTATGTTCAAAATAGATATTGAAAATAAACATATAGTTTAAAGATGTGCTGACAGAAGAACTTATCATCAACCTAAGATTCATAGCAAGACAACTGAGCAGAGCTCTTTATACTACAGCTATGCATGGCAGAAGAAAATCACTATTCTTTGGATACCTATGCGGCAAAGAATGGTTAATTCAGTATTATTACATTCCAAAGCATTAACAATATGAAGTTGTTGTGAAACATACCAATATATATACATTCATGTCATAAAGATTGAATCAACAGTGCCAGTGCCACATGCAGGCACCCAGGTCTACAACTAGCCGGTACAGATTGGTTTAATTTCCATGCAGTCACAGCATTCAAGTCTTTGTGGTGGAATCAAGTGTCAAAATATATAGTGTCATTATGTGTTTTCGAAGTGTTGTGTTTATATAAAAGCAGAGCATTTTTTTTATTATTATTATTCAGCAGATATATCTATTCTGTGTAGTGTGTTTAAAGGAAGGAATCCTTCTTGTGTCAGCATCTTAAGGTTCGTGTTTTTCTCTATTAAAGTGGTAAAATGTATTCCATTGGTGGATGGTGGAATAAGTTTAGTTTTTAAGGTGTTTAAAAGTATTCGTTTGGTGGAATAAGTTTATTCCTTAAGGGTTTAAAAGTATTCTTTTGGTGGAATAAGTTTAGTTCAATTCCTTTGGTGGAGTTAAAAAGAGAAAGTGTATAGCATCTGTGAAAAATTAGTGTCAGTGTTCTTCATCAATATCAGTGGTGTGGAAAGCTATGCTTTCAGAAAGCAGAGTATTTGTGTTATAGTAATTCAGCAAGGAAATGTATTCTAGCAGTAATGAGCCAGTGTCACCAATCATGTTCCGTGGCTGCAAAAGCAGAAAGAAGGTTGTACAGTTAAACCTCTATAAAAGCGCCGCCTTTGGGAGTGAGCTAAGCTGGCTGTTATACACAGGTGGCTGTCTTATCAAGGTTCAGTCAGAGCGGTTGTCATGTAGAAAATATTCTTACTGTCACAAGAAAAATCCTTTCTAAGGAAGGACTACCTGTATGTGTTTAAGTTGACATCATTTCATGCTTCGTTACACAAAAATATATACAAAGCCTCATGGGTATTAACTTAATTGATTTTTTCTGCTAATTAACTGTTTTAAATACAATAATGAATAATAATTGTCCAATTAACAGCTTGTAAATGGGAAATTTGACTTTAGGCAAGTATGATGTGGCTGTCTTAAAGAGAGTTATAAGCATTTTGGGATTGATTTTACTGGCTGCTGGTTGTCTTGTGGAGGTGGCTGTCTTATGCAGAGATAAAATATAGTGAAAATGATTGGGAATGTTTCAGACTGGCTCTCTTATGCAGGTGGAGCTCTTATAAAGGTGGCTGATTCAGCAGGTTCAACTGTATTGCCAAATACGCATTGATTTGCTGGTTCCCAATTTTCTGATTTTCGATATTGGGACAGGCAAATAACTGGGATGGACCCTCTCAGTTCGTCAGTTGGGCAGTATTAGATACACCCTCAGATATTGTCTGTTGGCTGGCTGAGGGGGTTTTGCTGGTTGCTTAGTATGTTAATTGTTTGTTTGCTGTAAGCCTGCAAATGAGTGTGTATATGGTTATTTTCTTAAGAATCGAGTATACATGTAATAAGATATAGTTTATTTGGATAGCTCATCAAGCCTCCAAAGAACGGATTCAGTCATAGAAATGATTAGATGTTACATATCAAATTGCATGTAATGAAATGTTGGTAGAATGTATCATAGATAATGATCAGAATAGCTATTTTGTCAGTCTGGAGAAGTGTTTCAGTCAAACAATCTTTATCACAGGTAGAAATTTAATTTCTTGTGTGTTGG
The DNA here is from genome assembly GCA_964017185.1 of Rugalucina vietnamica. Lineage (NCBI taxonomy): Eukaryota > Metazoa > Mollusca > Bivalvia > Lucinida > Lucinidae > Rugalucina > Rugalucina vietnamica. Next base: position 74,285,864 of record OZ024873.1, on the reverse strand, counting down.
ATGAAGTAAGAAGTTAAACTAAAGATGACTTCATTCAGCTGACAATGCAATTGGTCTATTTCTTAATACTATCACTGGCGACAATTCTAATACTGCTGGAAATACATGTGGGGTCTCTAATTAAAGACTACTATAATAAACAACCTTAAAAAAATCAATAAGTTATATATAACAATGACATAAATCCCACATTAGTTTTAAACGATGTTAAACATTCAGGTTGATATAACATGCTAAGCTTCTAGAATGATTGATTTTACCTCACACAAACCACAAATTATCGCGAAAAAAAAAAATATTATTAAGACATTCAGCTGTCATGTTCTGAATATCATGTTTGCAATTTTAGTAAGTAAGTAAGTAAGTAAGTAAGTAAGTAAGTAAGTAAGTTAGCAAGTAAGTAAGTAATTTAGTAGGTAAATAAGTAAGTAAAGACTTTATTTCTTTTAGGGTAACAACATTTAACATTTACGAAATTTCAGTGCTTGATCTAATGTCTTGACACCATACTGGTTTACATCCTTTGAAGAAGGGCACAGCATTTTGCTATATTTATGGCTGAACCAATGTCAGACTGCCGAAGCTCATGAACATTCCAGGCTTAATTTGCATTCCTGACTGTTACCAATTTTCAAGAATTGTCTCTGAGGTTTCATGACCCTTATTCTGCACATCTTCGCTTCTCGCCTATGTCTAAAATCCAAATAGTCTGATAGTCTGAATCATGCTCCATTTCATGTTGTTCGCACTAAGAGATAGCACTGTTCATGCCTCACTTTACGACTCTAGGTGGAATATAATCTGCACCATTTCATGCCGGATGTCTAGGATGTATACAGCACAGCTTATAACCTATAAATGATCCTAACTAAGCCATGGTTTCTTCACACATTCTACAGCATTGTGTCTCAAGTGCATAAAAAATTCTATTTCATGCTCAAAGTACACTGATCAGTTATGAGATAGCACCGTTCATGCCTGAATCTCAAGCCTCTGTGTGGAAAAATTTGCACCATTCATGCCTGAATCTAAGAAGGTGAGACAGCTCTAATCTTGCCTGATACTCACATTCCATAAAGACAGCACCGTTTATGCCTGATGAATATTAAACCTCAAGAGGTATGACCCCATTTCATGCTCCGTTTCATGCCTGATTAGGCTCGAGATAGCACCGTTCATGCCTCAAGTCTCAGCCTCTGGGTGGAATCCTATCTGCACCGTTTCATGCCTGAATCCAAGGCTCCAAGGCACTTCATGCCCGACGCTTGGCCTTTGGTCATGAGACGCACCGTTCATGCCTCATGTCTCAGACCCATTATAATCCCCCAGCAACATGTCAAGAGACATAGCCCGTCATGCCTGAAGTCTCCTCTGACATTTTTCATACTCAAGTCAAGAGATAGCCCGTCATGCCTCATATTCTCCTCTGACTTTCAGGGGTCATACCTATCAAGAGATTGCACTTTCATGCCTCAAATCTCTGATTTTCATTCAATCCAAACTTATTTCATGCTTCCTCTCAGGGCTTCATACATTCTTCATTGGCTGGTTAGGATCATGGGCCCATGAAACACCTCAGGACAAACCTACTACAGTATAATGAATTTGAACCTACAGCTTGGGTGTGCAATCTCATGAGTTTGGGGAAGTCTCAGATAAGCAAACTATGCATAGATATTCAGAGTGTCTAAGTTCTGGTCATGGCAGGTATCAGCATGTCTAATATTTGACATTTAGAGATCACATGTACAATCTTGTAGAAGTTCAGAATCATTTTCAATTGAAGACCATGGAGTTTTCATGATATGGGTAGTACATGTACCACATTTTCTACCCTTTAACCAGATGCATTGACTTAGATCAGATATGTAGTCTTCAATTTCAGGTTTATAGTTGGGCTATATACATATATTTATATGATGTACAATAGGTTATACAGGGGCAGGTTATGATGGTGTTAGGTTTGACTTTCTTATGTTATCTTTTCTTATGACAATAGGTGCACCTTCAGCTATTCAAACATAGTAATAGATGTAAAACACATGGTGGAATCAAACCGAAACCATCTAGTTAAAAGGAATTAAAGGAAGCCTTCTTTATTTGTCATCTTAAGATGCACCTTAAGTTAAGTTGAAGACCGTGTTGGGCCCCACCAATGGCTAGTCATACCAAGCTGTTACTTGCACTATGTTCTTTACAAATAATGAATATAGTTTAATTCATAATTCACATATTAAGTAAGTAAGTGAGTAATTTGCTTGACCTGCTTTAGTGTTGTGTTATAATAATATTGTCTCATATCCGCACCATGATATCCTACTTCTACTGGTGCCAGGTTGTGTCTTAGGGTAAATATACAAGGAAACATCGAAAAAATTGTTGACAACCACGTTAAATCACATCAACTAACATTAGGATCAAACAGCTTATGAGTGGATCGAACAGAGGACCCTTTAATAATGTATTGGATTTTGTCTATAAAAATGCCTCTATTTGATAGTCATCAACCTTTCAAAGTGTGTACACTGAGGATTTACATCCCATCATCAGCTAGAGTAATGTCCTGCTTGAACCTTGTTAACAATTTGTTCTCATGTCCCGTCTGGATAACACAGTTAGAGTTGGCTCCTGCCAACATGACTGGGATGTTAAACCTCAAAACAGCAAACAAAGAAATTGCGCTTTTACTTCAGAACTTTGTTTCAAACTTATAATTTAGTTTACTGTTAAATTAGGGACAATGATTTCTGTCTTCACTGTCATAGTTATATTGGTACATCAGTATGATTTGTTTCCCATTACTGGCAGAAAAACCACGGTTTCCACGAATTTTTCTCCAAAAAGGAGTTTTTTATATGTGGTTTTAGCCCAGGCTTTTCTGCCTTATAGTGGGTCACAAGAGGAGACCAAATTTTGCTTTCATTGTTTTCTTTCAGTTTTGTATAAATTGATATAGAATTGGAAGAACACAATGAGTAGCTGGTCTGAAAATTATTACAAATCTTACATGCATTATCTATTACACTAAGTTACTCAATTATTCATTATTGCAATCATGGCTCTAATTTTTTGGGGGCCTCACTTGCTACCGCAAGTTCGTTTGGCCTTCTTTACCCCCAAAATTCATGCTTTATCAAGCAAGTAGGCAAAAGTCAGGCTAACCTGAGTATGGGATCTACCTAACTTTGCATTAGCAATGTTCATATCACGTTTATTCTTTCTGTTCAACAATTCAGTACCATGTCTGAGACTGCAATTCAGAGTCGAGCTTTTATTCAAAAGGCAAGCAAGCATTACAATCCAAGTCAAGGTGACCTATTCACTCTTGTTCATACTTCAGACAACACCATGATGGGCATAATTCTTATGCTTGGAAAGACCACTCTTCATACACCGTTTCCATGCTTGCTACAGCCTTAAGGTGGAATCGATACACTGATTCTGACCTGCATACACAGTTTTGGTAGTCCGACTATATAGGGTTGATCCCCAGGTTAGCCAAAGCAACTCAAGATAGTGGAAGTGAGCTGCCCCCAAGAAAGAGCCAAAGTTGTTAGCTTTTAATTTTATGTAATTTGTAGAAAATTATTTAGATTGTGTTTCATGTGTTAAGTTTTAAGCATTAGAAATTATGGTTAGTACATTATGTTAATTATATGAATAAACTATGTATAAATTTATCAACTTGTTATTGTGTATAAATTAAAAAAAGAAAAAGAGCTGTAGCAGGACAGCTTAGCTCGCCTGACTTGTGCTTTGCCACTACATCTGTTAAAATCTATGACCCATGACCTTGACCTCAAGGTCACTCAGGTGGGTCATGATGGTACAACATAAAACTTCAGACCAATGCAAAGTATCAACTTCATCAATCTACATGTTCAAGAGATATAGACTTATAAAAACATTAACCAAAACTTAAACACAAAACTTCCAAGTCCGTGACCCTGACCTCAAGGTCATCCAGGTGAGTTGTGATGTACAGCATAAAACCTGAGATCAATATCTATCAATATGCAAGTATCAACTTTATCCATCAACATGTTCAAGAGATTTTTAGACTTTAACCAAAAAATTTAACACATAATTTCTAAGTCTGTGACCTTGACTTCAATGTCACCCAGGGTAGGTCATGATGGTACTACATAAAACTTCAGACCAATATCTACCAACATGCAAAGTATCAACTCGATCAATTATCATGGTCAAGAGATATAGACTTACAAAAACAAATCAAAAACTTAAACACAAAAACCTTGACCTCAAGGTCACCGAGAGTGGGTCATGATGGTACTGCATAAAACTTCAGACCAATATCTAGCAACAAGCAAAGTATCAACTCAATCCATCAATATGGTCAAGAGATATAGACTTACAAAAACTTTAACCAAAAACTTAAACACAATATTTCTAAGTCCGTGACCTTGACCTCAATGTCACCCAGGGTGGGTCATGATGGTACTGCATAAAACTTCAGACCAATATCTAGCAACACGCAAAGTATCAACTCAATCCATCAATATGGTCAAGAGATATAGACTTACAAAAACTTTAACCAAAAACTTAAACACAATATTTCTAAGTCCGTGACCTTGACCTCAATGTCACCCAGGGTGGGTCATGATGGTACTGCGTAAAACTTCAGACCAATATCTAGCAACATGCAAAGTATCAACTCAATCCATCAATATGGTCAAGAGTATAGACTTACAAAAACTTTAACCAAAAACTTAAACACAAAATTTTTAAGTCTGTGACCTTGACCTCAAGGTCACCCAGGGTGGGTCATGATGGTACTGTGTAAAACTTCAGACCAATATCTAGCAACATGCAAAGTATCAACTTGATCCATCAACATGGTCAAGAGATATAGACTTGTAAAAAACTTTAACCGAAAGTGTGACGCGGACGTACATGTACACGTAAACGGGGACGACCGAGGTGACTACAATAGCTCTATGCACTTCGTGCAGGCGAGCTAAAAATGCACAGAATATTAGTAATATAATTAACACTTTTCATAATCTGAATGTTTAACACCTCAACTTTTCAGTCTACATAGAGGTATCAATACCCTGCAGCTTAAAATTGTCTTGCTCAAGGTTACATTGGGTGGTGGTAAGTTTCAAATTGTCTTTCTCAAGGTTACATTGGGTGGTGGTAAGTTTCAAATTTATCCAAGACTTCTTGATCCAGGGACCAGGGCCTTACCACAAAGCAACCAAAGTATTATTTTTGTTGTCGCACAACTCGAATGGTGGATTGGGGTTTAACGTCCCACCAACAGCTAAGGTCATATGGAGACGGGACCTCGGTTTATAGTCCCATCCGACGGACTGAAGAAGCCCGGGATCGAACCTGCGACCCCTGGTTTACAAGGCGATTGACAACCACTGCACCACAGAGGCTTCTACAACTCAAATAGCTTTGGGTGAAATTGAAAACAAAATCCTTCTATGCTTCAATATTTCTTTAAAAAAATGAGTGATGAAATGAAAATGGATACATCACAGATGCATGATGGTCTATGGACAAATATAATGGACATGTACAGAATCAGGTGTTTGGGGTTTGATGGCTGGCCAACAGCTAAGGTCATACTGAGATGGATTCTAGTTCAAAGCCTTTTTCTAAAGACTGCAGATGCTCAGGCTCAAATTCTTGACCCTGAATTACAATGTTAAAAGTTAAATATGAGCCCCATCGTGAGAAAAACAGATTTTTGCCTATGCAAAAACAATGGCGCAGATCAGCTTCGCAGTAACTGCGAAGCTGATCTGCGCCTTTGTTTTTGCTACACGGATAGTACAATTTCTCTTCTTCTTAAAACTGAAATTTCAAACTTCTAGCCTCTTTCTGAAGCTGTACAGGCCGGTTTGTGTCAGACCTGGTCGGAAACCCCGAAGACCAATTTTCTTGCGTTGCGGCTCGTATATCCCTAGCCTGACCACTATGCCATGGAAGCACAAGTGTAATTAATCGTAACCTCATCTTGTATGAAATATGCCTTTCCATTACATCAATAGCACTTTCCCAATAAACATTACATGGCTTTCACTGCCATAGTTGCTGATTCTTTATCAAGTATCTACTAGTATTGCAGAAACTTGATTGCCAATCAGACAGCCCTTTTTGTGGAACCATAGTGATTTTCAACAGTTGCTATAGTGTTTCCAAAGAACCGCTATGGTGCTTTTTGATAACAATTGAAACTGGTTTAATATGTTACAATGCCTTCTCTGTCGCTACTGATCAGGTGTGCATTTCATAAAGGACATTCTATTGTATTATAGAAGAGCACAAACTTTTCATGTAGTTTTTGCACCAACGTGTTCACTTGGAATTGAGTCCTCCGACAAACCACCCATCATTAATATTCATTGTATATTGACCATTCAAATCTGCACATTAGCTAACGGTCAATGACGGTTAGACAACACGTGGGTTAGACAAACAAACCAACACGTGCTTTTTACAGGTAAATATAGGTGCAAAAACAATGTTTGTCTAAGGAAATAAGGGTGGGCGTGGCTATACCTTGCTGGCGGAGGAGTCAATTCGACTGTCTTTGTTCCATGTTCAAATTCTATGCACCATAACTCTGCCACTGGTGCTCAGACTTTGGAGTTCAACTGTCACTGTTCAACATTTGGAAACGATCATCTGTTGTTGTTATCTTTTGCCTTGCTTCAATCTTGGAGGAGCTTCAAGAGTGGACTGAAAATAATCATAAATGAGCAGCTGCATGAGAAAAACCAACAATTTGGAATTCCAACCAGATCCGACAACAATCAGCCTGTACAGTCACAGAAAAAGGCAAGAAGGTTGAAATTTCATATTTAAGAAGAAGAGGGATTGTACTATCCATGTAGTGAAAATGAAGGCGGATCAGCTTTGCAGTCACTGCGAAGTCTGCGCCTTTTGTTTTCGCATATATGCAGATTATTTGTTTTCTCATAATGGGCTCAATTATAACTTCACTTCAATAGATGGGGGTGGTACATTGTCCTTGGTGGAACGATTAAACAAATTACATGTATTTGGTTTATGAGGCTCTTTAGACAAGGTCACATTGTAATTACATGTAAACCCAAATTGCTGTTTCTTTTCACATGATGGCTCAACTATTTGAATAAGAACATAGCAATGAAGTTTTACCTGTGGTAGATCTTTCTGTATCATCAACATATCAATCTTCTGATTGTAGAAATCATACACAAACTGGGCCATCTCTGGCATATCCATGACAATCATCGGGGGATTCCTGAGGGGCTCATCTGCCTACAGGATCAATAAAGGGCATTATACAATCAAGAGTATCTGACAATAGTACATGTAGTATTTTGATGAAAGTTACAGGTCAACCTCATTATAATGCTATCTTTGGGGTCCATGGAAAGAGACAGTGTTATAAGTGAATCATGTTATAATGAGATACAATAGACATATAGCAAATAAATTTGGGAGCCATGCATGGCCGTGTTATATTGAAAACCACACTATAGTAAGGCCCATTACAATGAGGTTGAACTGTAATTCTTTTTTACACAAGGATACAAATTTCAAAATCAAATACTTTTATCATGAAATGTACGCACGAAATAAAAACATTGACAACTAGAAATTGGCTGCAAGCAAGGCTTTCAGTATACCCCCCGCAAAATTATCTGAAGCTGGCCAATAACTTCCTAACTCAAACATGCAGAAAATTTCTCAAAGATATCTTTTCAGCATTATAATCCTTTATGTACATCCCCAGTATGCCAGTCACATCTATAAGATATTAAAAGAATATATTGAAAGCTTGAGGTTGATTTCACTGTATGCACTTTGATCATTGTTTCTCATGAGAAATGGTAAAAAATTGGCTAAGTTAAATAAAAGCTGTAAATTTGTCAAAAAATTAAATTTTCAGCATGAAAATTATTCATGCACATCTAAAATATATCTGGAACAAATCTACAAAGAATTTAAAGGAAACACTGAAAGCCCTAGGAGGAGTTGATTTCACAAAGTATGCACTACAAACCATTATTGTATAAGCAATGGTCAATAAATGGCTATGTTGAAAAATGATTTAAATTTGTCAAAAATCACTTTTTCAGTATTATAATTATTCATGCACATCTTCAATATGTGTGGAACATGTCTGCAAAGTATTGAAAAGAAATACTGAAAGCCCTTGGAGGAGTTGATTTCACAAAGTATGCACTACCAACCACTATTTTATATAAGCAATGGTCAAAAAATGGCTATGTTGAAATATGCTGTAAATTTGTCAAAAATTATTTTTTCAGCATTATAATTCTTCATGCACATCTTCAATATGTGTGGAACATGTCTGCAAAGTATTGAAAAGAAATACTGAAAGTCCTAGGAGGAGTTGATTTCACAAAATATGCACAACCAACCATTATTGTATAAGCAATGGTCAAAAAATGGCTAAGTTCAAAATGCTGTAAATTTGTCAAAAATTATTTTTTCAGCATTATAATTCTTCATGCACATCTTCAATATGTGTGGAACATGTCTGCAAAGTATTGAAAAGAAATAGTGAAAGCCCTAGGAGAAGTTGATTTCACAAATTATGAACTGCCAACCATTATTGTATATAAGCAATGGTCAAAAAATGGCTATGTTGAAAAATGCTGTAAATTTGTCAAAAATTATTTTTTTCAGCATTATAATTCTTCATGCACATCTTCAATATGTGCGGAACATGTCTGCAAAGTATTGAAAAGAAATACTGAAAGCCCTAGGAGGAGTTGATTTCACAAACTATGCACTACCAACCATTATTGAATATGGCAATTATCAAAAATTGGCTAAGTTCAAAATGCTGTAAATTTGTCAAAATTCATTTTTTTCAGCATAATACTTCTTCATGCATATCTTCAATATATCTGGCACATATCTGCAAAGTATCAAAAGAGAATATTGAAAGCTGTAGGAGGAGTTGATTTCACAAAGTATGCACTATTAGCCCTATGGCAAACATTGTATAGGTTTAAAAAGTCCCATAACTCTTGCAAAACTGACTCTTTGGCCCCTAAATTCATATCACATATGTGTTGTCTAATGGTGCAGGTGTGTTGAAAATTTGAAGAACATCGGACAAAAACTACTTACGTTATTCAGCAAAGATGTCAAAATGTTGACGGAATGACGGAATCACGGAATTACGGAATCACGGAATCACGGACAGGCTGAAAACAGTATACCCCCCTAAAACTTCGTTTTGCGGGGGGTATAATGAATTTCCTACACAAAAATGAATTACTTTGTTAGCTCACCTGAGCCGAAGGCTTACAGGTGAGCTTATAGTATACCCATGCTCCGGCGTCCGTCTATCGTCCACAATTTCAAAGATCTTCTCCTCTGAAACCGCTTGGCCAATCAAAGCCAAACTTCATGTGGAGCATCCTTAGGAAGGGGGAACGAAAGTTTATATAAATGGTCCAGGTCACATGACCAAGATGGCCACCATGGCTATAAATAGCAAAAACCTTTAAAAATCTTCTTCTCCAGAACCAGTGGGCCGATTTCCACGACACTTGGTATGTAGCATCAGGGATGCGGGCCCATCATAGTTTATATAAATCATGACCCTAGGATGACCTTGACCTATTTTACGGCAAGGTCAACTTAGGTCGCCAATGCATTTGAATGGGAAAAAATGGTAAAATGCTATTTAATGGGTAAAACTTACTGGGAATAGGCAAATGGACAGAAGATTAATGTTAATGGAAAATTTTAGCCCCTGGGGGGTTGTCTGCCCCTGCCCCGGGGCTATACATGTATATGACCATAATATTCAAACATCTTCTTCTCTGAAATCGCTAGGCCAATCAAAGCCAAACTTCATGTGGAGCATCCTTGGGAAGGGGGAATGAAAGTTTATATAAATGGTCAAGGTCACATGACCAAGATGGCCGCCATGGCTATAAATAGCAAAAACATTTAAAAATCTTCTTCTTCAGAACCAGAAGGCCTATGATTTTGAAACTTGGTGTGAAGCATCTGGGAATAGAGCTCTACAAAGTTTATATAAATCATGACCCTGGGATGACCTTGACCTATTTTACGGCAAGGTCAATTTAGGTCTCCCATGCATTGGAATGGGAAAAAATAGGAAAATGTAATTAAATGGCAGAAAACTTGCTAGAAATGAGCAAATGGACAAGATTTATGTTTAAGAAAATATTTTGGGCCCAAGGAGTTGTCTGCCCCTGCCCAGGGGCTATATACATGTATATGACCATAATATTGAAACATCTTCTTCTCTGAAACCGCTAGGCCAATCAAAGCCAAACTTTTTGTGAAGCATCCTTAGGAAGAGGGAATGAAAGTTTGTATAAATGGTCAAGGTCACATGACCAAGATGGCCACCATAAATAGCAAAAACGTTTAAAAACCTTCTTCTTCAGAACCAGAAGGCCTATGATTTTGAAACTTGGTATGAAGCATCTGAGAATGGAGCTCTACAAAGTTTATATAAATCATGACCCTGGGATGACCTTGACCTATTTTATGGCAAGGTCAACTTAGGATGCCCATGCATTTGAATGGGAAACCAGAGGACCAATGGTCCTGTAAACGCTCACCTGAGTCTGCTGCATATACCAATAAACATGTTTGAATATTATGGTATTTAACCCCAGTGCAGCGGCAGATGAAGCCCTTGGGCTGTTTTCTTTTTTCAGAATAATCAATATTCTGTCCATGGATGCTTCACGCCAAGTTTCATTAAAATCAATCTATTGGTTTCAGAGAAGATATTTGAAGGGTTTTTACCATATATGGGCATGGTGGCCATCTTGGTCATGTGACTTAGATTATTAATATACACATAGGTTCCCCCATCCTATAGATGCTTCACATAAAATTTGGCTTCAATTGGCCAAGTGGTTTTAGAGGAGAAGGACATATGAGCCCTTAGGTCCATTTTTTTTTTTTCAGAATCATTAATACTTAGTCCTACTACCCATTTCCTGCAAGATTTTCACCTCAAATGACTTTTTAAAAGTTTTCCCCATTCCAATGCATTGGCGACCTATGTTGACCTTGTCGTAAAATAGGTCAAGGTCACCACAGGGTCATGATTTATATACATTGTAGTACTTCAGCCATTGGTGCTTCATACCAAGTTTCTTTGAAATCGGTCCTCAAAATTTGGAGAAGATTTTTGAAGGGTTTTTACCATATATGGGCATGGCAGCCATCTTGGTTATGTGAACTATATAAATTTATATATACATTAATTCCCCCATTCCATAGATGCTTCACATACAATTTGGCTTTGATTCGCCAAGCGGTTTCAGAGTAGAAGATGTTTGAATATTATGGTAATATACATGTATATTGCCCCCGGTTGGGGGCAGATGAGCCCCTGGGGTCCAATTTTTTTCAGAATCATTAATATTCAGTCCTACTGCCCATTTCCTGCAAGACTTTCACTTTAAATGACATTTTAAAAGTTTTCCCTATTCAAATGCATTGGCGACCTATGTTGACCTTGCCGTAAAAAAAGGTCAAGGTCATCACAGGGTCATGATTTATATGCACATTGTAGTACTTCAGCCATCGATGCTTCATGCCAAGTTTCTTTGAAATCGATCCACCTGTTCTGGAGAAGAAGATTTTTGAAGGGTTTTTACCATATATGGGCATTGCAGCCATCTTGGTCATGTGACCTGGATTATTTATATACACATTGATAACCCCTTCCTATTGATGCTTCACATAAAATTTGGCTTTGATTGGCCAAGCGATTTCAGAGGAGAAGATGTTTGAATATTATGGTAACATACATGTATATTGCCCCGGGGTGGGGGCATATGAGCCCCTGGGGTTCAATTTTTTTCAGAATCATTAATATTCAGTCCTACTGCCCATTTCCTGCAAGACTTTCACTTTAAATGACATTTTAAAAGTTTTCCCCATTCAAATGCATTGGCGACCTATGTTGACCTTGCCGTAAAATAAGTCAAGGTCATCACAGGGTCATGATTTATATACACATTGTAGTGCTTGAGCCATCAATGCTTCATGCCAAGTTTCTTTGAAATCGATCCACCTGTTCTGGAGAAGAAGATTTTTGAAGGGTTTTTACCATATATGGGCATCGCAGCCATCTTGGTCATGTGACCTGGATTATTTATATATACATTGATTACCCCTTCCTATTGATGCTTCACATAAAATTTGGCTTTGATTGGCCAAGCGGTTTCAGAGGAGATGTTGTTTGAATATTATGGTAATATACATGTATATTGCCCCAGGGTGGGAGCATATGAGCCCCTGGGGTCCAATTTTTTTCAGAATCATTAATATTCAGTCCTACTGCCCATTTCCTGCAAGACTTTCTCATTTAAATGACTTTAAATGACATTTTAAAAGTTTTCCCCATTCAAATGCATTGGCGACCTATGTTGACCTTGCCGTAAAATAAGTCAAGGTCATCACAGGGTCATGATTTATATACACATTGTAGTGCTTGCGCCATCAATGCTTCATGCCAAGTTTCGTTGAAATCAGTCCACCGGTTCTGGAGAAGATTTTTGAAGGGTTTTTACCATATATGGGCATGGTGGCCATCTTGGTCATGTGACCTGGATTTATTATATATACATTGGTTCCCCCTTCCTATAGATGCTTCATATCCTTAGGACTGCCAGGCATTTTACAAAATGCAGATAAAAAGGGGGTAGGGTTGGTAAATCGTCCATAAAACCATTTCTGTGAGTCTTAGAAACACGCCTTATGCCTGTATTGAAAGCAGAAAGACCGCTCTTTAACATAGTGCAAGCCGTTTTGGTTTTGCTACTGAAAGGTCACGGCGTAGGGGTCACTGTGGAAAAATCGATGCGCACAGACTTCTTTTTTTTTTTTTTTTTTTTTTTTTTTTTTTTTTGCGATTTGATTCCCGATTTTTTCCTCTTTTCTCCTCTCTTTCTATCTCTCTTTTTTCTCTCTCTTCTTGTGTCTTTTTTCAGCCCCAGCAGTTTGGTCGCACTTGATTGGTCTGAGCGTGGTTGCGATTCAAAGATAACAGGGTAAACTCAAGCTTTTTAACTCAGAAAAAACACGTTTTATCCCAACTTTCTGGGCCCCTAACTCGCTTGTTTGATGCACTGTGCAATTAAGACTTATATTGGTTAAAGCCTACTTACTGGGCAATTGAAAAATATAAAAAGATCGAACATGCTAGCTTAAACAATGCCGTGAGGGTCGATCAAAAAGTGTTTGGCAGCAATTACGCATAAATACGCTCTGGTAGTGGAAAGGATATAAAATTTGGCTTTGGTTGGCCAAGCGGTTTCAGAGAAGAAGATCTTTGATTGTGGACGGACGGACGACGGACGGACGCCGGATCATGGCCATCCTATAAGCTCACCTTGTGAGCCTAACGGCTCAGGTGAGCTAAAAATAGGAAAATGTCATGTAATGGCAGAAAACTTGCTAGGAATGAGCAAATGGACAGAAGATTTATGCTTATGAAAATATTTTAGGCCCAGGCGTTGTCTGCCCCTGCATCGGAGCTATATACATGTAGATGACCGTAATATTCAAACAGCTTTTTCTCAGAAACTGCTTAGCCAATCAAAGCCAAACTTTATGTGGAGCATCCTTAGGAAGAGGAAATGAAAGTTTATATAAATGGTCAAGGTCACATGACCAAGATGGCCACCATGGCTATAAATAGCAAAATATTTTTAAAATCTTCTTCTTCAGAACCAGAAGGCCTATGATTTTGAAACTTGGCATGAAGCATTAAGGAACGGAGGTCTACAAAATTTATATGAATCATGACACTGGGTTGACCTTGACCTATTTCACGGCAAGGTCAACTTAGATCGCCCATACATTTGAATGGAGGAAATTGTTAAAATGTCATTTGAAGGACAAAACTTGCAGTTAATTGGCAAATGGACTGAATTTTTATGATTTGAAAAAGACATTGACTCCAGGAGTTATTCTGACCCTGCCCTAGGGTTATATACATGCATTGTACCATTCTAGTCTAACAAGTTTATTGGTACATGTATATATCTCAGGTCTCAGGTGAGAGTTTACAGGACCATTGGTCCTCTGGTATTTTCTGGGTTGTAATAAGACATCTGAAGACTATTAAAAAAATTTCTTTAACATACCTTTCTGTTGGTTGGGAAGTTTTCTTTTGGATCTATGTGTAACACAGTTGGCCGGGAACATAGCTGTAAAATACACATCAAACAGGTTAAAAAACTGCCACAAAAACTTGCCCATGTAGTATACAGAGAGTTTTTTTCAGTAGTAAAAAAGGAAAATTTTATTGGAAAAAAATTGATATTTTTAATATTTTTGCTCAAAACATAGATTGTGGGTACACGTTTGAACCGCCTCAGCAAGGCAGTTCTATAACGAGTACCCACAATCTATGTTTTGTGCAAAAATAAGAAAAATATACAAGAACGCCGCGGAGGTCGATATCGCACCTGCATCGGGCAAAATAACTTAAAACGTGAAATATAGGTCGAGGGCACCAGGTTAAGGTGTGTTCTGAGAGGGTATGTGAAGGACATTTACTATGCAAGGTTTCACACTCGCAGCTATCACAGATGCAGGTAAAAACAAACTTCGACATAAAAATTAACAAAGTCAATGGACCGTGAAATATAGGTCAAGGTCAGTGGGTCAAGGTGCTAATTGAAGGGTATGTCAAGGACAATTACTATGCAAGGTTTCGTTTCACCCTCGCAGCTATCACTGATGTCGAGAAAACCAAACTTCGACATAAAAAATTTCAAAGTCAGTAGGCCTTGATATATAGGTCAAGGTCAGCGGGTCAAGGTGCGTGCTTGAAGGGTATGTCAAGGACAATTACTATGCAAGGTTTCAGACTCACAGCTATCACTGATGTCGAGAAAACCAAACTTCGACGTAAAAATTTTCAAAGTCAGTGGACCGTGAAATATAGGTCAAGGGTACTGGGTCAAGGTGCGTGCTTGAAGGGCATGTCAAGGACAATTACTATGCAAGGTTTCAGACTCGCAGCTATCACTGATGTCGAGAAAATCAAACTTCGACGTAAAAAATTTTCAAAGTCAGTAGACCGTGAAATATAGGTCAAGGGTACTGGGTCAAGGTGCGTGCTTGAAGGGTATGTCCAGGACAATTACTATGCAAGGTTTCAGACTCGCAGCTATCTCTGATGTCGAGAAAACTAAACTTCGACGTAAATGTTGACGGACGGACGGACGAACGAACGAACGCACGAACGAACGAACGCACGGACGGACGGAAATTTGAACTCCTATATCGCACCCTGCTATAAGCAGGTGCGATAAAAAAAAATTCTAATGAAATTTGAGATTTTTTACAACCCCAAAAAATTCTGTACATTGCATGGGCAAGTTTTCGTAATCTTTGCTGGAAATGTATATGGCATTCTAATGATTTGGCAATTCTGGACTATTTAAGCCATACACTTTTATTTATTTAAAGGGCAAATAAAGATTTTAGGGGCCTCGGGAACTTAATTGAATTAGACTTACCCTGTTAAACGCTGGTGTGAGCTCAAAACAGTTGCTGAATAATGAGACTCTGGCAAATACATAGAGACCCAATCTGGCACGAGACATTGCTACAACTAGTCGACGAACATCTCTGAAAATGACAGTGCAACAAAAATGTTATAATTGAGCCTGTGCTTGAGAAAACCAACAATTTGGGTTCCGACGCAAACCAGCCTGTAATGTCACAGAAGATGGTTAGAGGCTGGAAATTTTGGATTTAGAAAGTAGAGAAATTGTACTATCTGTGTAGCGAAAACAAAGGTGCTGATCAGCTTCGCAGTTACTGCGAAGCTGATCTGCACCTTTGCTTTTGCCTATGCAGATTTTTGGTTTTCCCATGGGGCGGCTCAATTCATATTTTTATGATTGCATGTTGCAAAATAAGTATAACTGCTAGATCATGGTTGTAGGATTTCAAGAAGTATTATTGCATAACTACATGTCACACGATATTAACAAAGAAACCAGAGGACCAATGGTCCTGTAAACACTCACCTGAGATCTGCTGTATATACGAATGTTATAGAAAACAGTCCCAGTATAGGGGCAGGTGAAGCCCTTGGGCCATTATTTTTTCAGAATAATCAATATACTGTCCATACAAGTTTTTCCCTTCAAATGACATTTTAACAGTTTACCCATTCAAATACACAGGCAACCCATGTTGACCTTGCCTAAAAATAGGTCAAGGTCATCACAGGGTCATGATTTATATATACATTGTAGTACTTGAGTCATCGATGCTTCATGCCAAGTTTCTTCGAAATCGGTCCACCGGTTCCGGAGAAGAAGATTTTTGAAGGGTTTATACCATATATGGACATGGCGGCCATCTTGGTCATGTGACCTTGATTATTTATATACACATTGATTCCCCCATTCTATAGATGCTTCACATGAAATTTGGCTTTGATTGGCCAATAGGTTTCAGAGGAGAAGATGTTTGAATATTATGGTAATATACATGTATAATGACCCGAGGCTGTGGCAAATGAGCCCCTGGGGGTCCAATTTTTTTCAGAATCATTAATATTCAGTCCTACTGCCCATTTCCTGCAAGACTTTCACTTTAAATGGCATTTTAAAAGTTTTCCCCATTCAAATGCATTGGTGACCTATGTTGACCTTGCTGTAAAATAGGTCAAGGTCATCCAAAGGTCAAAATTTTTAAACACATTGTAGTACATCAGTCCCCGATGGTTCATGTCAAGTTTTGTTGAAATCAGTCCATTGGTTCAGGAGAAGAAGAATTTTAAAGGGTTTTTACCATATATGGGCATGGCGGCCATCTTGGTCATGTGACCTTGATTATTTATGAACACATTGATTCCCCCTTCCCACAGACGCTTCCTATAAAATTTGGCTTTGATTGGTCAAGTGGTTTCAGAGAAGAAGATCTTTGAATATTTTTGTAATATACATGCATATTGCCTCGGGGTGGGGGCATATGAGCCCCTGGGGTCCAAATTATTTTCAGAATTACCTACCTTCAGTCCATTTGCCCATTTCCTGCAAGATTTGCCTTTCAAATGACATTTAAACAATTTTCCCCATTCAAATGCATGGGTGACCTATGTTGACCTTGCCGTAAAATAGGTCAAGGTCATCCAAAGGTCATAATTTATAAACACATTGTAGTACTCTAGTCCTCGATGCTTCATGCAAAGTTTCGTTGAAATCGGTCTAGTGGTTCCGGAGAAGAAGAATTTTGAAGGGTTTTCACCATATATGGGCATGGCGGCCATCTTGGTCATGTGACCTGGATTATTTATAAACACTTCCTATAGATGCTTCATATAAAATTTGGCTTTGATTGGCCAAGTGGTTTCAGAGAAGAAGATCTTTGAAAATGGTGGACGATGGACGGACGGACGACGGACGGACGCCGGATCATGGCCATCCTATAAGCTCACCTTGTGAGCCTAACAGCTCAGGTGAGCTAAAAAGCTGTGTATTAATGTGGCATTTCACATTTTACACCTAATTTAAATATGCTCATTACTTGGCGCCACACAAAGCATGTGCTAATAATGAGAAACTGAAGTCTGCCCGGAATGTGCATAAGGATGAAAGCCTTTATGCATGTGAAAATATGACCAGGCTGTAAAATATAGTGTTCACAACAGGCGGCATCATGTTGTGTCCTTGAGCAAGACACATTATCTCCCTACAGTACTGGTTAAACCCAGGAAGCCTTGGCTCCGTCCTGACATGACTGAAAATTAATTGACTGGGATGTGAAGACTCAATACAAACAAACACACAAAATATGGTGTGCAATTATTTCCTACATTTGTGCAGAATTTATGTAATAATAGTAATCAAAAATGATTTTGTAATTAATCAACATTCGCTAGGTCCCTCAGTTTTCAACACTCACTAAAGGACATAGTGTATGTTAATGAATGGAAAATCATGTTTATTCCCTATATTGATATGTAAAGTCAAAGACAAAATTCATTTTAAGTCGGACGTAGTGAATGTTAATGAATGGAAAATCATGTTAATTCTCTATTATATTGGTATGTACCGAATCCTGTCGAGAAAGCCACCCTTCAAAACATGTTTATTGCCTATATTGATATGTACCGAATTCTGTCAAGAAAGCCACCCTTCAAAACCTTACTGAAACTGAACCTAGTTTGGTTCAAAAACGACTGCTGATCATATGCTTGTTTCAATTACAAGTTTGCAAAGAATAATAGGAGACCTGGCCCTGAGGTTATAAAAGTTTTTTCATATTCAGCTCAGCTGAGACTAAAATTTATCCTGTTCAAAAACGTTAAAATGCCAACAACTGTTGGCATTTAAACATTTATGAGCAGGACAAATAGCAGGCTTTGGTGATCTAAAATTGAAATTTCAATTTATTTGGGCTATTTTGTCATTTATGAGCAGCTTAAAACTTATGCTCAGCTGAGTTGAGCATGAAAAAAGTTTTATAACCTCAGGCCCTGGTTGTGTCCAAAAATGAATTATTGTGCTCACCTTAAATGTCCGACAGTTTTAGTTCTAACCAGAGACAGGAGAATATAGTCATTCTGTTGACCTTGGTATCTATCTACTGTCGTTACCTAGCAAAAAAGAATGATACAGGGATTTGTTTAGTTATATTTTTTCAAAAGACAAAAAAACTGCAACCCTGATAGGCATGAGTTACAGTGGCAAATATCTGACATCACTTTAATATTGGTCCATTTTTGGGGGTTATTGGCGGAGTTTTTCTCTGATTGGCCAAATTATCCCGCATCGGCTGAGTTGTCATCCATAAGATGTGGGCTGATTTAGTCATACATTTACTTATTTCAATGTTAATTGATAAGAAGTGTTACATACTGTATGTGGTCTTCCAATGAATGGGTTCTTGGTACATCTCTGGTTGATAACGTCTCGGATCAGATGTTTCTGACCATTGTACGTGGTGAGGATAGAGATTTTCTCTGCCGGATAGCCTAACAATCTCATATACATGAAGGTGGCGACTACGTATTCTGCTTCCCCCAGATTCTGAAATGAAAAATTAAACTTTCCTAATTAAGCCTCATGATGTATGTGGAGAAAATAATTTATCAATCATACAAGTTTTTGCCGAGTGGGTTGATAAACAAATTCTAATGCTATTCAGCCATCTGGTACATATCTCCTACATTTTCCAGAAAACAGATTGGGTATTACATCTTTTGCCCATACAGACGTGTCAAAGAGAGAGAGAGAAAAAACACACAGTTCCACGTAATATATACCCCCTTATACCACACTTTTATATAGCAAAACTGGGGTATGCAGGGGTATACCTTAGTATTTTTCTTATTTTTGCTCCAAAACATAGATTGTGGGTACTCGTAAGAACCGCCTCGCTGAGGCGTTCTAAAGGGTACCCACAATCTTTGTTTTGAACAAAAATAAGAAAAATATCAAACTTTCTGTGGTGAAATTTTCAATTTTTACAGCTGAAAAAAATCTTATAGCATGGGCAAGTTTTTGTAATGAAATCAAAATTTACCTGATAGAAGTAAGGGTTAGGTTCAGATTCCCCAACACCATTGAAATCTTCCACATTGATGAGTTGGTAATCAAACTCAAAACCAGCATTGGATAACTGGTACTCTGGGTAGGTGAACACATGGGGTAGACTGCCTAACTTCTTGTAACGCCATGTATACAGACTGGCAATACTGTCAAATATTAAGAGTACATGTGTCAGCGTTTTTCAACACATCGCGATTGAATATAATGGGGTGGACCTACGAGACTTTAGGATAATTTGTATTTTAAAAAGATGTTTCCATTGTGTGCAGCTTTACCCCCATTGTATTGTTTGAATTTGTGCTTTATGCACCAGTCATTTGTAACCTGAGAAGGGTGGGAAGTGCAGGGCAATTACTTTTCAAGTGTCCTCTTAGTGCAGGGGAAATGACAGGGTTTTGACATAAGGATCCTTACCCCAGCGAGATTTTCTATTGCGAAGGGCCGGGCAAAGAGCAAAGTTTTGACCTCCAGCTTGCCCCCTGGGGGTGGGGCTCATAGCAGGGCACTGAAAGCTGAAAAGTCATAATCCCCACCGTTCCCCGTAGGTGGGGGTGCAATATGACTGGTGCATTACATCCACTGTGCATTACATCCACTGTCAACAGCTAAAAGTGGCCTTACCTTGCTCTAGCTCTGCCCTGAGCATCCAACTCAACTGTCGGGACACCCAGCCTGACTAGTCGTGTAAATAAGGACTGTTCCATATTACTGAATTTCTGGAAGGCCATGTTCTTAATGACTGGCGGAAGCTGGTGGTGGTCACCTATCATGATCCAACGCTTCAGTCTATTGTTGTTGTCCTCAGGGTTCTACAACAATATACCAATTGTGTGACACTTGATTGATGTCATGTAAAGCTGTATTTTTGATAGATCACAAACTGTATATTCGGAAATTTTCACGTGGCTTTTATTTCGCGAACTTCTATTTACGAATTATTAGCTAGTGTCCATGTATTCTCTAAAATTTATTGTGACTCTTTATTAGCGAGAACTTTGAATTCGCCAGGCAACCAATTTGCGAATATAAGCGAAAATTAAGTTCTGGCAAATATTTCCTGGTCTACAGTAAAAGTCTTGAAGTGAACCGTAACAGTCCATAGCTTCATTAGATTCAGCATACGAAAGGCAAATACTGTTGGCATTTGAGAATATTATTTTTGCACCAGTGATAGCAAAATAAATTAGTCACAATTGAGGACTACGAGTACACTTCTTCTCCATAAGAAAATATATGGTTGGCATTCAATACACAATTGAGCCACTGCATGAGAAAACCATGTGCAAAAACAAAGGCACAGTCCAGCTTCGCAGTACCCGCGAAGCTGATCAGCACCCTTGTGTTCGCTACACGGATAGTACAGTTCGTCTAAATCCGAAATTTCAAGCTTCTAGCCTTTTTCTGTGAGTGTACCGGCCGGTTTGTGTCTGACCTGGTCGAAAACTCAAATTGTTGGATTTCTCATGTGGTGGCTAAATTGTCTTGTAGACATAAAATCAATCCTCATTTTGTAGATGTGCATTAGGAAAACACGCCCATGTAATCAATAGATATTTTTTGAGCTTTAAAAGTTGAAAATTTTCAGCTGATTTTGATATTTTTCTTAATTTTGCTCAAAACATAATTGTGGGTACAAGTTAGAACCGCCTTGTCGAGGCGCTTCTAACGAGTACCTACAATCTATGTTTTAGAGCAAAAATAAGAAAAATAGGTGAACCCTTACATACCCCAGTTTTGCTATATAAAAGTGGGGTTCAAGGGGGTATACATTACAGCGACGTGTTTATGTTTTTGTAGATGTAGTATTTACCTGCAGTAGTAATGGTATAAAAGTCTCTATCTCCAGAATCTGAGCTGACTCCTCCATCATTATATTGTCAAACTGCAAGCACAAACAACATACCAAGTTATTACATCATTCTGATAAACTTAGTATACTTAAAAGTTATGTTAAATAGAACAAATCTGTTAGCCCTTATAGCAATTTATGGGGATACTGACTACTTTTTGCCTATGTCCCATAGGTAGAATGCCTGATGTATACACTAATACAGGTAAATTTCTATCAAAACTGCAAGACAATTAAAAGTTTAATTTTCTTGCTACTGAAATCCCTCTATTCTAAGTTGTTGCAAAATGGTTTCTCAGACAGTATAGTATATTAATATCTCAGCATCTCGCCTTAAAGCCAACATCAACCAAATTTCACTCCTTGAGAGCAGCATGTGTACAGGTCATAGATATTATTTTGGTCTTTTTGATCAAAAAGTAGACCGCAATGTCTGCACCACCACACAGTAATTCAATATTTTCATCAGGAAAACATGTCCGTGAAATAAATACCCCCTTTTTTCATCATAAAACTGGGGTATGCAGGGGTATACCTATTTTTCTTATTTTTGCTCCAAAACATAGATTGTGGGTACTCGTTAGAACCGCCTAACATGTAACCACAATCTATGTTTTGGAGTAAAATTAAGAAAAATTTCAATTTCTATCCAGAGAAAATTTTCATTTTTACAACCAAAAAATTTTCTGTATATTGCATGGGCGTGTTTTCATAATGGAACTCTAAAATAAGGAGTGGTTATCTAACCTTAAAGCCAACATCAACCAAATCTCTCCTCTTAAGAGCAGCATGTGTACAGGTCATAGCTATAATCTTGGCTTCTTTGATCAACAAGTAGTCCGCTCTGTCTGCACCACTGCGGAGAAGCTCAAACGCTCGGAACTCCTGTAATTATATGAGCCGCGACGCGAGAAAACCGGTCTTCAGGGTTTCCGACCAGGTCCGACACAAACCGGCCTGTACAAGCTCAGAAAAGAGCTAGAAGCTTGAAATTTCGGATTTAAGTAGAAGAGGAATTGTACTATCCGAGTAGCGAAAACAAAGGCGCTGATCAGCTTCGCGGTTACCGCGAAGCTGATCTGCGCCTTTGTTTTCGCCTAGGCAAAAATCCGGTTTTCTCACGATGCGGCTCAATTAAAGAATTATTAATATATTTAAACAATTAACATTTAGACATAAACAGATCAACAAATACAAGCTGCATATCAAATGCTTTTAACATTTCATCTTCTAAATATATTTGTACTTGCTATGTTTAGAAGATAAAATTACATAAAATCCTCGTCTTGATGCACAACAATGCTTAGCATTGCACATCTGCAAAACTAATCTTGTAATGTCTGTGTTTTGTGACATTCACACAAAACAAACAGAAATACAATTCATTTTTTTTTACCTCAAGTTGTGTAAACATTTTCTTGATATGTCTGAAGCATCCCTCAGCAATGTCGAGATCCTCTGCATAGGTCCTGCCCTTAAACATGGGCTGTGGGGCATTCTTGAAGAATTCATTGAAGGGGAATAACTCTTTGATCTTCTCTACTTTCTTCTCCTGTAATACATGAGCAAAATTAAGTCATCCCATTAGTGTTATAAATTGAAAATAATTTTCCTAGCATTTCATAATTTACCAATGTTTGTTTGTTTAATTAATTGCTTAGCATCCCAGTCAACCGCTATAATCATGTCGGGATAGTCAGTAGGTAAAAAGCTTTGCCTTGAAGCACTAGCAGCCCATTTTGTCACATAGCCTCAGAGGGCTGGGGCCCAAGCATGCGTTTACTCATGTAAGGAAATCAAAGCCATATTTCTAATTACAACTACAAAGGGAACAATTTGATGATAAGTAAATAAGCAGGTGCTTACCTTGAGTTTTCTCAATTTTCCCAGAAACTCCTCCCACCTGGCCAACACCTGATACATGTAGAAGTACCCCGCCGTTTCACAGGTATAGGACATATCTCCCTTCACATCAAGACTGTCTTGTAACCGGCTGACTTCCTGTAGTAACTCCAATCTCTGAGCTAATACATAGTTTACACGGCCGTAACGACTAAAGTCTTTCTCTGTTTCGAGGGCTTCTTCACCGTGGCCAAGACGTAGCAAATGACGTTCATCAATATCCAGGGCCATGATTTTCTCAAACAACTGATTCAGGGCCTAAACAGGGAGAAACAATTGTAACAGATGATGATCATATCTGTCTTGCCAAAAATCATAAACTGATGTGGAAGATATAAGATCTGCAAATGCTTTTTTTTTCACAGTCTTATCTGCAACTTTGTTGTCATTTACGTATGTGTAACTGATAAAGCAAAATCTTGTTTTAGAAATTTCACTCCTGTTGCTCCCAAAGTTTGTGGGCCACCAAAGCGAAAATTTTCACCTTATTGCCCTGAAACCGGACACTTGGTGATATTAAACTCGCTACCAGTTGTTCTATATACTAAAAGAATAAACAAGAGATAAAATAATATCAAACCTGATTTGAGTGGGTTACAATCAGCGTTCTCTGATCAGGAAAGTTGTGGTAGATATTAGAGATGATCTGAACTGCTACATCTGTTTTGCCCGTACCTGGCGGGCCGACGACCATGGTCAGGCCTGGCTGCATACCAGCCTTTATGGCTTCTATCTGAGTTGGGGTGAATGGAATCTGATTCCTGGGAATCAAAAAAACAATAACAACTGTGTTACTGTTACAGTATTTGATAAATGAAAAATCAATAATCAAAACACAGAACTTATAATTTTATAAGTTCCTAACGGGTCAACAACCATTTAGGACTTCTATATGGGTTGGGGTGAATGGTATCTGGTTCCTAGAGGAATAAACATACAAGAAATGAGCCGCCTCGTGGGAAAACCAACAATCTGCATAGCGAAGCTGGTCTGCGCCTTTGTTTTCGCATATGCAAATTGTTGATTTCAGATGCAGCGGCTCATCTCATAACTAGGCAGAAAAGAACAAAGAAACTGATCGGTGAGATTTTCTAGTCTGTTTTTGTGTCTGTGATTATAATAATGAGCCGCCCCATGGGAAAACCAACAATCTGCATAGGCGAAAACAAAGATGCGGATCAGCTTCGCGGTGACCGCGAAGCTGATCAGCGTCTTTGTTTTCACTACTCGGATAGTACAATTCCTCTTCTACTTAAATCCGAAATTTCAAGCTTCTAGCTCTTGCCTGTGCTTGTACAGGCTGGTTTGTGTCAGACCTGTTCGGAAACCACATTGTTGGTTTTCCCACGAGGTGGCTCATGTTTTACAGCTGTTGCTGTAGACTGTCAGAAATCTTTGAAAATCATGCAGAGAAATTTAATCACATTTTAATAGATTTGATTAATTAAATTTTCATATTAGCACAAGCTGTTCGAGGCATCCATTATGAAAACATGCCCATGTAAGATACTAATTTTTCCGAAATTGTAAAAATTGAAATTTTTCAGTAGGAATTTGGTATTTTTCTTATTTTGATATTTTTCTACTTTAGAACCCCCTCAGTGAGGCAGTTCTAACGAGTACCCACAATCTATGTTTCAGAGCAAAAATAAGAAAAATGTTAACCCCCATAAACCCCATTTTCACTATATAAAAGTGGGGTATAAGGGGGTATACATTTCATGGACATATTATCCTGATGATTGATGATTCCTCAAAAAATACTTTCAGCCCTGAAAACAAGACCTTGAGACAGCATTCATTTAATGTCAGCTGTGAAGGGATGCGTTGCAAGATTTTAGACAAAATTCAGAATTAAGAAATAATCATTAAGTCAGTTTTGCCACACTGCTGCAGCAGAAATACTTCTTACATTTAAGGTAAGTGATTCTTTTTCAAGTTTATATGAAATTGGAGGACCAATCATCATGATAATGCTCACCTGAGAACTGTTCATGGTTCCTGATGAGTGTATAAGCAGTGGTATTTTTTAATGTTTTGAATAACACTGAAATTGTGTCCACAACTAGGAAAAAGTAAGGAGATTACTTAGCAATTTTAAAAATAATTTTTAAAAAATATCATAAATTAATTGGCCTTTTTTCATTATGCCATCTTTACAATCAAACATTTGGTAACACCATGTTTCATAAGTTATTAAATAACATAGCATTTTCTTTTAATATAATTTCTAGTAAAGATCAAAGAAGGAAAAATGCTGTGCTTTGGAGTGTTAGTAGCTATTCTTTTGAGCCAAGTAACACTGGAGGCAACAGGTAAATTACTCGGAAATTTATTCACTTGTCATTTGTATCCCCGGTCCCATAGGGGCTGGGGATAGCGGGGGTAAAGCAGGGTGTGTCACAATTTAATTTGCTGGAGTTGTGCCAGGGTTTTAATTCTCCATCTATACACCCATACATGGTCATTTTAACTCAACATAACTACTAATTGTAGTTACCACATTTTCAAATTACAATGTAGGGATCAAACATGATTTTCCATTCATTAACATTCGCTAGGTCCCGAGGGCGTAGCCCGAGGTTTTCAACACTACCCGAGGGACCTTGCGAATGTTAATGAATGACAAAATCATTTTTGATCGCTATTATTGCATAAATTCTGCAGAAACGAAAGAAATAAGGTGCAGCAACGAAAGAAATATGGTGCACTATATTTTACAGCCTCATCACATTTTCATACGCGCAATAGGTTTCGTTTTTATGCTCCTTCCAGGCGGACTTTAGTTTCTCATTACTAGCATGTGCTTTGCGTGGCGTCCTGTAACGAGCATAAGTAAAAGCCATGTATTAACAGCACGTGCGCACGTGAATTGCAATATTAATGCATGACTTTCTCTTCGTTAATAAACGGCTGTTAATATCGTGTGACACGGGTATTAATGCAATATTATTGCATAAATACCCGTGTCACACGATATTAAGAGCCGTTTATTAATGAAGAGAAAGCCATGCATTAATATTGCAATTCACGCGCACGTGCCCCTCGGGACCTAGCGAATGTTAATGAATGGAAAATCATATTTGATCCCTATAATATGGCATAACTTAGTTTGCAATCATACCTGTACATTTACAAGCTGAAATTCAAGCCCCTCCCTCCAACTATTAATTTCATCAGAACTCAAAGCTAAGCTTTGCTCTTATCATTTTCAGCCGGTGGGGGGGGGGGGGGGAGGGGGGGGGCAGGGTGGGGTGAAGATATAAGCAGGGAGGATTTAACCACAAATTGATCCCCCAGTGCCTGTCTTTTAATAGAGCTTTAAAAAGTTTAAATTGAAAAGTTAAAAGCCCCACTTTTCCCCGGCAATGGCCTCTAGTTCACGTGACTTAATGTTTTTCATTGGGAAATAAAGAACATCAAGAAAGATACTTTCGTCTAGGGTGATTGTAATAAAAATGTTAATATTAAAGAATGGTGCTATGATCTAAAATCATTACATAATTAAGACCTGCGTATCATTTCTTTTGAATGACCTTTTCTGTGTCATATGGATGTTCCCTGTCATTGAAATAGTATTCAAACTTTTGCTTAACAACTCTTTTTGGGGGGATCTAACATACAAAACAATATTTTTGAAGACAAAAATACTATAGGTTAGTGTGTTTTTGTAAGCTACATGCCTGCAAATGAGATGTATTAAAGGCATGGTATTTTTTTCTTTCATATATATCACCTATACACAAAGCATGTTTTCAAAATTCATTTTATTTCACAAGAACAGACTATTTTCTAACTAAAACATACAAAAATTTGCAACTTTAAGCGGATTACAAAATTTTATGAATCCATTAACAACACCCCTTTTCCTAGCTGCCAAACCTCACACCATTATATACCCTTGTACAAAGTTAAGCATTCATTATTTAAGGAGATGTGGTTTGTGACAACTGTTTACGAGGAAGAGCAGTGCAATCTTGCCGTGGTTCAAATGGTATTGGCAATGCTTACAGTGATGTATTTGTGGTTGAAGGTGAAGAGTTCTGTTTGAAAAGACCCCAAGAAATACCTGATTCGGGTAGGTCCACACATTTAGGTGGCTTTGCTGTGGGGAGGGGACCAAAATAAAAGACAAAAAACTGCTGAATTGGTCATAATGAAATACTTGAGGCATGATTTTTTCATTTCTTTTATTAAACAGGCCTGACTATTTTTCCCTGCATTTGAGAGAATGTTTTATTCAGTGTAAACAAATAATCAATGCCGCAAGTGAACGATTCTCTAATGTACATGATCGCAAGTGACATGACTTTCCGGTCAGTAGCAAATGTCTGTTCATTTCCGTTCCCCTACTGTGGACATACAACTGTATTAACAGCTTTCTTCAAATTTGACCTCAGCTGACCTTGCCTTAAAATCTGTCAAGGTCATCACAGGGTAATGATTCATAAACACATTGTACATGTACAGTGATACTCTAATCCCAATAGCAGTGAAAATATGGTTAAAAAGTAACTTGTAAGTGAAATGGGAGTGGGTGGTCTACGGAGTAACACATTTGTTTTCTGTAGTTTTGGTTTAAACATATTTATTTCATGAGACAATACAAAGACATACAATCAACGACAGGATCAGAACGAAAGCGTAAACGCTTATTTAGTTCTTTCTTGTAATTTTGAAATCCAGCGTTTGCCACCTTGGCAAACCTTGCATAACTAGTATTCAAGATGGCATCCAAGATGTCTGTCATTTCTTCAAATCAACTCCTACACCAAACATGCATCATATTTTTCATGTTTTTGCATTTTAGTGGTACATGTATTTGAATGTCCCATTTCATAAAAGAATGATGCCTTTGTATATGTTAAGTTAAAAATTAGACAAATTAGAGGAATAAGGGCTGCCCAACATGACAACCAGAGGACCATTGGTCCTGAGAACGCTCACCTGAATCCTGACATTGGAGTTTTAAGTCATCATGAAATGACCTTGACTTTGAATACTCACACACCTTTATTGACTTCATAAGTTGTCTGCATCTTCCAGGTTTCAAGTCTCAGGCTGCAATAGTTTCAAAACCCAGTGATTTCTGAGAAAACCATAATTTTTATTTTGATATTTAAATGACCTTGGGTAAAGGTCAAGAAATGAACTTGGCCTTCATTAATTACTTACCTTCATTGACTCCATTAGTTGTCTTCATCTAGCAACTTTAAGGTCTCAGGCTGCAACAGTTTCCAAAATATCCATTGTTTTCGCCTTTCCCCATGTAAAAGCCTATGTTTCCAAAATTGACCTTGCCGTAAAAAAGGTCAAGGTCATCTTAGGGCCATCATTTGATCAAACTATGATGGGCTGGAGTCCCAAATGCTACATACCAAGTTTCATGAAAATCAGCCGTCCGGTTCTGGAGAAGAAGATTTTTGAAAAGGTTTTACCATATTTGGGCATGGCGGCCATCTTGGTCATGTGACCCGAATTTAGCGATCAAATTTTCGTTCCCCCTAGCTATGGACGTTCCACATAAAATTTCACTTTGATTGGCCAAGCAGTTTCAGAGAAGAAGATCTTTTAAAGTGTGTATGGACAACAGACCAGCCAAGGTCAAGAGATGACCTTGACCTAAATTAATCACATACAATGTACTTTCATTAGTTAGTTTGCATCTATCTTTTTCAGGCCTCAGGCTGCAATAGTTTTCAAAAAATCCATAAGTTTCACTTTTTCCCATGTAAAAGCCTATGTTTACAAAATTGACCTTTCCGTAAAAAAGGTCAAGGTCATGCTAGGGTCATCATTTGATCAAACTATGATGAGCTGTAGTCCCAAATGCTACATACCAAGTTTTGTGAAAATCGGCCTTCCAGTTCATGAGAAGAAGTTTTTTGAGTGGTTTTTACCATATATGGGCGTGGCGGCCATCTTGGTCATGTGACCTGGATTTCGCGATCAAACTTTCTTCACCCCTACCCATGGATGTTCCACATAAAATTTCACTTTGATTGGCCAAGCAGTTTCAGAGGAGAAGATCTTTGAAAAGAATGTATGGACAACAGATTGGCCAAGGTCAAGAGATGACCTTGACCTATAAATTAATCACATACCTTCATCTACTTCATAAGTTGTTACCATCTACCACTTTTCAGGCCTCAGGCTGCAATAGTTTTCAACAAGAGGACCATTGGTCCTGTAGCTCACCTGAGAGATTATCACATTTTAAGTTCATGGGAATTAAATTAATTCTATTATTTCATTGAGAAACAAACAATCAGAGTTCCAGTCCAATCTGCCCAAAAACAATATGCAACCTTTCCTACTGCCCAGTGATGCTGTGTGTGTAATTTGATCAAGATCTGCCAACTGGCTTTGGAGATATGATCAGATATTGAAATTTGGATGTTTTCCTAATTAAGTCTATGGAGACTATTGACCCCCAGGGCATGGCCAAATTTGACCCCAGGGGCATGATTGGCATAATTTATAATGGAGACTACAAAACAATCCTACATACAAAATATAAAAGCTCTGGGCCTTCTGGTTTCAGAGAAGAAGATTTTTTTTGTTTTTCCCATTGTACTACTATGGAGACTATCAATTCCCGGGACATGGCCAAATATGACCCCAGGGGCATGGCTGGCACAATTTATGGAGAGGACCATTAGCCACTGAAACATACTAAATATCAAAGCTATGGGCCTTGTGGTTTCAGAGAAGAAGATTTTTTATTATTTTTTCCATTAAAACATATCTGTTGCCATGGCAACCAGAGTTCCAGTCCAATCTGCTCTAAAACAATATGCAACCTTTCCTACTGTCAAGTCATGCTGTCTGTGTAATTTGATAAAGTTCAACCTACTGGCTGTGGAGATATCGAATTTTGAATGGTTTTCTATATATAGTAAGTCTATGGAGACTTAACAACCCCCTGGGGCGTGGCCACATTTGATCCCAGGGGCATGATTGGCACAATTTATAATTAGGACTAACAAACATTGCTACATACCAAATATAGAAGCTCTGGGCCTTGTGGTTTCAGAGAAGAAGATTTTTTTAGTTTTTCCCATTGAAAGTCTATGGAGACTATCGACCCCCTGGGCGTGGCCAAATTTGACCCCAGGGGCATGGCTGGCACAATTTATGTAGAGGACCATTTGCCATTGCTACATACTAAATATCAAAGCTTTGGGCCCTGTGGTTTCAGAGAAAAAGATTTTTGAAATTTTTTCTATTCAAATATGTATGTTGCCATGGCAACCAGAGTTCCAGTGCGATCTGCCCAAAAACAATATGTAACCTTTCCCACTACACAGTGATGCTGTGTGTGTAATTTGATCAAGAACCCCTACTGGTTTTGGGGATATTGATGTTTTAATGTTTTCCTATAGTAAGTCTATGGAGACTATTGACCCCCGGGGCAAGGCCAAATTTGACACCGGGGGCATGGTTGGCACAATTTATGTAGAGGACCATTAGCCATTGCCACATACCAAATATCAAAGCTGTGGGCCTAGTGGTTTCACAGAAGAAGATTTTTTTAGTTTTTCCCATTGTAAGTCTATGAGAGCTATTTGTTGCTATGGAAACCACAATTTTGATACAATCTGCTCCAAAACCTAAATCAATCAATCCCCCAACCCAATGATGGTTCACATCAAATTTGATCAAGATTGGCTAACTAGCTTCAGAAATATTCTTCTTTGAAATTGTGGACGATGACGCCGACGTCGACGACAACGTCGACGACGGACACCGGACCCCTGCCTACCCTAAAAGCTCACCTGTGAGCCTTCGGCTCAGGTGAGCTAAAAAATCCATAGTTTTCACTTTTTCCCATGTAAAAGCCTATGTTTCCAAATTTGACCTTGCCGTAAAATAGGTCAAGGTCATCCAAGGGTCATCATTTTATCAAACCATTATTGGTTGAAGTCCCTGATGCTACATACCAAGTTTCATGGAAATCAGCCCACCGGTTCTGGAGAAGAGGATTTTTGAAGTGTTTTTACCATATATGGGTGTGGCGGCCATCTTGGTCATGTGACCCGGATCTCTAACAAAATTTCACTTTGATTGGCCAAGCGGTTTAAGAGAAGAAGATCTTTGAAACTGTGGACGACGGACGGACGAAGGACAGACGACGGATCATGGCCATCCTATAACCTCACCTTGTGAGCCTTCGGCTCAGGTGAGCTAAAAAGCAACAAACAGAACCACATTGTCATTACACAATTAGCCACACAATCTTTTTTATTTACAAATTCTGGTTTTGTAGTTGCAGTTTTAGGGAGTGTTCACACTAGACCGTTTTAATCCAGATCAAACTGATCCGGATTACCGGTGTAATATAATATTTTGACCCGCCTAAAAAGTGACCCGCGGGTCATAATATAATGACCCGGGGGTCACTTTTTCCCTATAATATTTTGACCCCCCCTATAAAATATTGACCCCCCTATTTTTTTTCTGTCAACTGCTTAAAACAGCATTGGAATACTTATGTATGTACTCAATAAGAAGAATATAATATATTTACTAAGGTACGTCAAAGAATAAATTTCATGGGTAGGGGGGTCAAAATATTATACCATAATATAATGACCCCCCGATGTTCAAGTTACTTTTCTATTGATAATAGCTAGCCTTTTTTTCTCGTTATCACAAACGAGACTAAACAAGTGCAAAAATGATTTACATTTATCTATTTCCATTATCACTGGTAAGGAGGGGGGGGGGGGTCAATATATTATGGTATAATATTTTGACCCCCCCCCCCCCCTACTATGTGTATGGTATTTTCAGATGATGATAAATGACCACTTTCTGATTAAATTATACATGAAATTCAGATGCTGATTGAAACAAATAAGTTTCACTAGGTTACATTCACGGACACACCTTGTGGGGGGGGGGGTCAAAATATTATAGGCAAAAAGTGACCCGCGGGTCATAATATTATGACCCCCCTCCTGTTTATACTATTTATTTATATGATGATAAATTGCTTTTTCTTCTGTAATTACACTTGAAATTCAAACAAATATAACAGCTTCAACATGCATCTATTCATGATACCAATGGTAGAGAGGGGGGGGGTCAATATATTATGGTATAATATTTTGACCCCCCTGTTAGGTGTATGTTATTTGTTTAGATAATGATGAAAGACCAGTTTCTCCTGCAATAATGCATGAAATTCAGACATCTGATTGAAATAAAACAGCTTCACTACCTTACAATCACGGTCACCACTTGTAAGGGGGGGGGGGGGGGGGGGGTCAAAATATTATAGGCAAAAAGTGACCCGCGGGTCATATTATGACCCCCCCCCTACCCTGTTTATGCTATTTATTCATATGATGATAAATTGCCTTTTCTTATGTTATTACACATAAAATTCAAACATTTAATCAAATATAACAGCTTCAACATGCATCTATTTTCATAATACTGGTACAGGGGGGGGGGGGGGTCAATATATTATGGTATAATATTTTGACCCCCCTGTTAGGTGTATGTTATTTGTTTAGATAATGATGAAAGACCAGTTTCTCCTGTAATAAGGCATGAAATTCAGACATCTGATTGAAATAAAACAGCTTCACTTCTTACATTCACGGACACCACTTGTAAGGGGGGGGGGGGGGGGGGTCAAAATATTATAGGCAAAAAATGACCCGCGGGTCATAATATTATGACCCCCCTACCCTGTTTATGTTATTTCTTTGTATGAGGATAAATTGCTTTTTCTCGTGAAATTACACATAAAATTCAAACATTTAATCAAATATAACAGCTTCAACATGCATCTATTTTCATAATACTGGTACAGGGGGGGGGGGGGTCAATATATTATGGTATAATATTTTGACCCCCCTGTTAGGTGTATGTTATTTGTTTAGATAATGATGAAAGACCAGTTTCTCCTGCAATAATGCATGAAATTCAGACATCTGATTGAAATAAAACAGCTTCACTACCTTACAATCACGGTCACCACTTGTAAGGGGGGGGGGGTCAAAATATTATAGGCAAAAAGTGACCCGCGGGTCATATTATGACCCCCCCCCCTACCCTGTTTATGCTATTTATTCATATGATGATAAATTGCCTTTTCTTATGTTATTACACATAAAATTCAAACATTTAATCATTTTAATTTGGATCAGACTGATCCGGATCTGATAGTTCGTCTCTCACTAATGAGAAAGACCATCATTATTTCTTGAATAGTGCTGATGTGTGTTGGTGAGTTCTTTGAATGGCTGACTAAGCCAATTCTGGCTCTAAACTGTCGGTTGCAAGTAGAGCAAGTCAATGTCATAGAGTCTGCTGGTGGCACATTTGTTTTGGCTTTGCGCTCTCTTCGCTTTCTTTCAGTTTCACAGATTCTCTTCTTTTCATAGAGAGCTGCTCCTTTGTTGATGAAACCTCGCCACTTTGATCGCTCCTGTGCAGTCTGTTCCCAGGACCCCATTGGTATTTCGAAGTCCTTCAGAGAGGCTTTGAGGGTGTCTTTGTAGCGTTTCTTCTGGCCACCTTGAGAGCGCTTTCCCTCCTGTAGTTCTCCATAGAAAACTATCTTTGGAAGTCGCGCATCAGGCATTCTTATAACATGGCCAGTCCATCTTAGCTGTGCTAGCTTTAAGACTGTATGCATGCTTTGCATCCCTGCTTTCCTCAGGACCTCTGTGTCTGGAATCTTGTCCTGCCACTTGATTTTTAACAACTTTCTCAAACAGCTTAAGTGGAAATGGTTAAGTCTCTTTGCATGGCGTTGGTATACTGTCCAGGTCTCACATGCATACAAGAGGGTTGGCAGTACCACAGCCTTGTAGACTTTCAGCTTGGTGTCAAGCTTGATTCCATTTCGCTCCCAGACATTTGCACGGAGTCTTCCGAATGCCACACTAGCTTTTGCAATTCTGGCAGTGATCTCATCATCAATATGCACTGCTCTGGAGAGAGTGCTTCCCAGGTAGGTGAACTTGTCAACAACTTTCAGTTTTTGCCCATTCACAGTGATGGTTGGTTCATTATATGGTTTTCCGGGGGCTGGTTGGTGTACAACCTCTGTCTTTTTTGTGCTGATTGTGAGATCATAGTTATCACATGACTGTGAGACTTGATCCATGGCTCTTTGCATTTTTGCCTCTGTGTTGGCATTCTTATCCATATCATCTGCATAGAGGAGCTCATCTAGCACATCAGTCTGGACCTTAGTTTCGGCTTGCAACCTTCTGAGGTTGAATATGTTGCCATCAAAATGGTACCTGATTGGAAAACCAGTGTCACTGTCCTGAAAAGCATCCATAAGCATGGCAGAAAACATCATGCTGAACAGTGTTGGTGCCAGAACACAGCCTTGTTTGACCCCATTTGTTACTTCAAATGGTTCAGAGAACTCTCCATCATTCTGCACACGTGCCTGCATGCCATCATGAAACTGCCGCACCATAGCTATGAATCTGGGTGGACAGCCAAACTTGGCCATGATTTTCCAGAGTCCATCACGACTAACAGTGTCAAAAGCTTTGGTGAGGTCAACAAACGTCATGTATAGATCTACATTCTGTTCTTGGCATTTCTCCTGAAGCTGTCTTGCTGTGAAGATCATGTCTATTGTCCCTCTGTCTTTTCTGAATCCACATTGACTTTCAGGGATAAGTCCCGTCTGATCAAGATGAGCATTCAGACGATTCAACAGAATTTTTGCAAGTATCTTCCCAGCAATTGATAGGAGGGAGATGCCTCTGTGATTGTCACAGACTTGAGGATTTCCTTTCCGCTTGTATAGGTGGATTATGGATGCATCCTTAAATTCTTGTGGGATAGCCTCCTTCCTCCACATACAGTGAAACAACTCTGTCAGTTGGATCTATGGCGCACCCGATTCTCAATTAGAGGCTGTGTTTATAGAGTATGTAACCTACCTTAATGTCTAAAAAAAAAAAAAAAAAAAAAAAAAAAAAAAAAAAAAAAATTGCAACCTGCATTAAATCTGACATAATGGCACGCACTGTCCGAGTGTCGAGACGTCATATCAAAAAGGTGACACAACCGACAATGAATGCAGTTAGAACTGGTCCCAAGGTCATGAAACTTTTTTCACTCAGCTGACAATAAAATTTCAACTGGTCATGAATGATACAATAGGCCCAAATTAATTGGTATTAGACCACCAAAGTTTGTAATTTATCCTGCTTATGAATGCTAAAATGTCAACTATTGTTGACATCTAAACATTTATGAGCAGGATAAAGTTTGGTCTCAGCTGAGCTGAGCATGAAGAAAAGTTTTATATCCTTGAGACCAGGTTTGGTCTGAACAGGAATCAGGATTTTTATATTTATTTTTTTAACCCAATCCTGGCAAAACTGTTGAAATACACAGCATATGGACATAATTATTCTCCACCTTCATAACTCCATAGACTTCCATGTATTTACAAGAAACAGTATCTTGACACTTCTGGTGAACATATACATGTATTCATGTTTTTGATGTCATTTGAAAGTTTTTTTAAATTCAATTTTATGTCTATTTCAAGATTATTTCAGCTCTTATGAGATGGACCAAACAGTATGTGGGGGGAAAACGGGAGAACCCCGAGAAAGCAGAACTTGGCTTGGCTCACATGTGGCCAGTGCGGGGCTCAAACCCACATCAGACACAGCGATGAGATGATCAAGTGATTAAGAAACAGTGCTCTTAACCGCTTGACCATGGGAGGCACTTTGAAAGTTAAATGCATACAAGAGGACCATTGGTCCTGAAACACTCACCTGAAGCCTGATCTGAAGCATTTAGTCATCATGAAATGACCTTGACCTTGAATACTTACATACCTTTATTGACTTCACTAGTTGTCTGCATCTGCCAAGTTTCGTTGAAATCAGTCAACCAGTTCCGGAGAAGAAAATTTTTGAAGGAGTGTATGGGCATATACCTGTATGGGCATGGCGGCCATCTAATGATCTTGGTCATGTGACCTGGATTATTTATAATACATATACATTATTTCGCCCTTCCTATAGATGCTTCATATAAAATTTGACTTTGATTGACCAAGAGCTTTCAGAGAAGAAGATATTTGAATATTATGGTAACATAAATGTATGTTGCCCTGGGATGGGGGCAGATGAGCCCCTGGGGTCCATTTCTTTTCAGAATCATTGATATTCAGTCCTACTGCCCATTTCCTGCAAGATCTTCCCTTTGAATGACATTTTAACAGTTGTCTCTTAATTCAAATGCATAGGCGACCTATGTTGACCTTGCCTTAAAATTAGAAAAGGTCACCACAGGATTTATATACACATTGTAGTACTTGAGTCATTGATGATTCATGCCAAGTTTCGTTGAAATGGGTCCACTGGTTTGGTAGAAGATTTTTGAAGGGCATTTAACATATATGGTGGCCATCTTGATCATGTTACCTGAATTATTTATATAGACATTTGGCACAATGCGTTGCAATATGTCCAAGAACAGAAACCATCATTAGATTTTGGGTTTGAATTGGGCAATGAACAATGAAATAAAATGCTGTCAACCATTTGCTTAGTATCATTGGATACACAATCAGTTTCAGCTCCAAAGATATTGAATGACACTGTATGTAAATATAGAGAAGTGATTGATCAAGACTGCACAAGCTCCATGAGTCACCACCATGCACTGTAGTGTATACTTGTATAAGATCCTGTGAACAAACTTTCCAAAGCCATTTCCCCTACTCATGGAGGCTCCACATAAAATTTCAACTTGATATGCCAAGCAGTTTAGAGAAGATCTTTGAAATTGTGGACAAAAACACATGGACGGCCTGACGATGGACAGATGCCGGATCATGCCTATACTATAAGCTCACATTCAATGTGACACATTGAGTCTTCAGCTCAGGTGAGCTAAAATATGGAGCAGGAGAATCTGTAGTGCACCAGTCATTTATATCCACTGCCCCCCTAGGGCCGGGGAATAGCGGGGCTTTTAACTTTTCAAATATTTAAGCCCTGGTAAAAGCCCCACCCTGCAGGGCCAAATTTTTGGTAAAATCCCAGCTTAACGCCCCAGCCCTACGGGGACTGACAATAATGAGGAAAGACAAATGACCTTAGCTTTTTGCATTATCTTTACTCACATATTCGGTGGTGGTGAGATATGGCACAAGCTATCCCAGTGGTTTCAGAGAAAAAATTGAATACCCCATAGACACACCAGGTAGCCTTTGGCATTGAATGAACTAAATTCATGTCGAAATTTTGCATAGTAGAATTCAATAGCTGTGACTTTTCTGGTGAAATTAAAGTATATATAATAGTTTAATGTGAAAATACAACTAAATAGTTCATTGAAATCAATGCGAGATAATTCATGTTTGAAAGAGTGGTTGGACACTAAACTGCGGGAAATTAAAACACCGGCACATCCCTTGCACTGCCCGGACTCACCAGAGGTTAAAGCCCAGCACTTAAGCCCCGATCTCCAGCCCTAGGGGGGCCAGGGATAAATGACTGATGCATAAACGAGAAGAAGAAAAAAAAACCTGCCTTACTTAACATTGCAAAATACTTCCACTGTATTTGATTAAATTTATGTTCATTATACATTTCAGTTGTGTGTTCTGCTATAAACAATGGGTTGGAATTTGAAATGCTGAAGAAAAGGGTGGAGAAAATTATCAGGAAAGAGAAAAAGCGACCAAGTAGCATTTGGCCATGCTTAACCTTTGAGCCTCCAGCACATTTATTCGGATTTAAAGCAATTATTTTAAGCATTGCCCTGTGTCACCAGCATTTGCAGCCTTTAATGGACCAAATGCACATGAAATTTACACAAAAGAACGAGAGCGCCACAGGCATCTTCACCTGGCTTAAGACTGAGCTTAGACCTAAAATGGATAAGGGAGAGATAGAATATAGATTCTGGTTTTATATGAACCATGTTTTACATTGGATGATTGTCAATCTGAAAGATATGAATAAAGAGGAATTGGTAACAATGTTTGGGAAGACATGCATGAAAATTTTCACTAAACGTTGCAGATGCATATAGGCATTAGCAATGTACAAAGTACTCAAAAATGTCTAGGTCTCTACCAAAATTAACCCATATTTGACAAATAGATTTGCCCATCACTATCAATTGGATGAGACCACTTTCATTTTTAGGGGTATTAGAAGTGATTTATATGTTTATCTCATTTTTCGATGAAATTTCTTTAAGCGAACTGAATAGCCCTAGATGGGACACCATGTTCTCCAGCATCCCATCTGGGGCTATTCTGTTTGCCTATGTCCCATAAAAGGGACGCCAGGCTTAAATGAGTTAAAGCATGTTTTACTCTTATTCTATTAAACCCAGCTACAAAAATAGCTAGAAGCCTGAAAACTGAACTATCAAAAGTGGAGGCATTATAGCATCTTGGCCACAAAAACAAAGCATGGTTCGTAAGTCAAAGCCTCATATCTTGGATTTATACACCTTTTTGTTTGATCAAATTTGAGTTTGAGCCTTTACCAGCTTATACACTATTTTGCCACCTAATTTCATCAGTATATTTCATTTATTAAAAACAAAAATAAAAAAAATCTCTGTATTTTGTTGTCTATATTTATAGTATTTATTGCCCGAAAATTTGAATACAAGCTTCTTGTGAACAGCTCACATCAGTGGTTAGGCTGACACATACATGTGATACATCTTCAAAACCAAATAGGGAGATTTGCCTTTCCAAATAGGGAGAATGATTAAACGAAGAAAGAAACTCTTGATTTTTGGTAAGGCTGACAAGATGAGCTTATGGTACTTACTGTAAGTTCGGAAATATTTGCGAGAACTTAACTTCTGCTAATATTTGCGAATCTGTTGCCTGATCAATTCAAACTTGCTGGTATTGAAATATGGCCCAGTTGTTGAAAATAAATGACATCGTTAGATAACAATTCTTTGAAATTTCAAACATGAATATTATAAATATGCTGTTATCTTTTTGTTGAAAAAATGTGAGAATCCTTTGCATTGCATTGCAAAGGATTCTCACATTTTTTCAACCAAAATAACAGTGTATTTGCTTTTGAAGTTGTTATATAGTTGACAAATTGAAGGCTTAACGACAGTATTAAGTTAACGAATTTTCGAACAACTGGGCCCTCTTTACACTTATCCTGATTATAAGATTATAAGAATGCTTGCTCATAAATTCAAGATTTCAAAAAAAAAAAAAAAAAAAAAAAAAAAAAAAAAAAAAAAAAAAAAAAGAAGACCAGAGGAACAATGGTCCTGTCAACGCTCACCTGAGATCTGCTTCATATGCCAATAAACATATTTGAATATTATGGTATTTAACCCCAGTGCAGGGGCAGATGAAGCCCTTGGGCCATTTTCTTTTTTCAGAACAATCAATATTCTGTCCATTTGCCAATTTAATTCCTGCTGATTTTCCCCTTCAAATAACATTTTAAAAGCAGATGAGCCCCTGGGGTCCATTTTTTTCAGAATCATTAAATTTCAGTCCTACTGCCCATTTCCTGCAAGACTTTCACTTAAAATGACATTTTAAAAGTTTACCCCATTCAAATGCATTGACGACCTATGTTGACCTTGCCATAAAATAGGTCAAGGTCACCACAGGGTCATGTTTTATATATACATTGTAGGATTTGAGTCATCCATACTTCATGCAAAGTTTCGTTGAAATCGGTTCATCGGTTCTGGAGAAGAAGATATTTTAAGGGTTTTTACCATATATGGGCATGGCGGCCATCTTGGTCATGTGACCTGGATTATTTATATACACATTGGTTCCAACTTCCTATAGATGCTTCATATAAAATTTGGCTTTGATTGGCCAAGTGGTTTCAGAGAAAAAAATCTTTGAAAAGTGTGTATGGACAACAGACCGGCCAAGGTCAAGAGATGACTTTGACCTAAATTAATCATATACCTTCATCTAATCCATTAGTTGTTTGCATCTACCACTTTTCAGATCTCAGGCTGCAATAGTTTTCAAAAAATAGCTAATTTCCACTTTTCCCATTATAAGTCTATAGAAACTTAAAGTTACCATAGCAACCAGAGTTCTTATCCCACTGGAATAAAAAACACAAATTATGTAGAGGCTACTGTCAGGAACATGTATACAAAGTACAGGATTCATCCACTTGACAGTTTCTGAGGAGAAGATTTTTGAATGTTTCTTTCAAAATTTCGCCCTTTATGGGGCCCCAGCAACCAATCAAAATAAAGGATTAGGACAAAACTCGCAAGAAACGTCAAACACTACTCAATAAACATTTCTGCAAAAACAAAATTCAAATGTCTTCAATTTTAGCTGAAAAATAGCCGATTTCCACTTTTCCCATTATAAGTCTATGGAAACCTTAAGTTGCCATAGCAACCAGAGTTCTTATCCGCCTGGAATAAAAAACACAAATTATGTAGAGGCCACTGTCAGGAACATGTATACAAAGTATAGGCTTCATCCCCTTGACAGTTTCTGAGAAGAAGATTTTTGAATGTTTTTCGAAATTTTGCCCTATATGGGGCCCCTGCAACCAATCAAAATGAAGGATTAGGACAAAAGTCACATGAAACCTAGAGGACTACTCAATAAACATTTCTGCAAAAACAAAATTCAAATATCTCTAACAAGACAGCAAAAACTGGCAATTTTCACTTTTTTCCATTATAAGTCTATGGGAAGCATAAGTTGCCATAGCAACCAGAGTCCTTATCCAATCAAAACAAAAAACACAATTATTCTTTCCCCCTACCTGTAGATGGTGTATGTGTAATATGAGAACAATCGGCCCAGCAGTTTCAGAGAAGAAGATCTTTGAAATTGTGGACGACGGACAGACGACGGACGGACGACGGACGGACGCCGGAGCATGGGTATACTATAAGCTCACCTATGAGCCTTCGGCTCAGGTGAGCTAAAAAAAAGAGAGGAGTATACACACACTTCAGTGTCCATTGATTATCTGAAAACTGTAGCTTTTTATGCAGGCAAAATGTGACAATGATATACGTATGATACACTATATAACACATTTTAACAGTGTCATTGATCTATTCCTATGAAGATTTGAGTATGACAAAGTGGTTTGACCTGGTTAAATTACCAAGAAGATAAGTACTAAATGGGTTGTCTAAAATCAGTCAAAGACGTTGACATGGAATAGTTGGGATAAGGTCCTCTGTTAGGTATACCATAGGACTAGGCTATCATCCAGACCTTCAGTGAAATTAGACTAACCTTTTAAGTTCACTGTATGGGTATGGTCCACTATTGGGTATGAGATGGGGCTGAGCTACAATCTTCTTGACAGGGGCTGGTTCAGGTCTATTAACCAGACCTGTGGTGAGACTAGACTAACCTTTTAGGTTCATTGCAGGGGAATGGTCCCCTGTTGGGTATGACATGGTCCTGAGCTACAATCTTCTTGACAGGGGCTGGGGTCACGTCTACTAATTTACTAACTTATTGGTGGGGTTAGACTAACCTTTTGGGTTCACTGTAGGGGTATGGACCTCTGTTTGGTATGACATGGGGCTGGGCTGTGATCTTCTTCACAGGGGCTGGTGTATCCTCTCCCTCTTTTCTCTTGTTGCTCTCAGGCTCCGATTCTTGCATGGTCAATCTGCAGAAACAAACAAAGGAATCATAATATTTTGTTTGTATTGAGGTTTAACATCCCAGTCAACAATTTTTCAGTCATGACTTTATGTAAAACAGCACAGCTGGTCAGCACCTTTGTTTTGCTTTATGGATACTACTATACCTTTTTTTTCTTAAATCCCAAATTTTAAACTTTTAACCTTCTTTTGTGGCTGTACAGGCCAGATTGTGTCAGGCATGGTTGGAGACCCCGAAGACCAGTTGTCTTGTGTCTTGGCTCAACTAACAGAAGGTTAACATTGTAGTCAAAGCATCCCTCGTTATGAAATGAGCCGCGTTATAAGAAAACCGGATTTTTGCCTATGCGAAAACAAAGATGCAGATCAGCTGTGCAGTAACTGCACAGCTGATCAGCGCCTTTGTTTTCGCTACTCGGTTAGTACAATTCCTCTTCTTCTTAAATCCGAAATTTAAAGCTTCTATTCATATGCTGTAGTTGCACAGGCCGGTTTGTGTCGGATCTGGTCGGAATCCCCGAGGACCGGTTTTCTCGCGTCGCAGCTCAAATTGAACTTACCTGAAAGGTGGTTTATGTTTCTCCACATCTGAAGTTGTCATCTCAATCTCATAGTCAGGGAAGCTGTTCCTCAGATGTTCTATGTCCAGGAACGTGTCATTCCAATCTAGAGTTGGGAACTTGTTGGTCATTCTGAAAAACGATGAAATAATATTCAAACTGTGTATGCCACAAGTATTTTAGCCGCGTCATGAGAAAACCGAATTTTCGCTTATACGAAAACAAAGGCGCAGATCAGCTTCGCAGTAACTGCGAAGCTGATCAGTGCCTTTGTTTTCGCTTCTCAGATAGTACAATTCCTCCTCTAAATATAGCCCAAATTTTATGATTCTAGCTTTCTTCCGTGGATGTACAGGCCGATTTGTGTCGGACCTGGTCGTAAACCCCAAAGACCCGTTTTCTCGAGTCGCGGCTCATTTTATACATGATATTTTTTTAGAACAACTGGGCGATCTGGCAGATTTTGTTTAAAACTAATATTTCTTTCCATTGGTAACCTTAGCTTTGCAGCTTGCAATTTTTTAACTAGATTAGTTTTTTTATTAGTTGGGAACAACAGTTAGGAACAACACAACTTACTGTGAGTAATGTGCAGCATCAGGACTGCCATAGCCTAGAATAAGATCATGTAACCAGTCGGGAACAACCCAGTTGGGAACATCAGTCATGAACAACACAACTTACTGTGAGTAATGGGCAGCATCAGGACTACCATAACCAAGTATAAGATCATGTAACCAGTCGGGAACAACACAGTCTGTGTTCATCAAGTCTCTTATTGTCTCCAGTACGGCCTTGAAGTTGTTTTCCTTAGGTTTCCTCCTCATGATTACATTGAATGTCTGGTAAACATCCTATTGAAAAGCAAGGTCAATTTATTGTAAAACAAAATAACATTGGTTTTAATATATTTATTTCCAATTCATTACCAAAATAAGAGGTTTTGAAATAGGCTAATAAAGTACTGAAGGTGAATTCTTTCCTGTCATTTCTAGCTTGTTTTGCTATTGGCATTATTTCATACTGGGAACATATTTTTTTTAATGTTGTTCCAGTTTCACAGAAATGAGTATTGTCTGTCAGAAAATTTTAAGTATAAAACTTGTTTCAACACATTTTGATGAATACAGAACAAGCCACGGACAAGCTTAATATGCATATAAAGTTAATGTTAGAAAATTCCAGATCAGCATAATACCTCTGCTCCATCCACAGTAGCAGTCATATCTTGTTGATACTGATTAGTGTCCAAATACACCCGATATGTCCGGGTATCTCCCGATAATTCTGGTTTTGGCTCCGGACCCTCCTCGATAACTTTTCCCTCAGCATCTAACATTCCCTCTATCTCGCAACCCCGGACATACATCAGACCAACTTGAGGGATAAATGGGGCATGGTAGTCATACTTGGTGCCTATATCTCCCGGAGGTCTAAGTGTGACCAGGAAGGCTACATCGTGTTTACGTAAACCTGAAAATTTAACAGTATTGTATAATCAATTTCAAACATACATCAGGCCAACTTGAGAAATAAATGGGGCATGATCAAGCCAACTTGAGGGATAAACAGGGTGTGTAGTTGCACTTTATGCCCATTTCTTCTGAAGGTTTTAGAGAGACTAGGAAGGCTAAATAATGCTTACATAAACATGAAAACATTTCAATCATGTAAAATTCAGGACATTTGAGCCGCCGCATATGAAAACCACCAATCTGCATTGGCAAAAACAAAGGCGCAGATCACCTTTGCAGTAACTGCGAAGCTGATCAGCGCCTCTGTTTTCGCTACACGGATAATACAATTCCTCTTCTTTCTAAATCCAAAATTTCCCTCTAACCATCTTCTTTGTAACTGTACAGCCCAGTTTGTGTCGGATCTGGTCGGAACACAAATTGTTGGTTTTCTCGCGCACAGGCTCATTTTCTTCCACTCAGCCTCAGAATGGCACATCATTAAGGATGTCTCTTTTGTTAGCAATTTTATATAGGATCTGTGATTTAGGCACACTTTTTAAAGAATACCAAGAAAACCAACAATTTGGGTTTCCGACCAGGTCCGACACAAACCAGCCTGTACAATCTCAGGAGCA
The DNA here is from genome assembly GCA_964017185.1 of Rugalucina vietnamica. NCBI lineage: Eukaryota > Metazoa > Mollusca > Bivalvia > Lucinida > Lucinidae > Rugalucina > Rugalucina vietnamica. The sequence goes on along the minus strand of OZ024873.1, from coordinate 74,241,239 downwards.
GGCTAGACCCTTGAAATTTTGGATTTAAAAAGAAGTGTTATTGCACTATCTCTGCAGCGAAAACAAAGGCGCTGATCAGCCGTGCAGTTACTGCAAGGCTGATCTGCGGCTTTGTTTTCACCTATGCAGATTGTTTGTTTTCCCATGCGGCGGCTCATATATTAGCAATTTTAAAGATCTTTTAAGCCACTTACCCTCCCATTCAGCCTTGATAGATGGAACAACACTCAATGTCACTGTGACATCAGCTCTCACCTGAGCTGGGTGACTCTCACCTACTCGAGGCTTCGCAACCTGCAAAATGCAGATTCAAGTATCAGAAAAAGAGGTTTGCATATGATATTATTTAAGAAATGAATTTTATTTTTCTGATATTCATGGAGCTACAGTGGGTTGCATACAAAGTGAACGAACCCTAAAGGCTAGCTTTGCTAGCCATCCACTGTGGTTTCATAGCTCTGTGAACATCAGGAAAATTAAAATCGTTGCTTATATTTACATCAATTTCTCCCCATCGCTTGTTGAAAAATTACCAAGGCAATCACATTTACAAGCAAATAGAGAATTTACACACGGTATGTGTTCAAACAGCGGTAAGGCATCGATGGCGTCATGAAGCTTACAAAGTCCAATCACATTGGTGAGAGCCATGGGTTTTTATGACGTCAAATTTGATCATGTGACCTCGCGCGGCACGATGTTGTTCATGGAACTATGAATAACATTTCAGCTCTATAGATTCATTAGACTTTGCATCAGAAATGGAAATATTTAGCTTTAACTAAGTGTATGTAAAGTATGTGATGACATAACAAGCCACAAAATATAGGGCAACATCATCATAATATTTGGGTTCTTATAGGGTGAAACTGTGATATAATGATTGACAACCAGAACCATATAAATGAGCCACGTAATGAGAAAACCAATTTTTGCATATGCGAAAACAAAGGTGCAGATCAGCTTCGCAGTAACTGCGAAGCTGATCAATGCCTTTGTTTTCACTACATGGATAGTGCAATTCTTCTACTTTCTAAACCAAAGATTTCCAGCCTCTAGCCATGTTCTGTGACTGTACATGCCAGTTCGTGTGCGACTTGTTCGGAAACCACACTTCTGGTTTTCTAATGAGGTGGCTCAAATATTGACCAAGAATTATCTGTATGTAATTATAAATTGCCGACAAGAATCCTTGGATCTAACAAAATGAACTTCAAATCTTGTGGGCCAGAATCATGGACTTTCTGGGATAACTGACAGTCGGACCACAGCATCAGGATAACATGTCCCTGTAATGTATATCCCCGTATACCCCACTTTTATACAGCAAAACTGGGATATGCAGGGGTGTACCTAATTTTCTTATTATTGATCCAAAGCATACACTGTGGGTACTTGTTAGAACCACCTCGGCGAGACGTTTTAACAAGTACCCACAAATTATGTTTTGAGCAAAATTAAAAAAAAAAATCAAAATTTTTCAACTGAAAATTTTTGTTTTTTACAATATTGCATGGCAAGTTTTCGTAAAGGCCTATCAAAGTGTGCTGATTATGAGCAATTATCTTACCTCAACTACAGAAAAACCCACAATGGGTTGTGCCATTCTAGCCCAGCCACCAAAGTAACATGACCCATCCTCTGCTTTCCATGGCTTCATGTGGGTCACAGCATCTTCTATGTCTTGGCGGATCTCATCTATAGAAATAAACCAAGGATATACACATGTACAATCTTTATAGTCAAATTTCCATCCTAAAAGGCTGTCTTATGGGAAGTCAAAGAAACATACAAGGGTAATATATTTCAGCCAGACTACTTTGTATGTGACTGAAATTGGAAATGAATAGTGCTGATGTCCTTACTATTGTTTATTTATATCCCAGTCAACAATTTTTCACAACAATTTTTCAGTCATGTGAGGACCAATCTACTGCTGTGTATATTAACCAATACTAGTGATAGTTACTGTGTCTTGCACAAGGACACAACTCAGCACTAATGCAAGTCAAAGTCAGGACCTCTAAATTTGAAGTCTGATGCTCTACTTTTTTATATTGTCCAACTCAGATAGGACAAAAACAATCCAAAAAAATAAGCAATTATTTACATGTAGATTCCAGTCTGAAGAGATTGTAGTTTCTGAGTAAATAGTCGTGTAAAGTAAGAAACTGAAGGTTGATCTTCGGCAGTGCCAGAGTACCCTCCCCATTGTAGTATTCTGTCGGGACTATATTTTCATCCCAAACTATGTCCTCTGTTGGGTACAATGGCATTTCATTGATCTGTTCTAACTGGGACTTCTTTCTCTCATGGTAGGTTACCTAGAATTAATACGCCAGATTAGTACTTCTTTAGAACTATATTTTTTGGACTTAAAAGTGTTGAACAGAAGGCATTTCCTTGATCTGTTTTCTTTATCTGGGACTGGTTTCTCTCATGGTTGGGTATATCAGAAAAGCACCAATACAACAAGACTATAGCTTCCCAGCAATTTTCGAGCATCTTTACCTTTGTGGAATTCCATCTGGTTTGATATTCCAATTAAAATGTTACACAAGCAAACATCTGGGCCCAGTTGTTCAAAACTTTGTTACATGTAGCTGAACGTCATCGTTAAATCCCTTACCTTGTTAAGTAAATGCCCACTTCATAGGCAAATACACTGTTCTTTTTTGTAGATAAAATGTGAGAATCCTTTGCAATGCAAAGGATTCTCACATTTTATCAACATGCAAAGGATTCTCACATTTTATCAACAAAAAAGAACAGTGTATTTGTAATATTGCCATTTGAAATTTTAACAAATCGTTAACTAACAATGTCGTTAACTTTGAACAACTGGGCCCTGGCAACTTCATAACATTACTAATTTACACCAAGCATTTGATTTTTGTATCTAAGCCCACCCAAAATAATGGTAAATGATTTTTCATTGTTACCAGTAATTCCAGCATATACTGAGTTTCAAACTGTTGGTTCTGGCCTTCCTCAGGCATAGGTAACAGATGTAGGTAGCCCAGGAGTTTGTGTAGGTCAAAGTTGCTGAAATATAAACATAAATTCATGTGATGTCGTTGCCTGACTCATCAGACTAGGATGTTAAAATAAAAGTAAGTTACTGAATCACAGTGTAACTGAATCACAGTGTTTCATTGTCTTCGAACTAAATTTTTAAAAATGTATGTGCATGTGAATTTTCAAGCAATTTCAGAAAGGCATAGAGCTATTATATCACACAGATACCAGTTCTCTACTGCAACTTCCTTATTACAGAAATAAAAGCGCTGCAGGCATGCATGATACCCCGCCACGCAAATTTAATTTAGCAAAAATGTTTGTCAATAAATTCTCAAGATAAAGAGCAGAACAAAATTTTGTCATAAATGAAGGACCATAACTCTGTATACTTTGATAAAATTTACCCATCTTCAATCCCAAACCACTACTTCCTGATTTGAACTTTTATACAAAGTTTGAAGAAAATTGGTTGATAAATGCACAAAACAGAGGCAGGAAATGAAATTTTAATGTAAATCATGGGCCATAACTCTGTACTTATTTAAACTAATTTATTCATTTTCAATCGCAATCCACTCCTTCCTGATATGAACTCCTATACAAAGTTTGAAGAAAATCGGTCAATAAATGCTCAAGACAGAGTTCGGAAACAAAATTTTAACGTAAATCAAGGGCCATAACTCTGTACTTATTTGACAAAATTTACCCATCTTCAATCCCAAATCATTCTTTCCTGGTATGAACTCCTATACAAAGTTTGAAGAAAATCAGTCAATAAATGCTCAAGATAGAGCCCAGAAACAGAATTTTAACGTAAATCAAGGGCCATAACTCTGTACTTGTTTGACGAAATTTACCCATCTTCAATCCCAGACCACTCCTTCTTAGTATGAATTCCTATACAAAGTTTGAAGAAAATCGGTCAATAAATGCTCAAGATAGAGTCCGGAAACAAAATTTTAACGTAAATCAAGGGCCATAACTCTGTACATATTTGACGAAATTTACCCATCTTCAATCCCAGACCACTCCTTCCTGGTATGAACTCCTATACAAAGTTTGAAGAAAATCGGTCAATAAATGCTCAAGATAGAGCCCGGAAACAAAATTTTAACGTAAATCAAGGGCCATAACTCTGTACTTATTCCACGAAATTTACCCATCTTCAATCCCAGACCACTCCTTCATGGTATGAACTCCTATACAAAGTTTGAAGAAAATCGCTCAATAAATACTCAAGATAGAGCCCGGAAACAAAATTTTAACGTACATCAAGGGCCATAACTCTGTACTTATTTGACGAAATTTACCCATCTTCAATCCCAAACCACTCCTTCCTAATATGAACTCCTATACAAAGTTTGAAGAAAATCCGTCAATAACTGCTCAAGATAGAGCCCGGAAACGAAGCGATGACGGACGGACAGATGGATAGACGGACAGACGGACGGACGGACGGACACTCGAACGCAAATTTTTTTTGGAGGGTATAACATAATACCCCGCACTTTTTAAGTGGCGGGGTATAAAAAATCTGTAATGGTAGTATCTCAATAACATATATCAGGATAATTTCCCTTGCTCTCTATCTTAATTGTATGGTCACATTGGAAAGGTAAATGTGAGCAATGATCAGGAAATGATACCATCAGAATGAAGACCCACTCAAAAAAAAAAAAAAGTCAAAATGGAAAAAAAAACAGCAACCAGCCACTAATACAAAGAGACTGTGTTAGCAAAAGTAGGAATCTTAAACTCATGTCACAGCTCATATAAAACATCCTCATCCTTACCTAAGAGGTTTGAAGTATTTGAGCAGTGATTTTCTGCTATCTACACTTGCTACATTGGCTATGGCAAACTGATGAAGGTCAGGAAAATGTTTGAATGCAACTTTCTGGAAAGAGAATATTACAACTAGAATTGTCAGAGAATCTGACTATAGCCCCGCTTCTCAGCTTTTTTGCAGGGTGAAAAAAACAATGAAAGGTAACTATCACAAGCTAGATCTCGTCAATATTGATGCGCATACAAAATTTGGTCTGATTATGTCAATTTGTTCTCAAGATATTGAACGGAAACGAAATTCTGACCTCAATAAAGGGCCATAACTCCGTCAAAATTTTGCAAAAAATGACGGGTAACAATCCCAAGCTAGATCTTGTCAATGATGATGTGCATACAAAATTTGGACGGATTCTGTCAATTCGTTCTCAAGATATCAAGCGGAAACGAAATTCTGAAGTCAATCAAGGGCCGTAACTCCGTCAAAATTTTGCGAAAAAATGATGGGTAACAATCCCAAGCTAGATCTTGTCAATGATGATGTGCATACAAAATTTGGTCGGTTTCTGTCAATTTGTTCTCAAGATATTGAGCAGAAACGAAATTCTGATGTCAATCAAGGGCCATAACTCCGTCAAAATTTTGCGAAAAATGACGGGTAACAATCCCAAGCTAGATCTTGTCAATGTTGATGTGCATACAAAATTTGGTCAGATTCTGTCTATTCGTTCTCAAGATATTGAGCGGAAACGAAATTCTGACGTCAATCAAGGGCCGAAACTCTGTCAACATTTTGCGAAAAATGACGGGTAACAATCCCAAGCTAGATCTTGTCAATGATGACCTGCATACAAAATTTGGTCAGATTCTGTAAACTGGTTCTCAAGATATTGAGCGGAAACGAAATTCTGACGTCAATCAAGGGCCGTAACTCCGTCAAAATTTTGCGAAAAATGACGGGTAACAATCCCAAGCTAGATCTTGTCAATGTTGATGTGCACACAAAATTTGGTCAGATTCCGTCAATTCGTTCTCAACATATTGAGCGGAAACGAAATTCTGACGTCAATCAAGGGCCGTAACTCCGTCAAAATTTTGCGAAAAATGACGGGTAACAATCCCAAGCTAGATCTTGTCAATGTTGATGTGCACACAAAATTTGGTCGGATTCTGTCCATTCGTTCTCAAGATATTGAGCAGAAACGAAATTCTGATGTCAATCAAGGGCCATAACTCCGTCAAAATTTTGCGAAAAATGACGGGTAACAATCCCAAGCTAGATCTTGTCAATGTTGATGTGCATACAAAATTTGGTCAGATTCTGTCTATTCGTTCTCAAGATATTGAGCGGAAACGAAATTCAGACGTCAATCAAGGGCCGAAACTCTGTCAACATTTTGCGAAAAATGACGGGTAACAATCCCAAGCTAGATCTTGTCAATGATGATCTGCATACAAAATTTGGTCAGATTCTGTAAACTGGTTCTCAAGATATTGAGCGGAAACGAAATTCTGACGTCAATCAAGGGCCGTAACTCCGTCAAAATTTTGCGAAAAATGACGGGTAACAATCCCAAGCTAGATCTTGTCAATGTTGATGTGCACACAAAATTTGGTCAGATTCCGTCAATTCGTTCTCAACATATTGAGCAGAAACGAAATTCTGACGTCAATCAAGGGCCGTAACTCCGTCAAAATTTTGCGAAAAATGACGGGTAACAATCCCAAGCTAGATCTTGTCAATGTTGATGTGCACACAAAATTTGGTCGGATTCTGTCCATTCGTTCTCAAGATATTGAGCGGAAACGAAATTCTGACGTCAATCAAGGGCCGTAACTCCGTCAAAATTTTGCGAAAAATGACGGGTAACAATCCCAAGCTAGATCTTGTCAATGATGATGTGCATACAAAATTTGGTCGGATTCTGTCAATTCGTTCTCAAGATATTGAGCGGAAACGAAATTCTGACGTAAATCAAGGGCAGTAACTCTGTCAAAATTTTGCGAAAAATGACGGTCAACAATCCCAAGCTAGATCTTGTCAATGTTAATGTACATACAAAATTTGGTCAGATTCTGTAAACTGGTTCTCAAGATATTGAGTGGAAATGAAATTTTGACGGAATAACGGAATAACGGAAGGACAGAATGACGGAAGGACGGAATGACGGAAGGACATGGTGAATCCAGTATAGCCCCACTTTTTCAAAGCGGGGCTATAATAAATATGTATATAGACCATCGACACTTTAATATGCATATTAACTGTGGCAGCATGAGCCAGAGGTACATCTACATACATTACTTTGTTAATTTTGTTTCTTTTCTTCAAACTTGTGTTACATTTATAGTATTAATATGCTCCTTCTGGGGCTTTCATGTTTTTTTTATTGTTTGTTGTTGTTGTTTTTTTCGAATAATAAACTTTGAAACTTTGTAACATGGAACTTGATAGTCACTGTAGAAATCATCTGATAAGCATTCACAAATAAAAATCAAAATTAGCTTTTTGCAATTGTTGCCGCATTGTGAACCAGAATCTTCTGAGAGCAAAGCATTTTTATCATTTACTATAAGAGTAACTGACAAATGCCAAAAATGCACCCAACATCAATCATTATTATACCTCATTAATATTCATTGACTGTGTGTGGATTTTGATTGGTCCAGAGCGGGTCACGCGGAGGGTGCTATTCTGTCATGTTGCATGATCATATTACCCTCTGACATCATATCTGCATAAAAATGAGCAGCCGCACTTGTAGTCACATGCGTTTGTTTACAGTGTACGTGGAGGGTGCTATTCTGTCATGTCGCATGATCATATTACCCTCTGACATCATATCTGCATAAAAATGTGCAGCCGCACTTGTAGTCACATGCGTTTGTTTACAGTGCATGTGGAGGGTGCTATTCTGTCATGTCGCATGATCATATTACCCTCTGATGTCATATTCGCCTAATAGAGCAGTTGCACTTGTGTTTACCCTGTGGTATGTCGCTAATTTGTTTAAATAAGGGTTCGGTATAACAAAACAATTCCTGCCCTTGAGGGTGACATGACGATTTATTCACCAGAGGCAGGTGATATTGCCCGAGGGCGAAGCCCTTGAGTGAGGGTGACATGACGATTTGTTCACCAGAGGCAGGTCATATTGCCCTCGGGCTTCGCCCTCAGGCAATATAACCTGCCTCTGGTGAACAAATCGTCATGTCACCCTCACTCATGGGCAATAATTGTATAATAGCATATCATATTTACCTTTTACACCTGAAATAATAACCTGAAGTAATTTTGAACAATCCAAAATGAATGACCTAATGTAATAATACCTGTAGTGCCAGTACTCTGTTGTAATGCAGATCTATTCTGTTGTGTATGGTGAGGGCTTCTCCTGTCTGTTCATCTATCTCAAACTCGGCATACAACTTCAACATGTCTAGTAACTGGAATATAGCACAACATAACATATATATGCAAAGTAAATCTATTGTTATTTAAAGTGACTGCTTCTCCAGTTTGTTCAAGTATATCAAATTCGACTTACAAATTCAACATATTTAACATTTTATTGCAGATCTATACCAGTATAAACAAACATTCTGACCTGCTTGTATACCTTATATTCAACATGAGCAGCAATTAAAATATGTTGTATGTAAGTCTAATCTGTTGTGTAAAGTCAGAATCAAGCCTCCAATGGAAACTTATGTTAAAACTTCATACCTCTCTGAAAAGTTTCCCCTCATCCCTGTTAGCCAAGTTAGACATTAAAGCTATGGTGACAACATGGCTGTCATCCATCAGAGCATTGAAAAATCGTCTCGTAGGTAACTGAGCCTCTATGTCAATCAGGAATTCCACAAATCTCTCACAATATACCACCTTCTCTTCTTTCAATTTACCTGTAAAACAAAAATCTGTAGCTAAAAAAAAACAAAGACATTACTAATTGGCACTTGATAGGCTGCACAATCCCTATATTTCTTGACAATCCAAGGTCTCCCATCTTTATTTCTATAACAATAAGTTAAGCCACGTCATGAGAATACTGGATTTTTGTCTATGCGAAAACAAAGGCGCAGATCAACTGTGCAGTAACTGCACAGCTGATCAGTGTTTTTGTTTTCACTATACGAATAGTACAATTTCTCTTCTTAAATCTGAAATTTCAAGCTTCTAGCCTGCTATCGTGACTGCACAGACCAGTTTGTGTTGAACCCGGTCTGAAACCCCCAAAGACCGGTTTTCTCACATCGCGGACAAGTGCACACACGTATGTGATGAAGTTCTTTGATGTCTGACTAGGTCAATTTCAGCCATAAACTGTTGGATGCACAGACAGTCACTAAAAAGATTCTGGTGATGGGACTGTCTTTCGCTTTAGGTTCTCTGAGCTTTCTTTCAGCTTCACAGATTATCTTTTCCTCATATTGAGCCGTTCCTTTGTTCTTGAGTCAGACCTGGTAAAAAATCATGAAGTCTGGTTTTCTCACATTGCCGCTCATATATAAAAGATAAAAGATTAATTTATTTGCATTTTGATTACATGTACATGTATTACAATGATTTCAATATCCTAAATAAACATATACTGAATAATAAGAAATTGCAAGCCCACAATTTGGCTCAACTAAACTCTTTACCTTTTGCAGAAATGGACCCAAGAACTCTGATAAACTTCTTAAGGAGGTTAGAGAGAAATTCCCGCTCAAATGTAACTTTACGCAGCTGTTCTGGAGACAATTTCCCATCACTCTTCTTGATAAAGTTGTAGAACTTGCGGTATTTCTGATTCACCTTAAACAACTCCTCACGTCTGCCCTGTGAAAGATTAGACAAATCTGATGAAACTGTAGCTTCTTTTACCTTATAAACAAATTTCTCTGTCAAATTTGGTGGGAATGATAAATGTAGTCAAAATGTAGGTACATGTATAGTGCATAGATCTAACGATAATCTTGAAGTCAAATGAAGAATTTGCAACATTCACCGGCTTTTTAACTTATATACCTTTCAAAATTTTAGTGGAGGTATATACAAATGAAAAATATTTAAGGATATTCACGTGACCAGAAAGTAAATGAGCCGCCTCATGGGAAAACCAACAGTCTGCATATGCGAAAACAAAGACACAGATCAGCTTCGTGGTAACCGTGTTTTCGCTACACGGATAGTACACTTCCTCTTCTTCTTATATCTGAAATTTCAAGCTTCTAGCCTGCTTCTGTGACTGTATAGCCTGATTTGTGTTGGACCTGTTCAGAAACCACATTGTTGGTTTTCTCACAAGACGGCTCCAATGACACCTAAGGTATATACAAATTAAAAGACATTACTGGTTAGTGGCAAGGTCGTCTTAGAAGGAATCTTGTCAAACAAGTCCAATCCTCAGTAGAGCACAATGGACTATAAAACGGATATGACGATGATGATGATGATGATGATGTTGATGATAATAATGATGATGATGATAATGATGATGATGATGATGACGATGATGATGATGATGATGATGATGATGATGATGATGATGATGATGATAAATGACACCAGTCTAGGGTACTGAGGATACTTACAGGTAAAAGACATGACCAAATCGGTAATGAGACCAATCTCTGAACTTGCTCTCTTATCAGATCTACCTCCTGGAACAAATAAAGACAACCATTGACTCACTTAGCTGACTCATAAAGACAACCATTGACTCACTTAGCTGACTCATAAAGACAACCATTGACTCACTTAGCTGACTCATAAAGACAACCATTGACTCACTTAGCTGACTCATAAAGACAACCATTGACTAACTTAGCTGACTCATAAAGACAACTATTGACTCACTTAGCTGACTCATAAAGACAACCATTGACTAACTTAGCTGACTCATAAAGACAACCATTGACTAACTTAGCTGACTCATAAAGACAACCATTGACTCACTTAGTTGACTCATAAAGACAACCATTGACTCACTTAGCTGACTCATAAAGACAACCATTGACTCACTTAGTTGACTCATAAAGACAACCATTGACTCACTTAGCTGACTCATAAAGACAACCATTGACTCCCTTAGCTGACTCATAAAGACAACCATTGACTCACTTAGCTGACTCATAAAGACAACCATTGACTCCCTTAGCTGACTCATAAAGACAACCATTGACTCACTTAGCTGACTCATAAAGACAACCATTGACTCACTTAGCTGACTCATAAAGACAACCATTGACTCACTAAGCAGACTCATGATACCACTTTTCAGCAATTGTTTAAAACATTCAAACATTTATTTATTTTACAAAGACAGCTCTCAGATGTTGGCCTTCATTACGAAAACACGCCCATGTGACATACAGATTTTTCTTGCACACCAGATAGAAATTTCCACACTTTTTGCCTGGGTGATAAAATTGCATCTCACCCAGGTGTTCTCACCCAGGCTAAAAAAATACGCAAAACCTTGAAATAAACTAGATTTTGGGGGTTGTTGTGCAAGAAAAAGAATCTAATATGGTGTTCTGTTCTAGATGGAAGTTTCCAACCCTCGGGATGACCGTGCTGAGCGGAACCTCGGTTCCGCTCAGCACGGTCATCCCTTGGGTTGGAAACTTCCATCTAGAACAGAACACCATATAAGATTCTTATATTCCTAGTTGTAAAAATTCGACCACATCAGTAACAAGGGAATGTGCTAAACACTATGCTATTCAGACCACAAATGTACAATATTTGAGCTTCACTGAAGCAGAAATGGCTTCATTAAAGAGGTAGATCTAAGAAAACAGAGGATATGTGTAATTTATCATAAACAGATCAATCGCAATATCAAGAGATAATAAACCTACCAGACTTCTGAAGCAGTGTATGAGGAATATAATAAGGAATGATTGCTCTCTCATGGTGAGATTATCCTGTAAGACTGTCTCCAATATCTTGTGGAAAAAGACAGGGAAATGGTCTGGTTTCTTCTTAAAACACTGGAATATAGAGCAAGATTAACAGAACTAGTATCTTAACCCATATATGAAGAATGGACTTTCCCACTGTTATCATTTGGACGAGTCCACTTTCATTTTTAAGTGAATAAGGAGTGATTTTAAATGATTATTCACTTTTTTGAAAAATTTTCTCTTGAGCAAACAGAATAGCCCCAGATGGGATGCTGCGTTCTGCAGCGTCACATCTGGGGCTAAACTGTTTGCCTACGTCCCACAAAAAGGACGCAAGGCTTATATGAGTTAAACTACATGTAATATTTTAATCTTACAGTGAACAATTTCATGCAATACTTGTTCTGATGTATTTATCACTACTAGTAAAGGATTCCATTTCAATTTTAGGTAATTTCATTTTTTTTTAAAACCAGATTTCTGCACACACATCTGAATAGTTATATATTTTCAAAACAGTTATTTTTTGTTATATATGCTTTACAAATGAAAATAGATTTATATTCACAATGTATGCTTTGGATATTTCTTCCATGCCCAAAGGAAACAAAAACAGAATCACAACTTTTGAATTGAATGAAAATAACTTACTGTCCACATGGGCACTCTTTCCCGGAATTTTTCATTCACAATCAGAGCAATACTCAAGACTTGTGCTTGGCTAGCCTAGAAAAAAACAACTATTTTACAAAAACTTGCCCATGCAATATACAGAGATCTTTTTCAGCTGAAAAAAAAAGAAAAATGAAATTTCATTGGAAAAAAAAAATCGAAATTTTTAATATTTTTGCTCAAAGCATTGATTGTGGGTACACAGTAGAACCGCGGTTCTAAAGAGTACCTAAAATCATTTTTGGATCAAAAATAAAACCAGAGGAAGCTCATCTTGTGAGCTTAACGGCTCAGGTGAGCTAAAAATAGGTATACCCCTGTAAACCCCACTTTTACTGTATAAAAGTTGGGTATGAGGAGCTATACATTTCATGGACTTTTTCCCGCTGCATACATATCAGCATAATATATTTCGAAGTTGTTGAACATTTCACAAATGTATCGAAGAGTAAAAATCAGCAAGAATATTCATCAAGTCTTTTTGAGACAGCTTTGAAACTGAGAAGCTAAGCCCTAAAAACTCATTGTTTTCCTCTTACTGTTTTCCTATTGTTTTAAATCACATCAAACAGATATTTTGTTAGATGAGAGTAAACTAGATTTGAGAATGTGAAGTAAATTTTATCTTTCTATTCATAATCCAAATATTTTTTGTGTGCATTTTTATCTAAAATTTACCCCACCTTATCTGGGTGATAGTTTGGCCATAGGTAATTCTCCAGGTACTGGCTGAAATATACAAACATATATAAGTTATGTGTCAGGTACTCAGCCTTATAACAGTACGCCCTTGTAAGAAGATTGCCCTTGAAAATGGTTGTTGGACTTCGCAGTTAAAGGCTCATTTGAATGACTGGAGAAGTGCTGGTTTACATGGCCGGTAGCATAACCACTACATAGTGGATGGTTCTCTTGTTTGGAAACATGACTCAGTGAAGATCAGCTGGAGAGCAAGTCACAGGCCATAGCTAATCTGTAATACATTTTTGCTTCTAAATGCAATCCCTTAATACTTTGTAACTCCAAAACTTCAAGCCTCTAACCATCCCCTATAACTGTGCAGTCTCAATAGTTTCTTGCTTCGTCAAAAGCTCGAAGCCAGCTGTTCTTATGATAACTCTTAATATGAGCCACCTCATGGGAAAACCAACAATCTGCATATGCGAAACCAAAGGCACAGATCAGCTTCGCGATAACCGCGAAGCTGATCAGCGCCTTTGTTTTCGCTACATGGATAGAACAATTCCTCTACTTTCTAAATCCAAAATTTCCAACCTCTAGCCATCTTCTGTGCTTGTACAGCCCTGTTTGTGTCCGACCTGTTCGTAAACCACATTGTTGGCTTCTCACGAGGTGGGTCATATATCTATATCAGTGCCAACCTGAATTCCAACATCATGATACGTCTGGTGGAGAACTGTGAGGATACCAGCTCCTTCACATAGATATCTTCAACAAGCTGAAAACAATTACTCATGAGCCTTGACATGAGAAAACCAATAATCTGGGTTTCAGACCAGGTATGACACAAACCGACCTGTACAGTCACAGAAGCTTGAAATTTCGGATCTATTCTAAGTAAAAGTGGGCTTTGCTATCTGTGTAGCAAAAACAAAGACGCTGATCAGCTGTGCAGTGACTGCACAGATGACCTGCGCCTTTGTTTACTCCTATGCATGTTGTCAGTTTTCTTCTGCAGCCGCTCTCAAGCTTTACTTTTTGACACTTTAATGTTTATGTTCCCTGGGCATAAGCATGACAAGTGCAGGGAAAAATACTTGTAAGGAATTCTGATTCTATTTTGTTTCCATCAAGTCTACATAAAAATATAAATATGCAGGATAATCACTACAAAACAACATTGCAAATATTTGAGCCTTCGCATGAGAAAACCAACAATGTTGGTTTCCGACCAGGTCCGACAAAAATCCGGCTGTACAGTCATAAATGCAGGCTAGAAACTTGAAATTTCAGATTTAAGAAGAAGAGGGATTGTGCTATCTGTGTAGCAAAAACAAAGGCGCTGATCAGCTGTGCAGTTACTGCACAGCTGATCTGCACCTTTGCTTTATTCTATGCATGTTGTTGGTTTTCTTATGCAGAGGCTCATTTATTATCTTCCATCCTTATACAGCATGAGAAAAAACATGTGAGAGGAAACCAGGAATTCTTACCTGGGCATTGAATGGCATTTCATTTTTGAGGGCTTCAGGTGACCAAAACTGAACAGACAGCTGAAAACAAATGGAAATACTTCATGATTTATGATACCCAGTAGTGAATACATGTACATGTAAATGGGATAACATAAGACATAATATCAGTAGAATAAAGGACATGACTGACTTTAGAGATTCAAATACATGTAAGTTCTATTTATTTTCAATTTTCTCCATCATAAATGGGAATGCCCAACTCAATTTCACGCTCAACTTTAATAGATGAGCATCAAATCATTGCCATGGCATCTGCATCCATTTCTTTAGCCCTTTTCCACAGATCCAAAGACTGTCACTGATGATTGGGCTTAGGGATCATGTCCAAAATTCTGGGACCAAGTGCAATGAGCCTTATTTTTTCCTGAGTGATCTCTCTTCATTATTTCTAAAAGGCATACTTTCAGAAATATGTTTTTACTGATTATATCATTCCTGACTCTAAGCATGATAAGTAACTGTAAATAGCCATAATCACAATAAGCAATCATGCTCAGTCAGACCTCATTTTGGTATACTTGATTTACTTACAGTCAAACCTCTATAAAAGCGCCACCTTTGGGAGTGAGCTAAGCTGGCTGTTATACACAGGTGGCTGTCTTATCAAGGTTCAGTCAGAGCAGTTGTCATGTAGAAAATATTCTTACTGTCACAAGAAAAATCCTTTCTGAGGAAGGACTACCTGTATGTGTTTCATAAGTTGACATCATTTCATGCTTCGTTGCATAAAATATATACAAAGCCTCATGGGTATTACCTTAATTGATTTTTTCTGCTAATTAACTGTTTTAAATACAATAATGAATAATAATTGTCCAATTAACAGCTTGTAAATGGGAAATTTGACTTTAGGCAAGTATGATGTGGCTGTCTTATAGAGACTTATAAGCATTTTGGGATTGATTTTACTGGCTGCTGGTTGTCTTGTGGAGGTGGCTGTCTTATGCAGAGATAAAATATAGTGAAAATGATTGGGAATGTTTCAGACTGGCTCTCTTATGCAGGTGGAGCTCTTATAAAGGTGGCTGATTCAGCAGGTTCAACTGTATTAAGTTAAACAGGCTCAGGACATCCCAAAATTTAGCTACAGAGCTCACTTTAGCTATTGTAGTTGAAAGGAGCTTTAAAAATTGTGTATATTTATGTTTGATTAAACTTAAACATTGTGAAAAAATTGCAGGCAAACACTCGATTAAAATTGTTAACAACTTTAAATATGTTGTGTAAACAACATTTTTGGGAAAATCGAGAGAAGAAATTTCTGCAAAAAACACCATTTTTGTTTATTTCAAAAAATGAGAATTCATACAGCCCCGAACAACAGTTAGATATGCTATCATACTTTTTATTTCTGCTGCATAAATTGTGTTCTGTGTTTGGCATTCCACTTTTTGCACTGACTGCCACAATGAGGTATTTTTAGTATCTCATTTCCTGCAATGATAAAATGAAGTTTTTGCAAGAAATTCTTAGCTGGACTTCCTCAATTTTGATGTTTACACAACACATACAAAGTAGTTAACATTTTTTATTAATCGTTTACTTGCAAATTTTTCAATGAGTCTTTTTATAATGATATATATATGAAATATACAGTATTTTTAAAGCTCCTTTTAGCTACAATAGCTTAATGGAGCTCTGTAGCTAAATTTTGATTTGTCCTGAGCCTGTTAAATACCTGAGTAACTCTGTCTTCCTGTATTTGTTCAACTGTGAGTGATGTCCCTTTACGATTCTTCTGTCCCTGACCCTTTGAAGGTGTAGCTTTTGTCGCCATGGCACTGCTAAATTTCAGTGCTCTTCTAAAATTTATGAAAGCTGGCAACACCTACACCGCTAAAAAGATGTAAAGAGTTAGAGAGGCACATACACCACTGGCTGATTTCTTTCCCCATATTATCATGGATTGGAAAGACATAACCGACTTTTGATATCCACAGCTGAAATGTCAGATGAATGTGTCACCACTAAACTATTCAGATTCAGATTGTAAATCCTATGGGTCATTAAAGTCGCTAGTCCTGGAGCAGAACGGATTCATTTCGTATATATAGTGTTTTCATTCAACTTCGAGGATACAATTAGTTCGATGACGTCATTTGTTGTCATATAATCGGAATACCTTTGTTGCCATCTGCTCAAAAAACATGTGTCAGAAAGCTGCTAGTTCCATCCATAAAACTCCGGGTTTTTCTCGTTTTTTATCGGATATTTATATTGAAAAAGCTGTACAACTAGCAATATCAGTATGTAAATAGGTACAGCTTGTAACGTTAAACTGGTTGAACTAGAAAGCTGCCAGTCAAGTCTTTCTTTTTGAAAAGCCAGTCATGAAAATTCTTATCAGATGGAAAACTATTAATCAAAATATTAAGAAGTGCTTAAAATGAGCCATTTCCACTAAAACTTTCTTACCCCCATATATAAGCCAATATTTCCAAATCATTTGATTTCCAAACACATGCCTACTGATCGTCTGCTTCAGCCATTGTGACCCAGATTCAAGGAGAACTACCATTGGATAATTGTTTGAGGCCTCAAATGGGGAATTGTTTCCTTTTTAAAGGAAACTGTTCTTATGAAACTTAAGGTTAATTAGTAAAGAATTATTACTACACCCAAGTTGAGATTTTGTTCCCATTGTAGGGTATAGAATGGCCCAGGCACATCAAGCTGTTGTTATAACTTTTTTGTAGGTGTGCAAATCATGAGGTCAGACTGGTCCTTACATTTAGGAAACAAATCTCTATATTTCAGCCATTCAATGTTAACTAATCTTTAAGTTATGAACTTTGACAAGAAATTAGCTGGCTCCTGTAACATAAAAGAAAACTGACAATTGTGAAAGTTATAAAATGTATAAAAAAATAACTATAATAAAATTTTATGGTTTGATATGTTTTTATTAATTGTACACCATGATTTTCTTTCTACCCCATATGGTGCCTCTTTAAAGTTCAATACATCCGGGTCCTCGAACTTTTTGAATGTTTACCAAATGGCAGATAAATTAGGTCACTGGAAAAATTGATAAGTTCTGGTAAGAGTTTTCAAGTTATTTTTGATTTTTTGTGGGCATTTTATTCCTTTGATGTTAAAAAAATTATTTTATTCTAAATTTATATTTTTGATGCTATTTATAGAAATCAGGGAAACCCAATGCGCTTATGCCCTCGAAGTTCGGTTACGCCAGTATATAGACAGGTACAATATTATTGTTTACATTATTTGACCTTGACCTCGATGACGTAGTGCGCGTTGCATTGTGGTTAAAACTTTCACTTCCGGGTGGCAAAAACATTTCCGGTTCAATGTTGTTTACATACATTAGTGACTACTGAGTTTAAATTAAAGTAAAATGTATGCCGCCATCCCAATCAGGGAACAACGATGACATTTAGATACAAAACTACAAATAATTTTTTGCCTTTGGCTCTTTTATAAAGAATTTAATTTCTCACACCTTGGGCAAACCAAGGAGTTTCAAGACATGGAGATCGTGCTTCACCACATCAAAGGTTCCATGTCCGGCACCGCGACACCTTTTAATAAGTCAAGTACCATAACACATTAACGCCTAATTATGTACCCAGGATGAACACGGCCTCAGTGCTAGCAGATAACCACAGATTATCTTTCAATGTGTGCATATGAATATTTTTTTTTTTTTTTTTTTTTTTTTTTTTTCATCATATAGTATTCACGGGTAAATGAATTAAACGTTTTCTATACACTATCCATATGTTTCACAAATTTCTAAGTGTAAGTGTTTGTAGGGTCTCACCTGCTTATATGATGCTTGACTACCGCGCGCTGCTCTGTACGTTTCAACAATGTTGGCGTTTTTACGCTCGAAAAATTATCCATTTTTGTCTTAGAAAAGATGTCAAAATTGTAAATTTCATGTTACAAAGCTGATTCTTTGTACTTGCATCAAACAAATGTCAATATGACATCATGCAAAAATTTGCGCCGTTTAATGACGGAACTGACTAAGTTTCAAAACATCAAAAACATCTGAATGAGAGATTTTTTTAAAGTGCTCCGTACCCTTCTATATGCCGTATGTCAATCGACATTTTTAAACAATTCTTGCAAAATTTTACTTTATTTATCCGCAAACTAAAGAAAATGGATGGGCTTTGTTATTTCAAAAGTTTGGACCGGAACTTTCCGACTATACCTCGTCCATGTAAGAAATCGTATTTAACATAAACCTACGTTCACCTCGACACACGACCAATGATACTTTTTTGTATGTGGGGGTGAGGGGAGGAGAAGTGGAACAAACAACTTTTCATTACGAAAACCATACAATATATTGAGATTTTTTTCATCTGTAAAAAATTGAAAATTTCATGCGCAAAAATGATATTTTAAAATTTTAAACATGTTTTTTTTTTTCTCAAATTTTCTCAAAACATAGATTGTGGGTACACATTAGAACCAACAGTTTTTTATATGTTTGCATGTTTTGTGTTTGTTAAGAACCCGAATAGAACGAAATGAGATTATTTAAGATTTGACTATGTAACAAAAATTACTGACAATGTATTCCTTCACTCGGCCTACAATATGTTTTTCTCCGGCTTACGATATGTTTTCTCCGTATTAGTTTTGATTTAGTTTTTTTCCCGCCTCGGTTTTTTGAGTGGGAAATTCTTTCTGAATTTGCCATTTCCTGATCATTGCCTACTTTTACTTGTCTTGTTTGTTAGGTAATTTAACCCATGTACGAAATACTGTAGCATATGCATCGATGAGCATGGGCAATCTGTAATGAGCTTTAAATTGTTGTCTTGGCACAGCACAAATATCTCTGATACTGGAATTTTAAATTCCACTGGTTTCAAAATAAAAAACTTATTTAATATTAAAATGAATACAGTTAGATCTATCCCCATTTACCTAAGTCGCTGATGCGAAAAACAATGAAGACGCAAAGGAAGTGTACTCACGGAACTTTGAAATGTAGACTTTAATATTGTAATGCGCTTTAGAATCACCCTCATAGGAAAACACCAAGCATACCCTAGTGCTTCTTTTTGACCCTTCAAAACACACTTTCGGATAATTTTGGACATATTGCTGCTTAGCTTACACGAAAGCTGAGAAAATTTCCCTTTTTAACATATGGTTTTAAAATTTAGGAAACCTTCGGAACATTTTGTAAATTAGGAATTAAATAAATTTGATGATGCAAATAAAATAAACAACTTACTTATTTCAGCGATTTAAAGATTACTGGCACCTGTTTGGTAATAATTTCTTAATTATCGTGTAGAGCTATATATCTACTTTCAATGATAATCAAGTGCGCATAATTTATTGCAAGTGTCATTGTGCTGTGACAAGTGCGCATTCACGTCTGTAATTTTCTGTTATAAAACTGAAGTGGCGATTTTATCCAGTTTCACTGTTAGAGGCGGTGCCGGACATGGTGTTCAAAGGAATTGTTAATTAGATGATAATAACCCTTCAGATTAGATGTTTTCCGTTGACTTGTATTGCGCTCACAGCATGTGTCAGACTAAATGTGCTAAATAAGCTGATAATGAAGCACGAACTCCAGGTATAGAAACTCCTTGGGCAAACGATGTTGGATCCGCGCGCGAACAAAAATATGTATTACTTAGATATGACTTATAATTAAATAACAATTTGCGCCATTATGCGGCCACGTCTGCAATCAGACTAAAAAATTCATTCATAATGGAAAAATAAATAAAAAAAAAAAATAAAAATAAAAATAGGTAATAAACAATTAAAAAAATAATTAGTTCTTGTTCCTTTTTCCGACCTTGTTTGTACCGAGCCTTACATCAATAAAAGTGCGTTTATCTTAGCGCTTTTTATGAAGAATTTTTGCTCCTTTCTCTCCATCTTTTTCATTCTTAAGAATATATTAATTAATCAATTAATTATATTTGAATAATCAAATTGAAATATATATATAACTAAGTCCAGTTTAAATAATAACTTTTCAAAGGCTATACACATATTGATGATCATAATCAATTTGAAAGAAACGCGGTTTCAGCTACTGAAGAAAGTTTTATGACACCTCAAATTACGATGCCCATAATCATGATAGTCGGCTTCTTTAATTATTATTTATTACACCCTTCAAAGAAATGACACATTCTTGGGGTACTATATGAATGAAAGGGATTAATGAGTCCCTGGGGCAGCCGGCGTGTCGAAATGTCATAACAGGTGTTGATATCGCATGGATAATTTAGATCTAGAAATTATGATTCCAGTGTCGTAAATGAAAATGGATACACTTCAAAAAGTTATTATAACTTGTGGATAAATTATATTTATTCCACGGACTGAAAAAAGTGTAAGTGTTTTTATTATTTCACCGCATGCAAGACATAATTAAATCGTGTGCATAAAACGTAAACTTGCTTCAAACACTGAAATTATTCAATGTTGATATCTGATTTCTACCGTATAAAAAAAAAACAGACTTTTGATTGACTGAGATGCAAACCTTTTTAATCTCGCACGGGAAGTAATAATACTAAACTAGAAACACACATCAATTAATGCGCTAAAATATTTGGAAATGTAATTTGTTATGAACAAGTAATATTTTGACATTATTTTACATTTGTAATACATCAAAACATTACAATTCATTACACATTCATTGAACTGGGGTCGCTTTTTTGCCACCCGGAAGTGGAAAGAAGTCACGTGAAAGTCACCTGACTTACCTGGATAATATAGACCACGTGGGTTGTGACGTATTGTTTGTATCTGTGTATACTACATATCCCACTATCAGGTCGCGAAAACACATAACAATTAAAATAAAACATAATGAAAATTAGCTTTACCAAACAGAAATCGATAAAACGCTTTTTATTCAATTGTGGACAATTATTTTCAATAGTAACTTTGCATTAATTTACTCACTTAGTCTGTCAATTCCGCTAAGTTTCCTCAATTTTTGTAAAATCGCATTTTTCACGATTTTGAGAGCGTCTTGACGACTATGATTTTTAGTCGTCTCGTTCCACTGGATTTCGAGTCCTTTCGCACCGAAAGCTGAGCCTAATTAGGCTGGAGAATTACAGACAACTCGCCCCAAAGACAACTCGCCCCAAGACATCTCGCCCCACATAAAACTCGCCCCAAGACAACTCGCCCCACTTTCAGAAGACAACTCGCCCCACTTTAGAAGACAACTCGCCCCACTTAAATAGACAACTCGCCCCACTTTAAAAGACAACTCGCCCTCTGTTTTAGACCCCCACCAACTATGGACTTTGCTCCATATTATTAGAGAACTTACCAAACTAATGTTTTTGTTGCCTCAATAAGTCTTTGTTTTCTTTATGAAAGCATAATAGAGATAAAAAGGCGTATAAATAAAGTGACGAAAGGTTCATTACCCGTGTTGCATTTTCAATGCTGCCACTCCCCACACCCATCACACTGGACTGCATGTTGTCTGGCCGATACATTCTTGGCACAATATATACAATTAAAACATTTTCTTTTCCCCATTATTTAAAAACAGTAAGATATTAATTATTAAAGATAAAACATTAAAACACTAAAAATATAAACATTCTAAAATTAAATCATTTAAAAACCATCATTATAAAATTTTAAAGTCCTACAACGCAACAGTAGTGAGTGAATAAAAAATTATTAACGGTCATAATTGGAGGGAAGCCGTGAGGTTCACTGAACCATCATTAAAAATTTAGAAGTCCTACTACGCAACAGTAGTGAGCAAATAAAATTATTATCGGTCATAATTGGCGAGAAGCCGTGAGGTTCACTAGTGAGTAAATAATTAATGGTCATCTTATTATAGGTGGAAAGCCGTGAAAAACAACGTTGTAGCTAACCGATTTTTGGTTATTTTAATTCAATACATTGAACAATCTATGTTTAAGATAGAAATGATAGAAATATGTATACCCCCGTAAACACTAGTTTTACTATATAAAATTGGGGAATGAGTTGAGTTGAGTTGACTATAGACCGAGAGGGATAAAGAGGAGGGGTAGGAAGGACGGTCTAAGACAGTGGGACAATACCTTATTCTAAAGTGGGGCCAGTAGTCTTCAAAAGTGCATAGATCTGTCTTCAAAAGTGGGCGAGTTGTCTATTAAAGTGGGGCGAGTTGTCTTCTAAAGTGGGGCGAGTTGTCTTGGGGCGAGTTTTATGTAGGGCGAGTTGTCTTGGGGCGAGTTGTCTTTGGGGCGAGTTGTCCTGATTCCAGGCTGGAGCCCTCCTACAACAACATTACAGTTTCCCGTTTCGGCCTAAGGGTATTTCTTTATTCATCTCATTCATTCAACATCATACATACAGCATCGGTAATACTCAGTAATGAGGCCAGGGTGACGCAGTATCAATAGATAGATACAAGATACAAGAATCTTTATTTCATGTCGGTTTCAATATAAGAATTAACATTAGCTATCTAAGCTATTTTCCGACAAACATATGTAAAGCTAATTAGATAGACTGGGTGATATGTGATCCCAGTGGCGGGTTTAGAGGGGGTTCGCTTGAACCCCCCTCTGGGACCAAACTGTTTCAATTTTATGGGGAAATTTATGAAAAATCAGATAAAATGCAGAAATCGAACCTCCTCTTGATGGATTTGAACCCCCTTCCAGAAATCCTGGATCCGCTCCTAGATCCCGATGCAATCACTTACAACAGAACAAAACACGAAGCTGTCAATTTGGTCGCTTGTCGTCTTTTCAAAGAGATCTGTTTGGGATCACATCAATTAGGTTAATTAGAGAAAATGAAATTGTAAAAAACGGACACTGTTTATAAGGCAAACATCTGCAATAAAAATTACAGTCTGTCTTCACTCATGAGACTGACTCTGAAATTAATTACCTCCAAGCTCTTTCATCCCCTTGGATGAAATCACAGTTGACCCAACAATGGTCCTAAAACGGTGTTCAAATTGGCCTGAAAGAATACACATAGGGCGCCTGGGTCCGATGGCCTCAGTGCTAGAGTATTAAATAAATGTAGTTATGGAATTGCTTCCATCCTAACCTTTACATACAATGATTCGCTTGTTCATGGAAATTTACCAGATGATTGGCGACAGGCAAACGTGGTCCTGGTGTTTAAGAAAGGTAAGAAATATGATGCAGCTAATTATCGTCCATCGTTGCATCTGTTGCAAAACCTTGGATCATAGTATAGTCAGCAGAATTAAGTGGCAGCTTTCACTCGAAAACATTCTTGCTAAATGCCAGATATGGTTAGTTAAGGTCATGCGATACCCAACAGGTTCAATTCTTTCAAGACCTGATTAGTAACCTTGATCCAGCTCTAAACCGGGATCATAGACAAACGGATATGATCATCATGAACTTCGCTCAGGCCTTTGACAAAGTATCACATATGAGACAACTCTACAAATTACTGAATAGCCTCGCACAATGGTAGACCGACTGAAAAAAGAAATTCAACGCTGTCAAGTGTCATTCAATGAGGATGATCAGACACCTCTCTAGCTATCAAATACACTTCAACTACTCCCTGCATCAATATACACTGGAACAGACTCAGTCCGCCAGATACTTTGGGCTCACTATTGCAGACACCTTGTTGTCAAATCTAAAGGGTCACTGACGAGACTTTAATAATCGAAACCGCGGTATGGCCCATCCCTTTCTCATTAATGTGTTCACTGCTCTTAAAGGATCACAGTTTTACTTTTTATTTGCTATTACTGCAGCTGGTGTTGTGCCGTGTGGCGGCCCTAAAAAGTCTCCCCGTACATCATCCATAGTGCAGATTATATTTTCTTTTTGGTCCTTTGAGATCAGCGAGGATATTCTGAGAAATCAGAAATTTATTATTGGTTAAGTTTCATTTTCTTGTTTAATATATTTGGACCAATTTAGATAATACTAGTCTTTGTATCGACTACCCCGTTGAAAGTTGCAAAATTTCAGTAATAACTCTCTTTGGCTCCTTGTCAAATCTAAAGGGTCACTGACGAGATTTTTATAGTCGAAACCGCGGTATGGCCCATCCCTTTCCCATTAATGTGTTCACTGCTCTTAAAGGATCACAGTTTTACTTTTTATTTACTTACTCGTCAGGCTGCTTACTGAAACCGCGAGTCCTCGCTTTTGATTCATCATAATGGTTATAATGAATTACATGTATTTGTTTGTCCTTGGTGATTCATTGCCTAGTTAGAGATTCACCACGAGGACCGAACAGCTAACTAAATGTTGTGAACCACTGCAGAAGCTGAGGGTGAGTTTATGGCCATGTGAAACACATTGTAAGCCGAATGGGCAGCCATTTTCCCAATAGGTGGCCACTCAGTTACTCAAACTTAACTAAAATATGAAAACATACATAAAGTGCTAATAGCTCAAAAATTCGACACCAAGATCGCATTGAAACGATCAGAAATTTAAAATTACTGGTGGGCTTAAATCGATTTTACATGGCCATAACCTCATCCTCAGCTTCTGCAGTGGTTCACAACATTCGGTCAGTTGTTCGGTCCTCGTGGTGAATCTCTAAATAGTTAAAAAGGTACAAGTAGGCAACGGTCAGGAAAAGGCGCAATCAGAAAAAGACTCCAAAAACCGAGGTGGGAAAAAAAACTAAATTAACAATCAGATACATATACCATGAAAACACATCGAAAGCCGAATGAGCAGCTATTTTCCCAATAGGCGGCCACTCAGTAATAGGTGGCCACTTAAGCCGGCCAGTAATATTTTATATTACTTATCATTCCAAGGCGATACTTCTGTTGTGGTTCTTGTTGTTTTATGTCTTTGTGTCGAATGTTTGTGCTGTTTGCACCTTATGTGTGTTTTCATATTTTAGTTAGGTTTGGGTTACTGAGTGGCCGCCTATTAGGAAATAGCTGCTCATTCGGCGTACGACATGTTTTCTTAGTATAAATACCTAATTGTCAATTTAGTCTTTCCCACCTCGGTTTTTGGAGTAGGGTTTTCTTTCTGATTGCGCCATTTCCTGATCATTGCCTTCTAATACCTTTTTATCATGCTCTTTCGTATGTTAGGCAACTAAGACATTTGGTCTTCAGTTTACACAGTAAGTTGAATACAAAACATTGGTTCGTCCTCAGCTCGAATATGCAGCTCCGTTTTACATCCCTATAATGACACTGGGACACGCATGGTGGTGAAAGTGCAAAAGACGGCAACCAGGTGGATGTACATGCGATGGAGAAACAAGATTCGCTTCAACGATATGCTGAACGAACTCGAGTGGCCATCCCTGGAGGATCACAGGGTGAAGTTCTTGTTTCTTGAAGATTCACTCGTGTACAGTGTCAGTGTCTCTTAACAAAAATAAATATCTGACCCCCATACCCAACCAACTTTAGACGTTCCAGGGACTCTCATGACTCAGTACACAGTATATAGTAATGCGCTAGGGATTTCCTCCCTATGAATAACACATTATGGAACAGCATCCCATCTTCAATGGTACTGAAAAATTCACTTTTTTTAGTTTACGGTTTCAGGGGTATGCGTTTTAGTATGATTTCGGGTTTCAGTAAGTATTTTTTTTTATTTTTTTTAGTTTACGGTTTCAGGGGTATGCGTTTTAGTATGATTTCGGGTTTCAGTAAATAATTCGGCGCTCAGGGATCTCCATCGTCGGGCAGCTTACTTAATCTGTTGAGTCCTCGTTTTTGATTCATCAGGGTGGTTATCAAGATTTATTTGTTTGTCCTTGATGATTTATTGACTAGTTAGAAATTCACCACGAGGACCGAACAACTAACTTAATGTTGTGAACCACTGCAGAAGATGAGTGTGAGATTATGCGCTTGTAAAAAGGTACAAGTAGGCAAAGATCAGGAAAAGCCGCAATCAGAAAAAGATTCCCACTCCAAAAACCGAGGTGGGAAAAAACCAAACTAACAATCAGGTACTTATACCATGAAACATATCGTAAGCCGAATGAGCAGCTATTTTCCCAATAGGTGGCCACTCAGTTACCTTAAATTAACTAAAAATATGAAAACATACATAAGGCGCCAACAGCACAAAAAATTTTATACACCAAGACATAAAACAAAAAGAACCACCACAGAAGTATCGACTTGGAACGATCAGTAACACAAAGTTACTGGCGGGCTTAAACCGGTTTTACATGGCCATAACCTCACCCTCAGCCTCTGCAGTGGTTCATAACATTTAGTTAGTTATTTGGTCCTCGTGGTGAATCTCTAACTAGTCAATGAATCATCAAGAACAAACAAATAAATCATGATAAACATCCTGATGAATCAAAATCCAGGACTCACAGACTGAGTAAGCTGCCCGACGATGGAGATCCCTGGGCGCCGAATAACCTACTAACTCCGGAGCAAAAGAAAAACACCAGTTGGACCCCGGTGGGCCAAGCAACAGACAAGAAGCTCCGGCCCCAACCAACTAAAATGAATAGCTTTATGTCGGGACCATCATAGAGTCTAGAACCGGTTTAAGCCCACCCCCAGTAGTTTTATATTACTGATCGTTCCAAGGCGATGCTCCTGTGATCTCCTGTAGTGGTTTCATTTGTTTTATGTTTTGGAGTCGAATTTTTGTTCTGTTTGAACCTTGTGTACTTTTTCATGTTTTTATTTAAGTTCGGGTAACTGAGTTGCTGCCTATGGGAAAATAGCTGCTCACTCGGCATACTATATGTTTTCTAAGTATTAGTAACTAATTGTCAATTTAGTTTTTCCCACCTCGGTTTTTGGAATGAGAATTTCTTTCTGATTACGCCTTTTCCTGATCATTGCCTACTTGTACCGTTCTGTTTAACTTCTTGTAAATGGTTTCTATGGCCCATCCCAAATGTTTTTCCCATATTTTTTTAAATTCAAAATTTAACCGCCCACCTGAGACGATGATCACTTTTATGATTAAAGACAACGAATTGAACTTTTCATTTATCCAAAGGTACAAGTAGGCAAAGATCTGGAAAAGGCGCAATCAGAAAAAGATTCCCACTCCAAAAACCGAGGTGGGAAAAAACCAAACTAAAAATCAGGTACTTTATACCATGAAACATATCGTAAGCCGAATGAGCAGCTATTTTCCCAATAGGTGGCCACTCAGTTACCTTAACTTAACTGAAAATATGAAAGCATACATAAGGCGCCACCAGCACAATTTTTTTTAAACACCAAGACATAAAACAAAAAGAACCACTACAGAAGTATCGACTTAGAACGATCAGTAACACAAAGTTACTGGCGGGCTTAAACCGGTTTTATAGGTACCTAACCTCACCCTCAGCTTCTGCAGTGGTTCATAACATTTAGTTAGTTATTTGGTCCTTGTGGTGAATCTCTAACTAGTCAATGAATCATCAAGAACAAACAAATAAATCATGATAAACATCCTGATGAATCAAAACCCAGGACTCACAGATTGAGTAAGCTGCCAGACGATGGAGATCCCTGGGCGCCGAATAACCTACTAACTCCGGAGCAAAAGAAAAACACCAGTTGGACCCCGGTGAGCCAAGCAGCAGACAAGAAGCCCCGGCCCCAACCAACTAAAATGAATAGCTTTAAGTCGGGGCCATCATAGAGTCTGACGCCCGACCCACCGGCGTGCAATTAAAGAAAGGTACAAGTAGGCAAAGATCAGGAAAAGGCGCAATCAGAAAAAGATTCCCACTCCAAAAACCGAGGTGGGAAAAAACCAAACTAACAATCAGGCACTTATACCATGAAACACATCGTAAGCCGAATGAGCAGCTATTTTCCCAATAGGTGGCCACTCAGTTACCTTAACTTAACTAAAAATATGAAAACATACATAAGGCGCCAACAGCACAAAAAAATTTATACACCAAGACATAAAACAAAAAGAACCACCACAGAAGTATCGACTTGGAACGATCAGTAGCACAAAGTTACTGGCGGGCTTAAACCGATTTTACATGGCCATAACCTCACCCTCAGCTTCCGCAGTGGTTCACTGATATACAAGAAATAAGAAAAATCATATTAAGAAAATAATAAACATACCAACGTTTAACATGAATAACGGAAAGCAGGGTGAGCAGCTATTGAAGGTATTAGGTGGTCACAGTGCTAGCTTGGACAGAACAAGTAAAATGCAGAGGGCTAAGTGAACAGCCAAATTATAATCGGGTGGCCACAAAGCCATGCAACATGGAACTCGTAATCGGAATAACTTTGGTAAGTGTGAACCACTACAGTAGTACCGCCTTGGAACGGTCAGTTATAAATAACTGGGGGGCTTAAACCGGTTTTACATGGCCATAACCTCACCCTCAGCTTCTGCGGTGGTTCATAACATTTAGTTAGTTATTTGGTCCTCGTAGTGAATCTCTAACTAGTCAATGAATCATCAAGAACAAACAAATAAATCATGATAAACATCCTGATGAATCAAAAACCAGGACTCACAGACTGAGTAAGCTGCCCGACGATGGAGATCCCTGGGCGCCGAATAACCTACTAACTCCAGAGCAAAAGAAAAACACCAGTTGGACCCCGGTGGGCCAAGCAACAGACAAGAAGCTCCGGCCCCAACCAACTAAAATGAATAGCTTTATGTCGGGGCCATCATAGAGTCTAACGCCCGACCCACCGGCGTGCAATTAAAGAAGGCAGCATAGTCATCAACCATGATTGGGTTAAAAACTAAGCATGCAGACTGTCGCATAACATTTAAGTTATAACCTATACGTCTGTAACGTGTTACGATTTTTCTGAACTGAAAAGAAAAATCATTAATTCCTTTAAGTTTCTTAAATTTGTAAACCAAGTCACCATAAAATTCAGGTTCCGAAAGACCCTCACTTAAAAGCGACTTTAACCCAACATTATATTTGGAAATCAATTCATAGTGTCTACGATAAAATTTAGAAAATGTTTTTCGAAGTTTATGATACCGATAGCCCTGTTGGAGAAGTTTTGCCGTTAAACATTTATTTCGAGCGTTGAAGTCTGTAACATGATTGCAGACTCTAGCAAACCTAATAAGTTGCGAAATGTATACACCATAAGAAGCACGACGAGGAACGTCACCATCCAAAAAAGGAAAATTTACTATATCAAAATCAAAGTCATCTCGCTTATCATAAATTTTAGAAGAAACAAATCCATTTGCAACAGAAAGATGTAGATCTAAAAAGGGGGCTTCAGTATCTGTGATATTGGCTTTGTTCAACTGAAGTTCAGGTGGATAAATTTGATTGACCATACCTTCAAAATAAGGGTTGTCAATGTTCAAAAGGTCATCGAGGTACCTAGATGTGGAATTAAAAGCCTCGATAACATCAGCTTGATTATCATGGTTAAGAGAATCCATGAAATCTCTTTCGTAGCAGTATAAAAATAAATCAGCTACGAGAGGTGCGCAATTTGTACCCATCGGAATTCCAACAATTTGTCTGTATAACTTGGTCCCAAATCTAATATAAATATTATCAAGGAGATAGGATAAGGCATCGCATACATTCTGACATGACCAAAGTGTATACCGACTTTGGTCAGAGGAAGTGAAAAAAGCCTTTCTGTCATTACATGCCAAATAAAGTGAACCATAGTTTTTTAATGCCCTTTTGAAGGTCCACTCTATCAAATCCAGAAGTTTTTCTTTTATTAGATTATGTGGTAATGTTGTATACAGAGTATAGTTATCAACCATGATTGGGTTAAAAACTAAGCATGCAGACTGTCGCATAACATTCAAGTTATAACCTATACGTCTGTAACGTGTTATGATTTTTTTCTGAACTGAAAAGAAAAATCGTTAATTCCTTTAAGTTTCTTAAATTTGTAAACCAAGTCACCATAAAATTCAGGTTCCGAAAGGCGCAATTATCTCTGCGTGAAAAATACATAGATTGTTACGAATCACTTCGTATTCTATTTGCGAAACCATGAGTTTCTCAGTATTGCTCATTCTGGTACCTTACACATACAATAGTTATTAATATGCTTATTTTCTGCCAAGGCACTTTTGCATCTCGATTGGCAACCTTGCTTGGCAGAGTATATCGTACATGACGTTGATATGTGAAAACTCGTCTCACGGAACACTGGACAACAGTTTAACGATGTACATGCCGTAACTGCTAGAGTAGCCTGCAATTTTTTTTTGCGTCAATATAGGCATTCATCTGGTGGAAGATCTTGAGCATGTAATGGTCGAGCTAGCCTTTAAGCTGCAGTATGACCCAATGGTGTAGATCATGCGAAAGATAAATCAATAATGTCTTCGAAAGATCAACCGAATACTAAGTATTATTCTTAATAGAGAGGTCGATGGGGGTCGTCGATGGTTTGAACCTCACTGGCACATGGTTGTGTCCTTGAGCAAGACACATTAACTTACCGAAGTACTGTCAATACACAGGAGATGGCGGTTCTGTACCGTCATTCATCATTTTTGCATTATCCGCTGGTTCCCAGCTTTAGAAAAATCAATATTGGAAAAACAGGTAACCAGAACCCCCCTGACCAGCAGGAAACCAGCCGATAATGCAAAAATGGTGAATGCCTAAAATTGTTGACTAATGCGTTAAACCATAAGAAACATAAAGGTATCGTCCATCAATTTTTCATAAAGATCAAAAGTAATGACACAAATTCATTTATATAGTTTCAAAGACATTGTATTCAGGTATACATTGCATATCTTTAAAACATAGCTGTCAAAGTCTGCTCCAGAAAAATTGCCATTAACTATATGTTAAAGTCGCATTAAAATTTCACAATCTGAATCAAAATCTGAATAGTTTACTGGTGACACGCCAAATGACATTATTTCACCAGCGGGTTCGGATGGGGGAGAAATTAGTCCCTTGAACGCACGAGTGTAGCGAACTTGGACACACTGTCATCAGACATTTCAGCAGAGGAGATAAGTGAATCAGGGAGGTCATTCCAGTCCCTGATAGTTTGTGGAAAGAAACTACTTTTGTACGCTTCTTTGCTAGCTGAAGGTATCTGAAAAGCCAAAGAGTGTTGATTTCTACAACGCCTATTCTTTGGGATAAGGTCATCTGTGGGTATTCTGGCTTTACCCTTTAGACCTTTGTATAGCAATATAAGTCTACTATCCTTCCTCCTTTTCTTAAGAGATTCCCATTTCAGTTGATCTAAAATGCCAGTCATGCTCCCAGTTTCAAAAACATAATTTCCCGTCACAAACCTTGCCGCACGATTTTGTACCTTTTCCAGTTATTCCTGGAGGCCATGAGTGTGAGGGTCCCAAACTGAGCTTCCATATTCCAAGACCGGCCGCACCAGTCCTTTATAAGCTGCTTCTTTTACATCTGGGGGACAAGAATACAAATTTCTCCTTAAGAATCCGAGAGTTCTGTTAGCCTTTGTACAGACATTGGAAATATGAGTATTCCATTTCAAATCATTTGTGATAGTTACACCCAGGTATTTTATGCTTTCAACGTTTTCCAGTACAGTGCCCTCAAGGGTGTAGTTAGCCTGTATCTTACTAGACCGTTTATTTGTCAGCTGCATCATGTTGCATTTGACGGGTTGAAATCTCATTCCCCATTTCCTAGCCCAACTGCCTAAACGATCAATGTCTCTCTGAAGTTTCAATGTATCCTCTTCATTCTTGTGTAACGGGATAGTCTCCCTTGTAGAATACGTTGGAGCAACGTATTAGCGGCATATTAGCGGGTAGTAATATGCAAATTAGAAACTCGAAACTTTGTGATTAGAGTAAGTGTTAGGTATATAGCGCAGTAAACCACCCTTGGTGGATGAGCATGCTTTTCCACCGACGGGGTTTCTGTGGCTTGGCTCGGCTGTTCGTTACATTTGGTGGCAGCGGTGGGATGATGACAACTGCCAGAACGGAGTTGCCTTACCCATGTAGTCCCCAGGCCAAGACTCGGGGTGAGTCTTCTCGGAGGGGGAAGTAATGTAACGGGATAGTCTCCCTTGTAGAATACGTTGGTGCAACGTATTAGCGGCATATTAGCGGGTAGTAATATGCAAATTAGAAACTCGAAACTTTGTGATTAGAGTAAGTGTTAGGTATATAGCGCAGTAAACCACCCTTGGTGGATGAGTATGCTTTTCCACCGACGGGGTTTGCTGTGGCTTTGCTCGGCTGTTCGTTACACTTGATTTCACGATAGCAAACACAATCATCAGCAAAGAGTCTTATTTCAGACTCAATGTCTGCTGAGATGTCATTTATATACAAGGAAATCAGCAAGGGGCCGAGAACGGTGCCCTGAGGGACACCCGACACAACTGGAGTCCAATCCGATTTAATACCATTAACCACTACCCTTTGTTGTCGGAAACAAAGGAAAGCATTTATCCAATTCAGTGTTGTTCCACCTATTCCATAGCTAAACAATTTGCTTTTAAGGAGTTCATGGGGAGGAGTATCAAAAGCCTTTTCAAAATCGAGTATAAAAGTGTCGACCTGGCCTTTTTTGTCTAAGATTTTGGCCCAGTCATTTATCACTGTAGTCAACTGAGTTTCACAGCTATGCCATTTCCTAAATGCGTGTTGCCTGTCCGCAAAGAGTTCATGTTCATCAAGATGGGCCATAATATTTGAGCATACAATATATTCAAGAAGCTTACAAGGAATGCATGTCAAAGAAACAGGGCGGTAATTGCGGGCAAGTGACCTGTCGCCCTTCTTAAACAGGGGGCAAATATTAGCAAGAGACCATTCTTTAGGAATTTCACCTGTATCAATTGACTGCTGGAAGAGATGGGCGAATACCGGCCCTAATTCCACAGCCAGTTCCTTTAGGACTCTGGGATGAAGCTCATCAGGCCCTAAGGCTTTAGACGGGTTTAGACCTTTGAGAAGTTTGGTCACCCCTTCCTTTGTGACCACAATATCATGCATGAATGGGGCAGATCTATCCATAAGAGGGACCTGTTTGTATTCACTTTTAGTGAAAACATCCGAGAACTGACCATTAAATTCTTCCGCCTTCTCAAATTCGGATTGTGCAATTCCACTTCCATTTCTCTTTTTCAACGGGGGAATACCTTGGGTATCTTTTTTTTTTACTGTTTATGTACCTGTAAAAATCTCTAGGATTAGCCTTAACATCTCCTACCAAGTTGTTCACGTAAAGATCATGCTGCTTCCTGATATCAGCTTTGATCTCTTTCCGTAAAGACTCAAATTTAGATCTAAATTTTGCACTACCAGTCTTTTTAGCTTTTGCATGAGTTGCATTTTTTCTGCGAATCTTCCTCCTTATTTCAGGTGTTATCCAAGGGACAGAGGAAACTGAGCGACTAGTTTTTGAGGGGATATGTTTATCTGCCTATTCCTGAATAAACGATGTAATGAGATTGAAATTTTCCTGGACCGACCGAGTATCTGAGTCCAATATTTCATTCTCTTTACAACAATGATAATGATAATAATAATCTTTATTTAAAGTCGCATACATATATTCACAGTCATCATAAGCTCTGTATAGCTTTTTATTGCGACTAACTAAGAACATATAGTACATGCTGAGATGTGGAAATGTGACTTGCTCAAGGCCACAGATAAAAGATAAAGATAAGATAAAGAAGCCTTATTTAACGTCGCGTTTTCAACAGACAACATTAGCTCATGAGCTATTATGCGACATATAACAAATATCCTTAACAGATACATACCTGTCTTCTTGTATCTTCCTGGCACTACCCTTTTATTGCGAGCGTCAGCAAGGGAGCAACCAGTACCATTTTTAACGTCTTTGGTATGACGCGGCCCGGGTTCGAACCCGCGACCTCCCGCTCCCGAAGCGGACGCTCTAACCTGTATCTGTATCTGTATAAAGGGGTTCCACCCTTGATAGGGTCACCGTAATATATACGTATCTTCTTGAGTTTTTTTCTAACTTTATACTTTATTAACATTACATTTACGAGGCAGCGTTTATAGTTCAGCACTTGAGACGCATTACGACTCTCTCAGGGCAACAACTAAGGGCAAGACCTCGCGGCTACAGAATAGTATCCTGTTTACAGGTGCCTTTCAAAAATAATGTTCAAATAACTGCTTCAAGTCCAACCCCGCTATTTCACAGAGTAGGCTAAGGAATCTTCATAGACCAACAATCTCTAGTTCTGTTTTCCTCCCAGTGACATCCGCGTATACACTCTAGGACGTGGGGACACAATTGATGTTAATCGCTGGATCCTCGGTCGAGAATACTCTATTTCCACCATGCAGTATGCCGACTTGGACAATGGCCTCTCAGAAGACGGGTTACCCTCCACCTAAATCTTAACATATTTACAATATGCACATTAAACCATGTCAACTAAGGAGACATTGCTCAACTACAGCATAAAAAAATGTACATAAAAACCTACTTTATAGAAAACTTAATTAATGCTTACATTACTTTAACCTATGGATGCAATTTAGATCTTTAGTATAAAAGGCCCTTAAGATAATTTTAAAATGCTTACTAGTCCCTAATTATGTTCACTCAATAATGTGGCTCTCTTCAAGTGAAGAGCAAAACAAAGGTTTCTGCTCACAACTTCCATATCATTAATAAACCCCTCCCAAAGGTCACCACTGACCGCATCTGCCAGAATCGTACAGTCCATGATGACGCAGCACAGCCGTTCCTTATTTGTCAGCAACTGTGCCGCGTGATCAGGGACTACACGCAAAAGGATTTGCTCAATGTCGTGGATATAAGTCGATCTAACAGACTGCAACCGGGAACAGTCGAGCAAAAAATGCTTCAAATCCTCAGGCGCAACCTTACAGAGCAAGCATGTATCCGAAATCGCGCTCTTACTAAACTTGGAGCGACTTGATTGTAGGATGTATGACCCTGTTAGGAGCTTAACCTTAATCTGAGCTCTACGAACATCTCTAGTACTATGACTTGTCAACTTCCAGACATTATGAACACTGCCAACCTTACAATGGTCAATGTTGAGGTACTTCAAGGTTGATTTAGACTGGGCATCCTCATGCCATTGTTGCTGAACATACTTATCCACCCCCCTTGAAATTGCTTCCTTTAAAGCCCCCTTGGTCTGAAAGCTATCCTTGATAAGATATGCATTAGACAGCCCATATTTATGCAGGAGCAGGTTACATTGCATGAACCAACTGTCTGAGTTAATATCTTTCACTGCAAACTGCCGTTGTGCAATTTCATGTTCAAGTGAGGCTTCATCGAACATCACGGTAGCAAACAAGCTCAGCTTCCTAATGTCCAGTTCTTGTTCAATAGGGCGTATACCTAACAGTCCATAAACAGCAGCAATAGCCACTCTATCAGGTAGACACTGAATCCTCCTCAGAATGCCTCTTTGGACCGATGCCAACTGCTCAATGTCCGCCTGGCGCAGATTACACACCTCTAGTCCATACAACATCCTTGGTAGCGCAAAAGTTTTCCACATCTTGGATGACACCAAAGGATTCAGACCTGAGTTCCCATATGCGCCTGCACCCATCAAAGCATACATCGTTCGCCGTCCAATTTGCGCCTTCTTCTCTGTATTTCCATTGCCCTTCAGATTTCTATCCACTCCCAGATGCACTGTATCACTCTCCTGAGGGATCGGAATATCATCAAGTGTCACTTGTTCCATATCCAACAACTTCTTAAATAGGCTCAGCAGGACCTCAACAGACTTTTGTGCATTTATAAGATAGCGCTCCCTTCCTTTATAGAACCACACAATGTACAGCAGTTCCCATAAATGCTTCTTACAGAGTCCAAGGAGTGCTACATCATCTGCACATGTAGGGGCACAGCAATTGATATGTCCAATAAAAGCTCCCAGTCCCAAGCTCTCAAGCATATGGAGTAGATCATTGTTAAATAGCTTATAGTGAAGAGTAGATAGAACACCGCCTTGTCTGACGCCCTGTTTTATCACAAATGGGCTCGAGAGTCTTCCCATCCACTTCACTGAGGACGTTGCATCACTGTAAAGACTACATAGAGTCGTCCACAAGGAACCATCTACTCCAGCTAGGTAGATTTTACGAAGCAAGGACTCCTGCCACACCACATCAAAGGCCTTACAGGCATCCAGAGTTATCAGATGTAGGTTTTGACTAGTACACTTTGCCTCGTTCTGGACTTCAGACACAATGAGGGCTGCATTCACAGACGAAGAATTTTTCGTGAAGCCTCTCTGGAATCTTGACTGTTCTCGGCATAGCGTGCTCTCTGTGCGTTGGAGCAACACCTTCTCCAGGACTTTGCCAATAATTGACAGGACTGTTATTCCTCTGTAATTTGTTGGTAATAAGGGGTCTTTATCCTTCTTAAGGACTGGAGTAATTACACCTTGCTTCATTTGCTGTGGAATGTAGCCATTTTGTATAATGTAGTTCATCAAGTTTGAGAGGGACGAGTGGACAACCCTGGGAGCAAACTTCAAATGTTCAGCCGCCAGTCCTTGCATGTCCTGCGCCTTATTATTCTTGAATGTCTGTACTATTTTGGAAATTTCCTCTGTAGTAGTTGGGGTAAAAATGCGGCTTTGCCCTCTACAAATGTCCTCAATAAGGAGCTTGTCCAACATAACTTGATCACGATAGCTATCGTCAAACATCACATCCTCGGAAGGTGTCGCCAGGACCTCAAAATGAGAAGCAAACCCATCCGCCACCTCTTCTGGTCCTTTAAGTACCCCATCCTTATAATGCAGCAGCTGAGTATTAGTTGATTTAGATGAACGCTGCCTCTTGATGGTCTTGAAGAAAGTTCTAGAATCGTATTCGTTGGCCTCCATGAGAGTTGTAATAAATTCCTCACGCTTTCTGGTGACCTCTCTACGAATACACTTCTTAAGCTTCCTCCTCGCAACTTTCCTATCCAGAGCAGCAGGGTGGAATTCATCTGTAGGAGATCCCGCACCCTTCCACACAGCGTGTGCAACTTTACTTTCCTGGACTGCATCCCTCACTGCTTCGTTCCAGATGGGCAAGCCAGCCTTAGACTTTTTCTTCTTGGAAGTCTGTTTTGACACCAAACAAGAACTGCTATACAAGACACTGTTTATTTGCATCAGCATTAGATCAGCTTCTAATCGACTGCCAGGTACATCAACTGGGTCCTGCAACTTTTCTTTGATGATACTTCTATATTCCTGCCGATCACATTTACTCCAGTCAATTCGTTGTTTGGTACTCTGTGGAATCTCCTCCTTTACACTTACCTGCGCCATTAAAGTCCTTCCCGGTAATTCAATACTAATATGTGTGTGATCAGAAAGTTTCAGATGGTGCATGTCATGAGTAACAACCTTTGATTTTGCGACTAACATCTCCGTGACAAAAAAGTAGTCGATCTGCGATGAAAAGTCACCGGCAGTATGGAAAAATGTAGAAGCCTCAGGATACTCAGACGGCAAGAACAAACCATGCTCATTCACAAAACATCGAAGGCTCTGGTCACGACCACAAGTCTTAGTCCGGTGGAGAGAAGCATTAAAGTCTCCTCCAATGATAATATCATGTGTTGAGGAGAAAGTCTGGAGAACCTCATGCAGCTCATCCAGTGTCTCCATAAATTCATTTTCACTACTGGCCGAGCCTCTGCTTGGTAAATATACATTGATAAGGCAGACAGGCCTCTTATCAGTCGACACTTCTACTACAGCAACACGGTTCCCACCACCTCGCACAATTTTAACACAATGATCCACGGCATGATTCCAGAAGATACCGGTACCCCCATATCCACGCGAATGATGTCCTGGTGGGATGGGATCGTCGTCATCCACACATTTCAAAAAAGCAGAAAAATCAAAGTTCTGATCAGCATAAATACATTGATAATTGTACAACCAATGCTCTTGCACAAAAACAAAAAGATTATCTTTTAGAAGTGCATGTAAAAAATTAGAATTTGTCACTATATTTTTGATATTAATAGAGGCTACACTGATTGAGGGTACTTCATTCATCCGGGCCCTGGTCAAAGCTACTGGGGACATGCCTCGTCCTCCCCCACTTTCACATTCGTTGGGCTTGCCGATATGCTGGATCTTTCCTTCAACTGAGTTTCCTCCTTTTCCCCGCCTGTGTCCTGATTTGATTGTGCATGTCGATTCTTTTGGCGTACTCTGGGTCGCCTGCCTCTCCGGGAAAAATGAACAGGGATACTTTGACTTTCACAACTCTGGGTCACAGCTCCAGTCTGCATAGTGTCCTGGATTGTTGTAGTCCTCGGTTGTAGACCATCCATACCTGGTTGATTAGAGGGATGCCGGTCATGTGGCCCATAGTTGTGTACATTACTCCATGCCCACTGAGAGTGAGAGTGTGCATTACTACTTGCCCATTGATAGTGAGCATCTGCAGGTCCCTGAGGTTCACACAGAACATTATAATCCATAATGTCCCGATTCGTATAATATCCAGGTATATTTGAGTTAGAGCTCAAATCAAAATTCACACTATTTGAGCTTATGTTCATTCCGTGTGGTTTAGGATCAGCATGATATGTTTGGTTTGCACCATCATAGCCAGTATGACAATATACACTCCTTTGATTTTCCAGTGTTGACAAACGTTGTTCCATCATTTTCAATTCAAGGGAGAGAACTCTTTGTTGTAACTCCTGGAAGGCTGCTCTGTCTAGACTGTGACAATTATCTCCAGATTTGCGATGCACCGGCGCATTCTGTTCACAAAAAGTAGTACTACCTGAACCACTATCATGGTTAGAATTAGAATCATACACATCTGGTACAGCTAGAAGTTTGAGTCTCAGTAGGCGATTTGACGCCTCCAATTCCTTAAGCTTATTTTCCATAGATGTTATGTAAGCCTTAGAAAATTCATTTTGATCTAGCTTATCACCAAGTGAGATTTCTCTATTTGATATTTTCTTTTCAAGTTCCTTAAGTCTCTTCTCTTTACTGACTAACATCTTCTCTTTACTCTTAAGAACCTGCTCCTGCAAGGAACCCCCATCCTCAGGCCCAATTCCCAGGCCCCCAGCATGCCCCCCTTTGCTACCCTGAGCAGAAGTGCCAGATACGGGCCCCACAGCCAGGACAGGTGACCTAATTGCCATAGTAGTATCCGAACCACTCAGCCCCCCCTCGGATGCACTAGGTGTGACTGCAGACCTAGAACGCGTAGTGGACATTTTCCTTTTTGCTCCCGCAGTACTAGTT
Source organism: Rugalucina vietnamica (assembly GCA_964017185.1). Lineage (NCBI taxonomy): Eukaryota > Metazoa > Mollusca > Bivalvia > Lucinida > Lucinidae > Rugalucina > Rugalucina vietnamica. Next base: position 74,201,486 of record OZ024873.1, on the reverse strand, counting down.
ATCACCGATGTTGATGACATAGTTGACATGGTAGGCAAACTGCCACTCCAGAGTCCACTGCAAGATACCCCCCACTCACCATGGCAGGTCCCAATACTCCTGTGTGACAAGGTACATAGTCACTTGACACGGGGACCCTATTTATTAGGCCAGAGGTAGGATAAAAAGGAACATTCGCCCCCATAGTGTCTCTCCCTGTACTCGTTGGTGCCCCCAGTACCAGACCCCTATCGGTCACATTGATCCCACGTGCATTACTGGTTACATCATGAAGACCTAAAGTATGGGACAATGAAGGAGTTGAAAAATCATCCCTGTCAACACTGAGTCCCCCTGCTCCCTGCCTACCCATGTCAGCCGAACTAGCACCCCCATCACTCAAACTGCATTCCCCAGCATCAAGTAGGATATCGCGCAGGCTTCCACTACACCCCCCAGGCGGAACCAGCCCCTCGACAAGGTCATCACGACGCAGACTAGTACAAACCGTGCATTCAAACGTAACATCCGGATTGTCAATGTGATAGGTAAATTCTACACGCGATAAATTTTCGCACCCATAATGATACCAAGATGAGCAAGTTCCACACTCAATAAGATCCTCTTCCATGAGCTCATTGCAGTGAAGGCACAACAGGGCTGAGCTATCCCTATCGGCCCCGTCATTCGAGACCAGAGTATCTTCCTGAGGGTCAATCTGATTAGACCCCGGTGCAGGCAACCTAGGATACTTAGAGGGTGTGGAACCAAGCGCTTGACCTGCCCCTGCTGGCGCATTGGTCCGCTGTCTCTTGGAGTGTTCAGTGTGTCCGATCTTTAACAGCTCATCATGAATTTTTGTGTACAACGCCCTATCTAAGTCATTCAAGTTATCACAACTAAGAAGTGCTTTAACAATTTCTTTATGATCTTTAACATACTCCTTTACCCCATTCCCATTTACCATCAACTTACTCTTAGTATGATACATATTGACACAATATTTCAACTGCTCTGTATGTTTACTTGACCCTTTATGGGATACCCTAATTTGAGTTTCAACCAGACTACCACCCTTGTCCGAAATGTGCTTAACATTTATTTTGCTATGCTCACATACATTTTCAAAGTACTGCAGGGCACTGTATCTATAAACTTCATAGATCCCTGTACTCATCTCATACAGATGATTATTGGACTTATCCACATGCTTAATGTGTATATCCTTCAAGCACCCCAGCGCTTTCTTTTCAAGAGCTCTCTTTGTATTCAGCGTATAGTCACGACTTTCGCATTCGCGCTCGGTACCATCGCTTTCGAGAGAAACGCGTCTATACATTTGCCTCTGCCTAACGCTTCTGCGGGCCACCAGCTCTTTCTCGATGTCACCCATAAGGCAACTATCACTACCAACTTAGTCAAAGTATAAAAAATAAAAATAAAATAAAAATGTGTAAACCCCTTGGGGAGAACCCCAGCAATACAGTGAAGACCTTCTCTCTCCCTCAAAATTACCCCATAGAATAGCTCCAGTTATTGAGTGAACAAGCCTTAATCTTTGGCACTGTTTAATAACACCACCACCTGCTAAAACTAATTAACACCCGCTCATGGCTTAAAACTTATATATAAAAAATTGTGTATTTAAGAGATACTAACCATTACGCTATCGGGACCGGTACGACGACGCCCCTGACGAGGATCGATATCGAACTACCAACTGCGCCAGTCCGCTCCACTTCTTTTGAGTATACTTGTGGACTACAATAAAACCAAACGAAATCAAGAATGTCCCAGGAATAATAAACAGGAGAGTTGACCCTTTTACTCTAAAACAATCGTAATATTGAGAACGAGGCGACGTATTGACTCAAGGGCCGAGTTGACCCGAGTCTGCAAAAACGGTGTAGCGGTAAGATTTCATCTTCCGTTTTGTCACCGCCTCTCAGCTGTTTTTGTTGAATGCTGTTAAAAGTAAGTTTTATCACTGTTCTTATCGTCAAAAAGGCCAAGATAGACGACCTGGCTCTTGAAAAACTCACACTTAATATAGTAACCTCAAGGCGGCAAAGCACGTCTTGCAAATAATTATTTTTCAGATGTATGGCGGTAACCTTCGAATTTCGGGGCAATTCGATATTCGTGGTATTTTATGTTTCTCAAAGTTTTTCTCTCTTTGTGCAGTGTTCTGTGAATTCTTAACCCCAGTTGAAACATTGATGTCTGCACTTTAAAATGGTATGGTAATTGTATCTGAACAACAATGGTGTGCAAGTCCACAAGCATCAGAGTATTTAAAGTTGCACACTCAGTTTTTCAACAAGCAACAAAAGCAAATCCTTAACAAAATTAGTGTTTCCCCTTGCCACTTTTACTATGGCACCGCGCCATGCCCTTTTTCTCTAACGCCATGTATGTATGTGTATGTATGTTCGTAGTGTTCCGCCGTTGACTTATCGGCGCACCTCGTTTTAACCCCGAGTAAGGGTATTACCATCACCAGACTCCAATGATAGAACTACACTGCCCGCCACCAACCATCACCTTAACATATTTACTGTATTCCCATCATTGAAGTTTTTTTTTTTTTTTTTTTTTGAGAGAAGAGAAGCCAGTGCTTGCCTTATGAATGCTGAGCGCCAAGCAAGGCAGCCACTGGTACCATTTTTAACGTCTTTGGTATGACGCGGCCCGGGTTCGAACCCGCGCCTCCCGCTTCCGAAGCGGACGCTCTAACCATTACGCTATCGGGACCGGTTTTCCCAGCACCATGCCCTTTTTTTCTGAATCTACATTCAGTGCCCTACATTTTGGTAAAACGTTTGTCAAATTCCAACAAAAAATAAGGAAGTTACAAGACTTTTGCTTGAGATCTGCATATACAAATTTGGCAAAATTCATGATCATGACTTCCACACTGTTGTTGATTGCTTTAATCCCTTGTTTATTGTCACTTGATTGCAGTGGCAAATGTTGATAATTACTCCATGACAAGTATCCAATTTGACACCAAATGAGCTGTTGATCAGAAAAGGTGTGAAAATTGAATGTCCTACCTGGTGATATAAGTGTGCCATTTAATTAGTTCAGTTTTCAATTACAGTTTACTTTTCAAAACAAAAGTGAAGTTATCTCTTATGGTTAATTCAGTATTAAAGTAATGTGAGGCAGAGGGAAAAGAATTTTTCCTAAGTTGTAAAAGTGAAATATGGAAATTGAGGATAGAACAATTTAAGCTGAAAAGCAAATTTGAAATTATAGAGAAAATATAATAAGACAGTATTAAATTTAATGACTTCGCATAAATGTGCCCTCCAAGCATGCCATGGCCCATTTAAAGGTGCCTTTTTGCTTTTTAAAAAATCAGGGTCAAAATATCAAAACATACTGTAATTTTATTTTCTTTTCACAAAGTTAAGCTAAAAATGAAATTTTTTGTCCAGGCAAATGAAATTTTGATCATGCATTAAAAATGGCAGCCAAAAGAATACCAAATTGGGACCATAAACGGATAGCAAAAACCCATTTTTTTAGCATAACTTTACAATGCTTGGATCGAATTCCAGTGGCTAAGACAAACAGTTTCATTTAAAATAAGCTTAATTTTATGAAAATGAAATCAAATTAGTGCAGGTATTGATACTTTGATGCTGATTTCATTTTAAAAGTATGCAAATAGCAGCTTAGCAATCCAGGTGTTTCAAGCATCTCTTAACTAGTTGTCCAATATTTGTATCAACCTTGAAATGTACATCATCACTTCAAGGTCATTTGCAATGTAGCAAAATTTATTTACTTTGCAACAAAATTACGTGTCCAGTAATTGTTCTATTAGTCTCTATACTCCACTGTACATTATTTATGTATTAACATGCTCTTCGGAAAATGTTTTGTTATCATGATCCTCACTGTATATATATGTTCTATGTGGCTATAAACATTGTAATTAATGTTTAATGCTGAATAAATTATTTGTATTGTATTTGTATTGTATATATCTCTGATTGGTCACAGTAAGATGGGATTGACAGATGTTAATTTCCCTTTTCAAAAATTTCATTGGTTGTTTGAAAATTATGAAACAAACCAAGGTGATTGTTTGACAGCTCTTGGCTATTTTCAAGAAGGCAGTGGCTAGGGATACGGTACCGTATCTTTAGCCTGTGGGCTAGGGATACGGTACCGTATCCCTAGCCTGGCGGCTAGAGATACGGTACCGTATCTGTAGCCTATATATCGGAAATGGCTAAAGGTACGGTATAGATTAAAAATCGATAATATGATATTTTCAGGTGAGTTTTAAGTTGAATCATTGCAAGTATCCTAAATGGCTAAAGGTACGGAAGACTAGAGACACAGACTTAAGAAAACAATGTTAATGTATAATGTTGAGAGGTTTCAATTTTATTTCTAACCCCGTGGAACGAAATGTTCAATTGTTATATTTGAGTGTGTGTTTGTGCAATATCACCATTATTATACCCCCGGCATTTATGCCGACGGGTATATAGTTTTCGCTTTTCCGTTCGTCCGTTCGTATGTTCGTTCGTTAGTTCGTTTCTTCGTTCGTAATTCCGGAACGTTCGTAGAATTTATGTCAAAGTTTTGGTTAAAGTTTCTCTAGAGGTGTATATCTCATAAACCAATGGTCAGAAACTATTCATATTTGGACCATAGGTACCCTATAGGGTTTGCATTATTTCCATGAGGTTGGACCCCAGGGTCCATGCCCGGGGGGTGGGGCTGGAGGTCAAAATCTAGGTCACCTTTAAAATGTGATGTTTACAATGTTACTGTTTCTTCTCTAAGTCGATATCTTAACAAACAATCATAGGAATGTATTCTTATTTAGTTCATAGATACCCTATAGGGTTTTCTTTCAATATCAGTGGTACCATTCCCAGGGGTGGGGCTAAAGGTCAAAATCTAGGACACATTTATAATATGATAGAGACCATGATAAATTTTCTGTAAGTCTATTTTCTTGACATCAAATAAGTCTTGTCAGAAAGCATTCATGCTTAGACCATAGGTACCGTGTAAGGTTCAGACTCTAGGGTCCATGTGCGGGGGGTGGGGCTAAAGGTCAAAATCTAGAACATCTTTAAAAATTGTATTTTCTGTACTTTTTTTTAACCGCCATGTTTAGAAATCATTCGTATTTGCACCATAGGTACTCTATAAGGTTTGCCTTGTTCCTAATGACATTACACTCTAGGTTGCATGCCCAGGGTGGGGCTAGAGGTCAAGATCTAGGACATCTCATATTATTTTTTTATAAATATTATTAAAGAATGACATTCTATTTTCCATTTAGGACCGAGGACCTGACCCTCAATGTCCGCGATCAAGTCCTAGAATGAGTATACAAGTCAGCTCTGTATACTGCTCTATAGTAGTCTGTCATTCTACTACACTCCCCCCCCCCCCCCCCCCCACACACACACACACACCTGTCATTGCTTTTAGACAGTGCTTTTTGCAAATCCAAATTTGAAAGATTTACTTGTTGAGGGTGCTCTTTTTGATTCGGGAATTGAGATTCAATGTGTCAGTGAACATGTCTGGGTCGGGCACGGCGAGCTTAGGGGTCGGGGTGGGGAGCTACCAGCCGGGGGTATACGTGCCTCTCAAGGCACTTTTTCTAGTCTACAATTATTTGACCGACATCAAAGGATATAAAGCCAACTTCTTCTTGTCTTCGTATTAACTCCCAAGGTTGGGACACCCATCTCGCAGTATGAAAATTTCTAACGATGCGTGAAGATAATAACAAGATAATATTAGCCTCAATTAGTTGCTTAACCATCAATACGATGTCTACGCCTCAATGTGCGAACAACAAAGAAAACAGTAATGAAGCGGCTTTTTACGAATGCGCGAATCGATGATATATCAAATGCGCAGATTTTATTTTACGAATGCGCGAAAAAAAGACTATCAAATGCGCGTTTAAATTGCTCGGAAATTAATTGCTTTTACAGGTATTTTAAGGAATACCCATGCTATGATTGTACAAACTCTTCATCTTTACTGGTTAAATAAAATATAAAAGTTTGATCCTTTGGAAGCAGTAAAAACATTTAAAGGGAGAAAGTATGGACTATATTGCGCAATTTCGGGTAATGAACCCTCATCAGTAGCCCTTTAAAATCCGGCAACGAAAGCCAGACTTTTGTACTGTAATTTCGAAAAATTTACATGAGAAGTCTAAATCAAAGACACATTCCAAAACGGGGTCAAATATTTTAAAAATTGCTTAGAAGTATGTTTCTAAACGTGTGTGTTTTGAACACTCTGAATATCTTAACTGATCCCAAAGGATCTAAATGAAAATATAGTCTGCACTATGGATGATTAGACTTTTTAGGGCCGCCACACGGCACAACACCAGCTGCAGTAATAGCAAATAAAATATAAAAGTTTGATCCTTTGGAAGCAGTAAAAACATTTAAAGGGAGAAAGTATGGACTATATTGCGCAATTTCGGGTAATGAACCCTCATCAGTAGCCCTTTAAAATCCGGCAACGAAAGCCAGACTTTTGTACTGTAATTTCGAAAAATTTACACGAGAAGTCTAAATCAAAGACACATTCCAAAACGGGGTCAAATATTTTAAAAATTGCTTAGAAGTCTGTTTCTAAACGTGAGTGTTTTGAACACTCTGAATATCTTAACTGATCCCAAAGGATCTAAATGAAAATATAAACTGCACTATGGATGATGTACGGGGAGACTTTTTAGGGCCGCCACACGGCACAACACCAGCTGCAGTAATAGCAATAAAATATAAAAGTTTGAAAGTAGTCATAGAGTCTAAAGTAAGTCATAGTCATGATAGAGTAGTTTAAAAGTAGTCATAGAGTCTAAAGCCTCATGTATATCTTCTCGAGATTTCGGCAGAGTAGGATACACCTTTTTTAGCTCACCTGAGCCGAAGGCTCACAGGTGAGCTTATAGGATAGGCAGGCATCCGTCGTCCGTCGTCGTCCGTCCGTCCGTCGTCCGTCTTCCGTCCACAATTTCAAAGAAGAATATTTCTGAAGCTAGTAGGCCGATCTTGATCAAATTTAATGTGAACTATAATTGGGTTGGGGGATTGATGGCATTAGGTTTTGGAGCAGATTGTATCAAAATTGTGGTTTCAGGCAACAGATAGGTCCCATAGACTTACAATGGGAAAAACTAAAAAAATCTTCTTCTCTGAAACCACTAGGCCCACAGCTTTGATATTTGGTATGTAGCAATGGCTAATGGTCCTCTACATAAATTGTGCCATTCATGCCCCTTGGGTCAAATTTGGCCATGCCCCGGGGGTCCATAGTCTCCATAGACTTACTATGGGAAAAAAATTCAAAAATCTTCTTCTCTGAAACCACAGGGCCCACAGCTTTGATATTTTGTAGGTGGCAATGGCTAATGGTCCTCTACATAAATTGTGCCAGCCATGCCCCTGGGGTCAAATTTGGCCACGCCCTGAGGGTCGATAGTCTCCATAGACTTACTATGGGAAAAACTAAAAAAATCTTCTTCTCTGAAACCACTAGGCCCACAGCTTTGATATTTGGTATGTAGCAATGGCTAATGGTCCTCTACATAAATTGTGCCATTCATGCCCCTGGGGTCAAATTTGGCCACGCCCCGGGGGTTGATAGTCTCCATAGACTTACTATGGGAAAAAAATTAAAAAATCTTCTTCTCTGAAACCACAGGGCCCACAGCTTTGATATTTTGTAGGTGGCAATGGCTAATGGTCCTCTACATAAATTGTGCCAATCATGCCCCTGGGGTCAAATTTGGCCACGCCCCGGGGGTCGATAGTCTCCATAGACCTACAATAGGAAAAAAACTAAAAAAATCTTCTTCTCTGAAACCACTAGGCCAACAGCTTTGATATTTGGTATGTAGCAATGGCTAATGGTCCTCTACATAAATTGTGCCATTCATGCCCCTGGGGTCAAATTTGGCAACGCCCCGGGTGTTGATAGTCTCCATAGACTTACTATGGGAAAAAAATAAAAAAATCTTCTTCTCTGAAACCACAGGGCCCACAGCTTTGATATTTTGTATGTGGCAATGGCTAATGGTCCTCTACATAAATTGTGCCAATCATGTCCCCGGGGTCAAATTTGGCCACGCCCCGGGGGTCGATAGTCTCCATAGACCTACAATAGGAAAAACTAAAAAAATCTTCTTCTCTGAAACCACTAGGCCCACAGCTTTGATATTTGGTATGTAGCAATGGCTAATGGTCCTCTACATAAATTGTGCCATTCATGCCCCTGGGGTCAAATTTGGCCAGGCCCCGGAGGTTGATAGTCTCAATAGACTTGCTATGGGAAAAAAATTTAAAAATCTTCGTCTCTAAAACCACAGGGCACACAGCTTTGATATTTTGTATGTGGCAATGGCTAATGGTCCTCTACATAAATTGTGCCAGCCATGCCCCTGGGGTCAAATTTGGCCACGCCCCGGGGGTAGATAGTCTCCATAGACTTACAATGGGAAAAACTAACAAAAATCTTCCTCTCTGAAACCAAAAGGCCCAGAGCTTCTATATTTTGTATGTAGCAATGTTTGGTAGTCCCCATTATAAATTGTGCCAGTCATGCCCCTGGGTCAAATTTGGCCATGCCCCGGGGGTCAATAGTGTCCATGCATAGACTTTCATTGGTCAATTCTCAATTAATTTAAATCTCATGAGCTTACAATGTGATAATCTCTCAGGTGAGCTACAGGACCAATGGTCCTCTAGTCTTCTTTCTCGATACAACGACTGAGCAATTGAACGTACGTCCCCTGATCCCATCAGCTGATTAGCAAATTTATGCAATTCATTTCTTATAATTTTTGAAGGACGAGATGTTTAAAAATCATCGGTTGCTTTCCTTTTTACTTGCACCCTAAGCTGCTGTCGTTCCAGTTTTTTCTCGTCTGAATCATGAAAATGCTCCATGTTTATTGGCACGAGTGTTGTCGATGCACTGTCTGTTCTCACTGTCTGTGAGAGAGAGAGAGAGAGAGAGAGAGAGAGAGAGAGAGAGAGAGAGAGAGAGAGAGAGAGAGAGAGAGGGGGGTGTAGAAAAGGCGCATTTGCGTATTTCGTATAAGTTGAACGAAAGACTAAAAATACTATGAGATTACATTCAGGTGTTTTCACGGCGGCAAGAACTTCAAGTCTCGAGGGACAGGAGTGAGAGAATCTATCTATCTATCCATTTATCTATCTATCTACCTACCTGGGTTACACGTAAAACATGTCTTTATCAAAGCGCTGCAGATAAAGACACGGCGTATTTGAATTGCGGCTCTCCACGTCCGTGCATTTACTTGAAAATTTAAAACAAAGTAATTTGACATTTTCTAAGACTTGCGCTTTTTAAGTTATAATTTGCAGTTGAAAAAAATGTCTATCAAAGAACTCTTTCCGTGATTTATGATATAATTTTACGCTTGGTTTACACGTTTTCTTGTTCTCGTGATTGTTCTTTATGCGCTTATTTTAAGTTGGAAATCATATTGTGATACTGTGGCAATTACTGTTTAACTTAATATGTCGATCGATTTTTTTTCCTTTTTGCGTCGAAATGATTGAGATACATGTATGTTCCTTTATTTAAGGAGCTTTTTTTTTTTATTTAAAAAACTGATACTCCAAAAATATGTTTGAAAAACATGCAAACCGCCTTTGTCTCGTACGTTTTTAGTTGTTATATATATGCATAATTTCCCAAGCAATTAAAAACAATTAACGCTACTACTGTTAAGATTATTGTGCATGTTTAGAGCTTGCCCAACCATGAAACTGTGAGAAAAGTAAGACACCCGTAAATGTTTATTTTTATGATTCATTAGGAAACTTGCAATGTTTCAACTTAAAACTCATCTGAAAATATTATATTGATTTTTGATCTATACCGTACCTTTAGCCATTTCCGATATATAGGCTACAGATACGGTACCGTATCTCTAGCCGCCAGGCTAGGGATACGGTACCGTATCCCTAGCCCACAGGCTAAAGATACGGTACCGTATCCCTAGCCACTGCCTTTCAAGAAATGAACAACTTTTTCTATATTTAAATTGCACCTGGATGACTGTTGTAGACTGTCAGTTTCTTGTCTTTGACAACTGATTTTGAGATGTCTGAAACATGTGAATTGCTAAGCTGGTATTTGCGTGGTTGTAACTAAAATATGGTCTAAGTTAATGATTTCGTTAATTCAAGCTAGCAAATAAATTAACTTTTACCAATTTCCTCAAAATTAAAGAATTCATACCTTTCCCAAACTGTTATAGACAAGACAATCAAGAAGATTTGTCTCTAGACTCACCCATACATCTTTTCATTAGCCACTGAAAAAATTGTATAAACCGAATGGCACATGCATGAAAGACAAGCAAACTTACTTGGAATGCTGTCTTGGCCTTATCTTTTTCTTTTAGTGCCACCTGCCAGTAGCCAGTTTTAAGGTCCAACAGTGTTTTCCCTCAGGAATTTTTCAGGGGATTCGAGTCCCCCCGCCTTGGCACAATGGGGGACACCTTGATGATTTAAGGGGACAAAACTATTCATTAGCTGCAAACACTGAATTTGATTTCAAATAAAAATAACGGGAGAACATATTAATGAGAAAGGGGATGGGCCATACAGTGGTTTCAGCTACTTAAGCCTCTTCAGTGACACTACAAATTTGGCAAAATGGAGCCAAAGCAAATTACTGTACTTTTGCATCATTTTTCAACAGGGTAGTCAATACAAAGATAAGTACAATCTGAATAGGGCCAAATATATTAAACCTTGGTTAGAAAATGAATCTAAACCGATAATAATTTTCTCATTTCTCAGAATACACTCTCCAATCTCAGAGGACCAAAAAGAAAATATAATCTGCACTAATATGGATGATGTACATGGAGACTTCTTAGGGCCGCCACATGGTACAACACCAGTTGCAGAAATAGCAAATAAAAATAACTGATATCCATTAAGAGCAGTGAACAAATTAGTGAGAAAGGGGATTGGCCAATCCATGGTTCCTGCTACTTAATTTGTTTTCTTTCTGTCTAAAAGTCAAGTAACAATGCCCGTTTTATCATCAAAACAAAACTAGGAATATTTGGCAAGCCATTCCTATTGGAAACAATTATGCCATAAACATCTTCGTAGTAGAGCAAACCAGCCAGAAAGTCAATCGGATGCTTTGTATAATATCGAGTAAAGAAATTTAAGGAAAAACAAGCGGTGATAACGGAACTGAAACAGATAACCACGACGTAAAAACAGGACCAAAACGTTTCAACCAGACCAAAATTGCGCCACGCATGGCACGCCTGGGTATATTATGGGAGACATTCGGCCAGAAATTGCATTACAACGCAAATTTTTGCGCACCAGGGAAACACGTCCAGCTAAAGGTGAAGTCTCTGGTCGATAAGGGGTATGGCATATGCGTCCAAATTCAGCTAACTAGCAAATTGTGCTAGCCTTATTTTGATGCCTGATAGACTGAAATTAATAAGCTGAAGAGGTTGTAAGCACTTACATGATGGTTCTGTTGGGATAGTAAGCATTTGAGCCGCCTCGTGGGAAAACCAACAATCTGCATAGGCGAAAACAAAGACGCAGATCAGCATCGCGGTAACCGCGAAGCTGATCAGCGCCTTTGTTTTCGCTACTCGGATAGTACAATTCCTCTTCTACTTAAATCTAAAATTTCAAGCTTCTAGCCTGCTTCTATGACTGCCCAGGCCGGTTTGTGTCAGACCTGTTTGGAAACCACGTTGGTTTTCCCACGAGGCGGCTCATTTATGAGCTCAGAGGAAAAAAGAACCGTGTGTGCACACAGAAGTTGCAGAAAATCTTAAGGACTTGCCCATGCAATATACAGAGATCTTTTTCAGGTCAAAATAATTGAAAATTTTGTTGGAAAAAATTTGATATTTTTCTTATTTTTGCTCAAAACATAGATTGTGGATACACGTTAGAACCGCCTCAACGAACCGCCTCGTTGAAGCGGTTCTAACGAGTACCCACAATCTATGTTTTGAAGCAAAAATAAGAAAAATAGGTATACCCCTGTAGACCCCAGTTTTACTATATAAAATTTGGGTATAAAGGGGTATGTATTACACGGATATGTTTTCATGATGGTGGGTGCACACAGGTAGTTGCAGAAAATCTTAAGGATGCTTTACAAATTCATTCTGTGACTGTTATGCCCAGGTTACTCCCTTGCATAAGGAAAATGACACAAAAGCAAATACAACATATACATTGAAAAATTGGTGAAAAGGTTTCCCCGTGCATCATCATAGTGCAGATTATATTATTTCTTTCAGTCCTTTGAGATCAGTAAGAATATTCAGAGTATTAAAAATTGTATGTTTAGAGTCATCTTCTAAACAGTGTTTAGTCATTTGACCCCCTTTAGACTGCATGTTTTTGATTTTGTAATTTTTTGAAATTGTGGTATATTTATCTGTTTATAAAGGGTCACTGATGAGGGTTCAGTACCCGAAATTGTGCAATATGGCCCATACTACCCCCCTTTAAATGTTTTTACTGCTTCCAAAGGATCAAACTTTTATGTTTTATTTATTGTTGCCTATCTACTTGAATTCTGTTTTTCACGGTTTTCTGTGCATGTTCAGGAAAGGTCACCAGTGTCAAACCACTCTTTTTCAACTCTTGGAAGACTGAAAATTTTCCCTTGATTAAATTAAATATGAGCCACCTCGTGGGGAAACCAACAAGGTGGTTTCCAAACAGGTCCGACACAAACCGGCCTGTACAAGCAAAGAAAAGAGCTTGAAGCTTGAAATTTCGGATTTAAGTAGAAGAAGAATTGTACTATCCGAGTAGCGAAAACTAAGGCGCTGATCAACTTCGCGGTTACCGGGAAGCTGATCTGCGTCTTTGTTTTCGCATATGCAGATTGTTGGTTTTCCCATGAGGAGGCTCATACGTTGCAGCTATAGTTTTGACATTTTTGAAGGCACTTGACTGCCTACCTCACGAAAAATATTTTTCTAAAGTATCAGCTTATAAACAGGACTTTTACTAAAGTGACTTAAGTCCTACCTTTCTGAACACAAGCAGTGAGTTAAAATTGGAAGTTTTGTATGTAGGTGGGCAAACTTGAATGAAGGTGACCTGCAATGTTCCATTTTAGGCCCTTGTCTGTTTTACTAGCTCACCTGAGCAGAAGGCTCACATGTGAGCTTATAGGATAGGCAGGCTTCCCGCATCCATTGTCCTTCCGGCATCCGTCCGCAATTTCAAAGAAGAATATTTCTGAAGATGGAGTGCAGATCTTGATCAAATTTAATTTGAATCATCATTGGGTTGGGGGATTGATTGCATTAGGTTTTTTGAGCATTGTGGTTTCCATGGCAACAGATACCTCCCATATGCTTACAATGGGTAAATGAAAAAAAAAAAAAAAAAAAAAAAATCTTCTTCTCTGAAACCACAAGGCCCACAGCTTTGATATTTGGTATGTGGCATTTGCTAATGGTCCTCTGCATAAATTGTGCCATTCATGCCCCTGGGGTCAAATTTGGCCACACCACAGGGTTTGATAGCCTCCATAGACTTACTATTGTAAAATATTCAAACATCAATGTCTCTAAAGCCAGTAGTCGGATCTTGATCAAATTACACACACAGCATCACTGGGCAGTAGGAAAGGTTGCTTGTTGCTTTTGGGCAGATCAGACTTGAACTCTGGTTGCCATGGCAACTTATACATTTTAATGGGAAAAAAATTTAAAAATCTTCTTCTCTGAAACCACAGCTTTGATATTTTGTATGTCCTCTACATAAATTGTGCCATTCATGCCCCTGGGGTCAAATTTGGCTATACGAGGGGTCGATAGTCTCCACAGACTTACTACAGTACTTTAGCAAAACCTTCAAACTCCCCCATTGGCTCTGTTCTTATGCAAGTTAAGCTGTCCAGATCAGGTGAGCATTTACAGGACCATTGGTCCTCTGGTTAGCACACCTGAGCAGAAGGACTAAAGTTCTAAAATGTACATGTATATCATGGCCCTGTGATGACCTTGACATATTTTGTGGCAAGGTCAACATAGGTTGTCTATGCATTTGAATGGGAAAAACTGTAAAAATGTCATTTAAAGGGAAAATCTTGCAGGATACAGGCAATGGGACTAAATATTTATGATTCTGAAAAAAATGGGACCACAGAGGTTCATCTGCTCCAACCAACCCCACACCCTTTGGTAATATGTATACATGTACATTATCATAATATTCAAATATCTCCTCCTCAAAAACCGCTTGGCCAGTCAAAGCCAAATTTTATATGAAGCATTGATAGAAGGAAGGAATCACTTTATATATAAAAATCCAGGTCACATGACCAAGATGGCTGCCTTAAAAATCTTTTCGGGAACTGGTGGACTGTCTTTGCTTCCAATTCATTACATGGTCACCAGTTTTGGTGTAATAAAAGAGTCAAAACATTCAAAATTAGAAATTGGTAACTGCATGGTTCATCGAGGTGTTTGGTCAGTATTGAATTCTGCCCATTTTGAAAAGTCTTGTGGCTTGCTAATTAATACATGTACAAGACAACCCACACCAATTTAAATCTTGACAGTCCATCCATAGCATCTCAAAGATGTGTCAAATATTGCCAAACAGTCACTTGAACTTGGCCCATCATTACGAAAACATGTCCGTGCGATGTATACCCCCTTGAACCCCACTTTTATATAGAAAAACTGGTGTTCGCAGGGGTGTACCTATTTTTCTTATTTTTGCTCCAAAACATAGATTGTGGGTACTCATTAGAACCGCCTCGGCGAAAAAAATTTCAATTTTTATAGCTCAAAAAATCTCTGTATATTGCATGGGCAAGTTTTCATAATGAAGATGTGTCAAATATTGCCAAACAGTCACTTGAACTAATAATCACTTCCTCAGAATGGTCATTTCTTTATTAATGATTATCTGTGTGTCAAATAAGTTGAATGACCAATACAAAAAGTTTCGACATCCAAATATTTAAGCGTGGATGTATAGCAAGAAATTAATCTGGCGATTAAAACTATGTATTAAACTATGATACATTGAACTCTGATACAAATCTTAAGGCAAAGGAAATTATTATTATTTTTTTTTCAATTTAGCTTCGTCATGAGAAAATGTTCTTTTCACATACATATAGAAAAGAAACATAGGTGCACACCCAGCTACTTTATAACTTTGCAAGTAATGACAGCACCCTTTTTGATTGCCAAATAGTTTTAAGTAAATTTAATAATTTCAAGCCTTTATATTTCTTAGGTGGCTGATCGTACATCATCATCATTCTGATTCATCATCATCATCGTCATCATCATCATCATCATCATCATCATTATCATCATCATCATCATCATCATCATCATCATCATCATCATCATGTCTGTTTTTATAAGTCCATTACCCTCTACTGAGGATTGGACTTGGACGACTAGTTTGGCATTGGTTATGGTCACCAACTTGGAAGTCTGGTTTTCTCATGATATGAGCCTCCTCGTGGGAAAACCAACAATGTGGTTTTTGAACAGGTCTGACACAAACCGGCCTGCACAGTAACAGAAAAGAGCTAGAAGCTTGAAATTTTGGATTTAAGTAGAAGAGGAATTGTACTATCCGTGTAGCGAAAACAAAGGCGCTGATCAGCTTCGCGGTTACCGCGAAGCTGATCTGCGCCTTTGTTTTCGCCTATACAGATTGTTGGTTTTCCCACGTGGCGGCTCATATGTCTCACATGTCGTGGCCCTCAGGACAGAATATTTAGCCAAAATGTTTCCCACGTGGCGGCTCATATGTCTCACATGTCGTGGCCCTCAGGACAGAATATTTAGCCAAAATGTTTCATAGACTTGACAGGCAGTAATAATAAGTAAAAAAAAAATTTTTTTTTTTCGCAAGAAAAGACACATTGTGAGGAAACCTGAGGTTGGGCCAATCACGAGGCATTACAATACAGGCAAAATATTGTACTGATACATGTTTTAGTCCATTCCTGAATACAGGCTGAAAAATTGGCTTGATTTGAATAATTCATATTACATGAGCCACCTCAAGAGAAAACAGGATTTTTGCCTATGCCAAAACAAAGGTGCAGATCAGCTTCGCAGTAACTGCGAAGCTGATCAGCGCCTTTGTTATACCTCTGGCATTCATGCCGAAGGGTATATATAGTTTTCGCTTTTCCATTCGTATGTTCGTTCGTTCGTTCGTTAGTTCGTTTCTTCGTTCCGGAACGTTCATAGAATTTATGTCAAAGTTTTGGTTAAAGTTTCTCTAGAGGTGTATATTTCATGAACCAATGGTCAGAAACTATTCATATTTGGACCATAGGTACCCTATAGGGTTTGCTTTGTTTCCATGAAATCGGACCCCAGGGTCCTTGCCCGTGGGGTGGGGCTGGAGGTCAAAATGTAGGTCACCTTTAAAATGTGCTGTTTACAATGTTAATGTTTCTTCTCTAAGTCCATATCTTAACAAACAATAATAGGAATGTATTCTTATTTAGTTCATAGATACCATATAGGGTTTCCTTTCATATTCAGTGGTACCATCCCTTTCTTCTCTAAGTCCATATCTTAACAAACAATAATAGGAATGTATTCTTATTTAGTTCATAGATACCATATAGGGTTTCCTTTCATATTCAGTGGTACCATCCCCAGGGTTGGGGCAAAAGGTCAAAATCTAGAACACATAATACGATAGATACCATGACAAATTTTCTGTAAGTCTCTTTTCTTGACATCAATAAGTCTTGTCAGAAAGCATTCATACTTAGACTGTAGGTACCGTGTAAGGTTCAGACTCTAGGGTCCATGTGATGGAGGTGGTGGTGGGGGGGGGGGGGGGGGGGGGGGCTAGAGGTCCAAATCTAGAACTTCTGTAAAAGTTGTATTTTCTGTGCTATTTTAACCACCATGTTTAGAAATCATTCATACTTGCACCATAGGTACTCTATAAGGTTTGCCTTGTTCCTAATGACATAACACTCTAGGTTCCATGCACAGGGTGGGGCTTGAGGTCAAGATCTAGGACATCTTATATTATTTTTTTTTATTTATACCCCCGGCATTTATGCCGACGGGTATATAGTTTTCGCTTTTCCGTTCGTATGTTACTTAGTTAGTTAGTTTGTTCGTTCGTTATTCCGGAACGTTCGTAGAATTTACGTCAAAGTTTTTGTTAAAGTTTCTCTAGAAGTGTATATTTCATAAACCAGTGGTCGGAAACCATTCATATTTGGACCCTATAGGGTTTGCTTTGTTTCCATGAGTTCGGACCCCAGGGTCCATGCCTGGGGGTGGGGCTGGAGGTCAAAAACTAGGTCACCTTTAAAATGTGCTGTTTACAATGTTAATGTTTCTTCTCTTAGTCCATATCATAACAAACAATCATAGGGATGTGTTCATATTTAGTTCATAGATACCTTACAGGGTTGTCACCAAATCCTGGGTACCATCCCCAGGGATGGGGCTAGAGGTCAAAATCTAGAACTTTTTTAAAAATTTTATTTTCTGTACTTTTCTTCACCACCATGTTTAGAAATCATTCATACTTGCACCGTAGGTATTCTATAAGGTTTGCCTTGTGCCTAATGACATTAGACGCTAGGGTCCATGCCCAGGGTGGGGCTTGAGAACAAGATCTAAGACATCTCATTTTTTATGTCTCCCCCCGACAGGGTTGGGAGACATATTGTTTTTCCCCGTGCGTCTGTCCGTGCGTCCGTCTGTCCGTCCGTGCGTCCGTCTGTCCGTCACAAATCGTGTCCGCTCTATAACTTGAAAACCGTTAAAGATTTTTCAATGAAACTTGGTACACTTGTAAACCACAATGAGACGATGTGTCATGCACAAGAACCATAACTCTAGCTTGAGTATTTTTGGAGTTATTTCCCTTTGATTATTTTCGATACAGTTTCGTGTCTGCACTATAACTTGAAAACCATTTAAGATTTTTCAATAAAACTTGGTACACTTATTAAGCATGATCAGACGATGTGTCATGCACAAGAACCATAACTCTGGCTTGAGTATTTTATGAGTTATTTCCCTTTGATTATTTTCCATACAATTTCGTGTCCGCTTTATAACTTGAAAACCGTTAAAGATTTTTTAATGAAACTTGGTACACTTGTAAACCACAATGAGACGATGTGTCATGCACAAGAACCATAACTCTAGCTTGAGTATTTTTGGAGTTATTTCCCTTTGATTATTTTCGATACAATTTCGTGTCCGCACTATAACTTGAAAATCATTTATGATTTTTCAATAAAACTTGGTACACTTATTAAGCATGATCAGACGATGTGTCATGCACAAGAACCATAACTCTGGCTTGAGTATTTTATGAGTTATTTCCCTTTGATTATTTTCCATACAATTTTGTGTCCGCTCTATAACTCGAAAACCGTAAGAGATATTTCAATGAAACTTGGTACACTTATAAAGCACGATGAGATGATGTGTCTTGCAAAAGAACCATAACTCTTGCTTGCAGATCTTTAGAGAAATTTCCCTTTGATTATTTTCCATGCAATTTCGTGTCCACTCTATAACTTGAAAACCGTAAGAGAAATTTCAGTGAAACTTGGTACACTTATAAAGCATGATGAGACGATGTGTCATGCACAAGAATTATAACTCTTGCTTTCATATCGTTGGAGTTATTTCCCTTTGATTATTTTTCCATACAATTTCATGTCCACTCTATAACTTGAAAACCATAAGAAATATTTCAATGAAACTTGGTACACTTATAAAGCACGATGAGATGATGTGTCATGCTTAAGAACCATACCTCTTGCTTGCATATCTTTGGAGTTATTTCCCTTTGATTTTTTTTTTCATACAATTTTGTGTCTGCTCTATAGCTCAAAAACCATTAGAGATTTTTCAGTGAAACATGGTACACTTATAAAGCATGATGAGACGATGTGTCATGCACAAGAATCATTACTCTTGCTTTCATATCTTTGGAGTTATTTCCCTTTGATTATTTTCCATACAATTTCGTGCCCACTCTATAACTTGAAAACCGTAAGAGATATTTCAATGAAACTTATAAAACAGAATGACAGAATATGTGGTGCACAAGAACTATAACTCTTGCTTGCATATTTTGGACATGCACGTAGAAAGGGGGGAGACATCAGTTTTCACATAGAAAACAAATTCTAGTTTTTTATTAATATTATTGAAGAATGACATTCTATTTTCCATCTAGGACCGAGGACCTGACCCACAATGTCTGCGAACAAGTCCTAGATTGAGTATACAAGTCAGCTCTGTATACTGTTTTAAAATAGATCTGTCCTTCTACTACACTCACCCCTCCCCATGGTTTTAGACAGTGCTGTTTGCAAATACAAATTTATAAGTACTACTTGTTGAGGTTGCTCTCTTTTATTTGGGAATGCAGGTTCATTGTATCAGTGTCAGTTAGCAAGTATGGGTTGGGGGCGGTGGGCCTAGAGGGGTGGGGGGGAGCTACCAGCCGGGGGTATACATGCCTCTAAAGGCACTTTTTCTAGTTAATATTATAATTAAAGAATGACATTCTATTTTCCATCTAGGACCAAGGACCTGACCCTCAACATTCGCGATCAAGTCCTAGATTGAGTATACAAGTCAGCTCTGTATACTGCTCTATAATAGATCTGTCATTCTACTAAACTTGCCCCACTGCTAATGGTTTTAGACTGTGCTTTTTGCAAATTAAATTTTTAAGATTTACTTCTTGAGGGTGCTCTCTTTAATTCGGGAATTGAGATTCAATGTGTCAGTCAGTGAACATGTCTGGGTCGTGGGCGGTGGGCTTAGGGGTGTGGGTTGGGGTGGGAAGCTACCAGCCAGGGGTATACGTGCCTCTCTAGGCACTTTTTCTAGTTTTGGAATGTTTTTGCTACCTTGATAGTACAATTCTTCTACTTTCTGAATCCAAAATTTCCGGTCTATAGCCTTCTTCTGCGACTGTACAGGCCGGTTTGTGTCGCACCTGGTCAGAAACCCCAAACACCGGTTTTCTGGCGTCACAGCTCAAGTTATCATGTATATAGCAAAGATTGATCAGACTGCTCTGAGACATTGTCTTGAAGGGATCAGCATACTGGCTCACACATTCTGTTGTTTGTTTGATCAATACAGCAGTCTGTTACGAAAGCTATTCAAAATACATAACAAGCTAATTAGGCAACATATTTTCTGTTGTATTCATTTCTTTAAAAGGGCAAGGTGTTCTTAAGGCAGGGCTGATCATTACTTTCTTTCTGTATGAATTTTAAACCTAGCATTATTGGTATTGGGCTTTTCATTACCATGTATGTAACAAACTAGAAAATGTGTTTATGAAACACTATGCCCCCAGCAGGTACCTCACTTTCATTGTGAAAATGTCTGAAAAATGATTAAGTTCAAATTGCAAAAGTAGTGACAAAAATTAATCTGAGGAGTATATCCCAACCACATGCATATCTTCAAAGCATGGTCACAACATCTGTAAAGTTTCAAAAGTATTTGTATTAAACTGTAGGAGTTGGGCACACAAGGTACCCTATATCTATTCACTAAAATTCACGAAAAAAATGACTAAGTTCAAATTGTGAAAAAAATGACAAAAAATAATCTGAGGATTATATTCAAACAATATGCATATCTTCAGACCATGTCCATAACACTTGTAAAGTATTAAAAGAATTGGCATGAAACTGTAGGAGGAATTATGCACACAAGGTACCCACTATCCATTCACTTTCAAAATGCCCAAAAATGGCTAAGTTCAAATTGCGAAAAAAAAAATGACAATAATCTGAGGATCATTTCCAACAGATATGCGTATCTTCAAAGCATGGCCACAATATCAGTAAAGTTTCAAGAGAATCGGTATTAAACTGCAGGAGGAGTTGCGCACACAAGGTACCCACTATCTATTCACTTTATCAAGAATTAAAAAGGAAAATAACTCTCACAGAATGGGCCCTTAGCTCCTTGAATTTACCTAAAAAAAATATGGGTCCTCTTAATTTTCATATGCAAACCGCATACCAGATTTCAAGATCCTACCTTGAACTGTTCTTGACCGAGTGCTGAGCGTAACTCGCACACTGGACTGGACTGGACGGACGGACAGACCCAAACCAATATGCCCCCTCAACTTCTTCGAAAAAATTTGAATATAGGTCCTATTAACATTTTAGTTATTCAAAATAGAGATATTATGCAGCGTAAAAACTGATCAGACTGCAACCCAGTTTAAATTTCATCGTTCAGTGTTATGAAAGATGGACCTTTGTGGTCCTGTGTATAAAAAAACATGTCTTTAGAGTTTATGACAAGGCCCAGTATGAATGGGCCTCATTATCATCTATATAAATATAGAAGCTGTTTTGATGTTGCTCTATATTTTGTTGTTGTTGTCCCCCGCCTTTTCGAAGAAAAGCGGAGGGACATAGTTTTTGGCTTTCCGTCCTTCCGTCCGTCCTTCCATCCGTCCGTCCTTCCGTCCGTCCGTCCATCCGTCCTTCCGTCCGTCCGTCCTTCCGTCCGTCCTTCCTTCCTTCCGTCCCCCTATAGGAGTATGTACCTTGTGTGTGCAACTCCTCCTACAGTTTTATTCCGATTCTTTTGAAACTTTACAGATGTCTTCATCATGCTTTGAAGATGTGCATGTGGTTTGGATATAATCCTCAGATTAATTTTTGACACTTTTTTTGCAATTTGAACTTAGTCATTTTTTGGGCATTTTGATAATGAAAGTGAATAGACAGTGGGTACCTTGTGTGCGCAACTCCTCCTACAGTTTTATTCCAATTCTTTTGAAACTTTACAGATGTCTTTATCATGCTTTGAAGATGTGCATGTGGTTTGGAGATAATCCTCAGATTAATTTTTGACACTTTTTTGCAATTTGAACTTAGTCATTTTTCGGGCATTTTGATAATGAAAGTGAATAGACAAAGGGTACCTTGTGTGCGTAACTCCTCCTACAGTTTTATGTGTGCGTAACTCCTCCTACAGTTTTATTCCGATTATTTTGAAACTTTACAGATGTCTTCATCATACTTTGAAGATGTGCATGTGTCCTCAGATTAATTTTTGACACTTTTTTTGCAAATTGAACTTAGTCGTTTTTCGGTATTTTGACAATGAAAGTGAATGGACAGTGGGTGCCTTGTGTGCACAACTCCTCCTTCAGTTTTTAATTCAGATTCTTTTGAAACTTTACAGATGTCTTGATGATGCTTTGAAGATATGCATGTGCATTGGATATAATCCTCAGGTTAATTTTTGACACTTTTTCGCAATTTGAACTTAGTCGTTTTTCAGGCATTTATACAATGAAAGTGAATGGACATTGTGTAACTTGTGTGCAAACTCCTCCCTCAGTTTTATTCTGATTCTTTTCAAACTGTACAGATGTCCTGACCATGATTTGAAGATTTGCATGTGGTTTGAATATAATCCTCAGATTAATGTTTGACACTGTGACATGAAGTAAATGCATGTGATTTGGATATACATTATTGTCAGATATATTTGTGTAACCAAACAATTAAGGCGGGGGACATAAATTCTCTGAATTTGCTTGTTTTTTATTGCATGAGTGGATTTCATTTTTATGCCCCCAACTTCAAAGAAGTTGAGAGGGCATATTGGTTTGGGTCTGTCCGTGCGTGGTGTGAGTCTGTGATGCGTGTGTAACGCTTAGCACTCGGTCAGGAACCGTTAGAGCTAGGATCTTGAAATTTGGTATGTAGTTTGTATATGTAAATTAAGAGGACCTGTATTTTTTCTTTCAGGTAAATTCAAGGGGCTAGGAGTCCATTCTGTAAGAGTTATTTCCCTTTTTAATTCTTGATAGAGGGAATAGATAGTGGGTACCTTGTGTGCGCAACTCCTCCTACAGTTTTATTCTGATTCTCTTGAAACTTTATCGATGTTGAGACTATGCTTTGAAGATATGCATGTGGTTTGGATATAATCCTCAGATTAATTTTTGTCACTTTTTTTGCAATTTGAACTTAGCCATTTTTCGGGCATTTTCACAATGAAAGTGAATGGGCAGTGGGTACCTTGTGTGCGCAACTCCTCCTGCAGTTTCATGCCAATTCATTTAAAACTTAACATGTGTTATGGGCATGGTCTGAAGATTTGCATGTGGTTTGGATATAATTCTTGGATTATTTTTTGTCTTTTTTTTTCACAATTTGAACTTAGTCATTTTTTCGGGCATTTTAGTGAATGGATAGAGGGTACCTTGTGTGCGCAACTCCTCCTACAATTTAATACCGATACTTTTGAAACTTTGCAGACATTGTGACCATGCTTTGAAGATATGCATGTGGTTGGGATATACTCCTCAGATTAATTTTGTCACTTTTTTTACAATTTGAACTTAGTCATTTTTTGGACATTTTTACATCTTGAAAGTGACTTACCAGTTGGGGGCATAGTTTCATAAACACATTTTCTAGTTTAAGGCTCATTTCATAGAGCACATTTTCCCCCTGGTTGTATTCAAACCACAAGTAGTTAATGATGTGGCAATAGTATAATTACGCCAATAATATCTGTCTTGTCTAATCGTGTAGAGCTTTGATTGGACCACAATTACTGTACTTATATATTGATCTGATCTGTTTTACCTTAAACAACTGTTATCTTAAAGCTCAGGCTTGGGATATTATACCTTAAATTATTCGGAACAGGTATGTGTGAGTACATGTAATTAGTTATATTAACAGCCTTGTCATTTTTGTGCCTAAAATAATGTTTTTGTATTTTTGTTTAGATGAAGAAGGCCAAAAATATAAAAATGATATACTGAATGGAAACCTTAATGGTGGCTGCATTTTCATGTGCAGGCTAATTTAGCCCTTTCAGGAGAAAACAAATTTAATGTGTTCAAAAAAGACTCAGATTAGCCTTAGCAAATATCAGAAACATTGTAGTTGTCTCTTTCGCTTTCTTTGTAAGACAACTCGGGCCTGGGCTTTGTCAGTAGCTTGCTTGTCAAACTTGATGCTGGCAGTTGTAAAAGGGAGCACCTGTCATTTTTTTTTTACCTCAGGGTGATTTCAATTTTCTTTCAAAATAATTTTCTTAGGTTATTTCCTTACACATCAACAGGTTTAACCTTTTGTTGGAAAGTTAGTGAAAAAAAAAAGTGAGTATTCTCTTGCTGAAGTACATGTGTGTATAGCTTCTTTATTTCTCAGTTTTAACATTTTTAGTTACAGTAACTGTTGACTTTGTATGCATATCTAATCATAGTCGACAATTTTGTTAAGGTTTTTGTTGTACGTAATTATATTTTTGTCCCAGATCCAGGAGAGCTGTCTATGTTTCAAGAGATATATTATTAAGACTTTTTCCTATAAAAAAAACGATCCACATATAAAAATATTAAACTAAGAGTGTCTAGCTTCGAAAAATAATTTTTTGATTTATAATATGATCCACTGCATAAGAAAACCAGCAAAATGCTTGTGTGAAAACAAAGGCGCAGATCAGCTTCGCAGTTACCGCGAAGCTGAACAGCGCCTTGTTTTGGCAACACGAATAGTACAACCCCTCTTCTACTTATATACAAAATTTCAAGCCTCTAACCATCTTCTGTGACTGTACAGCCCAGTTTGCATCGGACCTGGTCGGAAACCAAATTGTTGGTTTTCTCACGCACAGGCTCATATAACCTGTAATGGAGGCTTGACAGGACGTGTTCTGATTGTTTTGACTGCCATAATTACAGTGGTAAGACTTTGAGAGCACAGGCAATTAAGGATAATCATTAAGTTTTGCTGTCTTAATGGAATTTGCAGCACTTTTAAACTTAACTTTACAGATTGGGAAAACAATGGGTGATCACTTCTGGTAAGACTCTCACTGCTGCATTGCATGAAAATGTATTGCGTAAGGGTGTCATGGTTTCTACATGTATTTATTCTAATTAGCGCACATGCTCCAATTACAGCACACCCTGGTCGTTTCCGGAAAACATGTGCATAAGCACACACTGCTCGACTAGCATATTGGTATTTTACATATAAATACAGTATTAAAACATGAGCTTAACTAATCAAACAGTATTTTGCAATGAATGGTACACTTAAATGACAGCGTCATTGATATTTCTGACATGTTTATCTCAGCAGTTCATGTGTTGTTTTCTTTCGTAGTGTGTGCTTATTGGAATGACATTTAGTTACTATAACTTTCAATGATTTTGTAAAGTTAAGTGCACCGTGCACTTATTAGAAGGAATATGGTCCTTTACTGTAATCAAAATGTTTAAATGTCATTTTATTGCTAACTGTAAACCAATATACATGTATTTTGATAAGCAAAATGTAAACATGTAAATTATATTAAATTGCAGTGAAAAGTACATAGTACAACCTCAGTGCTTTTTTGAGATCCTCTGATAAGACTGTGTTATAAACCATGTAAACTATTATGAGGACATATTGGGGCCGTGGCATGGCTGTTATGCATGCAATGATAATCTGTATTACATGTATAGTGAAGTATGGTGAATCATTGTTTTGAATAGACATTTCTTTCTAAGTGCTTAAGATGATTTACAGGGTTTGAAAGTTCCACTGAAATAACCAACAATAATACATGAGCCGCATCGTGAGAAAACGGGATTATTGCCTATGCGAAAACAAAGGCGCAGATCAGCTTCGCGGTAACCGCGAAGCTGATCAGCGCCTTTGTTTTCGCTACTCGGATAGTACAATTCCTCTTCTGCTTAAATCCGAAATTTCAAGCTTCGAGATCTAGCTCTTTTCTGTGCTTGTACAGGCCGGTTTGTGTCGGACCTGTTCGGAAACCACATTGTTGGTTTTCCCACGAGGCGGCTCATATGTAAATGATAATAAATTGCAGTGAAAGTTACATAGTACAACCTTATTGCAGTGCTTTTTAGCTCGACTGCACGAAGTGCATAGAGCTATTGCAGTCACCCCGGTCGTCCACGTTTCCGTTCCCGTTCCCGTGCGCGTTCCCGTGCGCGTCACACTTGCATTAAAGTTTTCTAGAAGTCCATATCTTGACAACCACTCATCAGAAAGCATTCATACTTGGACCATAGATACCCTGTAGGGTTAGCTTTCATTCCATGGCATCGGGCCCCTGGGTCCAGGCCAGGGGGTGGGGCTGGAGGTTAAAATCTAGAACACCTTCAAAAATGGCAATTCTTGTGTTAAAGTTTTCTAGAAGTCCATATCTTGACAACCACTCATCAGAAAGCATTGATACTTGGGCCATTGACACCCTGTAGGGTCGGCTTTCATTCCATGGCATCAGATCCCTGGGTCCATGCCAGGGGGTGGGGCTAGAGGTTAAAATCTAGAACACCATTAATAATAATGGCTTTTCTGTGATATAGTATTCTAGAAGTCTATATCTTGAAAACTTTTTATCAGAGGGCTTTCATACTCGGACCATAGGTACCCTGTAGGGTTGAGTTTCTTTTCATGGCATCGGGTCTCTCGGTCCATGCCTGGGGGGTGGGGCTGGAGGTTAAAAACTAGAACACTGTAAAAAATAGATGTACTGCTGTGTAACTTTTACAAGGAGCCCATATCTTGACAACAACTTATCATAAAGCATTCATACTTCATACACTTTAGGTACCATGCCATCGGACCTCTGGGTCGGAGTCAGGGGGGTGGGGCTAGAGGTCAAAATCTAGAACTCCCCGAATTTTTTTTCTTTTTATTTCTTAATAGAAACAATTTAGGAAGATGGTTGGTCATTCATCTTTTGACTTTGTGACACTGACTTGTGTGTCATGACGGTAAGGGTCGGTTGACCTACTTTCCATGGTTCAGTGATTTTGCCTTATATCTTGACACTCAATTAGTATATTTTCTTACTTCTTTCAGATTATGAGTGAGTACAACCAGGCCTATGACCCCAATATACTTATAGGTCACTGTGACCTAATTTCACGGTTCAGTGATTTTGCCTTATATCTTGACACTCAATTAGTATATTTTCATACTTTTTTCAGATTATGAGTGAGTATGACCAGACCTTTGACCCCAATATACTTATAGGTCACTGTGACCTAATTTCTTGGTTCAGTGATTTTGCCTTATATCTCGGTTCTCAAATGGTTTATGAACAAACTTCTTTCAAAGTATGTTTGCGTATGACAAGACCTTTGACCCTGAATTAGTCCTAGGTCACTGTGACCTAATTTCACGGTTCAGTGATTCTGCCTTATATCTTGACACTCAATTAGTATATTTTCATACTTTTTTCAGATTATGAGTGAGTATGACCAGACCTTTGACCCCAATATACTTATAGGTCACTGTGACCTAATTTCACGGTTCAGTGATTTTGCTTATATCTCGGTACTCAAATGGTTTATGAACAAACTTCTTTCAAAGTATGCTTGCGTATGACAAGACCTTTGACCCTGAATTAGTCCTAGGTCACTGTGACCTAATTTCATGGTTCAGTGATTTTGCCATACATCTTGACACTCAATTAGAATATTTTCATACTTTTTTCAGATTATGAGTGAGTATGACCAGACCTTTGACCCCAATATACTTATAGGTCACTATGACCTAATTTCACGGTTCAGTGACTTTGCCTTATATCTCTGCACTCAAGTAGTTTATGAACAAACTTCTTTGACACTATGTTTGCGTATGACAAGACCTTTGACCCTAAAGTAGTCCTAGGTCAATATGACCTTATTTCACGGTTCAGTGATTTTCCTTTATATCTCGGCACTCAATTTGTATACAGTAAAGTGGATATGTTTTGCATTTATGCATGTAAAGTTGCTGTGCTATTGTTTAATTGCCGAATGCAATTGGTTAATCATGCGCGGATCCAGAGGGGGGGACCGGGGGTCCGGACCCCCCCCCCTGGAATTTGAAAATTTTACCTAAAAAAAGGTAATTTCGGGATTTTTTGGGGGTTGGACCCCCCCTCGTCTGAGACCATAAATTACCATTTTCGTTGGACCCCCTCTCATGAAAATTTCTGGATCCGCGCATGTTAATTACTTTTATTCTTTGAATGTTGAATGATTTCAGTTCAGGTGTTATAATATGCACCATGTAACCATTGAAATTTCCATGTGTATGCTTCTACTCTGTTCATTAAACTGTCTTTAATCATGTATTTACCCGCACCACATGATCCAAATGTATTTTACACCTTGGGGTATGCTTCTTGTTTCATGAATACTAACCCTGGTGTTTGACCATACACTTACCTGCCAGTATTTTTTTTTATTTCCATGAAAATTGAAACTAATAGTTATAATTTTTGTATTCAATTAGATAAATGTCGTGTAAATGGAAACAAGACAAGTACCTTGAGTGTCCACACTTGTTCTATAATAGTTGCTAAAAGTGATTATCAATTTAGAGAGAATTCCATTTGAAACCTAACAATTCTCACTTACCTTTATCCATTTTTGGGATGAATTTGAAGTGTGGTGGCTCAGTGGCATCAGGAAAACATGTCCGTGTAATATATACCCCCTTGTACCCCATTTTACATAGCAAACCTGAGGTATGCAGGGGTATACCTATTTTTCTTATTTTTGCTCCAAAACATAGATTGTGGGTACTTGTTAGAACTGCCTCGGCGAGGCCATTCTAACTTATACGCACAATCTATGTTTGAGCAAAAATAAGAAAAATAACAAAATTTTTCCACTGAAAATTGAAAAAAATCTCTGTATATTCAATGTATGGGGTGTTTTCGTATTGGTAGATGACTGTACTTTACATCTATCAAAGGGTTTGAACCTAACAGCCACCGTGTGATCACTCATTGAGACTTCCTGGGTTTGAGTCTGAACTTGACTTACTTGCCCATGCAAAATGCAGAGATTTTTTTTTTCAAAAGAAAAATGTAAATTTCATTGAAAAAAAAAAAAAATTGAGTGTTTTTTTAATGTTTTCGCTCAAAACATACATTGTGGGTACACGTTAGAACCGCCTCACTAAGGCGGTTCTAACGAGTACCCACAGTATATGTTTTGGATAAAAAAAAAAAAGAAAATCAGGTATACCTCTGCAAACACCAGTTTTTCTATATAAAAGGGGGTATACATTTCACGGACATGTTTTCCTGATGGATCTCATATAAACAGTTAAGCTGGGTGTGCAATGTGATGAGATAGAGCTTAAGATATTTACTTCAATATTTTCAGGTCCGTGAGCCAGCTATCCAGTATGGTTGATAAACTGTTTGTTCTGTTGTTGATGGTGGTGGTCGTCATCTCTGTCTCCCTGGGGATGAAGGAGGATGTCGCCCACGGGACACCGGTTCACGGCATGAAACACGGTCATCAAGAGTCGCTCAATAAAGACGGATCATGGAATGTGCACTTTGACCATGCTGCTATGTTAGGTAGGTCCAGTAGCATGGTTATGTTTCGAATTTGGACACAAGTACATGGGCTGTTCTGTTTCAGCAAATATTAACTGATTGCTAGCTAAGAACCTTTAAAATTTTGAAGAAAATAAGATAAATGCAAATTTAATAACCAAAATGCTATGAAACAGTGAACATCTGCTGCAAAGTGTGAAAATCGTACAGCAGAGTTTTAAAGGATGAAATAGAAGTTAAAACTGAGATCCTTTAAGTGCAGTGAACTTTAATGAGAAAGGGGATGGGCCATACCGCAGTTTTGGTTACTTAAGCCTTGTCATTGAAAAATACATTTCAATAAAGTTATCTAACAAAGGTCCCAAGATGATAACATGACCTACATGTATGTATATGTTTAATTTTACCATAACAGGTTCTGACAAAGAGGCAGATGAGTTTGATGAGATGGAACCAGAAATGGCTAAACATAAACTGGGCTTACTAGTGAAAAAGATAGATAAAAATCAGGATGGTTTTGTCACTAAAGATGAACTCACAGACTGGATTCTTATGTCATTCAGGTAAATGTCATTCAGGTAATATACATGTATTGATTAGTTTTCTTGATGAAAGGTCCCAGAAACAGCTAAACATAAACTAGGCCTTCTGAGAAATTGATGGACCAAAATCAGGATAATTTTGTCACTAAAAAAAGAGCTCACAGACTGGATTCTTGTCATTCAGGTAATCAGTTAATGCATGAACTTGTAACTGCATTTTATAACAGTTTGAACAAAACAATCTGTTTAGATGCCTTACCACACATAAGCAAAATTCCCTCAATGTAGACTTGCATAGACTTTTCTTTTTTGTTTCATTTGTTGCTTTACATCCCTTTCAACAGCTAATGCCCAGGCATGATCACAGCTGTTGACTGGGGCATAAAGCAATAAATCAAACAAACAAAAAATATTTTTAGCAATTAAATACAGATTTTCGCTTATGTGTGACGAGGCCTTAGATGTCTATGTAGATGGTTTATTAAGAAAGAAAAAAAGGGTCCTACAATGTGTATTTTTACAAAATGATAGTCACATAGCATCTCTGCATGTCTTTGTGTCCATGGAAGTTTTCTCTTCCTCTGGTACATGAGATAGACTATTTCATTGTGGCATTACCTTGGACCTTCCAATTTACCTATTTTTGTGATCCGTCATTTTTAAAAACTACAAAATGAAGGAAAGGTCCCGGTCTTTTGACCCCAGGCTAAATCAACGCACATACTGCATGAGTTTGATACCATTATTGTTTTCTTTTCCAGTCTTCTAGATGAAGAAGAAGCTATGGAGGAGATGAAAGAACTTGATAAAAATCTTGACAAAAAACTCCACTGGGGCGAGTACCTACAGGCTCACTTTGAAGTTAACGAAGACGATATCAAAGACTTCAGATATAAGGATAATAAGGAAAACCAAGAACTTATGAGGGTATGTAATTTTTTTTTTTGATTCAGTTTAACGTACCATTCAAGATTATTTCAGCTCATATGAGACGGGCCAATCAGTAGGTGGGGCGAAAACGGGAGAACCCCGAGAAAAACCACCTGATACACCCGCAAGCAGAACTTGGCTTGTCTCACATGTGGCCAGAGCGGGGCTCGAACCCACACCAGACACAGCGGTGAGATGATCGAATGGTTAAGTGCGATAATGAAATATCAGCGCTCTTAACCACTCGGCCACGGGGGCCGCTGAGAGAAAATGTTTCTGAGAGCACTGTGGTCAAGTGGTAAAGTGTATCAATTATTGGTCTTTGAACTAGTATCATTCCAGATTGAGAGGTCCTAGGCTCACCGGTCAAGATACAAGAAAACAGTTACTTTAACATTTGAGCCACCCCCATGGGAAAACCAACAATCTGCATAGGCGAAAACAAAGGCGCAGATCAGCTTCGCGGTAACCGCGAAGCTGATCAACGCCTTTGTTTTCGCTACACGGATAGTACAATCCCTCTACTTCCTAAAACGAAATTTCATGCTTCTAGCTGTCTTCTGTGATTGTACAGCCTGATTTGTGTCTGACCTGTTCAAAAACCACATTGTTGGTTTTCCCACGAGACAACTCATTTGATATGATAAAGTCAAAGAAGCTGATTATGGCTAGAGAAGAATGTGGTGGGTCAGTTTTGGAGTGTTGTAGTAGGGATAACCAAAGGAGCCGCCTCGTGGGAATACCAACAATGTGGTTTTCGAACAGGCCTGATGCAAACCGGCCTGTACAGCTACAGCAGCAGGCTAGAAGCTTGAAATTTTGGATTTAGGAAGATGAGGAAGTGTACTATCTGTGTAACGAAAACAAAGGCGCTGATCAGCTTCGCGCTTACCGCGAAGCTGATCTGCGCCTTTGTTTTAGCATATGCAGATTGTTGGTTTTCTCCTGAGACGGCTCAAAGATTGTGTAGTGCTCTTGTGCAAGACAGTTTAAGCTTCCAGTGGCACTTGTTATGCTCACTGGAGGTAATGACTCCCATCACGGCATGATTGAAAAGTTGTTGACTTGTGTATTAAACCACAAAACAAAAAATATGTAAAAAAGCAACTACATGTATGATTAAAGCTTCCCCGTCTTTTATCTTTCTCTCAGCAAGTAGATGAAGAAGAGAAAAAGTTCTCGGAGGCCGACCAGGACAAGAACGGTTACCTTGACCAGAAAGAGTATACGGCCTTTTATCATCCTCACAGCTTCGCTCATATGCACAAGTTTGAGCTGGACAGAACTATGCTGGATCATGATAAGAACAAGGACGGGAAAATATCATTGGAGGAATTTTTGGAGGATGGTGGGTATTGTAGTTGTTGATTTTTTAGCAGTTGGATTTGAAGCCAGTCTTGCAGACCGCTTTTATGGAACACACCTTGGGCCAGTTGTTCAAAACTTTGTTAGCTTAAAGCTAACAAAGTTTTGAATAACGTCATTGTTAAGATCTCAATTTGTTAAGTAATTGCCGACTACATGAGCAAATTTTTACACTGTTATTTTTTGTTGATAAAATGTGAGAATCCTTTGCATTGCAAAGGATTCTCACATTTTATCAACGAAAAATAACAGTGTACATGTAATATTCATGTTTCAAATTTTAACGAATCATTAACTAACAACATCATTAATTTTGAACAACTTGGCCCTGATTATAACAGTTTGCAGTCCTTTATCTTTGCTGTATAATTTTCTGGTAGGACATATACAGACAGCCCTCTCCTTTGTGCACATTGTTTGCATTAAGTGAAGATTAATAAGATCTGCAATTTTCCGTTAAAACAAATTAAATGGACTTTAGAGAAGTCATAGATATAACGGTACTGGTGTGTTATGATATTGATGGTCATGGTCATTTAATGGTAGAGCACAGGATTTTGGATTAAGACATCTAGGGTTGTGTCCTTAAGACTTTTACTGTTTCTGGCGTGATTGAGACAATCTTGAAAAAATAAATCAAAAACATTAAATGAGCCGCTGCATAAGAAAACCAACAATCTGCATATACGAAAACAAAGACGCAGATCAGCTTCGCGAAAACCACGGAGCTGATAGCGCCTTTGTTATTGCTACATGGATAGTCCAATCCCTCTTCTTCCTTAACTGAAATTTAAAGCTTTTAGCTATCTTCTCTGACTGTTCAGGCTGGTTTGTGTCGGACCTGGTCGGAACCCGAATTGTTGGTTTAATCATGCACAGGCTTATTTATTTCTTAC
Organism: Rugalucina vietnamica; assembly: GCA_964017185.1. Taxonomy (NCBI): domain Eukaryota; kingdom Metazoa; phylum Mollusca; class Bivalvia; order Lucinida; family Lucinidae; genus Rugalucina; species Rugalucina vietnamica. The sequence goes on along the minus strand of OZ024873.1, from coordinate 74,168,349 downwards.
CTGTTTCAGCTGGTGGTAACCCAGAATGGGTAGCCACCGAGAAAGACAGATTCCACAACGACTATGACAAAAACAAAGATGGCTTCCTTGACTATGAGGAAATCAGGGCCTGGGTTCTGACCGACAACTCAGAGGAGGCGCGGGACGAGGCGGACCACCTGTTTGAGGAAGTGGACGACAACCACGATGGCAAACTGTCTCATGAAGAAATCCTAGATCATACTTCAGAATTAGTGGGAAGTTCAGCCACAGACTATGGTAGACATTTGCATTATGTCCGGCATATGGATGAATTATAATATTTGCTGTTTTAGGATAGTGTTTTTTAAAAATTGATAATTTATCCTTTTTCCTTACCAAACACTGGTTATCACATGACAACCAACGCGACTGAGTACAACCAACAGATGAAATCGATGAGGCTGCATGAGGCAAATATCTGTACTAATATGGGGACAACTTTCTATGCCTCAAAATGATTTATGGCAAGTTGTTCCCAACTGGTATTGTCCCTTATTGATTACATCTGTGTTGGTTACTCTCAGTTTAATTGGTTGTCTCTTGATTACTTGTGTGTTCTATCAAATTTTCAAAAAAATATTTTTTTTCTTTTTCTTCAAGTAGTACCATTTTTCCTTTGATGATATTACTAAATGCATGCATTGTTATACACACAAGTACTTACAGATATGTGCCGTAAACCCAAATTTTGATCGGCAATGTGGTGGTCTGGTGGCAGGATGTAGGTTCCAAATCCTTAGGTCCTGGTCATGAAACCTACCCAGGTTTGTGTCTTTGAGCAGGATTCGTTCACTCCCCAGTAGTTCTGATTTAGTACACAGGAGGCTCTAACTAGATATGACTAAAAGTTGTTGACATGGGCATAAATCACTTGTACATAGTCACATCAAACAGACATTTTGTTTGTATGTATTGAGGTTTTACATTCCAGTCATGTCTGGAAGGAGCCAACACTTCCTGGGTATTAACCAGTGCTGTGGGGAGTAAATGTGTTTAATGTGTCTTGCTCATGGACACAACACGGTACCCCGTGTGGGGATCAAACCCAGGACCTCTTGAATTGGAGTCTGATGCTCTACCAACAGGCCATGCGGCTTCCCTCAAACAGACATTTGAGGTATTTTCATGGAAAAGAGGTTGCATAACATGCATATTGAGTGAAATACGACAAGCACTCAGCTGTTTTGTTGTTGACTTAATGCATGAACTGTAAACAGTGGTTGTAATTTGCACATGTGATAGCTGGACACTAGCCGATAGCTTGGGCTTGTGAATTATTTCAGATTTTATTACTAACTATACATGTTGGGCTAGTGGAAGATTTAGCTACTTTATTAAAGTATAAAGAATATAGTGAAGAAAAATACTATCAAATTTGGATGACTTAGTTTAAAACCAACAAACTAGAGCTTGCAAATGTTTTATTGGGTGCACTGGATAATATACTTGATGATCATTTGCTTATACATTTTGTTTAGATTTGTTTGTAACAGATATTTTTAGAAAAAAAATGGGCATGCTATTAAAAACTGTTTGAGAAATGTTGAAACCAATTGGCATAAAATGGTGTAGATCAGTAGCTGCTATTGGATTACTCTGTGCTGCGGCTTTGATGTTTCATTTTATTTATACCCTAAATTAATGTCTTCAATTTAGTTTATCATTGAATTGAAAACCAGGGCCCTGTTGCATGAACTTAAGCTGTCATTAAACCCTAAGCTGCAATTAAGTTCAAGGACTCGAGTAGTAAAGATGACATTAGTTTTCTGCTGGATAAAACAATTTTAAAGTACCTCCGGAGCTACAGTAGCTAATGACAGCTTTAAGAATGCACTATGTTGATTTTCATAGACAAAAATGCAGCAGGAATAAAGCTGCCATTCAGTTAACTGGGACTTTAACCTGCAATTAAGAGCTAATAGAGTTTTATGCAACAGGGCCCAGTGATTTATCCATCGTAACCACCTATACAATTATTGCTGATCTAGCTAGAATTAGCAATGTTAAAAAACTGGGCCCAGTTGTTCAAAATTTCGTTAGCTTAACGTCATTAAGACAACTCGTTAAGTAAATGCGGACTACATAAGCAAATACACTGTTATTTTTTGTTGATAAAATATGAGAATCCTTTGCATTGCAATGCAAAGGATTCTCACATTTTATCAACAAAAAATAATGTATTTGTTATATTGCCATTTCAATAATGCACAACACCAACACGAATAAATGTCCAGATTTATTTAACCCAACGTTTATTTAACCCAACATTTTTTTTTTTTTTTTTTTTTTTTTTTTATATTGCCATTTGAAATTTTAACGAATTGTTAACTAACGACATCATTAATTTTGAACAACTGGCCCCTGGTTTACTAGATTCATGTTTAATTAAATGCTAAAGCATTAATTGAAAGCTAGAAAATATTCATTGCGTCATCAAATGAAACGTATTTAGACACAGGATTGGTGTATATTTACATTAACCATGTTTTGCGTAGCAGTAGCCTAATTTAGACACAAAGTGTAGATGATAGGTGCTCATCAGAAGCATTTATTTATGTTGTATTCAATAGACACTACTTTTGTTTTATCAATTTTCACTTCAAATATTATTAAATTTAATTAGGCTGCTGGTATTCAACATTGAAAAGTGATAAAATCATTAGTCATTTGTTACAGTCATGCATACTGCTATGTTTGCATTTGTTTTCTGTCCACCATATTGTTTCACTATGAGATTTTTCATATGCAGTTTAATTCATTTGTTGAATTCCGTGTTTGTGCAATAGTTGTAAAATAGTCAACACAACTTCATCTAAATGTTGTTTCATCATAGCAATAATCATGACAAAGAAAATTTGCTACGGTATGACGTGACAATGTAACCAATTGAATACTCAGTTAAGCCTGGGCATCATTCATGTCTCATCCGAATCTAAGCTGTATCTGTCAGAAGTTGAAGATTAGTACACAAGTCAAGATTGAGATTAGACAGATCATCAGGAAAACATGTCCGTGTATAGTTTACCCCCTCAAACCCCACTTTTATATAGTAAAACTGGGGTATGCAGGGGTATACCTATTTTTCTTATTTTTGCTCTAAAACATAGATTGTGGGTACTTGTTAGCCGAGGCGGTTCTAACGTGTACCCACAATCTATGTTTTGAGCAAAAATAAGAAAAATATCTAAGATTTTCCAATGAAATTATCATTTTTTCTTCTTAAAAAATTCTCTGTTTATTGCATGGGCAAGTTTTCGTAATGTCCATGTTCAATCATAGCACACTCATTGGTGTAGATGCATGTACCATTTATTTGGGTTGTGCAGAGCATTCAAACAAAACTGAAAAAGAACAAATTCCTTCCTTTTTTGAACTGTTGTTTTTAGTGTTAGTTATCTAAACCATTTGTAGCTATCGTATTGTAGATTTAAAAAACCTAACCTTTGACTTCAGTGTCAAAAGAAATACGTAGAGTACATGTATTAAGTATGATTTAGTCACAAAATTGCATTTGAAGACAATCTGTAATCTTTAACAAGATGTAAAATGATATCATTTTATTCCGTATAGATGTTAGATTTTCATGTTATTTTCTGGTTCTTGAGAATGCAAGAAATGAAAATTAGCCAACTCATGAACCGAGAAAATTGATAGAAAGGCATTACATGTATAATTTGAGCCTTCATATGAGAAAACAAACAATTTGGGTTCTGACCAGGTCCGACACAAACCGGACTGTACAGTCACAGAAGATGATTAGAGGTTTGAAATTTTGTATTTAAGTAGACGAGGGATTGTACTATCCATGTAGCGAGAACAAAGGTGCTGATCAGCTTCGCGGTTACTGCGAAGCTGATCTGCGCCTTTGTTTTCGCCTATGCACAGATTGTTGGTTTTTCCATGTGGTTGATCATTTTAATTCTTCATTATGTAATATATGAATATTCTGTGAGAGTTGAGACACAACAAAACCTACAAATACAAGACAATGAGCAGTTAACCCCTTGAACAACAAATCATGTCTAGGTTTGCATTAGTGATGGCCCTGAGCTTCTATCTGCAGACAGTTAAATTGATTTTCTATCCCCTTTGTGCAAATTTTAGAACATTGTTGAAGTTTAGTTTTCTAAGATATTTTGAAGATAGGTGAGGTGGCACATACACATTCTGGTTGCATTCACCATTTTTTGCATTATATATTGGTTCCCAGCTCACCTTTTTTGCATTATCTGCTGGTTCCCAGCTCACCAAAAATCAATATTTGAATTACAGGTAACCAAAACCATCCTGACCTGTTTTTCCATTGATTATTTCTAAGCTGGAAACCAGCCGATATAATGTCTGCTAAAACTCTCATAAAATTGGAGGGGATATTCCAACGAGCATAGCTGTTGAGTGGGACATTTTACAACTACATGTACTGCTTGTTGTGAATGTTATTTTGTAGGTTTTGTTGTATGATAGATTGTTCTGAATGTCTGGTACATGCTTGAATGTGTCTGGTTCATGATATGCTTCATTATCATAAATCAAATAAAAACAAAAAGCAGATTTTACTTGGTTTTCACTTGCTTCCAGTTATTCATTAGGGCCCAGTTGTTTAAAATTAACGACATCGTTAGTTAAAGATTTGTTAAAATTTCAAATATGAATATTACAAATACACCGTTATTTTTGTTTGTAAAATGTGAGAATCCTTTGCAATGCTACCTTCCTGGGAAAGGGCTAGTCATACCTGCTTTTTGTCTAATATATGTGGTGTCTTATGTAATTTTATGCTGTTAACACACGAGCTGCTTCATGTTTGATCGAGTCTCTATGTTTGAGAGTAACAAGGACTACCATGAAATCTTGGTTGAGTTTGACCTGTGAACAAAATGCTACTTTTGGCTGAGGAATTATCTGCCCTTGAGTGTCAGAAAATTCATTACTTAGTGTGCTACTGATTATTCTAAACATGTTGGTTCTCAGGTGAGCGACCATTACTTTTGGGCTTCTTTGTTTAACCTTTTGTTACTATAACTGATTTGTTATTATCTGCACACTTCCAATGAATATAAATTACAACACATGTTAACTGATATAAATGAATAAAAAAAAAAAAAAAAAAAAAAAGAAACAGCATACTTAGATTATAAGTTCGACAATGTGGTTGTATTATAAAGTGGTCTTCTTATTGGTGATTTACAGATTTTGCCTTATTTCCAGTGACCAGTATATGAACACTTCTGATTCTAAGCATGCCATGTATGGGGTGCCGTTTTACTATTTATTCGTTTTTAATGGATATCCATTATCCATTTATGGATATCCATAATTCATTTATGGATATTCTAAATTGAATTAAGGATATCCTAAAATAATTATAGATATCCTAAATTATATAAGAACATTCATAAATGAATTATGGATATCCAAAAATGAATATAGGATATCCATAAATGAATTTAGGATATCCATGAATACATTTAAGTATATCCTTAAATACATTTTTGGATATACAAAAATCATACTGAATTAAGGATATCCATCATTTGATTCTAGGATATCATAAATCTGAATCATGGATATTCTTAAATCAGCTTATTTACGGATACCCATCAATGTATTTATGGATATCCAAAAATAGTCTTGAATTTAGGATATCCATAATTCGGATTAAGGATATCCATAATTCGAATTTAGGATATCCACAAATAGGCTGATTTAAGGATATCCATAATTCGATTTAAGGATATCCTAAAATCATTTCTGAAAATTTTCCCTATTTTTTATACAATTGTAATTTAAGGATATCCTTAAATGAATTATGGATATCTCAAAATACAACCCTATTTTAGGATATCTATAAATCGATTTAAGGATATCCATAATTCGAATTATGGATATCCAATATTCATCCTATTTATGGATATCTTTAAATCAAATTATGGATATCCTTAAATAAGGTTGTATTTTAGGATATCCATAATTCATTTAAGGATATTCTAAAATCAATTTAAGGATATCCATAATTCAGCCGAATGAAGGATATCCATAAATTGATTTAAGGATATCCTAAAACGATTTATGGATATCCTAAAATGAATTATGGATATCCATTAATAGAGAATAAATAGTTCAATGGCACCCCATAGTCTTTAAATCGAATCCTTGAATCGAATTATGGATATCCAAAAATAGGATTGTATTTTAGGATATCCATGATTATACCCCCGGCATTTATGCCAACGGGGTATATAGTTTTCGTCTTTTCGTTTGTCCGTTCGTATGTCTGTCGTTCGTTTGTTCGTTCGTTAGTTACGTAGAATTTGCGTCAAAGTTTTGGTTAAAGTTTCTCTAGTGATGTATATCTCATACACCAATGGTCAGAAACCATTCATGTTTGGACTATGGGTGCCCTTTAGGGTTTGCTTTGTTTCCATAACTTCAGACCCCAGGGTCCATGCCCGGGGGTTGGGCTAGAGATCAAAATCTAGGTCAACTTTAAATTGTGTCAAAGTTTTGGTTAAAGTTTCTCTAGTGAAGTATATAACATAGTCAATGCCGACCTCTCTGCCCCCACAACTATGCTACAAGTATATCTCATACACCAGTGGTTAGAAACCATTCATGTTTGGACTATAGGTACCCTATAGGGTTTGCTTTGTTTTCATAACTTTGGGCCCCAGGGTCCATGCTCGGGGGTGGGGCTAGAGATCATAATCTTGGTCACCTTTAAATTGCGTCAAAGTTTTGGTTAAAGTTTCTCTAGTGGTGTATATCTCATACACCAATAGTCAGAAATCATTCATATTTAGACACTAGGTACCCTATAGGGTTTGCTTTGTTTCCATGACTTCAGACCCCAGGGTGCTTGCCTGGGGGTGGGGCTAGAGTTGAAAATCTAGGTCACCTTTAAGATAAGCTATTTAGTGTATTTTTTTTTATTTTCTTAGTCCATATCTTAACAAACACTCATAAGAATGTATTCCTATTTGGATCATATATACCCTGTAGGGTTGATTTTTATTTCATGGCACCACACTCTAGGGATGGGGCTAGAGGTCAAAATCTAGGACACCTTTGTATTATTAGCACGGCGCATCAGCGACGTGCTTACTTTGGTGGTTTTTAAATTGTTCCTGTGTCTTTGAAGTACTGATTTTTCCTTCCGATCTTTGAATGTTTGTTTTAATAGGCTAATAACCCTCCAGATAAACGTATTTTAATAAACGTTTGGTAAAGTCGTTCAAAGAATTAGAATGCTAATAATTGTAGTATATATATATAGCAATTATCAGTATTTTCGTCCTTTTTATTCGTTTTATTGTTCGGATTCGAAAGCATTTTCCTTTCAGCTTTTTTTGTTCCAAAAATTCAATGCGGATGTCACACTACTTCCAAAATTAATGCAGGCGGCACACTATCCCAAAATTCAATGCGGATGTCTACCCCACAAATTGACACCAGCTCAACCCATACAAGTTTGTGCAAATTCATATGGCTTTAGTTTATTAACGCATAATGAGGTCAGGATCTATTTCTTTTTAAATACACTGCTTTTTTCATCATGGTAGTATACACATTAGCTTAGTATAGTAGCCTATATTACCGCGGGTTCGCCGTTACCACGGCATCAGAAGACTTAATAAAACTATGCAATTTATCTGAATTTACAGAATATATTCTGTTGATTTATTGCATTGCCCACTGTACAAGATTGGCGACTTATGAAATGCCCATCCTTGATTTTTTTTAGCTCATGATTCAGGCATAGTAACGTTTTCAGATATGCTTTCTGGACAATTTGTTACTTGAAAATGCCTGTTCTTATAAATGTTGAACGTTTGAGATAGGCGCCCCGACTGTGCTGACCTTTGTTTAAATGAACTCCGCGGTAATATAGGAAGCAAAATTTTAGCGACCTTGAATAACATGCAGCGGCAATCACGTGCCTACAAACTGAAGCCGACGAAAAAAAAAATTCTTTAAAAATAACGCGGAAGTGATATGACTATTTATTTTTAGAATTGTAGGTAATTTTGTTTAATTTTGCCCATCATACGCATCACTAGTACCGCGGTAAGCCAGTCAACCAGTGTACATACAAATGTTTTACAAGTCAGTATACAAGGTTTTGATCATGGTACATGTAGTTTATAGATCAGCTAGCTAACACTTCGATACCTCGTTTACTCCATTCACAGTCGGTGTGGAGGGAGGTACCACGGAAGGAGGATCGATTTCTTTTTAAATACATTGCTTTTTTATCATGGTAGTGTACGCATCAGTTTAGTATAGTAACATTGAATCTCGGACGCAGTAAACTCCAGACAGGTAACTACAGTGTATGCCTGGTGTTTATTGGAAAAATGGTGTCTCGGCTAGGTTGAAAAACTTGAAATGACAAAGGATACGCAAAGTTTAAAGACTCATTATTAAATTACTATTAGTATTTTAGGTCCGAGATTGGCTGTACGTACAAATGTTTTACAAGACAGTATACCCGGTTATCATATTGAAATTTTACCCTTTTTATCCGCTTCATGAAAATTTAAGAATACATTGCATGATCAATTCGCAATTTAATGAATTGTATGGAGTGCTAGTTTTGAAGGCATTTTAGAAAACAAGTGTGATATCTGACATGTGATATATTGAGCAAACTTGGTACTTTGGTATGAATTTCTGGTTTTTATCTTTTTTTTATCTTCATATACTGAGTCGATCAATTTCTGATCATCATCTCAGGTGTTGGGTGGGTAGCTAAATTTTGAATTTAGCAAGTTGGGTACGTGATAACGCGTTTTTTGTTTCAACATTTTATAATTTTGCATTTGTCTCGGACCTAAAATATATAGGGTCCGTGATTTGTGTACATGTAAAGTAAAGGGGTCAAGGTACCTAAATCGTATATCCTAACTCATAAAAATCCATAAAATCATTGACAAATACGAGATATGTAGTCACACAGGCATGGACCCACCGAAAAACAGGAAGTGTGATCAGGTGTACGCGTAAGAGTGAGCATCACCTGCCCATTATAATGCACCCGCCATGTCCATATGACTGATTACAAAGCCGAGAAATGAATATCTGGTAAGAAATGAATGTCCGGTAATTGAAAGCCGTATTATTTATTGGCAATTGGCATCAGGTCAGACACAAGTTTAGATGCGGCCACACTGTAGGATTCCGGGACATCTCGGCCCATAACAAACTCGGCCCATGACAAAGTCGGCCCTTGACAAACTCGGCCCATGACAAACTCGGCCACCAAATCTAGGACCATACCAACTCGGCCTATACCAACTCGGCCCCTATCTACTAGATACCGTGGGCTATGACAACCTCATTGCTGAGTATTATTATATAGGAAGTTATAAACATTGATTTGATAGAAAATATCATTTTTAGTATTAGTATGTTTGAAGATGACGCATATTAGCAACTCAAGGCTGTTTTCCAATCCATATTCTCAATGAATGGTGATTGGTATTAAGATTTGTAGCCTTAACAAACAATTTCAAGTACATGTAATGCAGAGTTTGCCATTACGCGGAGTTTATTATCGATGACGGGCATAGTTGAAAGAAAGAAAAAAGAAAGAAGGAAAGAAAGAAAGAAATGAACACAAGAGAATGGTCATTGTCAATGTTTTGTCACACCTGACCAGTAATTGGGCAATGGCAATATTTGTTTGGATGAAGAACTCAGTCAATTATAATAAACAAACAATTAGTGAACAAATCAATATAATTATCACAGTTCAGTCTACATGTAGCATATTAATTAAAAGATAATTGGTATACTTACATGACTTAAATTGTTAAAATTATTAATTAAATGATAAAACTATTATTTATACCTTATCGTGTGTTCTTTTTTATTTTTACCTTCTTACTTTTGTTCAATACGTCTTGTCTTATAGAATCATGGTGAAAACTTTATTTTCTGTCATATTAAAGAGATAAGTTCACCGATGTCTATAACGTTTTTGTCGGCTATGCGTTTTAGGAAACACGATTTTCAAACATATATGTATCTGGTCGTAATAGAAAAAAAATCCAATTACACTGTTAATAAAAATTTTCTCACGTTTTAAAATAAAAACATGACTCTTTTTTAATGTCCTCGAATGCTTCTCAAATAAAAATACCACTTTTTTACAATAAGAGTTTATAATATATACTCTTTATTTCCTCTTTGCTATGTACAGCTATATATTTACCAACTCCTTTAATCATACTATAAAATTCATATTGTATCAGCATTATAAATAGAGGCCGAGTTGGCTATGGGCCGAGTTTGTCATGGGCCGAGTTTGTATGGGCCGAGTTTGTTATGGGCCGAGTTTGTCATGGGCCGAGTTTGTTATGGGCCGAGTTGTCCAGTTACCCACTGTAGGGATGAACGAGATCATGATGTCTCCCATAGAACTTTTTAAGAGTTGACCCAAGCTTCGCCCTGCGATATCCTTGTGACAACAATTTACTGGTGAGTAACTTCCCCCTATCAACAAAGTTTTCGTAGTTATAGCAAGCTCTAGCATAGCGAACTAGCTGAGAGACAAGTGTTGGTTTTACCAAATAAACGTCAATTAATCTATCAATTACACAGCATAGCTGATCGGCTCGGTGTCGGACCGAATGGACCCTGAGCGATATTATTAATTTTGAATAGTGTGACAGCAGCATAACGAAAAGCGCGCCAAACAAAGCTCCGCCTACTAGCACGGTGGTTCCCGTCATCGCATGGATTGTAAGATATGAGAACCGGAGAGAAGCGGGATTCCAGGTAACTACGCATCACCATTTTGTATTTTTGACACCACAAGACAAGTTGAAGATTCTTAGATTGCAAATTCACAAATTCACTATCGATACAGGTTTGTGTGTTTGATAAACTTAAAAGAGATAATCCTGATAATCATCGTTGCGCATTGTATCGAGACGTACGACTGTTTACAACATGCCTCTTGTGAGATCGGTGCAAGGAAACATTCATCAAGGTGCTGTATCAGCGGATCATTTGGAACTCAGTGTACAGCAATTGCTTTAATTGCTTTGATATTTGCGTCTTTTAAAGTTGAAATTAATACATGGGCCCCACAGCATCTTGATACAATAATTTTTGAAGGAGATACATTGTACGGTAGATTTATAAATGAAAGATTCAATGGTGATACAAGCAGATATTTAAGTCACAATATTTACATTTTTATTGCAATCGCCCTAGATGAAAGTATCTTTCTTGATGTTCTTCATTTCCCAATGAAAAACATTAAGTCACGTGGTCTAGAGGCCACACCTATGGGCGGACTAACGTCAAAACTCATCCAGTGACGTTTGTTTACTCTTGTTCACGTGACGTTGGCCGCGTATCGCCATGACGTTAGGCGCGAAAATTTGACGTTTTGGCTGTTCCAAAATTACGTTAAGTCGGATTTAATGTCAGATAACATGAAAATGAACGGTGATATGCGCAATTTAAAATCTGATACTTGACTGATAATATAAAATGTAAATATAAGTATTGAAATTCAGATTTTAGCTTTCACTGGATGATGAAAAACATTAGCTGTTTTAATGTCTCCGAGAAGCCCTTCGGGCTTCACAGACATTAAAACAGCCTAATGTTTTTCATCATCCAGTGAAAGCTAAAAATCTGAATTTCAATCCTTAAATGAATTACCAGCACAATTCACTGCTTTCGGGGAGGTATACCATCAACGTTTGGTGGAAACTTTATTTGGTGCTGTTAATGATCAAGCAGCAGTTTCTGCGGCTGGTGCAGTTTCTTTACAAAATGCATTGTCTATAGCTTTAAACATTTCTCCGCAATTATGTCCCCCCAACCGAAGGTGGGGGACATATTGTTTTTGGTGCGGTTCCCGTCGGCGTCGGCGTCGGCGTCGGCGTCGGCGTCCGCGTCGGCGTCCGCGTCCGCGTAGCTTCTTTCTTACGCGATATCTTTTGAACCAGTGGATGGATTTTGACCAAACTTGCATAGATACATGGTTGGGAGGGGGGAAAGAGTTGATTAGATTTTGGTGACCTTGACCTCATTTTCAAGGTCACCAGCCCATGAAAACTGATCAAATTAGGTTTTCTGACGCGATATCTTCTGAACAAATGAATGGATTTTGAGCAAACTTGCACAAGAGCATTGTTGGGAGGAGGCTCAGAGTTGATTAGATTTTGGTGACCTTGACCTAATTTTCAAGGTCACCAGCCTATGAAAACTGATCAAATTAGGTTTTCCGACGCGATATCTTCTGAACAAATGAATGGATTTTGACTAAACTTGCACAAGGGCATTGTTGGGAGGAGGCTCAGAGTTGATTAGATTTCGGTGACCTTGACCTAATTTTCAAGGTCACGAGTCCATAAAAACTGTTGAAATTAGTCTTTCCAATGCAATATCTTGTAAACCTATTGATGGATTTTGACCAAACTTGCACAGAAGCATTGTTGGGAGGAGGCTCAGAGTTGATTAGATTTTGGTGACCTTGACCGAATTTTCAAGGTCACGAGTCCATAAAAAATGTTGAAATTAGTCTTTCCAACGCGATAACTTGTAAACCAATAGATGGATTTTGACCAAACTTGCACAGAAGCATTGTTGCAAGAAGGCTCAGAGTTGATTAGATTTTGGTGACCTTGATCTAATTTTCAAGGTCACGAGTCCATAAAAAATGTTGAAATTAGTCTTTCCAATGCAGTATCTTGTAAACCAATCAATGGATTTTGACCAAACTTGCACAGAAGCATTGTTGGGAGGAGGCTCAGAGTTGATTATATTTTGGTGACCTTGACCTAATAATCAAGGTCACAAGTCCATAAAAAATGTTAAAATTAGTCTTTCCAACGCGATAACTTGTAAACGAATGGATGGATTTTGACCAAACTTGTACAGAAGCATTGTTGCGAGAAGGCGCAGAGTTGGCTAGATTTTGGTGACCTTGACCTAATTTTCAAGGTCACAAGTCCATAAAAAATGTTGAAATTAGTCTTTCCAATGCAGTATCTTGTAAATCAATTGATGGATTTTGACCAAACTTGCACAGAAGCATTGTTGGGAGGAGGCTCAGAGTTGATTAGATTTTGGTGATCTTGACCTAATTTTCAAGGTCACGAGTCCATAAAAAATGTTGAAATTAATCTTTCCAACTCGATAACTTGTAAACCAATTGATGGATTTTGACCAAACTTGCACAGAAGCATTGTTGCGAGAAGGCTCAGAGTTGATTAGATTTCGGTGACCTTGACCTAATTTTCAAGGTCACGAGTCCATAAAAAATGTTGAAATTAGTCTTTTCACTGCAATATCTTGTAAACCAGTTGATGGATTTGACCAAACTTGCACAGAAGCATTGTTTGGAGGAGGCTCAAAGTTGATTAGATTTTGATGACCTTGACCTAATTTCCAAGGTCACGGGTCCATAAAAACTGTTGAAATTAGTTTTTCCGATACGATATCTTGTAAACTAATTGATGGATTTTGACCAAACTTGCTCAGAAGCATTGTTGTGAGGAGGTTCAGAGTTTATAAGAATTTGGTGATTGTGACCCAATTTTAGACAGGGTCCAAAACAAGTTTAAACTATCACACCTTACATGGTGTCTTCCCTAGAAAAACTTCATATCACAAGGTAACTACACTTCAATTACTAAACGGTTGGGGGGACATAGTTTTCCTCAGAAAACATTGTTTTAATTAATAGGTACATTTGGAGAATCCTCAGTAGCTATTTTCAGCCACAGAACATTTTTCTATCTTTTTGATTCTCATTCTCGAAATAGTATGGGCTATGTTGATCCCTCAGGTTCCAGTGCATTATTAACCTTTGATTCTGTGAATAGTTTGACAGAATATTTACATACAATGTATTTTGGTCAGATTTTCAATTTATCTCCAGTTGAAATACATTGTGCAATAGAGCCTGACACACCAGTTACTAGTTTGAATAGCATTAATTCTTTTGTAAATGAATCATATATTAATGCTGCTGAATCTGTTGACTCTATGTTTGTTGACACTGATGAAACTGTGCCACACGCTGACCAAAGTACAATAAAAACATCAAGCATTAGCAGTGATGATGCATCCACTGATCTACAATTTTTCAGCATTCACATTATCATACATATCATGCATATGAAGGGAGTGTTCCAAAAGGAAAAGGATTTTAAAAAAAAGCAAAACGCCAATCTAAAGATGCTAATAGTGTTGGACAATATTCTGTCATTGATTCTAATGATGTACATGCATCTGAATCCAGACATTTGGTAATTAGCAGTACTAATTTACAAAATAGCATTAGCAGAGGCTGTAATCTCTCCAGGGGTGTCAAACATTGGAGGAAAAATTTTGCAGGTTTGTGAACATACAGAATGACTACCAAGTGATCAAGATAAAAAGTTTGAGTAATGAACAAATCTTGTAAGTTTAGCTCAGCAGCAATTAAAATATGTAAGTAAGTAAGTAAGTAAAGACTTTATTTTGTTAGGGTGACAACATTTAGCATAAACATAAATTACATATTAGTGGTGAAACGATTAATCGCGATGCATCGAAAACCGAGTTGTCTGCTATTGATTCAATTCACGATTCAGGCACGAAGCGTTTCGGTTCAGTTCGGCAATTGGCAAAGTGATGTCTTTTAATCAGCTAATCTTGGGGCGATGTATTTTACATCTGACCGCTATAAATTCGTACCAATGAAACGCGCGATTTGATTGGTCTATTGCTTCATACCAGCCAATCAACATCACCGTATTGTTTTCTGTTCGTTTACCAGGCCAAGATGGATGCGCCTTGTAAGAATGTGAAACTCCGCGATCCGCCATCGCATTTGGAATGTGTGGAAACACTGGATTTAGGGGCGAATCTAAAGACACTGATGCCGTATTTGTTTCACAGACATTTACAAATATATTGCTCTTAATTGATGGTGATTGGTGACTTTCAGATTGTTCTTGAATAAAATTTTACACTGAAAGTTTATTGGAATCGAATCGAAAATAACCGAATCGAGTTATATTTAATCGAATCGAACCGAATCGAGGCTCCAGTGAATCGTTTCAGCCCTATTACATATGCATCAGCTAATCTTCCATGTACTGAGTTCCCTTAATTTTTTAGCAAATCGTTTCTAGCTATAGAATGAGTGTTGTCAAGCCGGTCTCATAGATCAACAGTGGTCGTTTTGTTAACAATATTAGGCACACTATACCCAATGTGGTGAAGTTCTTTATAAAAAACATAACATTTCTACCTAAATGAAACAAAGTAAGAATACTAGTCAGCCCAGGAATAAATACAATTATAAAAATGTTTTTTGTTGTAGGTGTTTTTTTTTTTTTTTTTTTTTTTTTAATAAAAGCCACTTGTCTGAACTAATTTTAGAATTTAATTTGTGTTTCAGGTTTCGCCACTCAAATACATGAGGAATGGAGAATTACCATTAAGATTTGTGAGACTACAGGATGAACGAGAAGCCCCACGTGTAAAAGTAGCCCTCTTCGGAAATGAAGCCTGCAAAAATTACTCAAGTGGTGATAATATATCGGTTACTGATGTATATAAGTACAAAGACACCAACACATTATCAACCAAAAAGTCTTCCAAGACTGAGGTTTGTTGCACTTCATTTCTATTTTGTTCAAGGACCGGGTTTTGGCAACAGATGTGTACAAAGTGCAAATTTCATCCCCCGAATAGATTGCTGTGAGATTTTTTGATAAATATATATATATGTTAAGCTCACTTGAATCTTTGGGCTCACTAGGTGAGATAATAGTATACAAAGGGTCCGGCATTTTCATTTTGACCCACAAGTAAAAACATGTAATGCAACATTTTGGTTGGCTGTAATGAAAACTAAAAAAGATATAACAATAAAAGCATCTATACTTTCTTTTGCCTCTGAGTATATACATGTATAAGGCATAATACGTTGAATTACGTTCACCGTCGCCATCTTCAGCTGCTCAGGGTGAGCTAAAGAATTTGTATTTGAAATAATATTGTAAACAATATTTAATTTTGACTTAATACTGTATTGATTTTGATCAACTAAGTCCAGGTTAGCAATTTCAGAACATGTTGTTTGCTTTCAGTTTCTTCCTGAAACAGCATTTGGGATTAATGTTGATGGCATGGAAATGCCAGAAGACAAAGATTTTGACCAAGAGCCAGAAAGTGACACACCCGAGTGCTTTACTGTAAAAGGGGTAGCATCCGTAAACATGTACGAGTGTTGCCCAAGTGGAAGTAAGTAAAAATAGTTTCAAATTTAAAACATGGTTTGACAAACTCCCAGATTGGGTAAATCACAATGATCTGTATATGATTACCCTATTGAATTCGACATGTTTACAAAAACTACAGGAAAAGAAGCAATTAAAATTAAAATACCAACTCGGACACCAAGCAGAAAAGAATGACAAAACAAGGTATACATCACAAAAATCTATGCATCACAAAAATCTAGGGCCCCGCCCATTGGGGCCTGGAGAAATAGATGGGCTGCTTGTGCCTCCAGGCAAAGCTTGTTTTCGGCTGACTGACTATCTGATTACTGGTTAACTGCTCAGGTCTGAGCTTGCCCAGGAAAAGTGGTTTCAAGTCAAACCATCTGCACCAATAAGCCTTTGTGAGACAATTTTAATCACCCACAAACAACAAAATAAGCAAAAATTATTCCTTGATTATCATCATTTATTAATTGGCCATGTGGTTTCAGAGAAGATCTTTGGAAAAACTATGATGCTCCTCACATGTTGGACCTTGGAATATTTAGAAGCTCATGCCTCAGATGAGCTAAAACACACTTGTTGCTCTTCATATGTATTTTGATGTTTTATTTAGATTTTTGTTTGTTTGTTTGTCATAATAGTTATTATCATATAGCTATAAATATTGAATGATTAAAACATAGGGATAAAAGCCGAGTAAAATGTGTGCAGATATCACTTGATATCGGCACGCTTACTTGATATTGCATCGTTACTTGGATGCCCTCGCAGGTTGCCGTTAGATGACGTTACTTTAGATGACATCAAACGTTGATGTCGCAAGAAATGGTGCCATTCAAAAGCACAAAATGTATCAATTGCACCATAAAAAGTCTTTTATAACATTAAAAATAACGGGGAAAACACTCAAAATATTTATAGCTATATGATTAAAGGGTTATCGCACTGATATCGGTAAATATTGTCCCTCGTTGCGATATCTAAGGCCGCTCGCAAGCTCGCGTCCTTCGATATCGCAACTCGGGACAATATTCACAGATATCAGTGCAATAAACTTATATTATTAGTCTTTAGTCTGCACATAATATATAACAGCTCTTCTTTTTTAGGCTGTAGAAACAAAAAAATCTACAAGAGGGAAAATGTCCTCAATGCCAGAAAACACCCCTGGTGAAAAAAAACACATTATTGCAATGCTGAAATTTATATTGAAAGAGCCGGAGACATCTATGAATATAGACTTTTTAAGCACCAGCTGGACAAATTGTTTGATGTGCCAGACTTATCTGGTATATTATCTAACTACCAGCTGCAGCAAGCTTTGCATTCACAAGTCCCAATTAATGCCCAAGGCCTTTTTAGGTCAGGAACTGTTAATGTTGTGACAATTAAAAGAAAACCTTAAACTTGAATGCTGCACAGTATCACATAGCTACATTATAGCTGTACAAAGATGGACGTTTATGATGTTGCACATCAGTTTGTGTCTTAAATATTTAAACACTACAGATTAGTGTATTTTATTTTTGCATGATAAAGCAGTTTGAAAATCATTTTGTTTATTTAGATATACTTTTATATAGCTTAGATTTTTGTTTCTTTAACACAAGGTGTATGTTTACATTGAGCTTTGCATTCACAAGTCCCAATTAATGCCCAATGCCTTTTTAGGTAAGCTGTTAAGTGTTAATGTTGTGACCACAAAAAACAGTTAACTTGAATGCTGCACAGTATCACATAGCTACATTATAGCTGTACAGTTTTGGATGTTTAAGATGTTGCACATCAGTTAGTGTCTTAAATCAAATATTTAAACACTACAGATCAGTCCGTTTCATTTTTGCATCATAAAGCAGTTTGAAAATCATTTTGTTAATTTAGACATACTTGTATATAGCGTAGATTTTTGTTTCGTTAACACATGTTGTATGTTTATATATAAGCTTTGCATTCACTACTCCCAATTAATGTCCAATGCCTTTTTAGGTAAGGAACTGTTAATGTTGTGACAATTAAAAGAAAACAGTAAACTTGAATGCTGCACAGTATCACATAGCTACATTATAGCTGTACAGTTATGGATGTTAAAGATGTTGCACATCAGTTTGTGTCTTAAATCAAATATTTAAACACTACAGATCAGCCCGTTTCATTTTTGCATCATAAAGCAGTTTGAGAATCATTCTTTTAAAATAGACATACTTGTATATAGCGTAGATTTTTGTTTCTGTAACACATGGTGTATGTTTATATATATGTCAGAAAACTGGTTTTCGGGGTGTCTGACCAGGTCTGACTTAAACCGGGCAGTGCAGCGACCAAATCTAGCTTGAGTCTTGAAATTTAGTATTGAGGAAGAAGAGAAATCGTACTTTCCATGTAGGAAAACAAAGGAACTGATGAACTGCACAGTTAGATCTGGGCCTTTGTTTTCGCATATATTCAAAAACCGTTTTTTTTTTTGTCTCGGCTTATTTGATATCAGCTGTATGCACATTTTTCATATCAAAATATTACATTTTCATATCAGAATATTATTTTACATGTATGACAATCTGTAAATCCAGTCTTAATACTCAAAGACAACATGTTTTATATATTTTTGACAATTTTCACATGATACTCAAGTAATCAAGTTAAGCTAGTCATTACATTTTATATCAATATTATTCTCTGACACCTATATTTTTATTGTAGAACTGGCTTCTGCATAGCCAATGAGTGTTTATGTTTAACATTGTTTTTATTCATTTGAAGTATGTGGCACAACTTCATACATTTAAAGTATTGCTGATGTCATTTTTAATTCACATGTTAAAGGCTCACCAAGTGTCCATGTTATAGTGTTCGTCTGTCATCAGTGTTATTAAAAAAAAAAATATCTGGAAACCCAAGATATTTTACGGTTTGCCAATTGATAAAAAAAAAACAACGTTATCTTGCATTTATCACCATGTAAAAGCTTCTGTGTACACACTTTTAAAACTTTGCTTCTTTTCACCATCATGACTATAAGAAATTGAGCAGAGACATGAAAAAAACTGGTCTTCTGGGTTTCCAACCAAGTCTGACACAAACCGGACTGTTCAGTGACAGAAAATTGCTCGCAGCTTGAAATTTTGTATTTATGAAGAGAATAAATGAGCCGCCTCGTGGGAAAACCAACAATGTGGCTTCCGAACAGGTCTGACACAAACCGGCCTGTACAGTCAAAGAAAATGGCTAGAAGCTGGAAATTTTGGATTTAGATTGTAGAGGAATTATACTATCCATGTAGCGAAAACAAAGGCGCTGATCAGCTTCGCAGTTACTGCGAAGCTGATCTGCGCCTTTGCTTTCGCATATGCAGATTGATGAGATTGTTGGTTTTCCCACGAGGCGGCTCAAATCATATTATCCCTGTAGCGAAAACAAAGGTTGATCTTCATCTATGCAAAATGCAAAAATCTGTTTTTTACACAACATGGCTCATTTGATAAAGGGGAAATTACATTGCTCTACATCCATGCAAATTTTTTTGTAACTTTTCTATTTCCCAAAAACGTTTTTAGCTCGCCTGCACGAAGTGCATAGAGCTATTGTAGTCACCTCGGTCGTCCCCGTTTACGTGTACGTTTATGTGTACGTCCGCGTCACACTTTCGGTTGAAGTTTTTTATAAGTCTATATCTCTTGACCATGTTAATGGATCAAGTTGATACTTTGCATGTTGCTAGATATTGGTCTGAAGTTTTATGCAGTACCATCATGACCCACCCTGGGTGACCTTGAGGTCAAGGTCACAGACTTAGAAATTATCTGTATAAGTTTTTGGTTAAAGTTTTTTTTTTTGGTTAAAGTTTTTGTATTAAAGTCTATATCTCTTGACCATATTGATGGATTAAGTTGATACTTTGCATGTTGCTAGATATTGGTCTGAAGTTTTACGTAGTACCATCATGATTCACCCTGGGCGACCTTGAGGTCAAGGTCACGGACTTAGAAATTTTGTGTTTAAGTTTTTGGTTAAAGTTTTTGTAAGTCTATATCTCTTGACCATATTGATGGATTGAGTTGATACTTTGCATGTAACTAGATATTGGTCTGAAGTTTTAAGCAGTACCATCATGACCCACCGTGGGTGACCTTGACGTCAAGGTCACAGACGTAGAAATTTTGTTTTTAAGTTTTTGGTTAAAGTTTTCGTAAGTCTATATCTCTTGACCATATTGATGGATTGAGTTGATACTTTGCATGTTGCTAGATATTGGTCTGAAGTTTTATGCAGTACCATCATGACCCACTCTTGGTGACCTTGAGGTCAAGGTCACAGACTTAGAAATTTTGTGTTAAAGTTTTTGTAAGTCTATATCTCTTGACCATGTTGATTGATCGAGTTGACACTTTGCATGTTGGTAGATATTGGTCTAAAGTTTTATGCAGTACCATCATGACCTACCCTGGGTGGCCTTGAAGTCAAGGTCACAGACTTAGAAATTTTGTGTTTAAGTTTTTGGTTAAAGTCTACATCTCTTGAACATGTAGATTGATCAAGTTGATACTTTGCATTGGTCTGAAGTTTTATGTTGTACCGTCATGACCCTCCTGAGTGACCTTGAGATCAAGGTCATGGGTCATAGATTTTAACAGATGTAGTGGCAAAGCACAAGTCAGGCGAGCTAGGCTGTCCTGCGAGAGCTCTTATTACTAAATTACATCCATTGTGACATATTTCATGGTCCAGATATTTTGCCTTATATCTTGACAATCAGCATATGAACATGCTTCAGTTATTGGCTGCAAGCTAAGTCACCTTAATATCATATTACATGTAAGTTTTTACAACTTACTGGAATGATTCGAATCCATGTAAAAAAATTGGAATTCTTAGATTCGACCCTCAGCCAATGTTTGGGCATGCTCACTAAACAGATTACTGTTGTTTAACTTTTTCTTTTTCCGTGTGAGGTAATTTGAACAAAGTTTTGTTAAGCATTTTCGAAGCAATTTCGAAAAAAGTTGAGACAATTAATATGGTAGTTTTGTTTATGTTATGTACCAATTTACAAAACAGTAACCATGTATTGTCATGATTGTTATTTTCTTGTTTTGAAAAATTATTTTAACATGATTTAAGAGTACAATAAGAGACACAATGTTTAACATTGTATTGTTATGCAAGATTCTTATTATGCTTATAATGCCATTTTGGATAGTCTTTAGATTTTGTTACCAGTTTAATTGTTTTTTATTTCTAATTTCATTTGCAATGTTCTCATAAGATCTTTGACCAAAAAATAGTTGTATTAACTTTGTTTCAGTAAATAGATAAAGATCAAAAACCTTGATTTTGAAATTTAACAAGTTAAAATGTTTAACAAAATTCAAGTCTTTGCAAGAGTCATATTTTTCCTCAAGAAACTGCAAAATAAGTTTTTAAGTAGGGCGAGAAACATTAAGTCAATAGAAACGGTACTTCTGTGTTGTCAGCTGAGATAATACTGCATATATGGATTTCAGCTGATAATTACACTTGTCCATTAAGTCATAACAGCAGAAGATACTACTTGTTTTGGTTGTCAACTAAGTAGTTCAATACAGTTATCAATTGTAAATCTGTTGATGGAATCCGTCCACAACAGCTTTACGCATAAGATGGTATCCAGCTGTCTCAATCAACAACACATAGTACCATTTGTATTACCTCTGATAAATTGTGGGTTGGTAAGTAAAGGAAACAGCAAACATTTTTTTTTCTTTTACAGTATTTTAATACAAATTATGTCCAAAATCCGGTTTATCTAAAAGTAAAATATTTTTAACTACTAAGTTTCTTTTATGAATAAAGATCATTGCAGTGATTGTTAATTGTGTTTATACTCATTCCATCTCATTATTAAGCAAACAAGTTAATTACGAAAACACGCCTATGCAAATATATACAGACGTTATTCAGTTGTAAAAATGAATTTTTCTTTTGAATTTTTTAGCTCACCTGAGCCAAAGGCTCACAAGGTGAGCTTATAGGATACCCATGGTCCGGCGTCCGTCGCCCGTCCATCATCCACAATGTACAAGCATCTTCTCTGTAAGCGCTTGGTCAATCAAAGCCAAATTTTATATGAAACCTGTATAGGAAGGAGGAACCAATGTGTATATAAATAATTCAGGTCAAGTGACCAAAATGGCTGCCATGCCCATATATGTTAAAACCTTTAAAAATCTTCTCCAGAACCGTAAGTCCTATGATCTTGAAACTTGGCATGTAGCATTAGGGTGTCAAGCCCCTAAATGTTTATATAAATCATGACCCTAGGATGACCTTGACCTATTTTACAGCAAGGTCAACTTATTTCGCCTATGCATTTGACTGGGGAAATTGGTAAAATGGCTTTTTATGGGGGAAAAGATGCTGGGAATAGGAAAATAGGCAGAAGATAAATGTTGATGAAAAAATTTTGGCCCAGGGGGGTTGTCTGCCCCTGCCATGAGCTATAATCATGTATATTCCCGTAATATTCGAACACTTTCTTCTCTGAAACCACTTGGCCAATCAAAGGCAAATCTTATCGGAAGCCTCTATAGAAAGGGGGAACAAAAGCGTAGATGAATAATTCAGGTCACACTACCAAGATGGCTGCCATGCCCATATATGGTAAAAACCTTTAAAAATCTTGTTCTCCAGAACCCTAAGTCCTATGATCTTGAAACTTTACATGAAACATGAAGCCCCACAATGTATATATAAATCATGACCTTGGGATGACCTTGACCTTTTTTATGGCAAGGTCAACTTAGGTCGGTTATGCATTTGAATGGAGAAAATTGGTAAAATAGCTTTTTAGGAGGCAAACGATGCTAGGAATAGGAAAATGGGATGAAAATATTTGGCTCATGCCCCTGTAAGTCTCAAGGTCCAGGTCATTTTATTACAACTAAATGCTGTAAGGTCATGTGAGCGTTCTCGGGACCGGTCCTCTGTTTTTTCTTATTAGCACACCTGATCTGTTAGGCTCACAAGATGAGTTTATAGTATGCCCATCATCCGTCTCAGTCCACATTCTTCAAACATTTTTTCTGAAACTGCTTGACCAATGAAAGTTAAATTTTATGTGGAATAAAAATAAGAAGAGAGATCAGCATATTTATGAAAAGGGTGTGGGCCATACCACGGTTTTGACTACTAAAGTCTCATCAGTGACCCTATATACCTGGCAACATGGAGCCAGAAAGACTAATACAATTATTTTCATAAGTTTTACAGGACAGTCGATTAAAAGACTGATATCAACCCAAATTTAGGCCAAAACCTATAAACTTAGTTTAGAAAATGAATCTAAACCAGTATCAAATTTTAGTTATCAAAAGTATGCTTGGACCAAACGGAAAATTTAATCTGCACTATGGATGATGTACAGGTAGACTTTTCGACCGCCACATTGAACAACACCAGCTGCAGTTATAGCAAATAAAAATAAGAAGAGATCCTTTGAAAGCAGTGGGCATATTTATGAAAAGGGTGTCGACCAAACTGCGGTTTCGACTACTCAAGTCTCATCAGTGACCCTATATACCTGGCAACATGGAGCCAGAAAGACTAATACGATTAGAGCCTCTTTAGGAGTCAATGAAGAAACATAATGAATATAGGGTCAAGGTATTTCTTGATCTTGACCCTAAGTCATTTAATTATCAAAATTAAGAATGTAACGCGAATAGTTTAACAACAATTTCCTTTTTTTTCGCCGTGCATCATTCTTTTGCTGCTTTTGCAGCAAGTTGTACTTGTATGATACTTATACAAGATTAACATTCTGTAGGTTTATATCTTGACAACCACTTGTCAGAAAGCATCCATACTTAGACCATAAGTACTATGTTGGATTCAAACCTTTGGGTCCATGTCCGGGGTGGGGTTGTGGTGGGGGGCAAGATCTAGGACATTTTTTTTTTGTTTGTTTCTTTGTTTTAGAGTGACATTCTATTTTTTGTCATCTGGGACTGAGGACTTGACCTTCAATGTCTGCGATTAAGTCCTAGATGAAGTACACAAGTCAGCTCTGTGTACTGTTCTAAAGTAGATCTGTCACTCTAAAACTACACTCCCCCATGTCTGCGGGAAAAGTGCTTTAGAACACACATTCCTAAAATATATTTGATAAGGGTCCTGTCTTTCTTTCAGG
This sequence comes from Rugalucina vietnamica, assembly GCA_964017185.1. Classification (NCBI taxonomy): domain Eukaryota; kingdom Metazoa; phylum Mollusca; class Bivalvia; order Lucinida; family Lucinidae; genus Rugalucina; species Rugalucina vietnamica. Next base: position 74,143,923 of record OZ024873.1, on the reverse strand, counting down.
ATTTTCAATGTCAGGTTTTGCATGTGCTGGGAGGTTGGGGGAGGGGCAAGTGTGGCTGGGTGGCTACCAGCCGGGGGTATACGTGCCTCTCAAGGCATGTTTTCTAGTTTGATTTTAGGATATCCTAAAATCAATTTATGGATATCCAATATTCAGCCGAATTAAGGATATCCATAAATCGATTTTAGGATATCCAAAAATGAATTATGGATATCCAAAAAAGAATTATGGATATCCAAAAACGAATTTTGGATATCCAAAAATGAATTATGGATATCCATAAATAGGGAATAAATAGTAAAATGGCACACCATACCTAAGGGATACAATGGAAAAATGAATTAGGGATATCCTAAAATCGATTTATGGATATCCTTAAATCAGATCATTTAAGGATATCCTAAAATAGAACTATGGATATCCAAAAATCGAATAATGGATATTCTAAATTCAAGATTATTTTTGTATATCCTTAAATGAATTATGGATATCCTTAATTGAATTACGGATATCCTAAAATACATTTTTAGATGTCTAAAAATCACGATGAATTATGGATATCCAGAATTCGATTTTTGGATATCCAAAAATCGAATAATGGATATTCTAAATTCAAGATTATTTTTGTATATTCTAAAATACATTTAAGGATAACCTTAAATAAGCTGATCCATAATTCATTTAACGATATCCATAATTCATTTATGGATATCCATAATTCATTTATGGAAATCCATAATTTCATTAAGGATGTCCAAAAATATTAATGGATATCCTTACTTATTTTAGGATATCCATAAATGAATTAAGGATATCCATAAATGAATTATGGATATCCTTAAATAAATTACGGATATCCAAAAATAGGGAATACATAGTAAAACGGCACCCCATACTAGCCATGATCATTGACAAAGGCAGTTTTTAGATCACTTGGCCACAGGAATGGCGTGAAACTAAAAACAAAAAAAACAAAAGCAAACTAATACTGGTATTAAGATTACACTGAAAAAAAGTTATAAGAGGCCACTTTTCAAACTCATTTTTTGTTTCTAAGCCATGTTCAAAATTGCACGATTTTTTGCCAAAAGACGTGCCTTTCAAGTAAGTAAAGTTCCAAAGTTTTAAGAAATAATTTTCTTTTACTAAAGGCGTTTTTGGAGTAAAAATGCAAAAATCAATGTTTTTAGATAAAAAAATTGGATACAGCACAGTATTTATTGAAATTAGGAACGGGTGTCATCAAAGGGGTCGTTACGGCTCGGAAAAACATCAAACATTCGAATTTTCTCTACTGGTAGAATTTTTATGCATTTTTAAAAATCGCCAATTTTGAGATTTTTTGGAAAATTCATAAATGTGCCTCTTAAACATGTTGACCCCTGTTAAATTCACTTGATGAGGCCTGGAAATGAGAGATATAACTCGACTGAACTGTTTTAGACCATTTTCGAGGACCAACAGGTCAAGGCTGCCGCACACTTCCGGTTTCAATGCCAATTTTTAACGAACAAAATAACGAAATTTATGGACGATTTTTTAAATTTTCAAAGTTTATCAGAGTCTATTATTATACCTTAATTATCGCTGAAAATTTCAATTCCATACTGCTGATAATAATGCAACCAGAGATGAACAAAGTTTGTATGCAAATTGCATACAAAAAGCTGAATTCATATTATTCATGTTGCTGTCTTCTTGCATGTACAAAACAGAAACGAAGATTCTTATTGCCGCAACACATCTGACTTAATTTTATCTTGCATCATGGTAGTCAGTAGCACTTTCAAATAAATAAAAATATAAAACACAACGTCATAATATGACATTTAATTTGATGATCATGAAGTGTGATTTTCAAAAAGAGGGTACCTTTACTCATGCTTCGACTGCGTGAGACATATCACGCATTTTGGAATGCAGACACTCTCAGAGCCACTGTTAGACATTGGTTTATTAATTTGATCATGGATTTTAATTGACCGTAATTCACTTTCTGAACTAGAAGAAAAAATATGAGGTGGCCTCTTATAACTTTTTTTCAGTGTACACAGGAACGGTGCTACAAAAAGCGAACCTCGGTTTGAGACTTTGGGTGTTCACCAGAAAAAGCGAGCTAGTACTGGTCCTATCCAGGAACGGTTACCAAACGCTAAACCTGCTTATTACTTTCGGGCGGATCCAGGGACGTAAATCATCTATTCAAACAAACATGATTTCTGGAATGGGGGTTCAAATCCATCAAGAGGAGGTTCGTTTTCAACATTTTACCAGGGTAACCTGATTTAACCCGCCACTGACTTATAGTCAAAGATTGAAATTCTAACGTTTTATTAAATAATTTACAATGGCATAACGCAAGGGCTAAAAATCATGCTCTAATGCATACATAGCGTTTTCACTTTTTGTTCAGATTTTGTCACTGTTACCTAATCATTTTTATGGTTCACTGACCTTGCCTTATCAACGTCTACAAGTGATATATGAAGATGCTTACAAATATAAGAAGCTTATAGGAAGTAGTGATTTTTCTTTTCAGTTTAGAAAAATCATAACAGTTACAGACGTATAGGTTATAACTTGAATGTTATGCGACAGTCTGCATGCTTAGTTTTTAACCCAATCACGGTTGATAACTATGCTGCCTTCTTTAATTGCACGCCGGTGGGTCGGGCGTCAGACTCTATGATGGCCCCGACTTAAAGCTATTCACCGGGGTCCAACTGATGTTTTTCTTTTGCTCCGGAGTTAGTAAGTTATTCGGCGCCCAGGGATCTCCATCGTCGGGCAGCTTACTGAATCTGTGAGTCCTGGTTTTTGATTCATCAGGATGTTTATCACGATTTATTTGTTTGTTCTTGATGATTCATTGACTAGTTAGAGATTCACCACGAGGACCGAAGAACTAACTAAATGTTATGAAACACTGCAGAAGCTGAGGGTGAGGTTATGGCCATGTAAAATCGATTTAAACCCGCCAGTAATTTTGTGTTACTGATCGTTCCAAGTCGATACTTCTGTGGTGGTTCTTTTTGTTTTATGTCTTGGTGTTTAAAATATTTTTGTGCTGTTGGCGCCTTATGTATGTTTTCATATTTTTAGTTAAGTTAAAGTAACTGAGTGGCCACCTATTGGGAAAATAGCTGCTCATTCGGCTTACGAAATGTTTCATGGTATAAGTACCTGATTGTTAGTTTGGTTTTTTCCCACCTCGGTTTTTGGAGTGGGAATCTTTTTCTGATTGCGCCTTTTCCTGATCTTTGCCTACTTGTACCTTTTTCTTATAAGTGAGAAGGACCAACTCTTTGACCCCTAAATAATCATGAACAGCTGTGACCTAATTGCATGGTTCGTTGATTTTACACCATTAGGCTTCATTGGTACATAAATATGAGTATACTTTGTACTTCGTTTTAGAATAATACGATAGCCACTTTGACCGTAATTGTGACAAGTATGAAGGTTTAATCATGCTTTGTAATCAATATTAATCATATTTTATAGGTAGGTTTATTTCAGTTCTATGTACACGTTTAATTTATTTCTTGAACTGCATTGTTCCAGAAGCCCCATAACGACACGACGGTGGATAAATAGGTGGTTTCTTCTGCACTGTATTATCTTCCTTTTGAATATTCTTTGCCAATATTTCTTTTGCAAAAGTCTCAGCCTGTGATTGTGCCTCATTGTCATTTGTTTGGCTTGATTGCGAATCTGATGACGTACGATTGCCCTGTGAATTCAGTATTTCCATATTATGCCTTGTACCTTTGTCCATTTCTATTTCAATCGATGAACAACTCGATTTATCATTTATGTCATTTGTCTCAGCAGAATTCTCCTCTTTAATATTTGCATGTGATCTTTGAGAAAGTGTTCTTCGTCTCCCAGCAACTCGGGCTACACGCTCGCTTCTTGTGCCATTACCCGACACACTGCTGCTCGATCGCTGACAATATCTCCTTTGCCTGTTGTCCTTTTCTCTGTCAGTTTCAGGTTTTCCGGTGTCTGAAACTTGGTCTAAACTTTGCTTGCTGTCTTGGGAACTTTCTGATACAGTGTATGCTCGGCGACGTTGAACTGGCTTTGATAAATCATAAGATGTTATACTCAACAGTCTTTGCTTCCTTAATACATCTTTCACTTTTGCATCAAAATCGCCCTTATTCAGTTTCAATAAATAGTGATTATTGTCGTAAATATTTTCTATTGTTTCATCCATAGCTGTCTGGCAGGCGTGGATGAGATGTAACTCCGGATTTGATTGATGGACAAAATTTCCATGCACCAAATGTAAGTCGTTTTCTGATAGGTTGAAAACATCTTCATCGTCCAATGAATCACGACGGTGAGTAGAGTGATGGCGGACCAACCAGTTGTCTCTCCAGGGTGTGGTATAAGCCTCTGATATAGTCTTGGCGTGGGACGAGGAATCAGTTTGACAGTCATGGTCCATGTGATTCTGGACTTTGTACTTTCTGAACCTGAAACTATAATTGATATTTTCATCTACATTAATAACAAAATAATAAAATCACTCTTTTCGCCAAAAAGAGCATAAGTATTTTATACGACAATCTCAGACTGATATACGAGTTGGTCTGGGTTGCTGTGAGTTGATGAACAAGGAGCGTAGATCAGCGTACGCAGTGTTTTGACTTGTTTATGATTGAAATGCTAAAATAACTAAATGCTTTAGGTGACAAAATACCTATAATTTGACAGTAATGTTTCGAGTCCCATGGGCTTAGACAATAATAATGTGAACAAAGAAAACAACAGCGGGCGATAGAAAAGGAAACATGCAATGGAATACTGTAGTTAACTTTACTCACATGCAACATGAGACAACAACAACGATGGTTATCGTCAATAAACAACCGATCACAATATACAGAGCATCAACCAAACCTACAAGAAAAGTTAAAATTATTATAAGCATCTCGTTTTCCATGCTCGTTTAAGCTGAAACAGAATTTGTATGAATATGCACTGACGTGACAGAGCCCATTCAAGGAAGCTAGCATTTACCAAATGAAATAAAAATAGTTCACAGATCGACTCAGTAACAGAAGATAGATAGATAGATAGATAGATAGATAGATAGATAGATAGATAGATAGATAGACAGATAGATATACAAAACTGGTATCCAAAAAAAAGGTAGAACGGTATTTGAATTGTAAGTAATTAATCACTGGACAGTACACCGTACATACACATGTATCATCTCAGTTATTTTGCAAGTTTATTGATGTTTAAAGGAAGACAATATCAAAGATTTCAAATTAAATGCGTACCAAATACTTCCTCATCTTTCATTTGCGACTTTTTACCGTTTGACAGCCCTGTTTGTAATGTCGAACCTGTAGATGAACTAACTCTCGAAGTCGACTGACTAGTTGTAGCTGGGATGTCGTCAAATCGCTTTGTATTTTGTTTGTTGACTGAGGTGCCTGTGTGGTGTTCACTGGTGTGATGAGAAGTAGTTGCAATCGTGTCTAAATAAGGAGTGAGCATCACCTTGTTTGATGATGAAGTTCTTGTGTGAGATGAAGAAAGTGTCGGAAAAGTCATTTGCGCTTTCTGTGCATAGAATGTTGTTCTCGGTATTTCTGTGGGGCTTAGAGATCCGACTTTTCTTGTATGAAAGTCTGTAGAAATGCGAGACAAGCTAATTGTTGATTTAGGAAACTCCACATTGGTTTGGTTTAAGTGTGTAGCTATGGAGGGAGTCGGTAAAGTTGGTACTGGTGTGCGTAGAAAAGAACCGGATAACGGAGTTAGGCCGTATGTTGCCGATGTAGCTGAAGATGACGAATTTCGTGTCACTACTGTCGAAATATGGTAAGGTTGAACTGTATTTCCTGTAACTAGAATATGTAAAGTGATAAAAAAATACCAAAATAGCAAAACAGTCGTCCGAATAAAACGTACTATTACAGCTTTGATATTTTCAACAAAAATGTTAACGGTCGGGGAAATTAATGACTTTCAACTACATGTAATTCGATGCACAGTTCAGATACTTTGTTTTGTTCGTGTATGCTTAATTTATGTAAATCTTACCTGTCTCAGGACACGTGCTGACTTTGCCAGTACTATTGCAATACTCCAAGCAGTTATGGTTGTTAAACCTCGTTAGAGTGGTCTGGTTGCATACGGCCAAGTCAACATCCAACAATATTTTTACACCCTGTCCCACCATATGGCCACCTAGATTCCGTGCCGTGGTAGTTGGGACGAATTTTAAACAGAACACAGAAGATGATACTACCACAATTTGGTATCCACTTGTGACCAGTTCTGTCCAATCGACATTGTCTTTAATTTGGCTTTTTGGACAGCTACTTTGTGAAATGAACATTCTGTCAAAGGATATACCATATCTTATGCCAGTGTCGCCATACGTAAAATATTTATTTCCACTAAGTGATAACTTGTCAATGTGTAGCTTCAGGGTAACAGCCCCGGCTATGTTAATTTGTTTGTAGCAGGTGGATGGCAGATTTGATATGGATTCAGAGTCAATGTCTAGAAGTGTCTGATTCCTTCCAATGCTGTAGGTGATGTTTTCTGGCTGACACAAATCTGTAAGGCAACAAAGACATTAATCTGTAGGGTTATTAAAATGTGCAGCAAATTGTACTCAACTGAAGTCTAACTCAACTGAAGAACTAACTAAATGTTATGAACCACTGCAGAAGCTGAGGGTGAGGTTACGGCCGTGTAAAATCGATTTAAACCCGCCAGTAACTTTGTGTTACTGATCGTTCCAAGTCGATACTTCTGTGGTGGTTCTTTTTGTTTTATGTCTTGGTGTTTAAAATATTTTTGTGCTGTTGGCGCCTTATGTATGTTTGCATATTTTTAGTTAAGTTAAGGTAACTGAGTGGCCACCTATTGGGAAAACAGCTGCTCATTCGGCTTACGAAATGTTTTCATGGTATAAGTACCTGATTGTTAGTTTGGTTTTTTCCCACCTTGGTTTTTGGAGTGGGAGTCTTTTTCTGATTGCGCCTTTTCCTGATCTTTGCCTACTTGTACTTTTTTTTCTAATTAATCATAAGAAAAGCATATATGAAGTGCGATTCAAAATAGTAAAATTAAATACCAAACGTATTAAGCGGACACTTGAATGCATCATAACAATATTAGATTAATAACATCAACTAGCCACCTAAAACAACGTATGAGAATACTTTGGACATAAAGATCGACCGAAATATACGAGGTAATAAGACTGTTTTACCTTTATCTAATTAATTAATTCTTTATAAGGGAAACCACCTACTTACCCGCATCAGAAAAATCTCCAGAAATCAGAAGTATAAGCAAAATAGTCAGCCGCATTCCGATAATCCTGTCATCTACCAAACATTGAAGTGAGCAGTAAAACATTTTAAAAGAAAACACGAAATTGTGATAACCACGATCATTTAGATGTTTTGGACAATTACGTAAATAATTCGAGATAAGGTTAAAGGTTGTTTATTGGTATATGATAAAAGTGCCTTTCACGCGATTAAGAAGCAGGTGCGTTTCGTCTTTATCTTTATGTCGAAGCTCATATCCAAAATATGTATATGAAATGTCCAGAGCGTAACCTGCTTTAAAACACCATTATCGTTGCATCCATTCAATACATTTTTTTCACATTTTGTATGAAGGACTGAAAACAAGCCAAAGCCATTTGCATTTTTTATCATTTTTTTATTAAATTTCAGCAATGTACAATGAAATACAATCAGTAACTACTTCTCAAAAGGTAACAATGAGCATGTAATACTAATGCAAGTAAGGATATGTGTTTTCCTGAAACTGTATTAGTACGAACATTACTGAACAACACCACATAATATAGAATATTTCAACACTTATTTCTACAAACACGCTGTTATCTGTAAGTTTCTTAAAACATCCATGTATTCAACACCACATGTACTCATTCACTGTCTTCCATGCAACTGCTTCAAACATCCGATTCTTCTGCTGAACACTGGTCAAGATAATCTTGAAGTCTACTCTTATATGATACTGCATACATATCTGCTTCATCACTATGTTGTTCAGCACTTGACCTTTGTCCTCTTTTCCTCGCAACTTCTTCGGCAGTTCGCTTGCCTGACCTAGATTGTTGCCTGGAGTCTCTGCTTCTCTTCCCTTTCCGATAACGTCCGCTACCAGACGTAGGTTCTGTAATAATCTTCCGATCTTCTATTTTACGCACTCGTTGCTGCTCTTGCGATTTTATCTCACTTGCGACAATTTTCGTCAGATCCATCACAACGCCTGCTTCGTCATCCGTCGATCTCTCGATTGGCGAAGACGCACGCGCAGCCGGCTCCAAACGCTCCAATCGGAAGTCGTCATTTACTTGTGGGGCGTGGCTTGTATATGATGGACGGAACGTCTCGGTCTTGACGTATTTCGGTGACGCCGACTCAAGACTGTTGCAGTAGTTGCTTGGGTCCCTGTATGTGTTATTCTTGTAGGCGGGATTGATGACGCTGTAGGAGGCACCGGGGACACAGAAGTTGCCAGCTTCGTCATCTATGTCTGTGATGTAATCTTTGCTGCTCCAAAACTCATCAGAAATGTTAACGATAGGCATCTTGGAACGATTTTTCCTGTAGGAGAAAGAAAATTTTGCAACAGGTTTAAGCCAAGATAAGCTGGTAACCAAATTACAATTCAGAATTGTCTTTGACTTTGAAAGAAATATATCTATGCTTCGTAAACGTTTACCAAAAATTTAAAGAAAACTTGCCATCCCTACAATATAGAAAATAGCAATAGTGACATGCATACAAATGATGAATTCTTGAACTGAAGTTATGTGAATTGTTCTAAACCGAATCAGCAATGTGTTTTGTACAACGTTAATGGCAGTAAACTATCACAATCAGAAAGTGTTCATAAAATAAAAGCCGTTTATACAAACCATATAAAGAAAGCACATACTATGATGAATACCAGTAATAACGAAGCCCCCAATGCTCCTAGAAATGTGTAGAGATCTGAAAATGAAGAAATACAGTTACAGTAGTATATGGGCAAACAATGCATAGAAATTATATATTGTGACAACCACATTGTCTGTTTCGTCTATTTGCTTGATGTCTGGTTAGGAATTTTAAATCTTATTGATTAATCTTGAAGATACAGTTTTGTACAATTAGGATGTGTCGTATCATGATTCAAAATGACGATCAGTGATGAAAAAAAAATCACTTCAACTGCTTACCTTTCTTGGACTGTTCAAGGTCAAACGGTTCCGTTGAAGTTTCTGAAACGATTAGAATGGAAATAGTTATTTTTATTTATTTATATTATTTATACAATATTTAAAGAGGGTGCACAATTAGACAATGGCTAGTCTACCTTATGAACCTCTATTGATACATACAAATAATACAGTGAAATAAACATATATGCACAATATTTACAAAGAATTGAGAATGTTTCATGGTTAAAAATATGGAAATGGAACTGATACATGTTTAATATGCTTTCTAACATTGAAGTTGAAATAAATAAACGCAAATTAGCTAAAACACATTATCACGAATATTGATGTGAAACAAATGCTTATTTGTCACATTTGTTATGACATCACTTAAAATGCTACGAATTATTTTCTAAAACGTGTTGAATGGATCGAAAATATAATTCAAAACTATACTTACCATTCAAAGCAGAATCTGTAGAGTTGTAAATATCCGTTGATGTAGTCGGTGTTTCCGACGAGTTTCTTGCCGCCTCAGTTGGTGTAGCTAACGTTCCATGTATTTTCTCAGTTGATTGGAAAGTTGTTCCAGGGGAGGTTGTGGGTTGCGTGGCGTTCACCACAGAGCTTGTTGTTGGAAGGGTGCTAGACACTTTATCTGACATCGGGGGTGCTAGAGTTTGTTGTTCTGTACTCATGCTGATCATCGGAGGTGCTGAAAATGACGATTTGGTGACATTTTACATTTAACATAACGAACACTTGCCCGTGCAATATATAAAGAGTTTTTTCAAAAGCAAAAATTAATAATTTCTTTGGAAAATTTTTGATATTTTTAACAATTTTGCTCAAAACATTGATTTTGGGCACACGTTAGAACCGCCTCGCGAGTACACACAATCTATGTTTTGGATCAAAATTAAGAAAAATATGTATACCCCTGCAAACCCCATTTTCTCTATATAAAAGTGGGGTTTAAAGGGGTATACATTTCACGGACATTTTTTACTGATGCCATGATCGGACTCTTTGGTTTGCTGGAGTCTTAACAATTATTTTCGTTTTTTCCCCCAAATGCATCAAGATGTCTAACTTTTTAATACGGCTTACTTCGAATTTTTTATAGAGAGACTAGTAACCATCATTAACAACAATAGGATGAATACGGAATTATTTTAGCTCAAGTACGCGTTCAAATTATAGATATTTGACCACATAGAATTAGAGATTCAGGCATGACGAAGAATTCAAAGGCTTCTTAAAGTCGGTACCTGTAGGACTACAATAGCCTGGCTGACAAACTAAACATCGTAGTGCTACATCAGTCCGATTAAAACAAAAACTCTCCTTCCCGCCATCAAATCCATATTCAAACGTCTCGGCCTCGACGAAACACCCTTTTATGTTATTGGTGCATTCTGAGCACGAGCTGCCAGTGACACTTGCGGAGGCACAACACTCTGAGGTTTCACCCATGATGACAACGCTGACCTTGGTACAGTGGCTGATAGTGAAGTTGGTGGGACCAGCACCCCAGGTAGCTGAGGTGTTGTGGATTATCAGGGCATCGAAAGACATCTGGGCCATGGAGACTAAAGCGGGGAAATGTGTATTTAGTAAGGAAAGGTTTATGCAATGATCATCTTTGGTCAAATTCCCCCCTTAGACCTATGTGAAAAAGTCGAATAACAAAACGATATAGTGCAATTTTCAATTTTCGTAGGATCGACTAGTTAGAGATTCACCACGAGGACCGAACAATAACTAAATGTTGCGAACCACTGCAGAAGCTGAGGGTGAGGTTAGGTACCTGTAAAATCGATTTAAGCCCGCCAGTAATTTCACACTGTAGAGTATAAACCAAACGTGCGCCGGGCGTATGAAAAATCTCAACACGCTAAAGATTTTGGACGTATAAAAATTAATTTGTTTCTTTAACTCGCTTTAGCAGTCACACAGTAGCGCGTGACTGAGGCGTGTGCCGGACGTATAAAAATCTCAAAGTTTTAGAGTACGTTTGTGTTACGTCCCAAACACGCTATGCACGCGCTACAGGCGAGCAGCAAACGTTCAATGTGCGTCTCGCACACACTTGGGGCACGCTAATGAAGCAATATCTCATAAAATCGGAACGCGCATATACCGTACACTGGCGTGCCTAAAACGTGCGCCGAACGCGTTCGAAGCGTATGCAACGCGCCTGTATAAGACACACGTATAAGACACACGCATAAGAAAATTTTTAAGCATGTTTAAAAAAAATTGGAGCGCGCATCGACGTATATCAACGTGCAACAAGCGTACAAAACGCGCGTGTAACGAGCTTCTAACGTGTCTCCGACATGCTCCTGGCGTATGTTGAATTTTACATTTTTGTCAACACGCCCGGCGCGCGTTTGGCTTACACGCTAATGTGTGACTGCTATTTTACTGATCGTTCCAAGGCGATACTTCTGTGGCGGTTCTTATTGTTTTATTTCTTAGTGTTAAAACTTTTTGTGCTGTTTGCGCCTTATGTATGTTTTCATATTTTAGTTAAGTTTAAGTAACTGAGTGGCCACCTATTGGGAAAATAGCTGCTCATTCGGCTTACGATATGTTTTCATGGTATATAAGTGCCTGATTGTCAATTTATTTTTTTTCCCACCTAGGTTTTTGGAGAGGGATTCTCTTTCTGATTGCGCCTTTTCCTGATCGTTGCCTACTTGTACCTTTTTATCCACAATTTAAAAGCATTTTCTCAGCAATGATAATAAGAATATGCCGCAAACTTACGCAATAACGTTTACCCTCTATAAACAAATAATTTACTTTCTTATTTTACTTACAAAGTTTGTAAAATTGCAAATAATTAGGCTAACAGATTAAAATACGCTATGTGTTGCTTTTAAAACTAGTATATGTGGCAAATAAAAAGATTCCAAAAAATGCAAATATTCCCATGACATGAATATCAACCAAAATAAGAATCAATTAACTCATATAAGCCAAGCCTGGTGTCCCTTTTTGGGACACAAGCAAACAGTATAGCCCCAGATGTGACGCCGCAGAACGCGGCGTCCCATCTGAGGCTATTCTATTTGCACAGAGAAATTTCATCGAAAAATTAGATAAAAATAAAAAATCACACCTAACACCCCTAAAAATGAAAGTGGACGCATCCAGTTGATAATGATGGGAGAATCCATTCGCCAAATATGGGTTAAGAAAGTACAGAGGAAATACTTACCTTGGAGATTCGACGCAATTAAAAGTGTCAACAATTGCATCTGTATGCATTTCTGTTTTATCCATTTCAGCATTCCCATACTTCAGTTAATGGCATTCGCACCCAATAATGTGTTACGCTCTGCGCATCTAAATTTTCGGCATGATAAAATCGTCTCAATTCCCATCAAGCGATAATTCATCCATTGACTTTTCTATCATTATGTGACTTTTCTATCATTATTTTATGTTTTGGATAAAATCTGCAACATCTATTCCTAGAAATGAACACATTTATTCAATAAAATACAACTAAAATTTCTAACAAGAACATGGGTTGTCCAAGACTTTGCTACACCTGTCATATTGTTTATCAGGTTCTCTGCCTATAATTGTCTAATCTCTATTACAGCAGGTGCTGATAGTGGTACCCATTGACTTGTTTTCTTAATGTTTTAGTTTTTCCTTTAATACCAACTGTGTTGAGAAATATATAAATATTTTTGTTAGCTCGCCTGCACGAAGTGCATAGAGCTATTGTAGTCACCTCGGTCGTGCGCGTTTACGTTTACGTGTGCGTCCGCGTCCGCGTCACACTTTCGGTTAAAGTTTTTTAAAAGTCTATATCTCTTGACCATGTTGATGGATCAAGTTGATACTTTGCATGTTGCTAGATATTTGTCTGAAGTTTTACGCAGTACCATCATGACCCACCCTGGGTGACCTTGAGGTCAAGGTCACAGACTTAGAAATTTTGTGTTTAAGTTTTTGGCTAAAGTTTTTTAAAAGTATATATCTCTTGACCATGTTGATGGATCAAGTTACTACTTTGCATGTTGCTAGATATTGGTCTGAAGTTTTACGCAGTACCATCATGACCCACCCTGGGTGACCTTGAGGTCAAGGTCCAGACTTAGAAATTTTGTGTTTAAGTTTTTTGTTAAAGTTTTTTAAAAGTCTATATCTCTTGACCATGATGATGGATCAAGTTGATACTTTGCATGTTGCTAGATATTGGTCTAAGTTTTACGCAGTACTATCATGACCCACCCTGGGTGACCTTGAGGTCAAGGTCACAGACTTAGAAATTTTGTGTTTAAGTTTTTGGTTAATGTTTTTGTAAGTCTATATCTCTTGACCATATTGATGGATTGAGTTGATACTTTGCATGTTGCTTAGCAGCTAGATATAGGTCTGAAGTTTTACGCAGTACCATCATGACCCACCCTGGGTGACCTTGAGGTCAAGGTCACGGACTTAGAAATTTTGTGTTTTAGTTTTTGGTTAAAGTTTTTGTAAGTCTATATCTCTTGACCTTATTAGCTCGCCTACACGAAGTGCACAGAGCTATTGTTGTAAGTCTAGGTATATGTATCTTTTGAATATGTAGATGGATCAAGTTGATACTTTGCATGTTGATAGATATTGGTTCCATCATGACCCACCTGAGTGACATATAGGTCAAGGTCACGGACTTAGAAATGTTGTGTTAAAGTTTTTGGTAAAAGTTTTTATTTGTCTTTATCTCTTGAATATGTAGATGGATCAAGTTGATATTTTGCATCTTGGTAGATACATGTATTGGTCTGAAGTTTTATGCTGTACCATCACTGCCCCCCTGAGAGGCCTTGAGGTCAAGGTCATGGGTCATAGATTTTAATAGATTTAGTGACAAAGCACAAGTCAGGCGAGCTACGCTGTCCTGCGACAGCTCTTATTGATATTTGCCTTCTCTTTCATGGTTTTTCGAAGTGATGGATGCGATATCACTCTGCAGTCATTTTGGGACACGCGAGAGCCATCTCTACTAGATTAATTTTGAGTAAAGCCCATAACTGTTATTCATCAAATTCTATCCAAGGTTTATATTTGTTTTTAAACTCAGAACTATTCAAAATGACATACAAGATGGCCATTTTTTGCGAGTATCTGTAGAAAGCCAAACGAGTCATTTTTTGCGATTATCTGTAAAAAGCCAAACGAGTATCTTATTCAGCGAATCGGTTGGTAATAAGTCGAAATCAGCGGCGCTGTTTTGTGTAGTTTTGATTCCATTTAACATGGTAAACTGCCCTGAAATGGAATTTGAATGACAACAAGATATGCATTGTGTACATTTACATATTTTATTTAGCATATTCAAGTTCACACAAACATAGAAATGTAATATATACAAACCAAAATATTTCTCTGTATTACTGACCAAAAGCAAGCTGCCATTAATTTCAATGCTCAATGTAAAATTACTACTATAAAAATGACAAACATATGCCATAAAATCAAATTTGTTGACCAAAAACTTTGAATTTATTGCAAAATTTGATTCAATGTTTTCATATCATGCACTGCACACCGCACCTCTGCTGGAAATGCAATTTGCACATGGTAATGATACGAGATGAATATTGTAACAAGTATCCCGCCCTAATTTAGATGACATCTTCAATAATTTCGCTTTTCTTGAAGAGTATAACAGACTATGCACTTTACTGCAAACAATTATCTAGAAAACTAAACAGACGCATATCCTCCAGAGAAATTTTGTGATGCAATGATTGCAAGATATTGCATATTGGTTATTGCAAAAAAGACACATTTTCAAACGCACATTTGATAGATAAACAAACCTTTCGAATTGTCTGATATTTATCAATTCTCGTCAAGATTAGTAATTCAATTTATCCAAAAAATATATTTTAAGTCACATTACGAAAACTTGCCCATGCAATATACAGAGATTTTTCAGCTGTAAAAAAATAAAATTTCACTGAAAAAAATGAAATTTTTGTTCAAAACATATCTTGTGGGTACACACAATCTATGTTTTGGATCAAAATAATAATAATAATAATAAAACTAGAGATACCCCTGTAAACCCCCAATTTTACTATATACATGTAAAAGTGGGATATGCCATTCACGGACATGTTTTCCTGGTGGTGAAATGGGGCCTAATCAGATGTTCTTTTACTGTCAAAGCTCTGTTATGGGATGCGATTCCCTAAATGAATACATGTTGGGAATAAAAATGGCAGTAATTTTAAAATATTAGAAAATTTGTAGTTCTCTAAATATCACGTTGAATTTTTTATTGTCATAGGATTTGAGATACAAGCATATTGATGCTAACGAATGTTTTTAAATGCAACGCTTAAAATTTTATTCTAGATCTGTCACGTGCAAACTGAATGCAACATCGCAAATGTCTTCATAACTAAATTACAAGTTGTCTACCATTTTGGAAGAATGGCCGAGATCATGAAATAAGCATTAAATATAGGCATATCCATAAGCAATTTCTATACCAATGCTATTATGGAGAGCACACTTCCATGATCGGTTATAAAGTTTGATAGAAATATGACTTCATAAATCATACATACAAAAGTAACCTTTCATACACATATTACATACAATACTGAAAAATATCACAAGGTTTATGCTATATACATTTGTGTATTCAATTTGCAACACTCAAGTGAATGACTGTTACAAAAACTGACCAATAAATCTGAGGCAGAGATTTAATCTCCTGTAGTCATGATACGCTAAAACTAAAATGCATGTATGAAAATGGATTTCAAAGCGCAAGAACTCAATATGGTAAAAGCATAAATACAGCATTACACATAAAAGCTTGCATAATTTACTGGCTCCCTGAAATGAGAACAGTCTATTCTCTAGCTGTCTCTTGCTTATAAAACTCATCTGTCCTCACTGATAGTAGCACACACTTGTGACCCTAAGAATAATGCCCCTCAATGCTCAACGACGCGAAAAATTGTCATTTAATGTCACCAACTGTCAACCTTTCTAGTTCCAATTCAGAAGTATTAACTTGACACTGACAATGGATTCTAATAAATGTGCATGCATTAACTGTTTCTATCTAAGAAACAAAATAACATGTCTTAGCACCGAAATGGTTTCTCAAATTGCAGCAAAACTCTACGAATTGCATAATATGATGGATGGCATCTTGATTCTACTCTACTTGTTGTCTACTTGTGTCGCGTGATGTCAACATATCATACAACAAACACCGGGCATTTTCTTTGGAAAGTCACATGTTGGAGGTGGGCAGGACTTTGTTTTACAACGAAGTTTCCCTACCTGAAAGAAAATAAAAGAAACATGTATAAATGTATCGGAAAATAGGATATTTTTAAATGACCGCTTTTAATAGCACTTTTGATTTGTCGATTTTTGACAAATTCGTATGCAATTGCATTGGCATATACGCACAGTAGGTTTAGTAATGATACATAAAGGGAAAGTTCACAAATATACACAGATACCTACCCTACATTTACATACAGTACAGTCGTCTTTATTCCACTTGTCCCCATGTTGTCTCATTGTACCATCCTCCTCCTTACATACCATGGTGGAACTGGCTTTAGATACCATTGATCTCATCTACATTAAACGAAAGCAGAAAAAGGAACGGTGAATAATACAAGTAGTTGCAATGTATTATTGTTTGTGGATGGAACTAAACCTTTATTATTAAAATGTAGTTTTATCACGTCTTCACATAATTCAGTTTGGCGACCATCTTGAAAAATGACAGTCATCTCAAAATCTATGGTAGCTACCATGCGTTCTGTTGACCGAATGTTGTGAGAAGCATGTTTTCATTATTAAACACATGACAAATTCTTGAGGAGCTGAAAATGCCAAATAAATTTGACTTTGATCCAACCCTTACATTTCTACATCTATCGTATATATGCATGTACGTCTATGTCTAAGCTATGGATTCTTTGATAATTGCAACAATGTCACTCACGCTTCGTTTCATTTTCTTCATAGCATGTTCCATGTGATGGACAAGTCCTTCCATTTCTTTCATTCTATTTTGCATGTCGTTCAGTTGTATATCCACTTCTTGCTTGTTATATATTTCTTTCCTGAAATTCTCAAGTTGTTCAGTAGTGGTATGTGGTCTGTCCGACTGATAGGAATATTGTCCCGAGCTTCTACCCCTCCCATAATGGCTCGTAATGGAACGGAAATCCCCTGCTTTGCCACAATCTGAAGATGAGATGACAAAATTCTAGGATTTATGAACCCTCTAGCCTAAGCAGTCAAAGATACTTTAGAAAACTCATATTTTTCGAATACTACAAGTCATGTCTATTTCATTACACATACGTACAATTTGTCATTTATAATGTATATTAGCTTTTAAATGCCTTATATGGTGTAAACGAGAGGGTGTTGAGGATAATGCTCTTAAAGAATGGAAAAGAAGTATCTTCACTATCGTGGATAAACGTATTAAGTTTTATTCACAAAATACTTATCTTTTGCCTCCTAAACCCAAATCGTCATTTAGGCATTTGAAGCAGGGTATCCAAGAATTTCATAGAAAATATGTCTTGGTTCCGGCAGATAAAGCCGCAAACAATGTTGTTGTCGTTTGTAGGCTTCACTACGTTAACACCTTAAAACAGGAGCTTGATGGTACCAGGGCTTATCTGGAGACAGATACTGATGAGGTGTCTGTAGTTAATGCCCACTTAAACGATTTACCTGTTAAGTTTTCTGTTTGTGTCAATGAAGGCCAAGACAAACTTCCTACGATGTATTGGTTACCTAAGCTTCACAAAAGACCATACAAAGCTAGATTTATTGCAAATTCTAGCTCTTGTACTACCACTGAACTTTCTAAATTATTAACTTCCTGTCTTACTGCTATCAAATCTCATGTTATAAGATACTGTGAGACAGTGTATGAAACTTCAAATAAAAATTGGTTTTGGTCAATTAAAAATTCTGGTGAGGTGCTCAGTAAATTGAAGTGTAGAGGGTTCCGTGCGACAAGCTTGTCCACATATGATTTTTCTACTCTGTATACAACATTACCACATAATCTAATAAAAGAAAAACTTCTGGATTTGATAGAGTGGACCTTCAAAAGGGCATTAAAAAAACTATGGTTCACTTTATTTGGCATGTAATGACAGAAAGGCTTTTTTCACTTCCTCTGACCAAAGTCGGTATACACTTTGGTCATGTCAGAATGTATGCGACGCCTTATCCTATCTCCTTGATAATATTTATATTAGATTCGGGACCAAGTTATACAGACAAATTGTTGGAATTCCGATGGGTACAAATTGCGCACCTCTCGTAGCTGATTTATTTTTATACTGCTACGAAAGAGATTTCATGGATTCTCTTAACCATGATAATCAAGCTGATGTTATCGAGGCTTTTAATTCCACATCTAGGTACCTCGATGACCTTTTGAACATTGACAACCCTTATTTTGAAGGTATGGTCAATCAAATTTATCCACCTGAACTTCAGTTGAACAAAGCCAATATCACAGATACTGAAGCCCCCTTTTTAGATCTACATCTTTCTGTTGCAAATGGATTTGTTTCTTCTAAAATTTATGATAAGCGCGATGACTTTGATTTTGATATAGTAAATTTTCCTTTTTTGGATGGTGACGTTCCTCGTCGTGCTTCTTATGGTGTATACATTTCGCAACTTATTAGGTTTGCTAGAGTCTGCAATCATGTTACAGACTTCAACGCTCGAAATAAATGTTTAACGGCAAAACTTCTCCAACAGGGCTATCGGTATCATAAACTTCGAAAAACATTTTCTAAATTTTATCGTAGACACTATGAATTGATTTCCAAATATAATGTTGGGTTAAAGACGCTTTTAAGTGAGGGCCTTTCGGAACCTGAATTTTATGGTGACTTGGTTTACAAATTTAAGAAACTTAAAGGAATTAATGATTTTTCTTTTCAGTTCAGAAAAATCATAACACGTTACAGACGTATAGGTTATAACTTGAATGTTATGCGACAGTCTGCATGCTTAGTTTTTAACCCAATCATGGTTGATAGCTATGCTGCCTTCTTTAATTGCACGCCGGTGGGTCGGGCGTCAGACTCTATGATGGCCCCGACATAAAGCTATTCATTTTAGTTGGTTGGGGCCGGAGCTTCTTGTCTGTTGCTTGGCCCACCGGGGTCCAACTGGTGTTTTTCTTTTGCTCCGGAGTTAGTAGGTTATTCGGCGCCCAGGGATCTCCATCGTCGGGCAGCTTACTCAGTCTGTGAGTCGTGGTTTTTGATTCATCAGGATGTTTATCATGATTTATTTGTTTGTTCTTGATGATTCATTAACTAGTTAGAGATTCACCACGAGGACCGAATAACTTACTAAATGTTCTGAACCACCGCGGAAGCTGAGGGTGAGGTTATGGCCATGTAAAACCGGTTTAAGCCCGCCAGTAACTTTGTGTTACTGATCGTTCCAAGTCGATACTCCTGTGGTGGTTCTTTTTGTCTTATGTCTTGGTGTATAAACAATTTTTTGTGCTGTTGGCGCCTTATGTATGTTTTCATATTTTTAGTTAAGTTAAGGTAACTGAGTGGCCACCTATTGGGAAAATAGCTGCTCATTCGGCTTACGATATGTTTCATGGTATAAGTACCTGATTGTTAGTTTGGTTTTTGGAGTGGGAATCTTTTTCTGATTGCGCCTTTTCCTGATCTTTGCCTACTTGTACCTTTTCTTACCTGAACAACAATCACTCCACATTTTCAGGTCCATTTTAGGAATTTCATCACATGACAAATATTCCTCCCTTGACTCTACCATAAGGAAAACATCTTTCTGGACCTGAGTAATTCCGTCACTGCTGTCACATATAACACGTGCCAGAGAGGACTGTTTGATCTGCAAGAGCTGCTCAGGACTGAATACTGACGGATTTTCATACCAGAATCTGAAATAAATAAAACCTGCATAAGAAACCAGTGTCAAATGATTTTGACGCAGAGAAACAGAAAGCAAGGGAATTCTTGTGGTTCATTATTTAAGCTGATCTTGTTCTATACAAATTAAGATCATATTCAGTAAAATGTATTCACAGTAAAACAACATTTTTTTTGTAAAATACATGTACCTGTCTCCGTTTCTCAATCTTGTGAACTGTTCTATCAGTATACACCAGAAAGTCATCCCCACTTTGGAAGTCCTCTTATATGGCGTTTCTGCCATGCCTCCCACAAACAAGTCGATATTGTCTGGAAAAAACGTTTTTATTTATAGATTTTAACATGATGTGTATCCCAGTTGTTTTAAAATGGTCCATTGTAAAATCATGGATTAGATATGCCTCCAACAGTAATGTTAAGTTTTAAACTTTTCCTGATCAGTTGGCAAGGTAAGGAGTCGAAACGTTTTTATTATTTTCATTTAATGCACATATTAAACATCTTAAATGTCCATAAAAAGTAAAGTTTATATTTTCTTCACAATTTTCTTTCTAAAATACTATACGTTTACAACAGTACTTACCAACATGGCCATACAATATTTCCAAATTTTCTCTTGTAGCCCTGTCTTCAATAAAATCGCTAAGGTCTTCAAAGGATTCAGCTACACTCATATTGCAGATCTTTCTGTATTCGTTATAGAATGGAAGTCCATGATCTCTACCACGCTGAATATTCAGTGATGCCAAGTCTTGACCAATGGAGTTAGCCAATGCAAAAAGTTTCTCTGTCAATTCAAAATTCATCAGCTCGCCTGGCTGTTTCATTTTAGCACCAGTTGCAAACAGTCCTCTTAAAATAGGATCAATTCCACCCTCTTCAACAATCCTGTATGGCGAGAAGAATGCTTTATGCAACTCCAGATTGCCTTCTGGTATTGGCAAGAATGATTCATTAAGTCTCGTTATAATTGGTTGGACAATTGAATGTCCGAATCTCATAGCGGCTGTTGCAAACGCATTCGATACTGAAACATCCACTGTTGGATCGTAACCCTTGTACTCAGCAATCATTTTCATACCATAAGGACCAATTACATTTGGTAGCCAGTGAGCATAAGTTATATGCTGTATCACAGCTCCAACAATTTTCCTCGTTTCATGATACAGCATATTACCGTCCCAGTGTGGATTAATCTCAGACAGTTCTGTCGCTATCCGGTTGTGTTCTCTCATCCACAATGTGTGCATTGATGTCAGGGCCAACTGTTCATTCGCCCGACTATCACCAGCTAAGAAACAAGGAATATATCTTTTACTGGTTTCAATCTGGCAGTCAGTTGGGTGAATTATACCGTGGAAGTCATATGGTAGCTGAGGTTTGCCAGCATCTGATAAAGATCCAACCAGAAGATGACCGTTTTCATGTGATAAATCCCGAAGCCGTTCAGCCATATCCTCGTTATTTCCATAAATCATGCTTCCATCAATATATGCTGTCAGTGCATTCAACTGCTCGCGTGGAGTAAATGTTTTAAAGAACACCGAGGTAGTTCCAGTATTGCACGTGGCACTGCTACGATGAAAACCGAGACAGCTCTGACTTCGAATACGTACATCACTGGACGGGACGGGGATGGGAAAACACGGGTAACTATTCTCACAGGTTTCATTGCAGCGTCTACCGTCATTGAAGATATGTTGACTGACGGACTGAGGGGTAAGGTCTATGTCATGGTCGACAAACTGACCCCACTGCATAACCATGTGAGTGTCCCTATTGTCAGTAGAGACGGTATCGGTAGACATCATCACAGAGGAGACTAGGCGAGGACTGGGCACATGAGTGCCTTTGTACAGTTTTGCCTTATTCCATCCTGTAATGGGACAAGATACGTGTGAATTTATTATTACTGTTGAGTCTCTTAGATGAGCAATCTTTTCTTGAATAATTTAATTAAAATCAAACAAACGGGAATCCTTATTCGAGTTTGTTAGATGTCTGTTGAAGTCTGTTTAGTTTTATTTATCTTTTGACTTTTCAATGGTATCGTTCCAATGTTAAGTTTTAAACTGCCATGGACTACTCATCCCATGGTTAGGACATCTCTTCAAGAACTTTATAGCATTTTAAAACTAAAGCTGCTTATTTTAACGAACATTTTTTTTCAATTTATGCTTCAATACATTACACCTACCAACGGGACTATTAAATCCATTCTCATATTGAGGCGGGATCAGTCTTCTTAAAGGCGAGTTAGCGGATCCCCAACTCGGGTGCTGTAGATTATTACATGATCCATCAAATGTTCTGTATTTCTTGTGGTAACACATGTTTGTACATCTCTGAGGTAGAGTTCTTCGGAAACACCCTGACATGTTGGCAATGAGAGACAGGTGGGCTGGGGAGACAAGTTCATTGTAGGACACATCTGAAATAGAACAATACAGTCATAAGGTTTTGAGTAGACTGATAATTATCATTCGTTGTGTTTGTTGTATTTAAATCGTCTTCAATTGTGACATTTTCTTGTCACAGTAGCGGCGACAAGATTGTGAGTTTTAAATTTGCTTGTGACTGATTATAGAATATGTTTGAACACTAATTCTCTGCGCTTCTGGGTTTGCACAATGACGTTACTTATTCTTGGTCGTGATAAACTATGAACATACCACTTCCATTCAGATCATATTGATGTCCCTCGGCCACATGTCTCATGACTATTTCAAGTGTCTGCTCAAACACCTCCTCAGCCCTCGCTAGCTCCAGTGACTCTGCTGAGGGATACCTGAACAGAGACATCAGTTCACCAGCCGTGTGTGTCTTTCTACGATCAAACAGATCGCTCTGTGTCAGGTTAATAGCGTTGTTTACCCTCTCTGAAGCTCTGCGGATGGCGTCGTCTACAAACTGGTCTCCAGGACGCTGAACTGCAGCTGAAACAGATTTGCACCTTTGGCATTCTATTTTAGATGTATTTTAATCACAGATCTAACTTAATAATCTGAACTATTTCAGAACCTGGAGGCTAGAATATTTGAAATTATATTCCCAGGTAGGCCTACTAGAGTTTAAAGTTTACTAAGTAACTCGTTTGTGTGTGGACATGTAGTAAGATTAAGTTAGCTAGGTATTTGTGCTTTTGAAAATGGATTGGCGTATGTCGTCTGTTACATTTGTTCGATTCCAATTTTATATTTGATAACAAGGATTTGGTTCTGAGCGCACAATTTCCAGGTCAATGCTCACATTCACTTCAGGTATTGAAAGAAGATCACATTTATTTTGGGAATATTAAATTTGTTAAAAGAATCTGAAGACAAAAAAAAAAAAAAAAAAAAAAAAAAAACAACAACTGCGTGTTTATCATTTATACATTCTCATTTGCTTATACTGTTTAATAATTTTTCACTCACCTGTGACTATCAATCGAATGGAATTTCTAGCAAAGCCCAGTGTATTTTCTGCAAAACATTCATACAGCCCTTCATCACTTCTGATCACCCGACTTATCACCAGCTCGCTGCCCTCAATGCTGTACTTGCGGCTGTTCCTGATGTCATTTCCTTCTTTAATCCAGCGGAACTGTGGGAAGGGCTGTGCAGTGGCGGGGCATTCAAGGACGACGTCACTTCCGACTTCTGCGCGGACTTCTTGTACACGTCTCTCAAACGTTGGAGCAGCTGAATATGTAAAATTTATTTTGGAAATAATTTTTCAGAGAAGACTCGAAAGTTAAAGTGTAGGCCTACTTCAACATTCCTTATAATTTATATCACTTTTGGTTACATGCACTTGGTTACATGTATTTGGTACTATGACCTGACCAGTGAACACAAATAAGCCACAAATTAAAACAATGTTTTCTGAGGAAAACTATGTCCCCCCAACCGTTTAGTAATTGAAGTGTAGTTACCTTGTGATATGAAGTTTTTCTAGGGAAGACACCATGTAAGGTGTGATAGTTTAAACTTGTTTTGGACCCTGTCTAAAATTGGGTCACAATCACCAAATTCTTATAAACTCTGAACCTCCTCACAACAATGCTTCTGAGCAAGTTTGGTCAAAATCCATCAATTAGTTTACAAGATATCGTATCGGAAAAACTAATTTCAACAGTTTTTATGGACCCGTGACCTTGGAAATTAGGTCAAGGTCATCAAAATCTAATCAACTTTGAGCCTCCTCCAAACAATGCTTCTGTGCAAGTTTGGTCAAATCCATCAACTGGTTTACAAGATATTGCAGTGAAAAGACTAATTTCAACATTTTTTTATGGACTCGTGACCTTGAAAATTAGGTCAAGGTCACCGAAATCTAATCAACTCTGAGCCTTCTCGCAACAATGCTTCTGTGCAAGTTTGGTCAAAATCCATCAATTGGTTTACAAGTTATCGAGTTGGAAAGATTAATTTCAACATTTTTTATGGACTCGTGACCTTGAAAATTAGGTCAAGATCACCAAAATCTAATCAACTCTGGGCCTCCTCCCAACAATGCTTCTGTGCAAGTTTGGTCAAAATCCGTCAATTGATTTACAAGATACTGCGTTGGAAAGACTAATTTCAACATTTTTATGGACTTGTGACCTTGAAAATTAGGTCAAGGTCACCAAAATCTAGCCGACTCTGCGCCTTCTCGCAACAATGCTTCTGTACAAGTTTGGTCAAAATCCATCCATTCGTTTACAAGTTATCGCGTTGGAAAGACTAATTTTAACATTTTTTATGGACTTGTGACCTTGATTATTAGGTCAAGGTCACCAAAATATAATCAACTCTGAGCCTCCTCCCAACAATGCTTCTGTGCAAGTTTGGTCAAAATCCATTGATTGGTTTACAAGATACTGCATTGGAAAGACTAATTTCAACATTTTTTATGGACTCGTGACCTTGAAAATTAGATCAAGGTCACCAAAATCTAATCAACTCTGAGCCTTCTTGCAACAATGCTTCTGTGCAAGTTTGGTCAAAATCCATCTATTGGTTTACAAGTTATCGCGTTGGAAAGACTAATTTCAACATTTTTTATGGACTCGTGACCTTGAAAATTCGGTCAAGGTCACCAAAATCTAATCAACTCTGAGCCTCCTCCCAACAATGCTTCTGTGCAAGTTTGGTCAAAATCCATCAATAGGTTTACAAGATATTGCATTGGAAAGACTAATTTCAACAGTTTTTATGGACTCGTGACCTTGAAAATTAGGTCAAGGTCACCGAAATCTAATCAACTCTGAGCCTCCTCCCAACAATGCCCTTGTGCAAGTTTAGTCAAAATCCATTCATTTGTTCAGAAGATATCGCGTCGGAAAACCTAATTTGATCAGTTTTCATAGGCTGGTGACCTTGAAAATTAGGTCAAGGTCACCAAAATCTAATCAACTCTGAGCCTCCTCCCAACAATGCTCTTGTGCAAGTTTGCTCAAAATCCATTCATTTGTTCAGAAGATATCGCGTCAGAAAACCTAATTTGATCAGTTTTCATGGGCTGGTGACCTTGAAAATGAGGTCAAGGTCACCAAAATCTAATCAACTCTTTCCCCCCTCCCAACCATGTATCTATGCAAGTTTGGTCAAAATCCATCCACTGGTTCAAAAGATATCGCGTAAGAAAGAAGCTACGCGGACGCGGACGCCGACGCGGACGCCGACGCCGACGCCGACGCCGACGCCGACGCCGACGGGAACCGCACCAAAAACAATATGTCCCCCACCTTCGGTTGGGGGGACATAATTATGTTGCATCTTCAATATTTAAAACATAAGACATTTCAAAAAGGCGCTAACAGGCCAGCGGCACCACTTACATTCGGTAAGAATGTTCAGCTCAGCAGATGCCTCCATTCTGCCAGCCGCACTCTCAGCTCTGCAAGTGTAGAAATCTGTATCACCTCGGCTAACCTGTGATATGCGTAGGGTTCTCCCCGAGTCTAGAATCTCAAATCGCCCGTTGTTTGGTAGTGGGCCACCTACAAGTCAAAGTAAAGTCATAACGGATCTTTCAGTTTATTCAATATTTTGCGACAATATATTCACCAACTGTTCAGGTGAAGAGTTGGATATCTATACAGTTGAAGATGTTGGTAGAATAACACCAATAGGAAAGCGGTAGTACGCTTTTAAAACCTAAATACTGTGTATGGCTTTCTTTGTTTATACTTTGGACCATTTATTGGTTTCTTGAATTCGGTAGGTGGATTTTGTGTTTTCGTCCAACTGAACAGCGAAGATCGTATGAGGACGAGACCTCAATTTAAACATGTTAAAGTTTCATCCGAAGAACTTGAGAAGCCCAGGATCGAACCCATGACCCCTGTTGTACACTGAGACTTATGTTTTCTTGAAATTAAGGACAACATTGTTTCTACATCAGAATCATGGAAAAACATTTTCATAGATTAAAAAGATGGTGTTTAGTACCGCTTTTATACCAGGTGATGATAGGAGTAGGTACCCCTGTGGCATCACATTGAAATACAGCAGTAGATCCCACAGCCATGGAACTGTCTTCAGGGCGCAGGACAAAATGTGGAGTAACTGAAAATAAGATTTTAGCAATGTACACCTTACTGACAGCTGACTGACTGTGACATTGTAGCGACAATGAAAATTTTCAACACATAGCGACAGAATACACGAACATAGTTTGTTGCTGCTAACCTAACCAGATGGGTACTTTTTAAAGCTTTTGAACGAGATTTATAAACTTTTGAACTGGTAGAATTTTGAAAGTATGCAGTAAGTAAACATGAAACTTTATTCTGTGATTTTAACACGACAATATGGTCAAAATCAATGAGATGAACATGATAAGTCTTAACTTCTCACCGTGTACATTAAGTCTGGCTGCTGCTGTGATGGTTCCCGCAGAATTTTCAGCCCGACACTGATAAACGCCCCTATCTTCGTCTCGGACACTGACAATGTGGAGGCCGCCACTCACTAGACTGATCCGGGAGTTTACCCTGACATTGGCACCATTGAATGTCCAGGTGACTACGGGCTCGGGGCGACCCTCCACGGCACACGGAATGTCAACTGTGTCACCGAGAGCAACCTGGACATCTGTGGGCTCAACAAGAAATCTAGGCGCTTCTGAATTAGAAGTTTTATGTACAAATATTAAATAATCTGTATGCAAAACAGTCAGATAAAGTTTAACGGTTCACGTATAAAATATTTAAATTTGTTTTTGGAAAAAAATAGAAGAAATAATCTGACATTAGCATTTTTAACCAAAATTGTAGTATGACTGCTTTTCCTTTGAAGATTTCATTGACTAGTTGGAGATTCACCACGAGGACCGAAGAACTAACTAAATGTTATGAACCACTGCAGAAGCTGAGGGTGAGGTTAGGTACCTGTAAAACCAGTTTAAGCCCGCCAGTAACTTTGTGTTACTGATCGTTCCAAGTCGATACTTCTGTGGTGGTTCTTTTTGTTTTATGTCTTGGTGTTTAAAATATTTTTGTGCTGTTGGCGCCTTACGTATGTTTTCATATTTTTAGTCAAGTTAAGGTAACTGAGTGGCCACCTATTGGGAAAATAGCTGCTCATTCGGCTTACGATATGTTTCATGGTATAAGTACCTGATTGTTAGTTTGGTTTTTTCCCACCTCGGTTTTTGGAGTAGGAATCTTTTTCTGATTGCGCTTTTTTCTGATCTTTGCCTACTTGTACCTTTTTGTAATATTATTTAAAATAAAACTGAATATCAAAGGAGGTGGGCCTATATATTAGTACACAGGCAGATGGCTGAATGAAAATCATACTGTAACTGCCTGATATTAGAAGTTATAGTACGGATCTGTAAACTTTCCCGTCCTAGTACAAGTTAGTTAAAGACCTCATAGAAAAAAAGTAAAAACAGCTCGTCTTCGACTCACTTTGTTTTACTTTTTTCTACTCGGTACTTTAACTCTAACTGGGAGACAACTCTTACAACTTATGGGCATACAAAGAGAACATACATTTAACTAGATCTACATGGCTTCCGTAACCAAATCGAATGCACTTATTCTGGTTCTTTTTTTCTTCTTCAACCTACCTTGGAGTGGTTTTCTCATGCGAAGTTGTACGGAGTCAGTTTTAGCTTCTCCAGCAATATTTCTGGCTATACACTCGTATGAACCCATATCATCGTCCTGGGCATTCTGTATCATAAGAGTACCATCATCCAGAATACTGTAGCGGCTCTGCCGAGAGTCTACTATTTCACTAATAGGAGGAGAAAGGAAATATCAGTAAAATAGGATTAATGTAGGTTACAGGCTAATAAAATGATCTTTATAGAATAATTCAAAAGCAGTAAATGTTTCAAAAATCCAATTTGATGATCAGAGGAAAACATATGCTTCGGAACACCCGCCCTAATAATAATTGCATCTGTTGTATTGTTGCAGAGTTGCAATTTTCGGCACAAAGAGTGGCTGCGCGACAAATCATAAGCAATGCAAAATTTATACAGCCAAGTCTGAGATCAGTATTAGCCAAATGTGCTTAAACTTTCCTTTATTTCCATAAATGAGCAGTGCCTGTGTTATAGGCCGCTTGGTAGCATTGACTGATCTGAGACTGTGCTATTATATAGTCTTGTTACTTTTCAACTTGCCCCTCTGTTTTACTACTGATTAACCTACTTATTGTGCATCCATAAAATTTCCGGGTCTGGCGATCCCTCAGCTCTGCAGCGGAAATATGCTGTATTGCCAAAGCTGATTTCAACATCTGTTGGCTCACTGGTAATGTGTGGCTTATCTGCAACGAACGACGATGATGTGTTTCTATGGCAGTGCAAACATTGACAAAAAAAAAAAAAGAAGTTTGTGGGCGAATCTTAAAAGTTGATTCAAAATGTGATTTCAAGGAAAGACATCAGGCCCCAAAGTTATGAAAAATTTTTATGCTCAGCTCAATTGAGACTAAGTTTTGCTGCTCTTTGCCCTTCAGATGATTCAAAAAGAGGGGCTGTCTTTAAGCGAAAAGAATGTAAACTGGTTTGATTTCGGTTATGGGCACTACAGTCGAACGCGCTGGATGCTTTTGCTCTGTATCAGTCACAACGCCTACCTGAATTAGGGGCATTGCAGTTGAACTCATCAGTGTTGATACTCATAAGTGATCTCCCTTTCAGATTTCCCGGATAATCGCAAGTTGCTATGGCCTGTGTGTGAGCATCGTTGTCTTTCAGCATTTGTGCCAGCCAAATCAACTCACAGTCACATATCAAGGCGTTAGAATCCAATCGCCTACAATTTACAAAACATCAAGTCACGATTGTATCATCGTTTAGCGGTCATCGCTAATCAAACATCACACAAATTGCAATCTTATTGTCCTTCAAGATTCACTAAAGACTTTAACATATACTGATCATTTTACAAGAAGCATGGTCAAAACCTTAATCGGGTTATTCAAAATTTATACTGTCACTTGTATATCTTTAGGGAATACATATGTGGCATACGAGGCTCTTTTTAAGCGCACTTTGGAGCGCAACCATCTTGGCTATTATAGCGTCATTAGCATCTAAAGTGCCCCGTATACTACTGATAGTAAAACAGAATCTATATTTTATAGCTTCTCTCGTCATCTAATCTACCAAATGCATTAAAAGAGTCATTAAATGAGTCACATTGTGAGAAAACCGAATTTTTGCCTATGCGAAAACAAAGGCGCAGATCAGCTTCGCAGTAACTACGAAGCTGATCAGCGCCTTTGTTTTCGCCACACGGATAGTGCAATTCCTCTGCTTCTTAAATCATCTTGCCTGTTTCTGTGACCGTACAGATCGGTTTGTGTCGGACCTGGTCGGAACCCAAATTGTTAGTCTTCTCACGCACAGGCTCAAATGTAAGAGGGTGTGCAACAGTTTATTACGGATCATTCAAACCAATAAAAGTCATTTTCCCAACAGATGCTTGGTGTTCGCACGTAATGTTGATTGCACAAAAATGTCAGTTTGATATTCAAGTAATGAATATGCCAACCGAATGGCAATTTGCCTCAATCCGCGTCTGTTTCTTTATTTGTATAATTAATGTATACTGAACAGATTTAATAATAGAAACCAGAAAAAAGCTACTCTTGTAAAGACCAGATCATCCCTTAAAGTTAAGGAAGACCTAAGCTGAGGTGACAATTTTTGACTCAATATTGTACCGTTAAGTCAATATCTGCTTTTACAAAAATGTACAAACATGGAATGCCATTTTCATAATAAAATCGATGAGTATGATTCCCCTTCTATTTAAATGCATCTTTTTGGATGCTGAAACATGTCACCTTAACTAAGGTCTTTCTAAAACCGCTGTCACACTATCGCGTATCGACTCACGTATCTACAGCGTATCAAGATACGAAAGGTACGCCATGCGTACGTCGAACATATGTGAGCATACGCAGCTGATACTC
The DNA here is from genome assembly GCA_964017185.1 of Rugalucina vietnamica. Taxonomy (NCBI): domain Eukaryota; kingdom Metazoa; phylum Mollusca; class Bivalvia; order Lucinida; family Lucinidae; genus Rugalucina; species Rugalucina vietnamica. The sequence goes on along the minus strand of OZ024873.1, from coordinate 74,113,324 downwards.
CTCGATACGTAGCTCATACTCCTCATACGCCGAGGTGCTACGCTTTTTTATGTGTGCACTTAAAAATTCGTAGCACGTACGTGGCAGGTCCGATACGCCGTACATACGTCACACATACGTGTTACATACGAAAGAAACGTGACAGGTACGCCGTAGATACGTAGCTCATACTCCTCATACGCCACACGTACGTCGTGGTCAACATGCCACGTAACCGCGACGTATGTACAGCGTACCTTTCGAATCAGCTACGTATGTGTGACGTATCCTCGACTCTCTTTTCGTATCTACGGCGTACGTATGTAGCACATACACCTTGATACGCCGTACATACGAAAGTGAAATTCCATACGAATACAGATACGTCACTGATACGCCACGGGAACGTAGCAGGAACGTCACACGTACGTGGTACATACGTAGCCCGAGCAAAATACGGCTCAGACATCGGCGTATCGAAATTTTCATAGATACGTGAGCGATACGCCGCTGATACGTGAATGTGTGACAGAGCTATTAACTTTAGGGGAGGACAGTAATTGTGGGCCCAGAAGTTGGTCCAGTTAAATGCAGAAGTGACAACACAACTTCATATAAAATTAATATGTACGAAGAACATTGAGAGTAACTAAAGTTTGTTTTCTAGTGTCTGAGAATGGTTTTTCGCAGATATATTACAATTGTTTAAATGTATAGTAAATATTTTCGTGATACAATTAAGCATTTAGTTTGTCAACAAATGAAAAAAGTTCTGGTCCAAAACATTTTCGAATAGGGATTTCCTGTACAAAAACTAATGTTGGGCAGTATAGAAGATAAACACATGCAGCTTGAAATAGGAAATATGTCTTAATTATCTTTGCATCTGTCTTAATCATACAGACGATATTCTGTCTGACATTTAATGAGAAATCCAACTTTTTATGTTTGTAGCAATGTAGATGTTACAGTATATTGTTGTGTTAACCCGACAGCATACTGTGCTATACTTTATAATTTATTAATCATTGTTTTCTTCTTTTTGACATTACCACAATAGCTTATTTCACTTTTGGTTTAGAGCGTATTGCTCATCATACGAGTCTGCATCTAAAATGCAAAAGTGTATGGAATTCCAGACACATGTGGGTGGATATAAAAACAACACAATAGATTTCATTAAATGTTTTAAAAGCCTCGTCACACATAAGCGAAAATCCATCAACGCAGACTTGCAAAACAATGCACTGATTTTGCTACAAACAACTCAGTATACTGAATATAAATTCCTGTTTTAATACTTACAATCTTTTAAGTCTCTTGTTATGAGTAAAAAGTCCCCTTGGTAGGCGTTTTAAGTTGTTTCCATGTAAAAACCTTTAGAAAAGAACAAGTCAGTAATTAAAAGAGACATTTCGTGATAAATTAAGTTACGAAGTTTGCAGTTTCTTTATAGAAATTAAATGAAAGAAATAAGAAACGCCCCCTTGCACATCATAGTTCAGCCACCCACAAATCATTTATTTCTAGTGAAACGGTAAAAATATAAAATTCAAATACCACCAATTTGTCAAAAGTCGTGAATATTACAACTGGAAATCTATAATGAGTAAAATAAAAAAAAATGAAATACTACACTCAGCCTTCTATGAATAATACCAGACTACAAGCAATTTGACGAATAAGATGACCAACTTTTATTCCAACCGGTGGTCATTTGGTTAGAATCCGTTAAAAACAAAGATGGCTAACACAAAATACTCACAATTGTTCCAATTTATGCAGATGTTTAAAAGTATTTGTGTCTATATGGTTTATTTTATTTCTATACAAGTATCTGAAAAGAAAGAGAAAACTATGTCAATCACTGAGAAATATAGATAAATAAAGTAAAGAGTCTAAATTCACACACATATCTAAAGACATTTAAAGTGTTATATAGCATTGTTATCACATGCTATACCATCACATACGTAATTCATATTCATAGAAAGAAGAAGAAGAATATACACGCCATTCATATACACACCATCGAAAAAATCTAAACCACAGTTTTGTCAATCTGTCTTAATAAGATGGTATTTTGCTTTTAAGATGTGTAGGGTTGCTACAGAACAAACAACGAAGGCAAATTTATAGGCTGCTGGTACTTACAAATAGCGAAGTTGATGAAGTCCTCTAAAAGCACCTTCTCTTATATCTTCTAATTCATTATTGTTTAATAATCTGAAAGAAAAATACATATATATAAACTAAACAAGATATGCTATTTTGACTGCAAGAATATATAAAATTGCAAATTAAATAGTTTTCTTTCTTTCTTTTTTTCTCTCTCTCTGGAAATATAAAACTTAGTTAAAATGACTAAATTATGACAGCACACAAAATTCATTAAGCAAGGAATGAAGACCTAAACTGTTCCAACTTGACCATGCTGACTTAAACAACTCATTGATAAGTGTTAAACATCTCGTAAAGTTTTGTATATCAGATTGATATATCAATTAAGTTACCGCCGCCGTTTCGATTTTAAGACCCAATACGTATTCCGTACATTCAAAGATATAAAGTGTCAACTTACAAAGTTTCGAGATTTTTCAGGTGTTCAAAGATATAAAGTGTCAACTTACAAAGTTTCGAGATTTTTCAGGTGTTCAAAAGATCCATGTGGAATGTGTTGGATTTTATTGAACCGGAGATCTCTGAAAATAGAAACAAAGTATTTCAGTTACATGTAGCATCAAGGGCCCCACGCCCATTGGGGCCTATGAGAAATAGATGGGCTGCTTGTGCCTCAAGGCAAAGCTTCTAATCTACTGACCGACCATCTGATTACTGGTTAACCGCTCATGTCTGAGCCTGCCCAGGAAATGTGGTTTAGTCAAACCATCCATACATATAAGCCTTATTAGCTTAGTTGGGTGGTTATATTTATGAAGCACGTTTTGAGTGTCATGACATCCTAATGTTGGGTAAAAGTCCCATAAAATGGAGGCAACGTCCCGACATGACAATTGCTGTTGACTGGGACGTAAAGCATCAAATCAAACAAACAAACAATGTAGCATCAATGATATTTGAGCCTGTGCATGAGAAAACAATTTGAGTTTCCGGCCAGGTCCGACACAAACCAGGCTGTACAGTAATAGCATAAAGCTAGAAGCTTGAAACTTTGGATACAAGTAGAAGAGGAATAGTACTATCCGTGTGGCGAAAACAAAGGCGCTGATCAGCTGTGCAGTTACTGCACAGCTGATCTGCGTCTTTGTTTTCGCATATGCAAATCGATGATTCTTTGCCAAAAAAAAAAAAAAAAAAAAAAAAAAAAAAAAAAGTAACTCGTTAATTTGTAATTATAAGAAATAATGCAAACAGCCCACGAAGAAAGGCATAACAGGGTGAACACTTATGGTCTAGTAGATCGCACGGCCGAACTTAATACAAAATAAGTGGGTAACGTCTTTGATGGAAAGCTAGTAAATGGAGACTATGAAAAATTGGTGGTGGTCAACCAATCCCTAGGGGAAAATGTATTTTGCCATTCCTATGGTTTCAAGGGGCATACATTTCTCAGATATTGAAAAGTTTGCTTGTGGAATTTGTTAGTTGGAATTAGGCTTAAACTTGTCCCTAAAACGCCCTCTTTGAAACCTTTGATAATAATAAAAACAAAAAATAATATACTAGTACATAATTATATATATAATCTCAATTTGGTTTTGGTTTGGCTATGGTTAATTGTCCCAATAAACATTTAAAGTCATGTCGGGAATGAGCCAACACTCTCTTTTGTATTAACCCGTTTTAAAGGGAACTTAAAGTATCTTGCTCAACGACATTTCACGGGGGAGTAGGGATCGAATCCAGACGCCCTCGTAGTAGTAGTAATGTTCGCCTGCCCAAACATGTAACATTTTCGGTATAACGTAGCAGTGATTGCTTAAAGTTCTTCCGTCCAACAATTAAGAGTTCACCCACACACGTACTTCAATACAAGTCATAACAATGAGTGAAACGTGCTTTGGTTGAAGTGCGGAAGGTGAACTTGAGGTTCAAGAAGCATAAACGAAAAAGCACAAGGACATAAAAATGATGAGTAGTTCAGTGCCGCGTCATGCTAAACGCAAATGCACAGATAGAATGTGGACACCATGTTGCTAATGCTCCTCTTACTTTATCATTTGCTTTTGTAGGCTGGTTAAGTTGGTCTGTATCTGGAACCTCCCAGTCACGTTTCGCCTTATGACTATGCTCTTTTTTTTCTTCGGAAATTCTATTGTTGAGGGTTCCGAACACGTTCGCTCGTAAAGTCAATGACCCGCCAGAAAGAGGTCGAGTTGTCAAAGAACCTCCTCAATGCCCATGTGGTAAATACCCACTTTAACCCCACTTTTATAGAAAAAAAACCTGGTGTGTACGGAGTAAACATTTTTCCTTGTTTTTGAACCAAAACATAGATTGAGGGTACTCGTTAGAACCGCCTCGCCGATGCGGTTCTAACGAGTACCCACAATCTATGTTTTGAGATAAAATCTTTCAAATGAAATTTTCAATTTTCATGATTGCTGAAAAAAAATCTTTGTATATATATTACATGGGCGAGCTTTCGTAATAAGACAGTAATATAGCAAATAATTATGTAGGCGCAGCAGTGGGCTTTTTATTCATGACACGACTGTACTGTTTAGCATATGTTGCTAAGTATTTAGCACTTTATTGTCTTCATAAACCACTTAAAGTCAACTTGCTTCATACAATGTTTGAGTGATTCGCCCTTTCTTTAGCTTCATTGCATAATACTTGGCTAGCATAACAAAAACAATCAAACATCGTGGGAAGACCTCACTTGCCCTACCGCCATGGTCGAAAACAAGTAGAAAGCCTTTCATGGCACCTTTCAATTAGAAATTGTCATAAGGGTGCAGGGTAGATTAAATTAGCACACATACAGGGTAAAAGATAGACTTATAACACTCTAGGTGCTACCTTGGTCCCGATATAAAAAGGTTTTGTTTGACTTTTTGGTAACGGATTTTGTTCTACTTCTTGAACACACGGTAAATCTCAACAAAACAGAGTCGACAATAACTAAATCGCTAGATTTATATCACTATTTAACGAATTTTCCAATGCGCTCACAGTCATACAAAGACAAAAAAAAAATGTTGTCGACGAAAATTTTTCTCTTTTAATGATGACAGGGAACTTTTGTCTGTAACTCGGGTAATAGGAGGGATAGAAAAGGTGTGTTTGTGGAATTCATATTTTTGTCTATTGCGCTAATAGCTATATTTAAACAAAAACAATAGGTGACAAAAAGTTTCGCTGCAGCTAACTTGAGGTGTTTTTTTTTTTTTTTTTTTTTTTTTTGTTGCTTCAGTAGCAGCACTGCAGCAACAGATTAGCAGCAGCAACAAACAGTCAAATTCAACACATCGGTAGTATGACAGAACAACACTTTACAGATCCGTACTGTGACTTCCAGTAAGAAGGTATTGCACTTTTTTCTGCCGCCTTCAATAGTAAATGTAAGCCTGCATCTCTGACACTTATTTTGTATCAGAATTAAAGTTTTAAACTTGAAAAGAAAACAGAGAGTCATACAACTAGAATGTTTACCAGGCATTTACTAAGGGAATTTTCAATATGGTCATACATAAATACAGTCATGTAGTACAGAATATTTTTCTGTGACAGTATGTGTTTACCCATCATTTTCGGTGCATGAGGTTAAATTTTGACACTGATTGGTTCAACAATAACAAGTGAACAAGTGGGTCAAAGTAACAGTCCAAGTGAGAACTACCTATTTTAAAATGTAATGGTCAACTTTGTCATTGTCAATCAAAAATTGACAGGCTCCGCCCTGCACATTGAAAAAAATCAGACTATAACCGCGCCGAGGAAACATTTCAAGTCAAACCATCCATACGTATAAGCTTTTTGGGTCTTAGTTGGATAGTTATATTTCAAGCACTTGTTGGATGTGATGACATCCTCATTTTGGGTAAAAGTCCTGTCAAATGGAGGCAACATCCCAACATGACCTTAGCTGTTGACTGGGACGTAAAGCATCAATTCAAACAAACAAATCACGCCAAGAGGTTGCAGAAGTGGTCGGAGATTTCTCCATACTTTCATGTTGTGGTTTTACTAGATTCTAGTAATTGATTAGCCGTAAGTCCTATACTATAGGTAATTAAAGTTTAAGAAGCAAATTTTCTTATTCAGCGTGTTGAGATTTTTTTTCATACGCCAGGGTCGCGTTTGTCTTGTACGTTAATGTGCGACTGACTTTTCAAGATTGACGTGTATGTATGGGTATATACATAGAGGATATTTTACTTTTTGAATTGAATACCAAATATATTTAATCGAGTGTGTTGATTTTGTACATTTTCCCATTGAAGAGGCAGGCGGTGAAAATGCAAAACAAAAAAAAATATTGAAAACACAAATATTTTTGGTACACTCTTCCTTACGTTCTAAATAAAAAATTTAAGAACATGAACACCAATGCGTTATGTTATTTCTTAAATAACTGAGTTAAAGGCGTTAGAATTTCTGACGTGAAACACTTTTTAATGACGTCAAGTGAATGGAAACGTCAGAAGTTATCAGAAATTTACAGTTAAAATATCGGCTGATATCAATCACTTGTGAAAATCATCAGATATCTCAACATACACTTTACATAATTTACACCTATGTAATACATTTATCTTTTTTGCCATTGAAGATACGGTTAAACATCATTTCAAAATTCAATATTTTTTATACCAATTTCAGCTCTCTTTGACTTCTGGTTGCTGAGATATATACGTTTCTATTGGTATACCCCCTCTATTTTTCTGAGATTATTATCTAATATATAATTAATGAGCCGCGACGCGAGAAAACCGGTCTTCGGGGTTTCCAACCAGGTCTGACACAAACCGACATGTACAGTCCCAGAAGCAGCATAGAAGCTTGAAATTTCGGATTTAAGAAGAGACAGTGTACTATCCGTGTAGCGAAAACAAAGGTGCTGATTAGCTTCGCAGTTACTGCGAAGCTGATCTGCGCCTTTCTTTTTTCGCATAAGCAAAAATCCGGTTTCTCATGACGCGGCTCATTTGATAATGCAACATTCATCTGTCTGGGCCTACCAGTTATCGCCAGTACTGAACAACTTTTTTCAGCGTACTGCTAAATAGACTCCATAAAAAAGGAAGAATAAAAACGAATGAAGAAAGAAAAGAAACTTATTATGATAACAAAAAAAAAAAAAAAAAAAAAAAAAAAAAAAAAATAAAAAAAAATGAATAGCGGATGCGCGGCGAGATACGAACCTGTAAGAGTCTGATTAGAAGACCGATGCTTTACACACTGAGCTAATGGGGCCGACAGACGTTTAACGGCATTACTCATGTAATTATTAATATTTATGGTCTATAAATAATAATCTAAAAATAGTTGCCATTATCGGCTGGTTTCCCGTTATCAGGTTTATGTTATATGTAAATATATTCGGAATAGGAACCAGTGCCGTGCTTAATTGATACCGAATCATTTTCCCGCCCTTGATTACTAGAAGAGAAAAGAGAATCAGGCTATCTCGGCTTCATTCGTACCTTCAAGGTTATCATAAAAAACTATTGAAGTGACCACGGCAGTGTAGCGCTAAATATAAACCGCGATGAACTATTATTATTATGAAGAACAGACAGGCACTACAGGCATAATCAATGATAGAAATCATGTCTTAAGCATGTCGTTTATAGATTAGAAACCGAAATAACAATTTGTATCGAAATAATTGGGGACGAATATGCCTAAGGCTTGCAAAGACCGCAGACTGATGACCGCCGACCGAATCACTACCCATGGCCTCTAAGCATTCTTTTTAATTTGAAACGTTAGTAACTTTCAAATTTTTAAGTGTCCCAGTTGACAAAACAATCGATTTACTTTTTGTATGTCTACAGCTTTACATCCTAAAATAATCATATTGACGAATAAACAATCTTTTAAAACCGGACTTCTTTTTTTCTCGGATGGATATCTATATGGGCCTTTTCCATTACAGTTATAGCTATAGAATAATACATTGAAGGGTTGAGGCTATAAAAAAAACCTTATATCGGAATCAAACAAAACCAAATCCTATCGGGACCTATAGTAAAAGTCAAACAAAACCTTTTTATATCTGGACGAAGGAAGCACCCATTGTTATAAAGTCTGATGAGATGATGTCTTTTTCTATATAATCATAAAATTACATATATGATACCATAGTCCACTCCACTCCAAAGACTCTATTCTTCTTGGTCATGATTTTGCTTCTCTAACTTAATGTAAAGTATGGTATGGCATATCAGCATAATATAAAATAAGGCATGGCACTTTCGGAATATATATCAACATCTACGGCTGTAATCAGTCTAGGTAAAAGTAAGTATTAAAAGTACACGGGAGGATTCAATTAGATTTATGATCCCAACCAAAACTCATCAGGTGGGGAAAAATGTAAGCAACATGCGTGAAGAGCAAGATGATTAGCTCTTTCCCAACAAGGTAGCCATCCGGTTGGAACTTTGTTGGCTACAACAGTTACTAATAAGAGGAAACAGTCTGGTCTGATTCACACTTATATTTCATGTCCACCTTCCCCCATTTTTGGGAGAAACAGTACCATGCATTTTCTATTTTGTTGCGCTAAATGTTTAAAATTCTATTTTGGTTTGCTTTTAATCCGAAAATGTACACACAACGTGGGCAATTGAACGTTGTGAGTGAGTGAATTTGGGGGCTTTTTTGTTCGGATGACAAGGGTGTCTTGACTTTCACTCTTCAACGATTGTTGACCACAAAGGTCGATGAACGCCACGAATGACTGATGGGAATTAATGAGCCTCGACGCAAGAAAACCGGTCTTCGGGGTTTCCGACCAGGTCCGACATAAACCGGGCTGTACAGTCTCAGAAGCAGGCTAGAAGCTTGACATTTCGGATTTAAGTAGAAGAGGAATTGTACAATCCGAGTAGCGAAAACAAAGGCGCTGATCAGCTTCGCAGTTACTGCGAAGCTGATCTGCGCCTTTGTTTTCGCATAGGCAATAATCCCGTTTTCTCACGATGCGGCTCAATTTTAAATGACACATTCTTCCAAACACGCTTGCACAAACCCTGCATATATATTTTCAATAAGTTATGTTTGTTTAAAATTAATGCTTTACGTCCCAGTCAACAGCTAATGTCATGTCGGGACGTTGCCTCCATTTCATTGATGTAATGATATCCAACAAGTGCTTGAAATTTAACCATCCAACAAAAGGCTTATACCTAGGGATGGTTTGACTTGAACCATGTTTCCTCTGCAGGCTCAGACATGAGCAGTTAACCAGTAATCAGATGGTCAGTCAGTATAAGCTTTGCCTGGAGGCACAAGCAGCCCATCTATTTCTTTAGGCCCCAATGGGCGAGGGCCCATATTCCAAGCCGACATCCTTTTTCCCAGTAAATGGCCATTAAAAGGCGTACGGTCAACAAAATACGATGACGGACAACGCATATTGGTGGGTGACAAGAAATCTCTTGGAGGTCACAGTGCAGTTGAAAATGTTTCACAAGAACGTAAACGTTATTTACTGAAAGGAACAGTCAATAATAATACTTTAACAACCTGAACAAACCCTATACTAACACTATAAAGAACTATGGCGTGAAAGAATATAGGGGCCTACCAGTTTTACGTATGTATCATCACGAAAACATGTCCGTGTAATGTACACCCCTTGAACCCCACTTTTATATAGCAAAACTGGGGTATGCAGGGGTATACCTATTTTTCTTATTTTTGCTCCAAAACATAGATTGTGGGTACTCGTTAGAACCGCCTCGGCGAGGCGGTTCTAACGTGTACCCACAATCTATGTTTTGAGCAAAAATAAGAAAAATATCAAAAATTTTCAGCTGAAAATTGCCAATTTTTAAAGCTCATAAAATCTTTGTTTATTGCATGGGCAAGTTTTCGTAATGTGACAGTTCAGGCAATGAGAACAACACTTTATTTTATGATTATGCATGTTATGTAGGATAGAAGAATATTCTATATTGCATTTTTGGTGGGCGTATTAGTATAAAATATGTATTCAAAATCAATATTTTAGAATTTAGCGTGCTTATCAAACATTATAAACTTGAGATTATAGGCCATGTCATTGTTGTTGTTGTTGTTTCTTAGAGTTCCCCCGCTTGTTTATTCGGGACACACGTCTTTGACGTTACTTGGGCAAGTTAAGAGCTCAATTTATTTTTTTCAGTGTTTCAATGTACGCGACTTTACAGTGCTATATACACAGTACTGTCTCAATGTTCTTCAGAGCAGCGAACCGTCGATTGTGAATATTAAACACAAACTCCCTCGTACAGATATAACATTAGTACATTAGTACCCTGCTTTGCTTCGTTGTTCCTGGTTAGTGATTGCTAGTGCAATAACTGTGTATAAGCCTTCAAGCTTTACTGACCGTTCAAAGACGGTTAGGCCCTGCTATGATTTTTCTAGTTGGTCACCTTGCTCCTCATACATGAAATTAAACTTTGTGTGGCGTCTTGTATTGTCATTTTCGGCCCGACTGGTGTCTGGTTTGGGTTTCTTAATTTCATTAAATCTATTCCTGACACTGAGGTTATGAAAATTTAATTGAAGTAGTCCAAATAAGTTGAAATTTCAAGCTTAGATAAAAAAAAAAATCCTGTAATTTATCCTGCTCATAAACGTTAAAATGCCACTAATTGTTGGCATTTTAACATTTATGAGCAGGTTAAATTTAGTCTAGTACAAGCTGAGGTAATCACGAAAAAAGGTTTTACAACCTCAGGGCCTTTTTTTTATTCTTACTTTCATTTCTTGTGACAAAGCTCACAGTTTACCTACATCAAGGGTCTAGGGCATTTGCATAAATCAATATGACGAATTGAAATGCGAAAAAAGCAACCCAAGTGCGTTTGAATAAAAAGTTGAGCCGCTGCATCAGAAAACCAACAATCTGTATATGCGAAATCAAAGGCGCAGATTAGCTGTGCAGTAACTGCACAGCTGATCACCGCCTTTGTTTTCGCCACTCGTATAGTACAATCCCTAATCTGCTTAAATCCAAACTTTCAAGTTTCTAGCCTGTTTCTGTGACTACACAGACCGGTTTGTAACGGACCTGTTAAAAAACCAAGGTTGTTGTTTCTACATGCGAAAGCTCAGTTCATGTAGCTCCGCAAACCTACCACAGAGAAAATATTGTCAATGCGTTTTGGTATAAATGTGTGACATTTTAGATTATTTGACTTTAATGCGAAATTAAGGCTCGTACTGAGAAGGTACAAACCACTTAATGATATTCTGATGTAAAATTTGAAACTTTCTTTCTTCTTCGGATTCCCTTTTTAGTTTAATCGAGTTCAGCCATATACATAAATCCCAAAGTATCAGTCACGTTCCAACTTAACTTTTAACAGTCCTTATTTTTTTTTTTTTTTTTTTTTTTTTTTTTGTAAGTTTTGCTATCATATGATTATTCAGGCATTTTTCTTGGTTACAATGCTTGGATGCTGCTCAAGATAGCTCTATCTGCATGGAATAATGCCTGAATGTTGTTTTTGAATTAGCTATGAGCACACTGACATACGTTAGTAATATGTCAGACATGATAGTAGCAATGTTATAGAATTGTTCTATAGGTTCATGGCCGTTGTGAATCAGTGTTTTGATGACGACTCCTGTTTCATAACCAGCATTTACCAGGCATTGGAGTGAAATGACACCCATTTACATCAGGAAAACATGTCCGTGCAATATATACCCCCTTAAACCCCACTTTTATATGTAGTAAAACTGGGGTTTGCAGGGGTATACCTATTTTTCTTATTTTTGCTCCAAAACATAGATTGTGTGTACACGTTAGAACCGCCTCGCCGAGGCGGTTCTAACGTGTACCCACAATCTATGTTTTGAGCAAAAATAAGAAAAATATCCAAAATTTTCCAACGAAATTTTTCAATTTTTTAAGCTCTAAAAGTCTCTGTTTATTACATGGGCAAGTTTTCGTAATGTAAACTCTGCAAAACGGCACCAAACAAGTGAACACATAAGGCTATAGAGGCTGTCGTAGCCAATGGGTATGGGGCGGAACATAAGCTTAGGGCTTCATTTTTTCATGTGACTGTGCAAGAGTCATGGTCAACTTGCTACGTTTGTAAACACACTGGTGAAAACATTTGTGATGCTTGTAACAGTTTTGTGAAAGAAAAATGACAAAAAAAGCATGAGCCTGCCAGGGAAAGTAGTTCAAGTCAAACCTTCCATACATATAAGCCCTTTCGGTTTACTTGGGGGTTTTTAGCACTCTTTGGGTGTCATGACATCTTATTTTTGGGACGAAGTCCCATTAAATGGAGGCAGCGTCTCGACATAACCATAACTGTTGACTGGGACGCTAAGCCACAACTTGAACAATAAACAAAAAGATACACAATGTATTAAATTGCTGGAACACTTCTTTATATCAAATACAACAACTGCACTACCATGAACGCATGCGCATGTAGATTTTTAATTCACGTAGTTCTCTCCTACAGTGTTTTCCGCTTAGTTTGACAAATTACATCTGAACGGTTTTATTTATCTTATGATTATCTAATATTTGCCTAATTTCATGAAATTGATGTGTTTATCTGATCTTTTCCTATCTAAATGTTTTACCCCGCTACTAAGAAATTCTGCACTTGGTGCACTCTGTACATAGTGCGCATAAAGGTAGAGGGAATCATAGGGTACACAATTTTCCCCACACCTCTAGAATCGTGGCCGGTGTATAAGAGTTCGAAGAAGCGATGACGCATGCACCTGGACATATAGCTGCAGTGAATTTGGCGTTGGAATGTTGTTTTCAACGCTAAATAATTCGCATTCTAGATCAGCAAAAGCGTTTGATTAGACCCGAAGTTCGACCACCGAGAATGTACATGTGCAGCAAGCAGCATTAGTAATATTAAAAGAATCTATGATGGGGTTGAGGCCGAGACAAGGAAATCTCAGGCAAGTTTTCAGATTATTCAAGTCTCATCCGAGGCTCTGCCGAGGATGAGACTCGAATAATCTGAAAACGAGCCTGAGATTTCCTTGTTGAGGCTTCAACACCATCATTGATTATTTTTCTCACCCACCTTTTAAAACATTTTGACTCTGAATAGGCTTCAAGTTCTGTTCAGGCAGCCATTTTGTTTGGACATAAAACAATATGCAAATTAGCCAGTGAAACAAACAAAAATAATTTTGTATTTGCACTCACCTTACAAAAATATTAAATCATCATTTTGTTTTATTCACAAAATTCCCGGCAAAATTAAATTTTTAGATTTTTGCACTCATAAAAATCTAAAAATTTAATTACTCTTGATATCTTCCTGAAATTAACATCTGCTAGGCTATTTTTGTCTCTGACAGTTGACACCTAGCTCATCACTTCCTTATATGGAAGTAAGCATGAGGTGTACATTTCTATTAGCTAAATACAGAAATGATTGACATTTTGAGGCAGCTAAAATTGTACTAGTACTGAGACAGAAATATCCCAGACAGGCACACAAAGGGATATGCTTGTCTGGTGGGTGAGAAAACATGGTCTCAGCCTGACTGGGATCCGTCAGAATGAAGGCTGTGGAACTCAGATGAACAATGCAATTCCTTCTTTACACTCTATTTATATTTTCTAATTTCCCCCCTATCCATGATAAAGATTTTCATGAAAGAGATACCGGCTCAATGGCAAATCATTGTTGATTTACAAGAAAATTACTTATGTCTGATCTCATTAATGAATCAGCAAACGATCATACAATACAGCCTCTGACAGGTGGATCATGTTGTATATGAGCTTAGGTTTGAGAAAACCTGTTTTTGAGGTGTTTTTCTAGGTTAACATATTATACAATTATTGACTATTGAGTCATCGAATATGATGTGATATCCAACAGAGACTACCAATATTGACCGAGGCGAAGCCGAGGTCAATATTGGTAGTCTCTGTTGGATATCACATCATATTCGATGACTCAATAGTCAACAATTGTTTTATTATATAACACTCTTTTTATACAAACATGATAAAAATAATTTTAAAATAACTATTTTTATCTGTAAATGAATTAGTGAATACATATAGTTTACTTATAGTCCCAGCATGACTGAAAAATGTTTATTGGGACATTATTAAAGTCTAAATTCAAATAAACATCATTTGTACTTCATTGGCATTACTGCTTGACAGCAATCAGTGTACATTTCCAATGACAGAGAGAGTTCTAAATTTAGAAACAAATATTCAATGGGAAAAACCCCAGGTTATAGAATATGACAAAATATGCAATGGACTGAAAGCATTGTCTGAAATACTGTCTATTTATAGTTATATAATAAAGATCTATATTTATACAGATCGGTAAAACACATAGCCGTTGATTATTTGGATATAAAAACATATTGCATCCCTGTTTTGACACTGCAAAGATGTGGCGGAAGGTCTACGTTATTGTCATAGACCAGCTTTTCTCATTATGCTAAGAACATCGCAAAATGTTTGTTTGGTACATTGCACTTGGAATAGATAATGTAATTATTATCAGTGCTTCGCAAAAAATATCCACTGTTGTGGTAAACATCTTTAGATTTCCACCGCCCATTGGGGCCTTAAGATATAGATGGGCTGCTTGTGTCTCCAGGCACACCTGACTGGCCATCTAATTACTAGTTAACCGCTCAGGTCTGAGTCTGCCTAGGAAAAGTGGTTTCAAGCTAAGCCATCCATACATGCATGTATGCCTTTGTGGCTTACTTGGGTGGTTATATTCCAAGCACTTTTTGGGTGCCATGACATCCGTATTTTGGGTAAAAGTATCATAAAGTCGAGGCAAGGTCCAGACATTACCAGGACGTAAAGAAAGATCCTGGCCCCTTTTATATATCTTGTTAGCAGCGTTTTAGGAACCAGCTTTCGCATTTTCAAATATTGACCCGAAAACCAAACGATGCAGGTGTACTAGCAAGTTGAGATCAAGAACCAAATAGGGAGGCAAAGACCATAGTCACTGTACTCGTATTAAACCAGACATAAATCCAACTGTGTTACATAAGCAACAGAGTCGTATCTACAGTTTGTGCCGATTGCAAATATCAAGTAGAGATTTGATCTGATGACCTTTCCGGATTATTCAATTAACTTTTGATCAGCGTCTAAGATTGATAATCCTGTTAAAAATCTGCTGAAACTACCAAAGTACGGATCATTGTGTCGTCAAAATGACCCAGTAGGGGACTATCTTGGGCGAAATACCAAAATTTTATTACGTTTTTGAATTATGAAAGGTTTATTTTGTATTCTTAGCTATCCTTTCATGTAATGTACGCGTAACACAAAACCTATCATTTAGATGATTGAGATGCCTTCAGATGAGAGGACGATCTTCAAAATTACACCCTTTTGACAGCTATCTGTCAGCTCATTTTGTATATCTTTGTTCATTGCATCACAGGTGTCGAGTATAGAATGACATGTTTGGGTTTGTATGATATAAAATAGTTATTGTTTTCATAAAATCATGCGTTCGTTTGTTTGTTTGAATTAATGCTGAACGTCCCAGTCAACAGCTATGGTCATATCGGGACGTTGCCTCCATTTTATGGGACTTTTACCCCAAATCAGGACACCCAAAAACGCTTCGAAAATAACCAACCAAGCAACCATTAAGGCTTATATATGTATGCAAGGTTTAACTTGAAACCACTTTTCCTAGGCAGGCGCAGACGGTAATTAGATGGTAAGTCAGTAGCGTACATGTATAAGCTTTGCCTGAAAGCACAAATATCATATCTACATGTATTTCTTTAGGCCCCAATGGAAGGTGCCCATATTCTTTTTGTGTACGTGTTTTCTGAGGGTAATATTTTTGAGGAAAAAATGTAGCTAAGTCATACCATAGCACTTTTAAAATTGTACAAGTAAAATCCCTGGGGTAAAATGGAGTTCAGTGAATGATTTACATTTTTATCTAATTCAATCGAAACCTATTAGGTTACGTATATAAAAACAAATTAGCATCAAAATATGGTAGGGGAACATTCTCGTGTAATTTATCGTGAAATCTCATAAAATACAATGTACGAAGTCGTTATTGTCGCATGAGGTTGCAAGTTACCTGTGATAATATAAACTTTTTACATCAAAGATCAACTGCAGGCCATATTTTATCATAATAAGCTTTTGATATAGTAGGTTACTGTACCATAAAGTAAAATGCTTATAAAATACTCAGTTTATTTTTGTCATAACTCTAGTGTTTCACGGCCAACAACACCTTCAGATCGAGTTTCTACGAACTTTTCAGATTTTCTTACTTGTCAACGTGCCGATAATCATGGCAGACATGATAATTTGTTTGTTTGAAATGATGCCTAACATCACAGTCAACAGCTATGGTCATGTCGGGACGTTGCCTCCATTCAAAATTAAGGACCTTATGGCATCCAAAAAGTGCTTATAATAACCACCAAACCAAGACAATATGGCTTATATGTATGGACGGTTTGACTTGAAACCACTTTTCCTGGACAGGCTCATACCCGAGCAGTGGACCAGTAATCAGATGGTCAGGCAGTAGCGTATGATGGCACAAGCAGCCCATCTATTTCTTTAGGCCCCATATTGGCGTTCTACAAATTGAAAAGTCAGTAGCGTATTTATATTTATAAGCTTTGCCTGATGGCACAAGCAGCCCATCTTTTTCTTTAGGCCCCAAATGACGGGGCCCATATTGACGTTCTACAAATTGAATATTCGAAAGGTTTGTAACTTGGGGAAAAACTGGCCATATCATCTGATCGAGTTCAATGGCCTTTTTCAGTGAATGGAAAGGTTTGTATATGGTCACTTCGACCTTTCTGAGTGCAGAATATGTGTACTTTTATGCATATTATGCATCAAAAGTACAAGTTCTCCACCATCCCATTTCTCAGCGTGGACAACAAGAGAAATCATGCTGTTGGAAACACTGCTATTTTCAGATAGACAAAATAAATAGACCAGTATGTGTTGATTGTAAGAGCTATAGACAAATTAATTACGAGTGTTTTATGTAATTATTGTTATCTCTTCATCATAGCATCGATATATCACATAGATTATTAAGACATTTACATAAATGCATTTATGTAGGCGAATCTATTGCATTTAGTTTTGCTCATATTGTCATTCTATTATTTACGAATTACAGGTATTTGATTTACTTACAATAGGGTCGTGTCTGCAGGAACCCTTGGAATTCTCTCAAGTTGGAGGAACATACATCGTACCGTCGTGCCCACACACTGGCAACCCGGCGGGCACTGGGCGACGGCAACAGATAGTACCCCGCTTATAATTAGTCCAAAATATCCCAACCACATATTTGTTTCACACTTTACAGCACTTAATCCAATATTTATTAACTTTGTAATCCAATTAATTTAGTGTTTACATTAATACAATTTAAACACCATAGAGTGAAGTTAAGATTAAGTTTTATCACCGCTTAAACATCAACTTTGTAATCCCTGCGTTCATTGTATTTACATCGGAAACTATGGTTTAACTACAGAACTGGCACTGTGCTTCTGAAGTAACATTCTAAAAGTCACACACACTTGAACTGAACTGAACGACTCTGGTGATGATGATGTAAATCCTCCACTTTCATTAAATGAAGAATGCATTCAGTGTGTGACTTCATACGAGAGATCTTTAATACTCCGATATTCGACTGAGGTATTTCGATGTATTTTGCCTTTGTGCAGTTTTGCTAAATTTAGCGCGCTTAGTTTTCTTTTATGATTCATACCACAAACTCCCGATTCGCTTACAAGTAGTCGAGGCGTAAAATCAAGACAGATACCGTCCGACTATTAAACATTTTGACAGTGTTAACAAAATATGCCTTTTGAAAGGAAAAATCTGGCTTATCGTTTTTTGCTGTCTACACAATGTATAAATCCATGATCTTCTTTCTAATGAGGTACACAAGGCGCATATTTGTTGAAAACTAAGGCATGTTTTTCTGTTTTCTTAATAATAGTATGCACTGTTCGTTCTGATTAAAATCGCTTTGTCCAAGATGATTTCATTTAGTACCCGCACAATGGAGAATTGCACATATTATCTTAAATTTCATCCGAATCAAACACAATATCTGCTTTTCTGTTTCTACCCCACTCAATATATTAAGTGGGTATCTTAATTCGTTTATGATCACAGTTATGATATTGCAGTGATAAGACTGCTAAGCTGAGTCAATAAAACACTTATGGCACGTAATGGATAGTTTTCGGATAAAATTTGGCTTATACCACAAACTATTACATATTGTGGGTACTCATTAAAATCGTCTTACCAATAAAATGCAATTAGCTTCCACAACAAATGTAAATCTTACAAAAAACGCTTTCACTTTTCAGCAAAAACATATCTTGTCTTTCTCCCTGCATAGAGATAGTGTACTAAACGACCAAAGAAACGGTACACGTTCATCATTTATTGAATTACTGCAAGAGGTCTGTAGGAGAAAATTATTTGGCCTATTCAACTGAAGAACATTGTTAGCATAGGTAGGTTTGTTGCTATGTCGATGCTAATTAAATGTGATGATTCGTCTGAAAGGGAGATCATCGCGGTCTGCCAGAATGTTTCTAACAAGTTAATGATCATACTGCAGTTAGCTCCCCCCCCCCCCCCCCCCACTCGCCCACCCACATAGTTGTACGTGATGGGATGTTGTTGTGATTGTAACTTTTTCCGATTCATTTTTTGTTGTTTTGAACACTTTTAAACGCATTAGAATTCCGAAACAGCAATAGATTACTCGTTATACTTTCAAAATAAAGAAAATTCTCTTTCAGCATTTAGAGTACAGGAAAAATATATCATGAGCCACCTCTTGGGAAAACCAATAATGGGGTTTCCGAACAGGTCCGACAAAAAACAGGCTGCACAAGCACAGAAAAGAGCTTGAAGCTTGAAATTTCGAAAAGAGGTATTGTACTATCCGAGTAGCAAAAAAACAAAGGCGCTGATCAGCTTCGCAGTGACTGCGAAGCTGATCTGCGCCTTTGTTTTCGCCTATGCAAATTGTTGGTTTTCCCATGAGGCGGCTCAAATACCGAACGCATTTTCGACTACTTTTATGCACTTATGTAAAATATTTCATCATGAAACCAACGGCGAAAGAACCTTAATCCGCAGAAAATAAGAAATATAAAGATAATTTGTTTTATTCATTAAAATGCCCTCTAGATAAAATAAACTATGCAGACATGCACATATTTAAGATACCGAAAAAGGTAGGAAACGAATGTAAACATGACTAAAATTTGAAATGCATTGAACAAGAAAATACGATACGAATATCGAATGCGTGAATGCACATCTTTATTCATGACTCTTTCAACGTTGAGACGTAGCCTAATAAAATAGCGGTTAATACTTAACACGCAGGTTTGTAAGTCGATCTACGCCTGAAGATCAAATCTGTACATTTTCTTCTTTTCTGCATAACTATCATGCGCCGTCAATGATTTTTACCAGTGCGCCGGAAAAGGGCAAAATTGTATACAGGACATAGTTACATTTTATTTTCCGTTGGGTATACAACACGAACACAAACAAAACAAATCAATAAGTTTGGCTGACCTCTGTGTCAACCTGCCCGGATTTGAGATACTGTCATCAAATCCGGAGAGAAAATAATATGAGCCTGTGCGTGACAAAACCAACAATTTGGGTTTCTGACCAGGTCCGACACAAACCGGCCTGTACTGTCACAGAAGCAGACTAGAAACGTGAAATTTCGGATTTAAGAAGAAGAGAAATTGTACTATCCGTGTAGCGAAAACAAAGGTTGGCGGCGAATTAAACGTTTAATGTAGTATAAAATGTCCAATAAATGTCAATATGTCTATAATTATCAATATTGAATGTCTTCATTACGAAACTTCTTTGTTGCATATTCACTTAAATGTTAATAACCTTTAAGATAAATGGCGAATCTCTACAGCAAAAGAGAGATATCTTCGGAATAAATACAATGTACACTTGTAAGGCAAATTCTAAGCTCGCACGTATCAAGCAAATATAAGCAAGTGCAACGCTTCCGAACGCCCCTGTGTTTCCAAAAGAAAACGTTATGCATATAATATCCTGTTCATTCTTCCAATTCCAGATTGGCTGAAACAACATGATCATTAAAGGTGCCATATAAGGCAACAAATCCCAAAACAATATTTGACTGATAATGACCTTATGAACAAAGGATTATAGCTCGTATTGAAAAGATCAATCCTGGCATTTTCCAAAATGACAATACCCATCCCCCCAGGATGTGCCACAAAGCTGTAGCCGAACAGCACATCCTCGGTCATGGCTCGTGTCGAAGGTGATCAGAAGAAAATAACACTTACTGATAAGAATACAATATAATCTAAAAATAAATACAATGTACGCAACTAGATCTACGTTATTAATCTAACTGATTTTATTTTATCCGTTGATTCTGTCTGGTTCTCTACATCTTTGGTTGTCATAAACCGACATAAACCGACCTGTACAATCGCAGAAGGTGGAAATTTCGGATTTAAGAAGAAGAGAAATTGTACTATACGAAAACAAAGGCGCTGGTACTGCGAAGCTGATCTGCGAGTTTGTTTTCGCATAGACAAAATCGGTTTTCTCATGACGCGGCTCATTTATTTTAATTGTACCAATTTCTTTGGTTTCAAACTTGATGAAACTGACTGAAGTCCACTTCAAGTGGAAGTTTACTAAATCTTTGTTAGGTTTATCTACGGTATGACAATATTCAAAACGGCCGCAATATGTAAAGCTGAAAGAATAAGGAGAAAGCGTGGTTGGGTGGGAATATTTGAGCCCCCGCACATTGGGCCCTAAAGAAATAGATGGACTGCTTGTGCCTACCGGCAAAGCTGCTACGCTGCTAACTGACCATCTGATGTCTGGTTAACCACTCGGGTCTGAGCCTGCCCAGGAAAAGTGGTTTCAAGTCAAACCAACCATATGCCTATATATATAAGCCATTGTGGCTTAGTTGGATCTTTATATTTGAAATTAAAAACCACATAAAATTGAGTCAACTTCCCAATATTACCATAGTTGTTGACTAGGACGCTTAGCCATAACTTAAACAAATTCTTCGTTAAATTGGGATAATTATTTTCCCTTCCGTTAATACAATGTACGCAAGCCTTTACTACGTCATCAATTTTCCACTATTTTTCATGTGCAGACCTACTTGTTACGTCATAAAATTCGGTCACTTCCAGAAACTGAATTGAGTAGGCCTACTCTGCAGGGTTAGAAGTCGATCTCCGTGTGCTTATTGATTGGTGCTTTAGACCTTATGCTCAATTCAACAATTATGGTTATATCATTTATTTACAACATTTTCCCCACTTATTTCGTATGATGGAACACAACGAGCGAGCTGAAGTTCTCTTGCCTGATTCACCTACTATGAAATGTATTTTGAGCACAGTAATTGTCATCTCCTAGACGGGATCATAAGGTTGGAAGACTGTTCTAGTATTTGAATGATTCTTAGGCCGTACTGTTACCTCGCTTTACAGAGCCTATAATGTGTACACTTTGTTCAACGTGGGGCCCAACAAACATAATGTGACAAGAGTTCCAGTAGCAGTAAAGATGGTCGGGTGTGAATATAGCCCCCGCCCATTGGGGCCGAAAGAAATAGATGGGCTGCTTATGCCCCAGGCAAAGCTTATACGCAACTGACTGACCATCTGATTACTGGTCCGAGCCTGCCCAGGAAAAATGGTTAAGGCAAACCATCCATACATACAAGCTTTATTGGCTTAGATGGGTAGTTACATACTTGAAGCACTGTTTGGATGTCTCAGTTGGATGTCATGGCGTCCTAATTTTGATTAAAAGTTCCATAAAATTAACAACATTCCGACATAACCTTAGCTATTGACAGGGACGTTAAGCATTTATTCAAATATAATCCCCAATTGTACTAATAGTAGTTGAACCGCGACGCAAGACTGTGGCTCCTCTCACAAATGGGGCTGACGTCCGGTTCTACAAGCTCATTGAGGTCGAGAATACCTTGCCGAGGGAAACGATACCGAGATCTTCGTCATTGAAAAAATCGAGTGGACGCGTTCTTTCCCTAAATTGTCTACGGCGACGCTGTGCGTGGTACAAGGCAATGAATGCGGCCATGACACTTAGAGTTGGGGGTGACTTTTCCTAGACTTAGGATCGTCATTCTTAAGATCGACGTTAGTGAAACGCAACATGCGAACTTAATTTGAATTTCCCAAGATCGATCCGAGTTAGGAAAATCTTGATCCTAGGAACTTTACGCAGTCCCTGTCTTCGGGGTTTCCGACATAAACGTCTGTGCAGTCACAGAAGGGAGCTACAATCTTGAAATTGTGGGTATATTCTGTAGCGAAAACAAAGGCGCTGATCAGCTGTGCAGTTTTCTTTGTTTTCGCGTAGATATAAGTCCGGTTTTCTCATGACGCGGCTCAGTTGGGGCATCTGCAATCAAGGTAATTGGCCAGGATTGAAATTACATTTGAGCCGCCTCGTGGGAAAACCAACAATGTGGATTTCGAACAGGTCTGACACAAACCGGCCTGTACAGTCACAGAAGCAGGCTAGAAGCTTGAAATTTTGGAGTTAAGTAGAGGAGGAATTGTACTATCCGATTAGCGAAAACAGCTTCGCGGTTACCGCGAAGCTGATCTGCGTCTTTGTTTTCGCCTATGCAGATTGTTGGTTTTCCCATGAGGCGACTCATTTCATCTCGAAGATAGTTGCTTTTTTTTACCTTATGCATGTGACGATCATCAGGGCTTACGTTAAACCGACCATCTGATTATTGGTTAACCGCCCCTCCCTGTCTGAGCCTGCCCAGGAAAAGTGGTTTAGTCAAACCATCAATACATATAAGCCTTTTTGGCTTAGTTGGTTGGCTATATCTATGAAGCGCATTTTGAGTATCATGGCATCCTAATGTTGGGTAAAAGCCCCATAAAATCATAAATGGAGGCAACGTCCCGACATGACCATTGCTGTTGACTGGGACGTACAATATCAATTCAAACAAACAAATCACATTAAACCATTCTTAATGATTCCAGAGCACAGTTGCACATGATAGTATATCTCGATGACCTTCATCGCTGGTGATTAGACCGTAGCCTTCATTTTCTACTTGGTGTTTGTGTATCCCAGCAGTTGTGTAAACTTCAAAATCTATTTGCTTGCCCATTATTGATAGGTACTTTTCTAGAATGGGCTCATCCAAGTTCAACTTGGACCAAAGGCCAAGGAATTCTACCTCTAACCCATTCAGATTGTCGTCGAATCGATTCATTAACATGATTAAACCTATTACATGTTCACAATTGACTTCTCGGCGGCTAGCTGATTTCAAGTAATCTGTTATGAACCTTCGCATGAGAAAACCAACAATTTGCGAAAACAAAGTAACCGCGAAGCTGATCAGCGCCTTTGTTTCCGCCACACATGGATAGTACGATTCCTCTTCTACTTATATCCAAAGTTTCAAGCTTCTAGCTTTATGCTGTGACTGTACAGCCTGGTTTGTGTCCGACCTGGTTGAAAACCTAAATTGTTGATTTTCTCATGCACAGGCTCATAATATATTGCAGCCTTTTCAAAACTGAAATCCATGCCGACCAAGCTGCTTTTTGTTTGGCTCAAAAAGAAAATTTGTACGTGGAGTTCAAATCTATACATAACTTCCCGACACTGTTATTAGAATGCATGTGTTTTGTCAAACCAAGTGGTCTCACTTACGTAAGGGAGATAGGGCGGGAATATGGGCCCCGCCCATTGGGCGCGAAGAAATAGATGGGCTGCTAGTGCCACAAGACAAAGCTACGCTACTGACTGACCATTGATTACTGGTTAACTGCTTGGGTCTGAACTTGCCCAGGAAAAGTGGTTTATGTCAAACGTTAACCATCCATACATATAAGCCTTCTTGGTTTACTTTTGTTGTTATGTATGAAGCACTTTTTGGATGTCATGACGTCCTAATTTTGGGTAAAAGTCGCATAAATTGAAAACAACCTCCCGATGTGACCATAGCTGTTGACTGGGACGTTTTATAGCATTATTTTAAATTCAAAGAAGGTCTCATTGACAACCCTAGCTAAAATACGTTGATGAAAAAGACTGAGGAGCCATCATTTCTCTTAAGCCATAATCCAAATATATTTCCTTTAGCATTAGTTGATAGTTTTCCAAGGTATAAATGGTAACAATTATTTTTAATTTTGATAAAGCTCTTGAGGGGTTTCCATGAAAGTTGCTTCAAAGCGAAGTGCATTCTCAGCACAGTCTCAGTAGATATAGATCATGCGCACATTTATGTTTTAGTTTGAAACTCACCTGCAACATATGGGCGGGGATATGGGCCCTCGCCCATTGGGGCCTAGGAGAAATAGATGGACTGCTTGTGCTTCGACCATCTGATTACTGGTTTACCGCTCATGTCTGAGCCTGCCCAGGAAAAGTGGTTTAGTCAAACCATCCATATATGAGCCTTATTTGACTTAGTTGGGTGGTATATTTATGGAGCACATTTTTAGTGTCAAGACATCCTTATATTAAGTCCCATAAAATGGCAGCAACCTCCCAACGTAACCATAGCTGTTGACTGGGGTGTTAAGCATCAATTTAAATTCTAAGAAAGTCTCACTGACAACGCTAGCCAAAATACCTTTGTGAAAAATATTATCCATTTCTCTTAAGCCATCATCCAAATATATTTTCATCAGCATTAGTTGATAGTTTTTCAAAGTATGCCAGTCGCCTATAAATGGTAACAATCATTTTGTTCCTCGGATAAGCATTCTTCAACTTAAAGGCTTTTTTTTTTTTTTTTTTTTTTTTTTTTTTTTTTTTTTTTTTTTTTGCTTTGCTTAATTTTGATTAAGCTCTTGAGGGGTTTCCACATTTAGGGGTTTCTTCATTATACTACTGTTTATCGTGCCTACTTCTCTGTCGTGCCCCTTCCCTTTCGTTTCTGTTGAATCTCAGCCGGATGGCTACCTTGTTGGGAAAGAGCTAGTCATTCTGCTCTTCGAGTGTGTTGTCGGAAAATGTTTTGTGTGTTTTCTTTCCCACCCATTGTCTATGTTGGGACTTTAAATTTAATTGCATCGATTCCTCGTCGATATATTCTTACTTTCCATGAAAGTTATTTCAAAGCGAAGTGCATTCTCAGCACAGTCTCAGTAGATAATAAGTTCCTGCGCACATTTATGTTTAAGTTTGAAAACTCACCTGCAACATATGGGCGAGGATATGGGCCCTCACCCATTGGGGCCTAGGAGAAATAGATGGACTGCTTGTGCTTCGACCATCTGATTCCTGGTTTACCGCTATTGTCTGATACCTGCCCAGGAAAAGTGGTTTAGTCAAACCATCCATACATATAAGCCTTATTTGGCTTAGTTGGGTGGTTATATTTATGGAGCACATTTTTAGTGTCATGACATCCTTATTTTGGGTTAAAGTCCCATGCAATGGAAGAAACCTCCCGACATAATCATAGCTGTTGACTGGGATGTTAAACATCAATTAAATTTCTAAGAAGGTCTCACTGACAACGCTAGCCAAAATACCTCGATGAAAAAGATGAGCCATTTCTCTTAAGCCATCATCCAATACATTTTCATTAGCATCAGTTGATAATTTTTCAAAGTATGCCAGTCGCCTATAAATGGTAAAAGCCATTTCAATTCCTCAGGATAATCATTCTTAAACTTAACAAGATGATCATAGGTTTTACCATCTCCAACAACAACTAAATGATTCAATGCCTTTCCTCGAATTCAAAGATTGCCATACACCTTGTCTAAGGTGAACTCATTTGTTTCCCTATTGTCTGCATTTTCATCCAAAACATACCAATTTGACTGTACTCTATTATGTCATAGGAACTGATTCTAACTAAGATACTGAAGTAAATTAGGATGAATACATCCTCCAGGAAGATGTTTGGAACCAAATGTTTTTTCAATGTAAAAAGGCTTTTTATTATTATTTGCTTTGCTTTGCTTAATTTACAAAGAATAAATACACAAGACAAAGCGGTACGTTTAACTCTTCTATTTTGCCAACTCGTTTCGGTCATCACGACCTTCATCAGGACAAAGAACATTCTGAAAATTGTTCCCTGAAGTACTTAAAAACGGTAAAATTGGGTCACGTGATATTATTGTTATAGATTGTTTGATTAAGCTCTTGAAGGGTTTGCATGAAAGTTGTTTCAAAGCGAAGTGCATCTCGGTACTGTCTCATTAGATTTATGGCAACATTAAGATGCTATTTCTTATTTTACCCAGTTTTGAAAGCAGGATTGGTGGAGCATGAAGGTGTCACATTTTCAGTTTGAGGTCTACCTGTTCAATAGAAATGAAAAATTTTGATGGCAACAAATTTTCATTGGACTATGTTCGAGTGGTAAAAATTGGACTGTATTTCATTTATTAAAGCCATTGCTTTCAGAATATTCAGAACAAAAAAACTGCTTACTCTGCCCATTTGGGTGGTCGAGTGGGGGTATTGGCGGGGGCATCGGAGCCTAAAGAAATAATTGGATTGCTTGTGCGTCCAAGCAAAGCGTATACGCCTCTGATACCTTGTGCATGTAACAATCAATCAGGGCTCACAAACCGCTCCTGGAGTCTGCCCAGGAAAAGTGGTTTAGTCAAACCATCAATACATATATAAGCCTTTTTGGCTTAGTTGGTTGGCTATATGTATCAAGCGCATTTTGAGTATCATGACATCCTAATGTTGGGTAAAAATCCCATAAAATGGAGGCAACGTCCCGACATGACCAATGCTGTTGACTGGGACGTAAAATATCAATTCAAACAAACAAATCACATTAAGCCATTCTTAATGATTCCAGAGCACAGTTGCACATGATTGTATATCTCGATGACCTTCATCGCTGGTGATTAGACCGTAGCCTTCATTTTCAACTTGGTGTTTGTGTATCCCAGCAGTTGTGTAAATTTCAAAATCTATTTGCTTGCCCATTATTGATAGGTACTTTTCTAGAATGGGCTCATCCAAGTTCAACGTGGACCAAAGGCCAAGGAATTCTACCTCTAACCCAGTCAGATTTTGTTTGGCTCCAGCTGATTGCCGGTGCCTAATTAAGGGAATCACAGTGGCCAACAAAATCACACGGCCCAATTAATTATAACAACAAAATAACAAAGAAAGAACTTGGTTATCTACAGATTTAAGCTGAAGAAACATCCGAGTTGGTAGGTGATGGCTGTGGCGGACAAGGAATAATTGGTTGAGCTATTCTATAGAGGGCACATGCTAAACCGAGATGTTCTAATAGAGACAAACAGTCCAGTATGTCATCTTCTTCAAAATAGCCCAGACCGAAAGATCCACTGACCTCCACAGACACCACCTCCATCTCATTCCTGGCAGCAAAATCCTCTAAGACTTCCAAGTCTTCAGTGTGTTGCATAAGGATGAGACCTATTGGCATCTCCATGTTGACCTTACTAATGAAGTGGTACATTGATATTTAACTATTACCAAAGCCCTGATGGGGGTTCAAATTATACTGACGTCAACAAAAAACGCCTCAGTCAACTTTGACACGTCATTCTGCCAAGATAGCCAATTTTAATTATTTTAAATATTGGCCATATCTTTTGCTTACCTTTTACGCATTCGGAAAAGCTGAAATGGAATTATTCAGCCAGCTGCTTGAAAAATGACATGCTGTTGAAAACATACACCCCTCGCAAAATCTCTGTTCTGTTCATGAACCTGTCTATCGGGCATCGCTTCTTTCGATTACTTGAAACCTCCTTTGCAATACCAACACATAAGCCATAGAGTGGGATATTCACACGTAACCATATGTTGTTGAAACACAATTTTTGAAAACCGAATTTCGTTCTATAGCATTATTGACGTCACTGCAGTTAATGATCAATGTTTACATGGTAATCGCCCTCAAAATGGTCAAAAAGTTTTCAAAGGCTACCCTGGCATAACTATATGACATAGACTAGTTTTATTGTTACTTTTCCTGCCTTTCAGCTTGAAACGAACGTCCGTACGGATAACGTGTATTTGACGTCAAGGTAAATAAGCGTCAGGATACCATTGCTCCATTCTTGGCTATTCATTTGAAATAATGCGGCTACTTTATGAAAATTAACTGAATGTGTGCATCCGAATATAACGGCATCGATTCTGAAATGATTCATCATTAGAACTCGTAAGCAGAAGAGACGTCGACGTCAAAACGTTTTTGCTACAGAAGCGTCAGCGAAAGAGCTACGGAAACAAAAATCGATAGAGGGAATCTTAGGTCAAAGCGAACGATGGTCTCGCTCTATTGAGTCGCTTCGAATGCCAGAAACCGAACGGTGTCAATTTTTCGTTCTGTCTGCTTCTTTTCTTGTGAAAACTCCCTATGATATTTTCAGTATTTCAACTTCACGCATTCCATTAATGTTACATTTCAAAACTTTGATGTTCTTAAGAATGTAAAACGACTTCGCACGGCTTTCAAGAATTTTCACGTCAAAAACGTCTGTATTATGACGTCAGGATGCATTTTTAAAAATGGTGCACCCACGCAAATTTCGAGAAATGTGCGCATCTTAATCAAATTCGGTTTAGCTATACCATGAGAGAGGATGAAGAAATAAGGAAAATGCAAATTTCGTTCATATTGTTTATCTATTGGTAATGTTATGTAACATTTTCGATGAGGCGTTTTTTATTGACGTCAGTATATATCGAAAATCAAATCTCTCCCACAAAATGGTCGGGGTTGACGCATTTTATTATTGATTCACAACAATTGGGCTAAGCCCAGACCGAAAGATCCACTCTGGACCTCCACAGACACCAC
Organism: Rugalucina vietnamica; assembly: GCA_964017185.1. Classification (NCBI taxonomy): domain Eukaryota; kingdom Metazoa; phylum Mollusca; class Bivalvia; order Lucinida; family Lucinidae; genus Rugalucina; species Rugalucina vietnamica. The sequence goes on along the minus strand of OZ024873.1, from coordinate 74,084,297 downwards.
CTCCATCTCATTCCTTGCAGGAAAATCCTCTAAGACTTCCAAGTCTTCAGTGTGTTGCATAAGGATTAGACCTATTGGCATCTCCATGTTGACCTTACTAATGAAGTGGTACATTGATATGTAACTATTACCAAAGCCCTGATGGGGGTTTAAATTATATCGAAAATCAAATCTCTCCCACAAAATGGTCGGGGTTGAGGCATTTTATTATTGATTCACAACAATTGGGCTAAACTCTTTTCAAACCCTCAATAAAATCGCAAAACCCTACGTGAATTGACCAAAGCCCTGATAGGGGTGTATTATTTTCACACTTCAAATAGTCATTCAAGGTTCGGCATACCCAGCATGGCAGGCGCAGTGAGATCGAAGGTTTCATACCTGACCGGATATTTCTGTACGAATGTATTCGATTGGCTGAAATTCTTGGCTGACCAATCAGAATTGTAAACATAAAACCAACATGGTCGCCCGCACGCATCTCAACAAACTGCAGGAAACAATCGGAACAAAGTTGATTTATTTTATCATTCGTCGCTGAAAAGGCGAGATGACAATTTTATAGTATGAACTGGCCTTTTTATCGTCGGACGGATCGACCGGAAACATGACAGAAATCGCCGGTCAGTTTCAAAATTTGTCGGAAATGACCGAGAGACCGACGCTTTTCGTGAAGACTGCTCTATATCCTGTATAGAGTCGCCCACGTGATACTTCTCTATGAGGTAATCCTTCATCTCCTTGAAGAAGAGGGGTTTACTTGATTTCATATAAGCGTGTGAGTGGGCAAAAGGCTTTTCTTCGTTTTCTGTCCACCTATTTGAAATAACAAGCACCTCGAGATATGTTTTATATACAGTATATATGAAGCACTTTTTGGATGTCATGACGTCCTAATTTTGGGTAAAATTCCCATAAAATGGAAGCAACCTCCCGACATAACCATAGCTGTTGACTGGGGTGTTAAGCATCAATTTAAATTATAAGAAAGTCTCACTGACAACCCTAGCCAAAATACCTTGATGAAAAAGATGAGCCATTTCTCTTAAGTCATCATCCAAACATATTTTCATTAGCATCAGGTGATAATTTTTCTAAGTATGCCAGTCGCCTATAGGGTAAAAGCTATTTTGTTCCTTGGATAATCATTTTGCATCTTAAATAAAAATAAAACTGAGGTCCTTTAAGAGCAGTGAGCATATTTTCGAGAAAGTTGATGGGCCATACCGCGGTTTAAAGGCTTTTTATGCTTTTCTTAATTTTGATGAAGCTCTTGAGGGGTTTCCATGAAAGTTGTTTCAAAGCGAAGTGCATTCTCAGCACAGTCTCAGTAGATAATAAGTTCCTGCGCGCAATTATGTTTAAGTTTGAAAACTCACCTGCAACATAATGCTATAAATGGTAACAATTATTTTGTTCCTCGGATAATCATTCTTCAACTAAATGCTTTTTTTTGCTTTGCTTAATTTTGATGAAACTCTTGAGGGGGTTTCCATGAAAGTTGTTTCAAAACGAAGTACATTCTCAGCACAGTCTCAGTAGATAATAAGTTCCTGCGCGCATTTATGTTTAAGTTTGAAAACTCACCTGCAACATATGGGCGGGGATATGGGCCCTCGCCCATTGGGGCCTAGGAGAAATAGATGGGCTGCCTGTGCTTCGACCATCTGATTACTGGTTTACCGCTCGTGTCTGAGCCTGCCCAGGAAAAGTGGTTTAGTCAAACCATCCATATATAAGCCTTATTTGGCTTAGTTGGGTGGTTATATTTATGGAGCACATTTTTAGTGTCAAGACATCCTTATTTTGGGTTAAAGTCCCATAAAATGGCAGCAACCTCTCAACGTAACCATAGCTGTTGACTGGGGTGTTAAGCATCAATTTAAATTCTAAGAAAGTCTCACTGACAACGCTAGCCAAAATACCTTTGTGAAAAATATTATCCATTTCTCTTAAGCCATCATCCAAATATATTTTCATCAGCATTAGTTGATAGTTTTTCAAAGTATGCCAGTCGCCTATAAATGGTAACAATCATTTTGTTCCTCGGATAATCATTCTTCAACTTAAAGAAAGGCTTTTTTTTTTTTTTTTTTTTTTTTTTTTGCTTTGCTTAATTTTGATTAAGCTCTTGAGGGGTTTCCACATTTAGGGTATTCTTCATTATACTACTGTTTATTGTGCCTACTCTGTCGTGCCTGTTCCCTTTCGTTTCTGATGAATCTTAGCCGGATGGCTACCTTGTTGGGAAAGAGCTAGTCATTCTGCTCTTCGAGTGTGTTGTCGGAAAATGTTTTGTGTGTTTTCTTTCCCACAAATTGTCTATGTTGGGACTTTAAATTAAATTGCATCGATTCCTGGTCGATATATTCTTACTTTCCATGAAAGTTATTTCAAAGCGAAGTGCATTCTCAGCACAGTCTCAGTAGATAGTAAGTTCCTGCGCACATTTATGTTTAAGTTTGAAAACTCACCTGCAACATATGGGCGGGATATGGGCCCTCGCCCATTGGGGCCTAGGAGAAATAGATGGACTGCTTGTGCTTCGACCATCTGATTCCTGGTTAACCGCTCATGCCTGATGCCCGCCCAGGAAAAGTACTTTAGTCAAACCATCCATACATATAAGCCTTATTTGGCTTAGTTGGGTGGTTTTGGCTTAGTTGGGTGGTTATATTTATGGAGCATATTTTTAGTGTCATGACATCCTTATTTTGGGTTAAAGTCCCATAAAATGGAAGCAACCTCCCTACGTTACCATAGCTGTTGACTGGGGTGTAAAGCATCAATTTAAATTCTAAGAAAGTCTCACTGACAACCCTAGCCAAAATAACTTGATAGAAAAGATGAGCCATTTCTCTTAAGCCATCATCCAAATATATTTTCATCAGGTTTTTCAAAGTATGCCAGTCGCCTATAAATGGTAACAATCATTTTGTTCCTCGGATAAGCATTCTTCAACTTAAAGGCTTTTTTCGCTTTGCTTAATTTTGATTAAGCTCTTGAGGGGTTTCCACATTTAGGGGTTTCTTCATTATACTACTGTTTATTGTGCCTACTTCTCTGTCGTGCCCGTTCCCTTTCGTTTCTGTTGAATCTTAGCCGGATGGCTACCTAATTGGGAAAGAGCTAGTCATTCTGCTCTTCGAGTGTGTTGTCGGAAAATGTTTGTCGTGTTTTGTGTGTTTTCTTTCCCACCCGCTGTCTATGTTGGGACTTCAAATTTAATTGCATCGATTCCTGATCCCTCTATTCTTACTTTCCATGAAAGCGAAGTGCATTTTCAGCACAGTCTCAGTAGATAATAAGTTCCTGCGCACATTTATGTTTAAGTTTGAAAACTCACCTGCAACATATGGGCGAGGATATGGGCCCTCACCCATTGGGGCCTAGGAGAAATAGATGGACTGCTTGTGCTTCGACCATCTGATTCCTGGATTACCGCTCTTGTCTGATGCCCGCCCAGGAAAAGTGGTTTAGTCAAACCATCCATACATATAAGCCTTATTTGGCTTAGTTGGGTGGTTATATTTATGGAGCACATTTTTAGTGTCATGACATCCTTATTTTGGGTTAAAGTCCCATGCAATGGAAGAAACCTCCCGACATAACCATAACTGTTGACTGGGATGTTAAGCATCAATTAAATTTCTAAGAAAGTCTCACTGACAACGCTAGCCAAAATACCTTGATGAAAAAGATGAGCCATTTCTCTTAAGCCACCATCCAATACATTTTCATTAGCATTAGTTGATAATTTTTCAAAGTATGCCAGTCGCCTATAAATGGTAAAAGCCATTTCAATTCCTCAGGATAATCATTCTTAAACTTAACAAGATGATCATAGGTTTTACCATCTCCAACAACAACTAAATGATTCAATGCCTTTGAATTCAAAGATTGCCATACACCTTGTCTAAGGTGAACTCATTTGTTTCCCTATTGTCTGCATTTTCATCCAAAACATACCAATTTGACTGTACTCTATTATGTCATAGGAACTGATTCTAACTAAGATACTGAAGTAAATTAGGATGAATACATCCTCCAGGAAGATGTTTGGAACCAAATGTTTTTTCAATGTAAAAAGGCTTTTTTATTATTGTTTGCTTTGCTTTGCTTAATTTACAAAGCAATGAATAAATACACAAGACAAAACCAACGACCAACAGCGGTACGTTTAACTCTTCTATTTTGCCAACTCGTTTCGGTCATCACGACCTTCATCAGGACAAAGAACATTCTGAAAATTGTTCCCTGAAGTACTTAAAAACGGTAAAATTGGGTCACGTGATATTATTGTTATAGATTGTTTGATTAAACTCTTGAAGGGTTTGCATGAAAGTTGTTTCAAAGCGAAGTGCATCTCGGTACTGTCTCATTAGATTTATGTTTTAAGTTCAGCTGCAACATTAAGAAGGTACAAGTAGGCAAAGATCAGGAAAAGGCGCAATCAGAAAAAGATTCCCACTCCAAAAACCGAGGTGGGAAAAAACTAAACTAACAATCAGGTACTTATACCATGAAAACATTTCGTAAGCCGAATGAGCAGCTTTTTTCCCAATAGGTGGCCACTCAGTTACCGTAACTTAACTAAAAATATGAAAACATACATAAGGCGCCAACAGCACAAAAATATTTTAAACACCAAGACATAAAACAAAAAGAACCACCACAGAAGTATCGACTTGGAACGATCAGTAACACAAAGTTACTGGCGGGTTTAAATCGATTTTACATGGCCATAACCTCACCCTCAGCTTCTGCATTGGTTCATAACATTTAGTTAGTTCTTCGGTCCTCTAGGTGAATTCTCTAAGTGAGGGCCCTTCGGAACCTGAATTTTATGGTGACTTGGTTTACAAATTTAAGAAACTTAAAGGAATTAATGATTTTTCTTTTCAGTTCAGAAAAATCATAACACGTTACAGACGTATAGGTTATAACTTGAATGTTATGCGACAGTCTGCATGCTTAGTTTTTAACCCAATCATGGTTGATAACTATGCTGTCTTCTTTAATTGCACGCCGGTGGGTCGGGCGTCAGACTCTATGATGGCCCCGACATAAAGCTATTCATTTTAGTTGGTTGGGGCCGGAGCTTCTTGTCTGTTGCTTGGCCCACCGGGGTCCAACTGGTGTTTTTCTTTTGCTCCGGAGTTAGTAGGTTATTCGGCGCCCAGGGATCTCCATCGTCGGGCAGCTTACTCAGTCTGTGAGTCCTGGTTTTTGATTCATCAGGATGTTTATCATGATTTATTTGTTTGTTCTTGATGATTCATTGATTAGTTAGAGATTCACCACGAGGACCGAATAACTAACTAAATGTTATGAACCACTGCAGAAGCTGAGGGTGAGGTTATGACCATGTAAAACCGGTTTAAGCCCGCCAGTAACTTTGTGTTACTGATCGTTCCAAGTCGATACTTCTGTGGTGGTTCTTTTTGTTTTATGTCTTGGTGTGTAAATTTTTTTTTGTGCACCTTATGTATGTTTTCATATTTTTAGTTAAGTTAAGGTAACTGAGTGGCCACCTATTTGGAAAATAGCTGCTCATTCGGCTTACGATATGTTTCATGATATAAGTACCTGATTGTTAGTTTGGTTTTTTCCCACCTCGGTTTTTGGAGTGGGAATCTTTTTCTGATTGCGCCTTTTCCTGATCTTTGCCTACTTGTACCTTTCTCTAACTAGTCAATGAATCATCAAGAACAAACAAATAAATCATGATAAACATCCTGATGAATCAAAAACCAGGACTCACAGATTGAGTAAGCTGCCCGACGATGGAGATCCCTGGGCGCCGAATAACTTACTAACTCCGGAGCAAAAGAAAAACATCAGTTGGACCCCGGTGGGCCAAGCAACAGACAAGAAGCTCCGGCCCCAACCAACTAAAATGAATAGCTTTAAGTCGGGGCCATCATAGAGTCTGACGCCCGACCCACCGGCGTGCAATTAAAGAAGGCAGCATAGTTATCAACCGTGATTGGGTTAAAAACTAAGCATGCAGACTGTCGCATAACATTCAAGTTATAACCTATACGTCTGTAACGTGTTATGATTTTTCTAAACTGTCTACGATAAAATTTAGAAAAGGTTTTTCGAAGTTTATGATACCGATAGCCCTGTTTGAGAAGTTTGGCCGTTAAACATTTATTTCGAGAGTTGAAGTCTGTAACCTGATTGCAGACTCTAGCAAACCTAATGTTGCGAAATGTATACACCATAAGAAGCACGACGAGGAACGTCACCATCCAAAAACGGAAAATTTACTATATCAAAATCAAAAGTCATCGCGCTTATCATAAATTTTAGAAGAAACAAATCCATTTGCAACAGAAAGATGTAGATCTAAAAAGGGGGCTTCGGTATCCGAGATATTGGCTTTGTTCAACTGTAGTTCAGATGGATAAATTTGATTGACCATACCTTCAAAATAAGGGTTGTCAATGTTCAAAAGGTCATCAAGGTACCTAGAAGTGGAATTAAAAGCCTCGATAACATCAGCTTGATTATCATGGATAAGAGAATCCATGAAATCTCTTTCGTAGCAGTATAAAAATAAATCAGCTACGAGAGGTGCGCAATTAGTACCCATCGGAATTCCAACAATTTGTCTGTATAACTTGGTCCCAAATCTAATATAAATATTATCCAGGAGATAGGATAAGGCGTCGCACACATTCTGACATGACAAAAGTGTATACCGACTTTGGTCAGAGGAAGTGAAAAAAGCCTTTCTGTCATTACATGCCAAATAAAGTGAACCATAGTTTTTTAATGCCCTTTTGAAGGTCCACTCTATCAAATCCAGAAGTTTTTCTTTAATTAGATTATGTGGTAAAGTTGTATACAGAGTAGATAAATCATATGTGGACAAGCTCGTCGCACGGAACCCTCTACACTTCAATTTATTGAGCACCTCACCAGAATTTTTTATTGACCAAAACCAATTTTTATTTGAAGTTTCATACTCTGTCTCACAGTATCTTATAACATGAGATTTCATAGCAGTAAGACAGGAAGTTAATAATTTAGAAAGTTCAGTAGTAGTACAAGAGCTATAATTTGCAATAAAACTAGCTTTGTATGGTCTTTTATTTCTTATTTTACCCAGTTTTGAAAGCAGGATTGGTGGAGCATGAAGGTGTCACATTTTCAGTTTGAGGTCTACCTGTTCAATAGAAATGAAAAATTCTGATGGCAACAAATTTTCATTGGACTATGTTCGAGTGGTAAAAATTGGACTGTATTTCATTTATTAAAGCCATTGCTTTCAGAATATTCAGAACAAAAGAACTGCTTACTCTGCCCATTTGGGGTGGTCGAGTGGGAGTATTGGCGGGGGCATCGGAGCCTAAAGAAATAATTGGATTGCTTGTGCGTCCAAGCAAAGCGTATACGCCTCTGATACCTTGTGCATGTAACAATCAATCAGGGCTAACAAACCGCTCCTGGAGTCTGCCCAGGAAAAGTGGTTTAGTCAAACCATCAATACATATATAAGCCTTTTTGGCTTAGTTGGTTGGCTATATGTATCAAGCGCATTTTGAGTATCATGACATCCTAATTTTGGGTAAAAATCCCATAAAATGGAGGCAACGTCCCGACATGACCACTGCTGTTGACTGGGACGTAAAATATCAATTCAAACAAACAAATCACATTAAACCATTCTTAATGATTCCAGAGCCCAGTTGCACATGATTGTATATCTCGATGACCTTCATCGCTGGTGATTAGACCGTAGCCTTCATTTTCAACTTGGTGTTTGTGTATCCCAGCAGTTGTGTAAATTTCAAAATCTATTTGCTTGCCCATTATTGATAGGTACTTTTCTAGAATGGGCTCATCCAAGTTCAACGTGGACCAAAGGCCAAGGAATTCTACCTCGAACCCATTCAGATTTTGTTTGGCTCCAGCTGATTGCCGGTGCCTAATTAAGGGAATCACAGTGGCCAACAAAATCACACGGCCCAATTAATTATAACAACAAAATAACAAAGAAAGAACTTGGTTATCTACAGATTTAAGCTGAAGAAACATCCGAGTTGGTAGGTGATGGCTGTGGCGGACAAGGAATAATTGGTTGAGCTATTCTATAGAGGGCACATGCTAAACCGAGATGTTCTAATAGAGACAAACAGTCCAGTATGTCATCTTCTTCAAAATAGCCCAGACCGAAAGATCCACTGACCTCCACAGTCACCACCTCCATCTCATTCCTTGAAGCAAAATTCTCTAAGACTTCCAAGTCTTCAGTGTGTTGCATAAGGATGAGACCTATTGGCATCTCCATGTTGACCTTACTAATGAAGTGGTACATTGATATGTAACTATTACCAAAGCCCTGATGGGGGTTCAAATTATATCGAAAATCAAATCTCTCCCACAAAATGGTCGGGGTTGACGCATTTTATTATTGATTCACAACAATTGGGCTAAACTCTTTTCAAACCCGAAATAAAATCGCAAAACCCTTCGTGATTTGACCAAAGCCCTGATAGGGGTGTATTACTTTCACACTTCAAATAGTCATTCAAGGTTCGGCATACCCAGCATGGCAGGCGCAGTGCGGTCGAAGGTTTCATACCTGACCGGATATTTCTGTACGAATGTATACGATTGGCTGAAATTCTTGGCTGACCAATCAGAATTGTAAACATAAAACCAACATGGTCGCCCGCACGCATCTCAACAAACTGCAGAAAACAATCGGAACAAAGTTGAATTATTTTATCATTCGTCGCTGAAAAGGCGAGATGACAATTTTATAGTATGAACTGGCCTTTTTATCGTCGGACGGATCGACCGGAAACATGACAGAAATCGCCGGTCAGTTTCAAATTTGTCGGAAATGACCGAGAGACCGACGCTTTTCGTGAAGACTGCTCTATATCCTGTATAGAAAGGTACAAGCAGGCAAAGATCAGGAAAAGGCGCAATCAGAAAAAGATTCCCACTCCAAAAACCGAGGTGGGAAAAAACCAAACTTACAATCAGGTACTTATACCATGAAACATATCGTAAGCCGAATGAGCAGCTATTTTCCCAATAGGTGGCCACTCAGTTACCTTAACTTAACTAAAAATATGAAAACATACATAAGGCGCCAACAGCACAAAAAATTTTAAACACCAAGACATAAAACAAAAAGAACCACTACAGAAGTATCGACTTGGAACGATCAGTAACACAAAGTTACTGGCGGGCTTAAACCGGTTTTACAGGTACCTAACCTCACCCTCAGCTTCTGCAGTGGTTCACAACATTTAGTTAGTTCTTTAGAGTCGCCCACGTGATACTTCTCTATGAGGTAATCCTTCATCTCCTTGAAGAAGAGGGGTTTGCTTAATTTGATATAGGCGTGTGAGTGGGCAAAAGGCTTTTCTTCGTTTTCTGTCCACTCATTTGAAATAACAAGCACCTCGAGATAAGTTTTATATACAGTATATATGAAGCACTTTTTGGATGTCATGACGTCCTAATTTTGGGTAAAATTCCCATAAAATGGAAGCAACCTCCCGACATAACCATAGCTGTTGACTGGGGTGTTAAGCATCAATTTAAATTATAAGAAAGTCTCACTGACAACCCTAGCCAAAATACCTTGATGAAAAAGATGAGCCATTTCTCTTAAGCCATCATCCAAACATATTTTCATTAGCATCAGGTGATAATTTTTCTAAGTATGCCAGTCGCCTATAGGGTAAAAGCTATTTTGTTCCTCGGATAATCATTTTGCATCTTAAATAAAAATAAAACTGAGATCCTTTAAGAGCAGTGAGCATATTTTCGAGAAAGTTGATGGGCCATACCGCGGTTTAAAGGCTTTTTTTGCTTTTCTTAATTTTGATGAAGCTCTTGAGGGGTTTCCATGAAAGTTGTTTCAAAGCGAAGTGCATTCTCAGCACAGTCTCAGTAGATAATAGATCATGCGCACATTTATGTTTTAGTTTGAAACTCACCTGCAACATATGGGCGGGGATATGGGCCCTCGCCCATTGGGGCCTAGGAGAAATAGATGGGCTGCTTGTGCTTCGACCATCTGATTACTGGTTTACCGCTCATGTCTGAGCCTGCCCAGGAAAAGTGGTTTAGTCAAACCATCCATATCAGTGAGGACGCAGCCAGCGTGCATGCGGTGATTGTATTTTATTTTGAAACCTTACTCGACGCAAAATAATCCGAAACAAAATGGCGACCACTTTTTGGTCGAAATTTCGATCAAAATGACACGCTTTTTGCTGTGCTTAAAACAATAGCGGCTATACGGTACAGCTAGATCCGCCTTGTCCAGGATTTCATGTTACCGTGTAACACTGAGACGCCACATGACAAACTTTTTTCAACGAAAACGACACAAAACAATATTGCCTATCACAGCTTTCCCCTGAATTTCCCATTTCAGAGGGTGCCATTTATTTTAGAACAAAAAATTGTTCACACTCGGATCTTGTATTTGACCGTACGTAAGTCATCAAGATAGATTTGACCGTGTTGAGGCTAATTCTGTGTATTGGAGAATATCGTTTTACGTCACACCACATGTGTAAAGTCGGCGGTCGTTTTTGAAGTATTTCTGTGGTGTAAACAGTCACATCATGACACGTTCTTCTCTGTAAATCAAAATGTGTGATACTTTAAAAAGTTGTCAACTTTCTCCATTTTGTGGAAAGGATTTAATTAATCAGTTTGGTGAAATTTCATCATGTAATTCTGGATTTACCAAACCATCATTCCATGGACATGATGATGAGGAGGGGTGGGGGAAGGTCATGTAATACTCTGAATACTGCTACCTTCCTGAGATAATGTATGGGGTGTACACCTGGCAGATTAGAAATGTGAGACTCTAGCACTGCTCGTAAGTACCCACAAATATGTTTATAACAGCATAGCTCTATCCACAATCGTGACAATGGTCTCTAAAAGATCTTTGCGGAACCCTAATTGCACCAGTCATTTGTAACCACTGCCCCCTCCCCCCACCTACGGGGAAGGGTAGGGGAAAACTGGGCCAAAGTGCAGGGCAGTTACTTTTCGAGTGTCCCCGCAGTGTAGGGGAAATGACGGGGTTGACACTAGGATCCTAACCCCAGGGAGATTTTGTACTGCAAAGGGCAGGGCAAAGAGCAAAGTTTTGACCTCATTGTTTGCCCCCTGGGGGTTGGGCTTATAGCAGGGCACTGAAAGCTTATCATAATCCCCGCCCTTCACCGTAGGTGGCGGAGCAGTGGCTACAAATGTCTTGTGCATAAATTGGTGTGAACAGGTGAACCACCATGAACCACGGCAGAAATAAGAAATTAATAAATCTGGTCTAAGCTTCTCTGTACATTTTAAGGCCGCTTCTGTCTCTGTTTTTGTTGTCTTTGCTTGTGTGTGTGTGTGTGTGTGTGTGTGTTGTTGTTTTATGGCTTTTTTTTAACATATTAACAAGTGTGGTGTATTAATGAAGAAAAGCTGTGTACTAATCATTATCAGTCTATTCTTGTGGGTATGCAGTGTTAGTACTCTGCTGTTACATTAGGAAAACATGCCCTTGTAACACACATTTTCTTATGTTGTTAAGATTGAAAATTCTCACCGGTAAATTTTTAATATTTGTCTTATTTTTGCTCAAAACAGAGATTGTGGGTGCACAAAGAACCACCACGGCGAAGCGGTTCTAACGAGTACCCACAATGGAGCTTTGCTTTGGAGCAAAAATAAGAAAAATACTAGGTATACCCCTGCATACCAAAGTTTTATTACCGTATATAAAAGTGGGGTTTGAAGGGATATACTTTACACAGACATGTTATCCTGATGTCAATGCTGATTTATATTTACTTCTGGAAACAGGAAATATTAGAGCATTTTGGGGAACATCAATTTTCCCTGTCTCTTTGGACAGTATTTGTGGGGTCAATGGCTTCCAACAGGGTTCAAACAAACAGTTTTTGTGGGCTAGGGAAAAATATATGCGTTACCATACACACCAGTCATTTGTATCCCCAGCCCCTATGTGACCGGGGATAGGGGCACAGCGGGCTTATGTGCCGGGTTATAACCTCCGATGAGTGTCGAAGATATGACAGGATACAGTCACATTTAATTCAAATGAACTAGTAGTTGTATCTTTCGTATTTTACTACTTTTCTAGTCTGGCTTTTATGCCCTGCTTTTTCCTGGTGACTGTGGATACAAATGGCTGGTGAATTACTACATACCATGCAACTTTATTAAACATGATTTCAATTATCTTTCAGAGGTCTGAGGCATGCAAGGAATGTGATGTGATCCCTTGACATTGTCAACAACATGATGTGAATACCCAGGAAAATTCTGCACTGCGAAATAAACAATAGAAACAACTGTTAAAGTACAGAAAAAGGCTAACATGGCCTTGGAATTTATACCACACTTTTATATATATAGTAAAACTGGAGTGTGCATGGGTGTACCTATTTAAGCTATTTTTCTTGGTTTTTGTCTATAGGTACTTGTTAGACCCACCTCACCAGACCATTCTAACATGTAGTACCCACAATATAGGTTACAGCAAAAACAGCCGGCATCTTTCAATTAAAATCTTCATGGGTGTGTTTTCGTATTGTATCATGGTTTAATTTAGACTTGAAGTTTTGGATTTTGGAAGAAGAGGAATTGTACTATCCCTGTAGTGGAAACAAAGCCACTGATCACTGCACAGCTGATCTGCGCCTTTGTTTTCACCTAGGCTAAAATGGAATCTCTCATGACCAAGCTCATATATGAACTCGAGATAAACAAGGCCTGTAAAAAAGTGGTTTTGTTTGTTTGGGGTAACATCTTGGAAAACTCAAGGTAGGGTTACTATAAAGGTGCATATTTATTTATTAATTTTATTTTATTCTCTTATTATTTTTTCTGTTGAAAGTCATTAATTTCCCATAAATACTGTTGTTTTCTTCAGTTTCTTAGAAATATTGAGATAAAAAAATTAGGATTCACCAAAAAATCTAGGTAGGGTCAGGTTACCCTAAACACTCCCTTTTTTAGCTCACCTGAGCCGAAGGCTCACAGGTGAGCTTATAGTATACCCATGCTCCGGCGTCCGTCTGTCGTCTGTCCGTCCGTCCGTTGTCCGTCGTTCACAATTTCAAAGATCTTCTCCTCTGAAACCGCTTGGCCAATCAAAGCCAAACTTCATATGGAGCATCCTTAGGAAAGGGGAACGAAAGTTTATATAAATGGTCCAGGTCACATGACCAAGATGGCCGCCATGGCTATAAATAGCAAAAACCTTTAAAAATCTTCTTCTCCAGAACCAGTGGGCCGATTTCCACGAAACTTGGTATGTAGCATCGGGGACGCGGGCCTATCATAGTCTATATAAATCATGACCCTAGGATGACCTTGACCTATTTTACGGCAAGGTCAACTTAGGTCTCCAATGCATTTAAATGGGAAAAAATGGTAAAATACTATTTAATGGGTAAAACTTACTGGAAATAGGCAAATGGACAAAAGATTAATGTTAATGGAAAATTTTAGCCCCTGGGGGGTTGTCTGCCCCTGCCCTGGGGCTATATACATGCATATTTTCATAATAATGAAACATCTTCTCCCCTGAAACCACTTGGCCAATCAAAGCCAAACTTCATATGGAGCATCCTTGGGAAGGGGGAAAGAAAGTTTATATAAATAGTCAAGGTCACATGACCAAGATGGCCGCCATGGCTATAAATAGAAAAAAGAAACTTTAAAAATCTTCTTCTCCAGAACCAGAAGGCCAATGATTTTGAAACTTGGTGTGAAGCATCAGTGACTGGAGCTCTACAAAGTTTATATAAATCATGACCCTGGGATGACCTTGACCTATTTTACGGCAAGGTCAACATAGGTCGCTCATGCATTTGAATGAGGAAAAGTGTTTAAATGTCATTTGTAAGGAAAAACTTGCAGGAAATGGGCAAATGGACTTAAGATTGATGATTCTGAAAAAATTTGGACCCCAGGGGTCTGTCTGCCCCCACCCCGTGGCAATATACATGTATATTACAGTGATATTCAAAGAGCTTCTTCTCTGAAACTGCTTGGCCAATCAAAGCCAAACTTTATGAGGAGCATTGTTAGGAAGTGGGATTGAAAGTATATATAAATGGTCAAGGTCACATGACCAAGATGGCTGCCATGGCTATAAATAGCAAAAACCTTTAAAAATCTTTTTCTCCAGAACCAGAAGGCCTATGATTTTGAAACTTGGCATGAAGCATCAGGCAAAGGGACATCTACAAAGTTTATATAAATCGTGACCCTTGGATGACCATGACCTATTTTACGGCAAGGTCAACTTAGGTCGCCCATGCATTTGAATGGGGAAAATTGTTAAAATGTCATTTGAAGGGCAAAACTTGCAGTAAATTGGCAAATGGACTGCAGTTTTATGTTTTCAAAAGAAATTGACTCCAGGGGTTGCTCTGACCCGGCCCTGGGGTTATATACATGTATAGTACCATTCTAGTCAAACAAGTTTATTGGTATATATCTCGGGTTTCAGGTGAGCGTTTACAGGACCATTGGTCCTCTGGTTATTTTAGGCCTAAAGTATACATGCTCACAGCTGACTTGAGAAATAAAAGAAAATGTGTTTTTATTATAAGTTTATAACAATGGCCAACTCAGAAATCCAGAAGTCATTTCTTATGAACCAGTTTAAGTATGGAAATGTGAGCTTCGTTGTTGTAGAAATTGACCGATATTTAACATGGGTGTAATATTCAGAGGGGGGACAGGGGGTCCGGATGGCCCCTAGAATTGCCAGATTATTAGTTTTGCCATGTTGAAATTTTCCGTCAGACCCCTTCTGGGAATTTTGACCCCCCCCCCCTGAGAAAATTTTCTGGATCCGGCATGTTTTATGTCAAAAACATTGATCACAGGCAGAGCTACACACAAAGGAGGTTTTCCTTCTGAATCCCTTGTTATAATATGCAATTATTGTATATAATGCTTTGTCTTGTTATATGTTGTATGTACAGAATTAAAAGTTTAAACCATAGAAGTTTCATGCATATATTAATTCATCAAAGCCACAACCAAGCCAGATTCACACAACACCTTATAGCCTGGTTTTACAAACAGAGAAGGTTTCTACATACATGAAGTTGAAGAATACGAGGAAATGTTCTGTAAATCTCATTACAGTTCGATCAGTAGTGTGTACGTCTGAATTAATCTTGAAGCTGTAAAATCGCAAATGAAATACTTTATACATGTGATACTTCCAATGATTTTCTTATATCTACATTCTATATACGTTTTTTCAAATGCCTCCATCAAATGAAAGAAAAAAATCTCTGATGCATCTTAAACTCATCACATGTATGACTGGTGGCCCCATGTTATAAAACTTCTTTCATGCTCAACTCAGCTGAGACTAAAATTTATCCTGCTCATAAATGTTAAAATGCCAACAATTGTTGGCATTTAATTTATTAGCAGAATAAGTTACTAGTTTTTGAGTTTTGAACCTGAATCTTCCCATTTTTTTACCATTTCAACATTTATAAGCAGTTGAAATTTTATGCTCACCTACGCTGAGCTTGAAAAACGTTTTATAGCCTCAGGGCCTGGACTGCTCATTTGAGATTCTTGACACAGCCTCGTATGTTTACTACCAGACTGAAAACAACAAATCAAACTACATGTATTAGAAATGACACAAGCTTGATTTCTAGAAACACTGGACAATATCAGTCATAATAGTGTGGCAATTACTGAACATATTTACCTCATCTGAGCCTTCAGGCTTACTAGGTGAGCATTCAGCATATCTATGCTCTGGTGTCCCTCAACCATTTCCAAAAATGATAAGTACATAGAGAATCGCAGAGAAGGGGGCATAATCACCTTGAGGTCATTGACAACAGACAGTGCCATAAAAGTTGTGGCATTGAGCAACTCACAAGCCATTACACAGTTCCTGAGCCTGAGCATGGAGGTTAAATCAAAACCTCCATGGCCTGAGGCTTGGATTTATATATTTGCCTAAGGTAATAGTCAGATATATTTATCAACTCAGTACAAAATAAAAAGAAAATGATGATAAATGTGTCAGTCTAACATATTGTCCCCTATATAGGATCTACCGACAATCTCAAAAAAGTACAAGTAGGCAAAGATCAGGAAAAGGTGCAATCAGAAAAAGATTCCCACTCCAAAAACCGAGGTGGGAAAAAACCAAACTAACAATCAGGTACTTATACCATGAAACATATCATAGCTTTGCTACCTTTTTCAACATTGATATTTTCCTCAAAGCTTTTACTTGTGTTCTAAAAATAGTATCAAATTGCGACAATTTCCAATTTGGCTTTACTTTTCTCAAATATTTCTCGATAAAATTGAAATCTGAATGAAAGTGACAATGTTTTATACAGCATCGGTTGAAATGAACCGTATTTGACGGATTAATAGCGATTATCCTGACATTTTTTCATAAAAGTTCAACCAATTTGGGCCTAATTTTGGGGCATAAACGCCATTCTCATCGTCAGTACCAATTTTCTTTTTTAGAACAAAAATTTGTTCACACCGATCATATCGTGATTCATACATCAATATTCTCACAAAAGATTGAATTTTCAGAAAATATGGGTCTCGACACGGGAGAAAATCAAATACTCGTTAAATAAACGATTTAACACGACTGACATTTTTGACAGTTGACACGCGAAGGAAAATCCCCAGAATCAATGCGCCGACAAACTGTCATGACAACGAAGCAGCTTCATAGGGCGGATATAGCATTGCTTAAAAAGGGCTGCGTGTTTGATGAAAATCAGTTTCGTCTTTGGTACACACGAATGGAATTATTTAAGGCACTGTCTCTCGCTTCAAAGTAGATGGCTTAATTTTCGAACGTTTTTGGTTGCTACGATTTTGATTATATCATTGCGCCTTGGCTACGCATCTCGACTGTATATAAGCCTTATTTGGCTTAGTTGGGTGGTTATATTTATGGAGCACATTTTTAGTGTCAAGACATCCTTATTTTGGGTTAAAATCCCATAAAATGGCAGCAACCTCCCAACGTAACCATAGCTGTTGACTGGGGTGTTAAGCATCAATTTAAATTCTAAGAAAGTCTCATTGACAACGCTAGCCAAAATACCTTTGTGAAAATATTATCCATTTCTCTTAAGCCATCATCCAAATATATTTTCATCAGCATTAGTTGATAGTTTTTCAAAGTATGCCAGTCGCCTATAAATGGTAACAATCATTTTGTTCCTCGGATAATCATTCTTCAACTTAAAGGCTATTTTTTTTTTTTTTTTTGTGCTTTGCTTAATTTTGATTAAGCTCTTGAGGGGTTTCCACATTTAGGGGTTTCTTCATTATACTACTGTTTATCGTGCCTACTTCTCTGTCGTGCCCGTTCCCTTTCGTTTCTGTTGAATCTTAGCCGGATGGCTACCTTATTGGGAAAGAGCTAGTCATTCTGCTCTTCGAGTGTGTTGTCGGAAAATGTTTTGTGTGTTTTCTTTCCCACCCATTGTCTATGTTGGGACTTTAATTTTAATTGCATCGATTCCTGGTCGATATATTCTTACTTTCCATGAAAGTTATTTCAAAGCGAAGTGCATTCTCAGCACAGTATCAGTAGATAGTAAGTTCCTGCGCACATTTATGTTTAAGTTTGAAAACTCACCTGCAACATATGGGCGGGGATATGGGCCCTCGCCCATTGGGGCCTAGGAGAAATAGATGGACTGCTTGTGCTTCGACCATCTGATTCCTGGTTTACCGCTCATGCCTGATGCCTGTCCAGGAAAAGTGCTTTAGTCAAACCATCCATACATATAAGCCTTATTTGGCTTAGTTGGGTGGTTATATTTATGGAGCATATTTTTAGTGTCATGACATCCTTATTTTGGGTTAAAGTCCCATAAAATGGAAGCAACCTCCCTACGTAACCATAGCTGTTGACTGGGGTGTTAAGCATCAATTTAAATTCTAAGAAAGTCTCACTGACAACCCTAGCCAAAATAACTTGATAGAAAAGATGAGCCATTTCTCTTAAGCCATCATCCAAATATATTTTCATCAGGTTTTTCAAAGTATGCCAGTCGCCTGTAAATGGTAACAATCATTTTGTTCCTCGGATAATCATTCTTCAACTTAAAGGCTTTTTTTCGCTTTGCTTAATTTTGATTAAGCTCTTGAGGGGTTTCCACATTTAGGGGTTTCTTCATTACACTACTGTTTATCGTGCCTACTTCTCTGTCGTGCCCGTTCCCTTTCGTTTCTGTTGAATCTTAGCCGGATGGCTACCTTGTGGGGAAAGAGCTAGTCATTCTGCTCTTCGAGTGTGTTGTCGGAAAATGTTTTGTGTGTTTTCTTTCCCACCCATTGTCTATGTTGGGACTTTAAAATTTAATTGCATCGATTCCTGGTCGATATATTCTTACTTTCCATGAAAGTTATTTCAAAGCGAAGTGCATTCTCAGCACAGTCTGAGTAGATAGTAAGTTCCTGCGCACATTTATGTTTAAGTTTGAAAACTCACCTGCAACATATGGGCGGGGATATGGGCCCTCGCCCATTGGGGCCTAGGAGAAATAGATGGACTGCTTGTGCTTCGACCATCTGATTCCTGGTTTACCGCTCATGCCTGATGCCTGCCCAGGAAAAGTACTTTAGTCAGACCATCCATACATATAAGCCTTATTTGGCTTAGTTGGGTGGTTATATTTATGGAGCACATTTTTAGTGTCATGACATCCTTAATTTGGGTTTAAGTCCCATGCAATGGAAGAAACCTCCCGACATAACCATAACTGTTGACTGGGATGTTAAGCATCAATTAAATTTCTAAGAAAGTCTCACTGACAACGCTAGCCAAAATACATTGATGAAAAAGATGAGCCATTTCTCTTAAGCCATCATCCAATACATTTTCATTAGCATCAGTTGATAATTTTTCAAAGTATGCCAGTCGCCTATAAATGGTAAAAGCCATTTCAATTCCTCAGGATAATCATTCTTAAACTTAACAAGATGATCATAGGTTTTACCATCTCCAACAACAACTAAATGATTCAATGCCTTTGAATTCAAAGATTGCCATACACCTTGTCTAAGGTGAACTCATTTGTTTCCCTATTGTCTGCATTTTCATCCAAAACATACCAATTTGACTGTACTCTATTATGTCATAGGAACTGATTCTAACTAAGATACTGAAGTAAATTAGGATGAATACATCCTCCAGGAAGATGTTTGGAACCAAATGTTTTTTCAATGTAAAAAGGCTTTTTATTGTTATTTGCTTTGCTTTGCTTAATTTACAAAGAATAAATACACAAGACAAAACCAACGACCAACAGCGGTACGTTTAACTCTTCTATTTTGCCAACTCGTTTCGGTCATTACGACCTTCATCAGGACAAAGAACATTCTAAAAATTGTTCCCTGAAGTACTTAAAAACGGTAAAATTGGGTCACGTGATATTTATGTTATAGATTGTTTGATTAAGCTCTTGAAGGGTTTGCATGAAAGTTGTTTCAAAGCGAAGTGCATCTCGGTACTGTCTCATTAGATTTGTTTTAAGTTCAGCTGCAACATTAAGATGCTATTTCTTATTTTACCCAGTTTTGAAAGCAGGATTGGTGGAGCATGAAGGTGTCACATTTTCAGTGTGAGGTCTACCTGTTCAATAGAAATGAAAAATTTTGATGGCAACAAATTTTCATCGGACTATGTTCGAGTGGTAAAAATTGGACTGTATTTCATTTATTAAAGCCATTGCTTTCAGAATATTCAGAACAAAAGAACTGCTTACTCTGCCCATTTGGGTGGTCGAGTAGGGGTATTGGCGGGGGGATCGGAGCCTAAAGAATTAATTGGATTGCTTGTGCGTCCAAGCAAAGCGTATACGCCTCTGATACCTTGTGCATGTAACAATCAATCAGGGCTCACAAACCGCTCCTGGAGTCTGCCCAGGAAAAGTGGTTTAGTCAAACCATCAATACATATATAAGCCTTTTTGGCTTAGTTGGTTGGCTATATGTATCAAGCGCATTTTTAGTATCATGACATCCTAATGTTGGGTAAAAATCCCATAAAATGGAGGCAACGTCCCGACATGACCAATGCTGTTGACTGGGACGTAAAATATCAATTCAAACAAACAAATCACATTAAACCATTTTTAATGAATCCAGAGCACAGTTGCACATGATTGTATATCTCGATGACCTTCATCGCTGGTGATTAGACCGTAGCCTTCATTTTCTACTTGTTGTTTGTGTATCCCAGCAGTTGTGTAAATTTCAAAATCTATTTGCTTGCCCATTATTGATAGGTACTTTTCTAGAATGGGCTCATCCAAGTTCAACGTGGACCAAAGGCCAAGGAATTCTACCTCTAAACCAGTCAGATTTTGTTTGGCTCCAGCTGATTGCCGGTGCCTTATTAAGGGAATCACAGTGGCCAACAAAATCACACGGCCCAATTAATTATAACGACAAAATAACAAAGAAAGAACTTGGTTATTTACAGATTTAAGCTGAAGAAACATCCGAGTTGGTAGGTGATGGCTGTGGCGGACAAGGAATAATTGGTTGAGCTATTCTATAGAGGGCACATGCTAAACCGAGATGTCCTAATAGAGACAAACAGTCCAGTATGTCATCTTCTTCAAAATAGCCCAGACCGAAAGATCCACTCTGGACCTCCACAGACACCACCTCCATCTCATTCCTTGCAGCAAAATCCTCTAAGACTTCCAAGTCTTCAGTGTGTTGCATAAGGATTAGACCTATTGGCATCTCCATGTTGACCTTACTAATGAAGTGGTACATTGATATGTAACTATTACCAAAGCCCTGATGGGGGTTTAAATTATATCGAAAATCAAATCTCTCCCACAAAATGGTCGGGGTTGAGGCATTTTATTATTGATTCACAACAATTGGGCTAACAAGATGGTCTTATTATTTTTCAGACTGAGGACTAGTAAAACATGACTGAAGGTTTTGTCAAGAAATTGTATAGGACCGCTGATGTGGTCAAATATATTTTTTGCATGGTCTGTAGAGTCCGTAGCCCCATGTTAAGAGACACCCTAGAACTAAAATGTGTCTTGCAGTCAAGGTTTCCTTCAATTTTTCATATGCAACCACACATGTTACATTGTATTAAATTAACTGCAGCATGGAACAATGACTTATCTAGGCTGCATATGATCTTATTTAAGCAGCCCAAAAAACTGGTTTGAAGCTCCTTTTCCCATTACCCATTAAGTTATTATAAACCAAGAAAAATGAAAATACAAAGAGGTTATTTTTTTGCCTCAAGTGCAACACAAAAGGCAACCCTGATTGTGTCTCAGCCGTCTATTGAGAAAATAAAAGTCAATGTCGAGAAACTGAAAAATAACCCCGTTCTTCCGGCCATCTTGTGTCCAGATATTCGAGTTTCTTACTCAGCTTACTCTGAATTGCTCATAGCATGTGGACTGGTTCGAGGACCTTCTCTTGACGACTACATAGTTCTTGTTTTCAAAATATTTCTTCAAGTCTCACACAATGTTAATTAGCTTAGGACATAAGAATTTATAATGAGGAAGCTGTATCTTTGTTTCTAAATGCACATGCCATATCTCAGAGTGCCATATCAACTGTGTTATTCTTGTTTTGACCAGCACAGTTCCAAGATGGACGTACCATATCACTGCGTTGTTCTTATTTTGTCCTGTGCAGTTGTCCATGTAACAATCAATAGTTACAGTTCCACCCTCGCCAAGCGACTCATCATATTTCCAGAGCCCAGTCGCACAAATTTTGATATTGTTTCCGCTGACCAATTTTGAACGCTGAACGTGTCATTTTTATACATATTTATATCACTTAAGATTTACATTGCAGTAATTTACTTGCTGCAATCAGTCTTTTTATTCATTTTGTTTTCACTTAACCTACCCATAAAATGGCGCCCGACATTGCCATAACTGTTGACTGTGAAGTAAAGGGGTCAAGGTACCGAAATCGTGTATCGTAGCTCATAAAAATCCGTAACAACATTGACGAGTTCGCGAAGGGTGAGCATCACCTGCCCATTATAATTCACCCGCCATGTCCATATGACTGATTACAAAGCATAGAAAATGAATATCTAGTAAGGAATGAATGTCCGGTAATTGACAGCTAAACCAACAAATCAAATAAACAATGGGTTACTATCGATGATATCTAATCTGATTCATGGCATTCTAATACGCTTGACATCTGAGCTTGGCGTTTTAATTCTCAGTCCAGCTGTTTGACTTTGGCTCTCCTTAACCAAGGCATTTATTATTTGTGCAGCTAATGCTGCAACTGTGATGTTTGTAGCTGGTACGGAGAAGTAGCTTTTACTGGTTCCTGATAATAAGTTAATAACGTTCATAACGAACTGTTAGATTGACTTCAAGTACTTGCACAAGACTTTCTTTCGGAAATAGCTGGTTGTCCTGAAAAGGATTGATTTAGTACTTTTTGACGTCTGAATCTGCTTTGTAGTTTTCTTTTCTTTTGGTTGCTTGTATTTTTTCACTATACCTTATCCTACTGCTGGAGATGAAGTGCACAATGGGTCACTATTTATGATATCTAATCTGATTGACATCCTGATAGCTGGCAGATGTCTGCATGGCACCTGAGCTCTTGGCGTTTCACGTTTTCCCGTTGTTTGACTTTGGTTTTCAACTCGTTTAGCTCCTTAACGAAGACATGTATTTTTGTGCAGCTGGTTGCTGATATTAACAATAATAACGAACTGTTAGTTAGATTGACTTCAAGTACTCGCAAAAGACTTTCTTTCGGAAATAGCTGGTAGTCCTGAGAAGGATTGTTTCATTGTTTTAGTACTTTTTGACGTCTGAATCTTTTTTGTAGTTTTCTTTTTTCTTTCTTTTTTTTTCTTCACTAGATACCTTATCCTACTGCTGGAGATGACCGATGGGTCACTATTGATGATATCTGATAGTTAGAAACGATATACTTAGCATCTGAGCTTGGCGTTTTAATTATCAGTCCAGTGATTTAACTTTTGCTCTCAACTCGTTCAATTTCTTAACCAAGGTATTTATTGTTTGTGCAGCTATTGCTGCAAATGTGATGTTTGTTGTAACTTGTTGGTAGGGAGAAATAACTTGTTCTTGTTGCTATTGTTATGAAAAAAAAAACAAAAAAAAAAAAAAAAAAACTAAAGAACGCAAACGAACAAAATATCTTAAAGCACAGAAATAAACAACACGAACCGCGAATTCACATGGCAGAATAAAAACTGAGTCAATCTTCTAACAAAAACAGCCATAATTTCAAAGCAAATATGGCTCTTTTTTTATTATTATTTGTTTGTCATATGTATGGCATTCGAAGGAAGAAGGCTTTCTGACTGTGATTGTTCCTTATCAAGAAAGACATTTCATCGGCAGTATTTTGTTCCCCAAATTGTTTTAGCTGGCACGTGTAGACGCTACATTTACTCTTAAGAGCCCTGCAAATTTCACTATCTTTATTTTATTCAATTTATTCCTTCGGCATTTATTACTTTCTTCAGTCTATCTCCTCTCTCTACTCCTACTCCTCTCTCTCCTCCTGTCACGGTGCTCCTCTCTCCTCCTTCTGTCCCGGTCTTCACCTCCCTTCTTCTCTTGCTCGTCCTTCTGCATCTTATCTAGTCTTTCCTCTACATTCTTAATTACTCCTTCCTGCAAAGCATTTAATTCCTTTAAATGTTCCATGTACCAAAACATACTAACACTGCACTGCACCATGCCCCCTTCAATGAGTCCACTTTCCCCTCTACCCTGTCAAGTGACATTGGATCAGTCTGGGTACTCCTATGAACAAGGGATTTGTCAACTTTTAACACAACCCTCTTCGGTGTCAGTTCCATATTTTCCTGTCCGAGCAACTGTGGTCGTAAGTCTTCTAATATGTCCCATTCATTTCCCTCTCCCGATATGCTGACCTTGGTCCAATGTCTGGCCGAATATTCTTTTGACAGTTTTCCGATGTCCTTCCCCACTTGTATGTACCTAGGTGTTGGCAAATTTATTACATCTAGCCCCTCAAGTATCCTGATTCTGACTTTTCTAAATGCCCCGGAGACTAGATGTGTGTCTAGTTTCTTCTTGTCCCCTGTCTTAAAGTCACATGTCACACATACAAACGGAATGTCACTGTCGACAACATGATGATTATAAAAGTGGACCTCTGTCCGGCTTTTCTTCTCGACATAGCCACAAGGTATACACCGGTACGCCCCCCCCCCTCGTAAGTACGAACTGTACCATGCCTGTTGCCATACTGAAATGATACATTGTCACCTACTAAGTTTCTATTAATATTTTTGTGACCTTGACCTTTGACATTGACTAATTAACCCTTATAAATTCTCTCGTTGCTCTGTCCATCCATTTTGGCCTCTTCTGTTTCACATATCTCTTCAAGTTGTCGTGATGCACCACACGAGTATCTCCCTTTCCCAAACCAATTAAGTATGTCACATCACTGAGCCTCTTGAACACTACACATAGTACGTATTTCGGCTGCAACTTTGGACTGATTCATAATACCCGCTTTTCATGCAGATATCATTTTTATTTTTATTTTTTGAAGAAGACGTCACTATGCATAGTCTGACAGAGTTTCGTGAAATTTTCATCAGTACATCATATTCAAATTTTGAAAAATGTTGTAAAATTAGACAATTTCCCATAGAAGCCAATGTTAAACCAGTGATTTAGGGTACGTGCCCCTCCAGCGCCAAAACAAGCACGGTGACCTATTGATTTTTGTGCCCCATTGGTCTTAGAAAGTGATATACTTTACAAAACAGTGATTTTCAAAAAAAAATAAAAAAATAAAAAAATAACAATGAATAAATAAATAAATAAAAAAAATAAATAAATAAATCATCAGTAGAAAAAAAGAGTGGTATACATCCTTAAGGGAAAACCTGTTTACTGGCAAAACAGACTGGAGCATCAATTTTTCTCAGTAATAGGGAGATGGTGAACCTGATCATTGAAATGTGCCTTGTTTAGCCATCAAACAGACACACAGCTGGTTATGCCTATACCCTTTACAGCTTTGGTATGAATCAAACTTTAAAGAAAAAGTCAAGAATGCACATTTCCTCCAGTTTGCCATCTATATGCTTTCGTTCTTACCTTGTTGGGAAAGAGCTTGTCATTCTGCTCTTCGAGTGTGTTGTCGGAAAAATGTTTTGTTGTGTTTTATGTATTTTCTTTCCCAACTGATTTCTATGTTGTGACTTTAAATTTAATTGCATCGATTCCTGATCTCTCTATTCTTACTTTCAAAGATTAAACAAATTTTAATCAAACAGTCAAGACAATCAGGCCACAGTGACATCTTAGACATGACGGACATAATATTCCCGGCTGTGATCTACTACACTTAATGTCGTCTGCACAAGAGACATAAAAATGTGCAGTCGACATCCCAACTGATCTCCTTAACGGTGCGAATGTCTATTTCTCAAGCCAAAAATGCAGATCTCTGCTTTATCACCCTAGAATGTCTATTTTTCAGACCAAAATAGGTATATTTTACAATGCCAAGTCGAAATGACTATCAGACTTGTCACTATACCTGAGTACAGACTCGATACATGACAAATGGGTCTGCGAAAACACACCTCTTCGTACTAACAAATAATTATGTATATAACCCCTGGTTTATCACCCTAAAAGTGCGAATGTCTATTTTTCAGACCAAAATAGGTATATCTTTTATGCCTCAGTTGCAATGCCAAGTCGAATGACTGATTATCAGACTTGTCACTATACGTGAGTACAGACTCAGTCTATCTTAAAGAGCAGTCTTTTCTGATTCAAATGAGAGATATTTGCACTTTGTACGCCGGGGCGTAACGGTGTAACAGCTATTTAAAAATAACAACTGTTACCTGCTTATTATATTTGCAGTATTCTTTGATTGGGATTGAATAATAGGTTGTTTTACCATAATTCTACCATTTGTCTGCAAGATTCTTCAAGGAAAATATGTGGGATGCATAATTTTATCATGTTGACATATATGGGTCTCTATCTGTATAACGTATGTAACGTATGTAACAAAAATATGCGAATTTACATTTATAAACCAATAAGGTTTTCAGTAATAGTTTCTGTGGAGTACAAATCTGCAAACACCAATGTGCAAGGTAAGTATGTCACGTTTGTGTTATTTGCATTCAAATGAGAGATGTTTGCACTTTGTATGCCGAGGCGTTACGGTGTAACGGCCATTTAAAAATAACAACTGTTACAAGCTTATTATATTTGCAGTATTCTTTGATTGGGATTGAACAATAGGCTGTTTTACCATAATTCTACCATTTGTCTACAAGATTCTTCAAGGGCAATATGTGATAGATAATTTTATCAGGCTGACATAGATGGTTCTCAATTTGTGTAACGTATGTAACAAAATATGTGAATTAACATTTATAAACAAATAAGGGTTTCTGTAATAGTTTCTGTGGATTTCAAAGCTGCAAACACCAATGTGCAAGGTAAGAATGACATGCTTGTGTTATTTTCATTTGCTAGATGTGCTTCAGTTGTAACGGTGTAACGCCAAGTTGTTTATATTTAGATTTCATGTAATGTTACAGTGCTACCAAATCCGCATGGGGTTAATTTGGGCTACAAAACTGATCATATATACGTTATGACTTATCGTGGACCACTGAACATGATTTCATTTTTTAGCTTCTTCACTATAGCCGTTTCATCTTAAGGTAAGTTATGCATATCATCTTATTTGCATATTTGTGAATTTTAATTTAAACATTAAAATGGTCAAAAAATCATTAAAAACCCATAAAAACGTCTTTCAGACCCAAGCTATCATCGTTGCACATAGTTTATACACCAGTGATACCATTTGACAATTTTACAGATGTTTTGGGTCTATTTGAAAATTATCTCATTTGCATATTTATCAATATTGATATAAAAAAAAGTTTGGAAAATCACGGAAAAAAAGCATTTATACTTACATATTACTAGTGTCTGGCATGTCAATAGGCCTAGAATGATAAAAGTGGTAGCAGCTTGATGCTTTGGGCTATGCAATTTGTCTTCTAGTCTGTTAAATGAATAAACTTATTTTAAGTTTAATGAATACCTCGTATTAATGAAATTTTTACAGACTGGAGAAGAATCACGGAAAATAAGAGGGTATACCTTACAAAATGGCTTGTGTCTAGGTTACTAATAGCACTACTGTGCTGAATCTGGTATCAATGATTGCTATGACAATGAATTATAATACTGTAACCTGATATATAAACCTTCTTATCTGATAAAGGTCACTAATATTAGAATTAAACTTCATAAATAAGAGAAAATAAGAGAAAAATGAAGAGATAAACCAACAAAATCACTTATATCCCGGCTGCTCATTGCCTTAGAGGGTTTAATTGGTATCAGATATTTGCTTGGACAATGCACCATTTCCCAGAGCTCTTATATACAAATCATATCAGATTTACTTTCATGGGTATTCATAAAACGTTGATAAAAATGGTATATAGCAAACAATTAAGGGTGTCCAGCAACAGGGACGCGTGTATCTTTGCTTTAGCCTCATATGTTTTGTGGTATGTATACATGACAACATGACGATTCATATATTTTGTGATAACATGACAACAATTCATTATTGAAGTGACCAAATAGTAACATTTGATGCCATTTTGACTACTCAACAGCTATTGATAATGGAGATATAAGTGATTTTGTTGGTATACTCCTTCGCATTTCTGCAAATCTTCTCTATTTCTGAAGTTCTTGTTGCAATTCATGAAACAAACATTCATATGATTTATTCATAACATCATATGGTTAAAGAACATTGTCTTAGCAACCGGTCGATACCAGTTTCAGCTGTCTAGGACTTCCAGTAGCCAAGATTCATCTGGTATAATAGGCACCCCGCCTCAATTCTTCGGCGGTTAATCGCCAACATCTAATTTATCCATTTTATTTATTAATGCTCATCAAATGACATTTTATTATAGAAGGATGATAGAAAATTGCCCTTGCCATTTTCAACACATTCAGACTTTAGCTTGCTGAAAAACCATAATCATTTTGTAGGTATACCTGCTTATTTGTTATGTATTTTCTCTAATTTCTAAAGTTTTCATTAACATTCATAAAACTGAAATTCAGATTATGTATTTAGACGACTGAGGGCATTAGTCCATTGCCGTCCCATTTATTTGACACCACTTTCAGCATTCTAGGTCTATTAACAGTTCAAGTACAAACGATTTTGTAGTAATACCCTAATTTTTCTGCATTTTTAAGAGATTTCTAAACGTTTAAAAATAGTATTTATGGGGTCCAAAGACATGATTATCAGAACTGAATTAGATTTCTAGTTTTGTTTTACACCAAAATTTAAATTATTCATTGGGAAACGTGAAGTGTTGACACTATTTTTGAAATAGCATCATAAATATCTATTGTAGACCACGTCATTCTTTATTCATACATATATGTTACATACGTTACATTCCCCATTAAGATGTCTGAGCCTAGATACTTGGTGACACCCACTCAGAACTATAGTTCTCCATAGGCATGAAATATAAGCAAATAATTATCAACATTAGATACAGCCATTAGAAACGATAATTTACATGTTTTACGTAATTAGCAATACAATTTGGCTTATGAAACTGCGGGTAGGGTTGCTAAATAACCCATTTAGTATAATATATACAGTATAGGATTTTTCCGTCTCCTCCATTGAACATGGTTATGTAAAAAATCACATATATTTGAAAAAAAGCTGGAATGTGTAACTAAAAAAAACAAACGATGTCACTCACAATGCTAATTTTGAAAGGGTTATTTTAATATATGTTACAGACATTACACTGTAGGTGTCATATTATTGCTCAAGCAACTTTAGTGTTGAGAATGGACATGTTTCTTGTAGACTATATGAATTGGGTGAATGGAATAACAAAAATCTTATTTTTCTGACGCTAAAATTGCCATATCATTATTTTCAAAACATATTATGGTAACATATGTAACATACTGTAACAGACACTTGCTCCAATGTACATAAAGCAAACATCTCTTATTGGAGCAAACTTGAATTGTCATTTAAGATATATATTTGCAAAATATCTAATGGAATAGAGAATTAGACTGACCTGTACTGGCATTCCTGCTATGTACAATGCCCTTCGTTATTCATTACATGTATGTTACATATATTACATTCCAAGATACTTGGTTACAGATCCTCAGAGCCATGGTTCATGGTAAAATAAGCAAGAAACTATGATATATATCCAACAGTATTAAGTATTTTACATACTTCACATTCGTTGCAATAGAATATTTCGCATTTGAAACTGGGGGTAGGGCTACTACATACTTCATTAAAGGCAATATATACATGATAGGAAAACAAACCTTGTTTTTTCTATCTGCCGATTGAACATGCTGATGGAAATAATTCTCATATCTTTGGAAAAATGAATAGTGCAACAGTATAAGTAAATGATATAACTCAAAAGTGGTATTTTCAAAGGGTATCTTAAATTACGTTACGTATGTTACAGTAAGTGTGGGTCAAATTTTTGTCCAAATGATTTTAATATGTAGTATAGACATACAGCAAGCAGACAGTATGAAAAAGTTGAGTAAAATGATAAATTATTGTCATTTTTCTGTAGCTGAAAACACCATATCATAATTTCTTAATTTTGTTAAGGTAACATATGTAACAGGCTGTAACAGGATAACGCCCCAACGCTCAGGGTGCAAACATCTCTTATTCTACTCAGCTTGAATTGTTCTTTAAGATAGGGTATGTCTGCAAAATTCCCTAGGGGGGGGGGAGCAATCGACCCTCTGGCTTGCAGCCTAAAAGTACTTATTTTTGGTTATCAACTTAAATTGGTCTTCATAGTTAATAACGTTAATAACCAGAAATTTATTATCGGTTAAGATTCATTTTCTTACCAATGTATAATGTATTTGGTCCCATTTAGATATTTCTAGTCTTTGTATCGACTACCATGTTGAAACTTGCAAAATTTCAGTAATTCGTTTTGGCTCCATGTTGCCACTGACGAGACTTTAATAGTCGAAACCGCGGTATAGCCCATCCCCATTCTCATTACTGTGTTCGCTGCTCTTAAAGGATCTCAGTTTTAATTTTTATTGGTTATACCATCGTGTCCCTGAGTGATAACGTCGGTTGAAGTTCTCCGCAGGTGGAGCTCGTCACCAGCGGAAATTGTCCCTGAGTGATAACGTCCGTTGAAATTCTCCGCAGGTGGAGCAGGTCACCAGCGGAAATGTCCCTGAGTAACAACGTCGGTTGAGGTTCTCCGCAGGAAGAATTTGACAACAGCCGAAGGATGTGATTCACTTTCAAACATTTCGACCTTGGTGGATGACATGTAGAGTTCATTTAGAGTCCTTGACTAGATGAACTATGACTGTCACTAGACAACGTATGTAATTCATTTTTTCAATTACAGATTTATATACCCATACTGTAGACATAACCAAAACAAAATGACAATTTCAGTATATTCAATCTTCAGGTTGAAATATGGTTGTCACTAGACAATGTACGTCACAAGTTGAAGTCCCCCTCCCTTTGCCAAGTCTCTTTGTACGGGCGATGACTGTAGTGTTTTCTATCGTAGTGTCTCGGACGTACCCTTATGTTATTCTGCCTTATGGCTGCTGTTAAGTCTGACATGACCTTTGTCTGTAGAATCATCTGCTGCCTTATCTCCTCTAGTATTTGATTATTATGCTGGGCCACTGTGACCAACTCGGCCCATGGTGCACTAGGGGCTTCTACCACTGCCACAGGGACCTGTGAGTTGACTTGCGGGATAGGAGGGGCCTGGATCATGGGCTGAGCTTAGGCTGCAGGTACTTCTGGTACGGTTTCAGTAACTTGTTCCTGGACCGGACCCAACCAGACGGCCTCCATCATAGATATTCCGTCATCGAAATCCAGAACCTGGGGCCTGATGTCCTCGATTACGTCGTCCTGCTTTAGTGTTTGCAACCCGGTCGACTTCATAGCAGCCTGAATGATGTCTGGCGACATGGGCGACAGATACGGAGCCGTATCGGTGGTTGAAGACTAGCAGAGGTTTCCCTGGTACGCCTGTTAAAAACACTCCTTGAAACCAGTAATATTTAGTAATATTTAACAAGGTCCCTCGGCTGTTGTAAATTGTAGGGCTATTGATTAATCACCAACACTTCCTCGGATCTCACGCCTTCTGCCAAACACCGTTGTATGTGGGTCTGTGACTGGGGGGAGTGGAGCACCAGTCTCTTGGCTGTCACCGCCACTGCTAGACATACTAAGCAATAAAATGGGGCCTGGTCTATCCTCAGGTTGGTTTCGTAGGTATGCGCCATCACCCTAACTTCGATATCTACCACCTTGTCACCAGATCGACTGCACTCGTACGCCCTGCCACGGTTGTTAACATAAGGCTGATGTACGCTAGACATTCTTAAGAATAAAGGACATGTCACCAGCCTTAGATTTTTTACTAATAATAAACAGGGGTTCAAGAAGACGATATACCCTGTTTAGTGTTCAGTTTGACAAGTATTAGTCGAGTCCGCGGGCACTCTTCAGCTTGAATCTGGTTGTTCATATATATATATGGAACTGTTTCCAATTCCACAGACGGAAAGATTTTCTCTTCTCTGTACCCCAACGTCTTTGTGTATCTGGCCATTCCTGTAACTATGCCAGTTGCAACTTCCGCCCCATGAGCATATAGTACTTCCATCACAATAACATTGACGTGTTTGCGAAAACGAAATAATCGGGATTCCTTATGTTACTTTCATTCAATAAATGTTCAATTTCTGCATGGACTGTACCTATTTATCAGTCAGTAGAGTAAACGCTATAGGAGAAAACTCGAATTTATCGCCTCAACTTCGGGCAATACAATACAATACAATACAATACAATAATTTTATTGTTGAATCTCAAATACATACATGAGACATTAACAATATTTAACAGATTATCAACAGAGAGAGAGAGAGAAAGAAAGAAAGAAAGAGAAGAGATGAGAAAGCTATAGATAGAAAGAGAGACGAGTACATATATTAAACGTTACTGACGAGTACATATATTAAACGTTACTATCATTAAAATCTGGCGTATTTGCCTTATAAAAGAATCTTGCAACTGCCTTCACAATTGGGCCATCGGAATTAAAAAAGATAATTGAATTTCTCAAAAACGTTTAATTCCTTGAATCTCGGACATAACTCTTCTACGTAGGCAAATAATTGGTTTCTATATACATCATACCGAGGACAGTGTAATAAGATATGCTTTTCATCTTCTATTTCTAAACTTGAATGCTTTTTACAATATAAACACAATCTGTCATTCCTCGGAGTTTTACTAAACCTGCCGGTCTCAATAGCTAGCCGATGATTACTAATCCTTATCTTCGTGAATTGAACTCTATGCTCTCTATTCGCAATTGTATCAAGATAATCTTCCATAACAAATCTGCATTTAAAGGAAGTATATGTATCCAGTTTACTAAAACTTTTCTGGGGCGAAAGTATTTAACAGTGTGAATTTCAGGTATTTGAAATGTATGTTACGTTAAACGTATCTGTTATGTAATGTATTTAAGTATTTGATAAAGCCCTATATGTTTTCAGTATTCTGTCAATCATTTCGTGACGTCATTAAGAACGGTAAGATTTAACATTTTTTATAGATGACAGTTTAGTTGGAAATGCTGATTGTCATGTGAAATAGTTCAAAAGTTATGCCAGCTTCACTGTTTATGTTTATTTTTCCTTAATTCTCAGTTTTTTTTTTATCGTTTTTGTGAATTTGTTGTTAAAATGCTAATGAGTGGGCGTGTCTATTGTAAAATGCGTCCTAGTGAACTGAAGCAGCCATTTTCATGCGTTGACTGAAGTTTTGTGCTTGCTTAGTGTTATTTATACTTGTTTTTGGAACAGTGGGAGGCTTTATTTGGCAATGTTTTCTTCAATGTAGGGAATATGCGTTTTCGATGCGAGGTATTCTGCTTATTTTTTGCAAATATGGCTCAAATTGTACGTTGACCTACTTATGATGTGTTTGTCAATATGTGTAGGTAAATTAAATTGACCGTGCCAATTGAACTCACGTGATATAGTTTTGTAAACACGCTTTAAAGAGGCACCTATTTGTTTTACACATTTTCTAGTGCAATGAGAGAGTTCGTCGGTAATATATTGTTTACCGTCAGTCGCATTATTGAGAACATGTTTATTTAAGCAGTCTGATCAACATGCATATCTATGTCAGAGGTTAAGCAACACGGTTTAAGTACTAACCTAAAAGCTGTAGGGGTCTTCAACAGGTGTTTTATATTATATTTGACCAGACAACAAAGAATGTTAAGTTGATACCCCCTTAAAGTGCCTCATTTTATACTGGTTTCCGATTCCTTGATAAGACGTATAATAACTTGTCTGGTTAAGCGGTAACCAGTTCTTTGTTTATCGATATTTAAGTGGAAAAACCGATGCATGCTAAAAATAGCGTGGTTCTGATTTTAGAATAGTACATGTATAGAATACAAGGATAGCTTTTAAAAAAAGCTAGAAGCGGCTCGTTTAGCATTATATTTTGTGATCACATATTATCGATTAAAGTTGTGTGCTAGTGGTGTCTGAGACAGCAAATATCTTATTTTGATATATGGGCGTTTGCTAAATCGTCAAGAAATCATCTTGAATATTGTTATAGGTCGGCGCGCGTATCAAGCGTGTTCAAAAAAATTTCTTCAAGCTCGACGTGTGTCGGACGTGTATCATATACGTTTCGAATAAGTTCCACTTGCGTTGGTGCTTTGAATACGCTTTGAACGCTTTTGGCACACGTTTTAGGCACGCTAATGTGCGCTACACGTTTTTTCTCTATATATATTTTCTTATTTTATTTTTTAATATTTTGTACGTCTGGCACACGCCTCAGTCACATGCAAATATGTGACTGCTGAAACGAGTTTAAGAAACAAATTAATTTGTATACGTCCAAACTCTTAAGCGTGTCGTGATTTTTCATACGACCTGCGCGCATTTGTTTCGGTTTAAACATATTTCATTCCAAATTTTGTACAGAAACAATTCAAAAGCATGCAATCAACGACAGAATCAGAACGAAAGCGTATCTTTTCCTAAGCATTGTAAACAATGAAGCTTGCATTTTGTTTTGAATACTCTTCAAGCATTACCGATAGAGTTTTCATAATAGAGAAAGTAAATACTGTGTACGGAGGCTCATGCACATTTGGTTTGTACGCTAGCGTGTGGCGCTCTCTAATGTCATCATGTTTACTTAGAACGCAGGCAAAAAGTACTCGAATGTTGTTTGGCTGTAATTTAGAGTTCTAAATGTTTGCATCCTGAATACCCTCGATGTAAAATATCTTACAGCGCAGACTGATACAACATCACAAGACACCTGACGAAATGTAGATTTAAAATTGAGTTTTTGGAAGCAAACTCGATTTATACTGACGTCAACAAAAAACGCCTCAGTCAATTTTGACACGTGACACTGCCAAGATTGACAGCTTAGATTATTTTAAATATTGGTCATATTTTTTGCTAATCTTTTACGCATTCGGAAATGGTGAAATTGAATTATTCAGACAGCTGCTCGAAAAATGACATGCTGTTGAAAACACAGACCCTAGCAAAATCCCTATTCTGTTCATGAATCGGTCTATCGGGCATCCGGCTTCTTTCGATTACTGATAACAAAACCAACTGATTACAAAACCAACACAAAAGCCATAGAGTGGAATATCAATACATGACCATAGGTTGCTGAAACACATTTTTGGAAAACCGATTCTCGTTCTCTAGCGTTATTGACGTCACTGCAGCTAATGACCAATGCTGAAATGGTAATCGCCGTCAAAATGGTCAAAAAGGCTATCCTGGCATGGCTTTTAGACATAGAATAGTTTCTATAGTTACTTCTCCTGTCTTTCAGTTAGAAACGAACGTCCTTACGGATAACGTGTATTTGACGTCTAGGGAATTAAGCGCCAGAATACCATTGCTCCATTCTTGGCTATTCATTTGTAATAATTCGACTACTTTATGAAGATTAACTCAAGGTATTAACCCGAATATAACGGCATCGTTTCTGAAACGCTTCATCATTAGATTTCGTAAGCAGAAGAGACGTCGACGTCAAAACGATTTTGCTACAGAAGCGTCGGCGAAAGAGCTACGGTAACAAAAAACGAAAGAGGGAATCTTATATCTAAGCGAACGATGGTCCCAGTCTTTGGAGACGCCAGAAACCGAACAGTATCATTTTTTCGTTCCATCTGTTACTTTTCTTGTGAAAAGTCCCTATGTTTTTTGTGTGTTTTTTTTTTATTTTTCAGTATTTCAGTTTCACGTTGTCCAGTAATGTAACGTTTCAAAAGTTTGATGTTCTTCAGTTTGTAAAACGACTTGCACGGCTTTCAAGAATTTTCACGTCAAAACGTCTGTATAATGACGTCATTGTGCATTTTTAAAAATGGTGCACCCATGCAGGTTTTGAGAAAAGTGCGCATCTTAAACAAAGTCGGTTTATGCTATACCATTAGAGAGAATGTAAAGTAAGGAAAATGCAAATTATGTTCATATTGTGTATCTATTGGTCAAGTTATGCAACATTTTCGGTGAGGCGTTTTTATTGACGTCAGTATAGTACAACATAAATGTACATCGAGGCAACGAACTCTTCGTTTCAGAGTCATGGTTGACGATTCGATAATGCCTCACTGTACATTGTTGTCCATTCGATCTGGCCTCCAATCAGTGCACTCCCTTTTTTCAACGAGTCGTGTTATGTTGGACCAATCTACGCTATTTTGTTACATGTGAAGCAGGGAGATTGTAACCGAATATGGTTTGGCAGTAGTTTGAAAAATTAAATGAAGTAAAAACAAACAGTTTTATTATCAACATGTTTAAGTAATAAACCCGACAAAATAAACGCAATTATGAGATTTTTCCATTTAGTCTTCACTAATTGCCCAAATTCAACGTGTTGAATTTTTCTTAGTTCTAATTTATCTTCATAAAATTCACATACAGAGTACTGGAATTTATTTTCTTTAAAAAGTTATAGAGGAAAGACATTAATGCAGCCGGTATTATAAATCATGCTTTGAATGTGATTATTCAACGGTACCATCAATTCAAGTTTCGGGTAGTTTTTTTTTTTTTTTTTTTTTTTTTTTTTTTTTTTTTTTTTTTTTTTTTTTTCAATTTTAAGGCTGTACTAAACAAACTCTTGCAGTCTTTCGAAGCTTGTGAAGTTAAACCAATGTAGTTTGTCTTTAAACACTCCAATCTGATCAGCCATGATCGTATTAGATCATTAAAATATGATTGAATGTTTCGCGTTATAAGATTTATCTCCGGTATGGAATTGTTAACTTTTGCTCCGGGTTTCAGTAAGTTATTCGGCATCCAGGGAGCTTCATCGTCGAGCAGCTTACTGAATCTGTTGAGTCCTCGTATTTGCTTCACCAGGGTGGTTATCATGATTTATTTGTTTGTCCTTGATGATTCATTGACTAGGAAGAGATTCACCACGAGGACCGAACGACTAACTTAATGTTGTGAACCACTGCAGAAGATCAGGGTGAGATTAGGCGCCTGTAAAACCGGTTTAAGCCTCCCAGTCATTTTATATTACTAATCGTTCCAAGGCGATAGTTCTGTTGTGGTTCCATTTGTTTTGTGTTATGGAGTCGAATTTTGTTCTGTTTGAGCTTAATGTATGTTTTCGTATTTTTATTTAAGTTCGGGTCACTGAGTGACCGTCTTTTGGGAAATAACTGCTCGCTTGGCTTTCGATATATTGTCTAAGTACCTAATTGTCGGTTTAGTTTTTCCCTCCTCGGTTTTTGGAGTAGGAGTTTCTTACTGATTGCGTTTATCCTACTTGTACCTTTTTTGAAAAGGGTGTCAAATGACATTCTTCGCCTTTAGAACCCTTCTTTGAACAACATACAGATAAAAGAGGGAGAGAATATGTGTCTGAGTACCTTCAGGACTGGTGTACTAAAACATTACATACACCTACAGCAATTATTGTAAGGAGAATGTAAAATGATAAAATTTTAATGCGACTTTAAACATTTGACCCCCACATGGTTTATAGCAGAGTTTTATAAGATATGCGATACATACGGGATCTTCGTACCTGAAAAATATGAGCCGCATAACGAGAAAATCGGAATTTTGCATATGCGAAATCAAAGGCGCAGATCAGCTGTGCAGTAACTGCACAACTGTCCAGCGCCTTTGTTTTCGCTACTCGGTAAGTACAATTCCTCTATTAATAGTAGCCAAAATTTCAAGCATCTAGCTTGCTTTTGTGTCGCTCCCGGTCGGAAAACCCGAAAACCGGTTTTCTCACGTCGAGGCTCATATGTCTTTCAAATTATATCATTACTTGTGATTTTTATGAAAAAAAAATGATACACGATACCCTTTCGTTTCTTATTTTGTCGGGTACAATTACACGATTGCATTTACATTGTCTCAAAGACATGTTCTTTAGTGAAACATTGCATATCTTTCAAATTCTGGGGTAGATCAGCTGGCTAACCTGTACTCCGATACACTTCGTGACCTCGCTCCTCTCCCGGTATGGAGAGGTCTAACGGAATACCGATGGAAATATTCCGTCTAAATCTGGGGTCGATACTTTGCTCTAGAAAAATTGCGATTGACCAGGTGGTGTTCAAATGTAAAAGTGGCATAAAATGTACAGTTTGAATTCTCTAAACAATGATTAATGCTTGTGTTTGGACCCCTTTGAAAACCCTTGTATATGTACAATATTGTATCTGCATTTTGTTCGAATCGGCATTCTACCCTCTGACACCTGTTTGAAAATCGATTGTATACAGCGAATAAACCCTATAAACCGTAAAACATTTTAAGCATAATTTTAATTACTCGGTCAAATTTGAGTTTCTAAAGACGAACAGCATCGGCCTCAACTTCAAAAGCTTCTAAAATAATGCAAAGAATAAATTGTAATCCAAGCTTAACGGCCTAGGGTATTTAAGGCTTGATTTCGGCCTCATGCGTTGGTAAAAAAAAATGAATTTTGAAAATTTTGAGTAAAAAAATATTGCAAATGGCAGGTATATGTCCTTGCTTATAAATTCTGGCACAATTACCACTTGCAAATTACACATGTTGGCATGGCAAAGCATAGAAATACCACTTTTTTGCAATTTTGGGTCTAATTTTCACAATTTTACACCATTTTCTACTACCGGCCCTCGCGACGAACAATTTCTTATTATGAAATTATTATGTAGCATCCAGATATATTGTATGCAACGTATCATTTTGGTGGTCATGTGGGCCGGCACATAAAATTAAAAATTTGTTCAGAAATGGTCAAAAAGGCAAAAAAAAGTGCAAACTGGGCTCTATCAATGGTTTTGTAGGATAAATGAAGTACTTGATCTGGTTTTAAAAAGATGGGACATATGTTTGTTTTAGGAATAGTTTTCTCACCTAAATTCCAAAATTCATTTTCAGCAAAATATGAGACAAAAAAAGGACATAAACGCCCTAGGCCTTTCATACGCGTACATTTTTCGAATCTTATATTTATGGTACCTTTGAATGATCACGTCAAAACATGTTCGCTGGTTGAAAGATGACTTTATGTTATAAATGTGTAAAGAACAGATATTTGAGTACTTCAAATATGAATTTTAGCAAGATTAGATGAGGTCTTAGATAAAAAAGTAAGAAAGCTGGTTGCGTCCCAGTCATACAGGGTGTATTGTTTTCTGCCTTTGTTAAGTCACGGCATGCATACACATGTACCGACCAGCCAATAAGTTTTAGTTTGGATATTGGATTATCTACCACGTGTGTTCATGAACTGAAATGAAAAGATGATTCAATCCCAATATTGTCTTATTTTAGCCCTCAAACTTCTATGAACCGCCCCGTATAGCATGTTACAAATAACATGATATAATTTTCTTGTTACAGTATTAGACCAGTATATCCGAAATTTGTCACAAAGAAAATTCAGTAAATTACCCACACCTGACGGATCGTCCGTGGCAGTATTTATAAACTTACATTCGGCTTACGATATGGTTCATGGTATAAGTACCTGATTGTTAGTTTGTTTTTTTCCCACCTCGGTTTTTTGGAGTGGGAATCTTTTTCTGATTGCGCCTTTTCCTGATCTTTGCCTTCTTGTACCTTTTTATATCAGAGTTCTTGTGGTTGTGCCGTGTGGCGGCCCTAAAAAGTCTCCCCGTACATCCATTTAATGCTCTTATTTTTCCAATCCTCAGGGATTGCTTGCAATACAGTAACTTTGTGTTACTGATCGTTCCAAGTCGATACTTCTGTAGTGGTTCTTTTTGTTTTATGTCTTGGTGTTTAAATTTTTTGTGCTGTTGGCGCCTTATGTATGTTTTCATATTTTTAGTTAAGTTAAGGTAACTGAGTGGCCACCTATTGGGAAAATAGCTGCTCATTCGGCTTACGATATGGTTCATGGTATAAGTACCTGATTGTTAGTTTGGTTTTTTCCCACCTCGGTTTTTGGAGTGGGAATCTTTTTCTGATTGCGCCTTTTCCTGATCTTTGCCTACTTGTACCTTTTTACACATACGATTATAGAAAGAAAACCAGCATGAAATTCCACCGTCATTAAGACTTTTATTTACAGAAGCCGCTTCTTGAAGAAGAGAATTAGAAGTTTCCTGAAGATGGTATCTATATTTAAAAGCTTGTATACTACATGAAAAACTTACAGGGAAACGACCCAGTTCACCTTTAACTGCCAGATTAATTGCCCTTTTATTAGCTCCTAATATGAATTTACAAAATTTCACATGAACTTTTTCAATAGCTATATTTTGCCAGTCCATCCTCTGTACGAAACTTTCTTTTACCTAAGTCACAAGCGCTCCATAACTCAGACCCATAACATAAAATTGGTCTTATCATTTGGTCAAACATCTTCATACCTAAGCGAACTTTTATATTACCGGTGCAAATATATGTGACCCGTCGTGCGAAAAGGGACGAGTTGGGTGTAATATATCGAAATTTAGTTTTATGGCTTATTGGGTAGGAAATTCATAGCAGAATCAGAAAATGTATATATGTTGAGGGTTCCGGTGCCATTTATGGCGTCAAAATGAACGTAGAAGATAGGTACTGCCATCGAACGCCCCAAAGTGTTTTGACGTTTTCATGACGTCGCAACATAAAGTAAGACGCAACGTGACGATACATTGCTGCTTTACGTGCCATCTGATTGAGACATACATGTTTATGTCGAAAGAATGCAAATGCGGCTATTCAGTTGTGCTATTCATCAGTTCAACTAGTATGTTGTCTTCTTAATCTCTTGTCGCCTTGATAAGAATTCAGCTAGCTATCAATCACAGAAGGGGTAATATTCAAACGAAAAAACTTTTTTTTTTCTTTTTTTTTTTTTTTTTTTTTAAATCAGGCCAAAAAAAAAAAAAAAAAAAGGAATGTTTCCGGTAACCCGACCGACCCTGTCAAAAACTCCCCGACTCTAATAATTTTTTCCTGTTTTCCGAAAATAAAAACTCGAAAATCGAAAAAAGATCGTGTTTTTCAAGTACCGGACCGGCAAAAGAATAAAAAATGTTGAATTGAAGTTTTAACTAAGAAGTTGTGCATGTGCACTGGAGGAGAAAACAGTTTAATTCTGATTAAACTGTATATCTATGTTCAGATATTTTACATGGTAAGGCTTCCCTCAAGAAAAAAAAAAAAAAAAAAAAATAAAATAAAAAAAAAAAAAAAAAAAAAAAAAAAAATCCCGACCTATCGACCCATTTTTTTCTGGCATGTTACCGGAAACATTCTTATTTTTTTTTTTTTTTTTTGCCTCATGAATACTGAACCACAACGTTTAACAGAGACTGATACTAATGCATTTATATAATACCTGATAACCTGAAGCACAGCTCAAATGTGGAAAGTTGACTAGATCCGCTTATTCTGGAGAAACCCAGTTTTCAACAGTGCTATGCATGATCTTTCTTGGTAAGCATTATCTTTTTTTAATTTCAATAACAACAGATTCCGCTCGCCTGGTCATCTTACGATGTGCGCGTCACATGTATTGGTTTGAGTCATACTTGGTCGTAAACCAAGGAAATATTTACAAGTTTCAACTTATATAAAATTACCGAACCATTGTTTTATTTGATCAAGTCTGATCAACATAAAACATTACGAACAGTGATTACCAAATTTCTGTCCAAAATTTGGACAAAAATGAATAATTGTGAGACCTGCCTCGTCGACTGGCGGTGAAGCCTAGTGGTGTGGTGAAGTGTCGGACTGTGCGTCGAAAGGTCGAGGGGGCGACTAGCACTGCCGCCGGTTAAACATTTATACTCACCATAGAATATCTAGGAGAGCGATCCGTTCAAACACGACTCAAATTGATGCCTGGGATGCTAAACGAACAAAATATCTGTGAAGCGCTTGTAAAATAAAATAAATGTTGATGAATATATTCTATACATCCTCTACTGTTAAGACCATGTTTCATTCATAATTTGGGTTATTAGAAACCCTGTTTTGCAACATCGCAACATAGTTTGTACATGTACAATCCTTAAAAATTCCTACTAATGTAAAAATCAATTCTTGACGTTTTATTCTTGCTATCTTAACGTAAAGCTTAAGATTCTTGCATAATGGACAACCTCAGGTTTCTTTGGACATGACTGGAAAACCAAACAAAAAGTTTTCTCACAAAGAAGTTAATAACAATAAACACGGTGACCTATAAGTCGAGGCGTCAAAGTCGAAATTGAGAGAACCTGGGATTGAACCGCCCGCGACAGTGCCGGGTTGTGTCCTCGCGCGAGGCACGTTCAGTCCTCGTAGTACTTGTTAATTACCCAGGTAGCGGTGGCTCAGTCCTGACATAACTAATTTTTACTGGGGCATTAAACCACAATATGAACAAAACAAATGGGTCGCCGCATATGAAAGCCAACAACACCCATAGACTGTAAGACAAAAAAAAAAAAAAAAAAAAAAAAAAAAAAGGCGCAGATCAGTTGTACAGTTACTGCACAGCCGACCAGCAACTTTATTTTCACGATTTCACTGCACAGCTAGTACAGTCCCTCGATTTCAAGCTTGTAGGTTCTTCTGTGAATGTACATGCAAATTTGTGACGAACTTGGTCGGAAACCAAGATGTTGATTTTCTCATGTGAAGGCTCAGTTGTAGATTTTACTAGCACCAGTTCAGTATTGAGTATGGTTTGACTGTTAAGAGCCTTTTAGCATAGTACATATATATGTTCACATACAATGTTTCCTAACGGTACCGTTTCCCTCAAACCAATATCTCGAATTCTAGATTTCGGATTCACACACTTTCTTACAAGAATTTCCAACTGTTGCAGACTTAGAGCATGAGCTTGTTTTCGGCTTTGGTACAGATGGTTTAGGGCATGTCGCGTCTTGAAATTCGGCGTCACAATGCTCACGAATCTGCTCGTATAGGTACCATTCCCGTTCTGCGTTTAGTCCTGGTGGTGCAATGATCTTGGGCATAGGCAGAAAATGTACTTTGTCCACGGGCTGACGTAGTATGTTTATCTTCTTTTCTTCAGACGACGGGAGCTCTCTAACAAACATATGACCCGGATGTTGGGAAGAGAATCTGAAATGCTGGTACTTAGTGATGTTTGGAATTTTCTTAAAACGTTTCTCCAAGTACGGTTTCCAGTCACGAACTTCAACCAGGGTCTCTCCAGTTTGTGGGTCAGAAACATGCTGTGGAATGTTGATGTTCTTCGTAGTAGAGTTCGATACAACATCAGCTAGCTGTGATACAGAGGACACATACGATCTCTTGTATTTCAGTTTAATGAGACCAAAACACCAGTCAGGCCCGAACCGTGTATGGTAGGGAATCATGAAAGAGCATTCTATGTCGTCGTTGAGGCGGAGTATCGTCCGTACGCATAAATATTGCATAAGAAAGTTGTTTTTGTTTTGTCCACGGCAATTGTCACAATGGAGATTCACTTTCTTGGCTCTAGGTGCGAAATGTTTGAAGTAGTGTTCCAAGTAACTAATTGTTTCATTGGCTCCTTTGCCTGTCAAATCCTTCTCATCAATGAGGTAATTGATCTGTTTGGGTAAACCTTCACAACAAACACCAAACAAGTGACATTTTCGGGGTGTCTTGAAATAAATTGGACCGACCTGCTGTGGCATATGTGGTATTTGTAGATTCTGGGCATAGTCAAAGGAAATATGTACAGGTCCTTCTATAACGTCTTCGCTTGACTGCTCCCCGGACAACGAACTCATATACTCACTTGCTTCATTAGACTCCTATAATATTCCCGGCATTCCCTGGCTCTAGCTAGATGTTCTTCCTGCGTCCTTAGTCGTTGACTCTTTTCGGCTTCACTACAATTCACTGATTTCATAATTAGGCTGTTATTTTTCTGACAAGTGTCGCACAAATCTGAAGAGATCTTCATGACATAGATACTTGGGAGGTACATCGCCCAGATACATTTGAATTTTATGAGCCCGACGACTGTAAGTCCACTTTCACCACAACTTTCAACATACTGATTCCAAACACCGGACTTTGTGACATCGCTGGGAAGCATCATTACTGAATAGTCCTTCATGTTCGGCATGCGCC
Organism: Rugalucina vietnamica; assembly: GCA_964017185.1. Taxonomy (NCBI): domain Eukaryota; kingdom Metazoa; phylum Mollusca; class Bivalvia; order Lucinida; family Lucinidae; genus Rugalucina; species Rugalucina vietnamica. The sequence goes on along the minus strand of OZ024873.1, from coordinate 74,040,453 downwards.
CAGGTAACGGCAGCGTGACAGTCAGCAAAGTTCTGGATGAAAGTTACCACCTGCTTTTCCTGTTCTGCACTGCATGCATTGTGTGGCACCTTCCTGGTATTCTTGTGAATTCGTGGTGTGACCCCGTTTACATCGAAATGTTTGCATAAATTTCTATATCGCTTCTCTCCAACTCCATGCGCGAACAGGTAGGTCTTCTTGCAGACTTGCAGGCCGAAAAGGGAGAATTGCACGGACGCTATTTTCCTCTCTGATACCTTAGTGTGTGATGCCGTCTTCTGCGTTGTCTTAGCTTGTTTGGGGGTCAGGCGAGTCTGTTGCATATGTGAGAGGAGAATAAGGTCCAAACTCTCAGGTGGAATCTCAGACATGTTAAGCCGGTATGCCTCAATCGCCTCTCTACCGACGGTGTCACTGCACGAACCACCTGGAAAATAAGGGGGAACGGTGCTTTAAACCCATGACCCTTATTCATTTAACTTTCAAATGAGACCAAAAACATAAGAATATTTTAATTAGGAGTATTAAAGTAAATATTCTTGTAAACATGAAAAAATGTTGAAGTCTATTATGAATTTACGACGCTGTGCGTTTTAACTTCATTAAAAGGTCAGTATATGATTTAATTCAACGCTTATGTTAATTTATGGGCTTTGGACAACTATGTGTTGATAAGGATGTATCATAAAAATATGAAAAAAGAAAACAATAATAATAACAACAAAAAAAAAAAAAGTGACACGTTCGGGTCGCGAACTCACGGTCGCGAGTTCAGCAGTCTGACGCCTTAACCATTGGACCATTACACAATCAATGTAAATATTCGTCTCGTAAATATATATTATTTAATTTTGAAACACATCTCTATCGATTCTTTTACCTTTTTTGTTAAATATTCTTAGTTTTTATCATAATTTTCTGTTTAAAAACAATTACAATTGCCGTCCGTCCAACTATATAAAATGTTGCAACATGCTAACCATAATAAAGTCAGCAGATTTCGTGGCTGTTTCCAGAAAAAAAGAAATAATAACATTACAGGTGCGTTCACTTATTAATATACCCCTGCGATATTCACAAATAAATTGACAACTTTTCTGGTTTTTGAACAATCGTCACTGGCAAAAAATAGACAACTGGATGGTTTTGTTTATACAATATGTTAAGTATGTCTATAAATATTTACTTTGTATAAAATACTTCCAGATCTTGTGATGTGGTATGCCTAAATTGATTACGTAACATATGGAGCCAATTTTTTAACAAAAAATTCGCTGATATTCGAGTTTCAAAGATTCCACAAGGAACCATGGCTAATGGTTTGTAATTTTGTTTATAAATTGTGAAATAATAGCCATTTTTGTACTACGGCTGAAAAGTTGGTGTCTTTATGAACACTATTTACAGAGTTACACCCCGATTTTCATTTATTGTGCATTTTAGAATTTCGTAGTAAAACGGTTCTTGCAATATAAAACTAAGCATGTCAGTTCTATTTTGCAAGAAAACCAATATTCTACCAGAACAGTTTTACGAACAAAACTTGCTAGTGGGTTCCATTATAAGGTAAGCATGCCTTAAGGCAATGTGGAGTCACATATGGCTTTGAATTTTGCCAAAAAGTGGGTTGACATTTCATCATACAATTCATGGTTTGTTTCTCGGCACAGAATACCATAGGGAACTGGGACTTTCACAGAGAAACTTTCATACTTAAGCTATCTTTCACTGCTCATATGCATGATATTTAAATCCTCTTGTTTAGGCATAAAATGAAGGAAATCAACAGGACATTCAAAAACAGACGTTCCTCTAATATCAATAATAGGGATGAATACAAAGAACGTTTGCTTTGCATAAATACATGTACCATTTTGACATCCTTTATTGGCATGTTAATTTTCGTGACTTAATCGTTATAGAAGATGTTTGGAATATCACGAAGAGGAAATGTGAGTCATTGCCCAACAATAAATTTAGCACACTTAGCCCCTCGGTGCGTACGAAACAACCATAAATTGTATGATGAAATGCCAACCCACGTTTTGGCAGTATAAAAAAGTCATGGGGGACTCCATAGTGCTTTAAGACATGCTTACCTTACATGAAGGAACCCACTAGCAAGCTTTGGTCGAATAAACGCCCTAGTAGAATATTTGTTTTCTTCAAAATAACACTGACGTGCTTAGTTTTATATTGTAACAACCGCTTTATCATGGAATTCTAAAATGTACAAAAATGAAAATCAGGATGTAACTCTGTTAATAGTGCTCATAAAGAGACCAAATTTTCAAGCGTGGTACAAAAATGGCTATTCTTTCATAATATACAAACAAAATTACAAACCATTAACCATGGTTCCTTGTGGAATCTTTGAAACTCGAATATCAAGGAATTTTTTGTTAAAAATTTGGCTCCATATGTTATGTAATCAATTTAGGCATACAACATCAAACGATCTGGATGTTTTATATACAGAGTAAATATTTATAGACATACTTAACATATTATATGAACAAATTCATCCAATTGTCTATTTCTTGCCAGTGACGATTGTTCAAAAACAAGAAAAGTTGTCAATTTATTTGTGAATATCGCAGGGGTATATTAATAAGTGAACGCACCTGTAAATAATAAATCATTACCTTTCACTAGATGACAACCACACCCAGTCCTGAAGAACTCAGACAGACTGTCCGTGAGCGCTATATCCTCGCTTCTCTCAAAGACCACTCCATCTCCAGAATCAGAAACTGTCGAACCACTATCGCTGTCCGAATCACCGGCATTTTCAGAATCAAGGTCATCAATCACTGGCTGTTCATTTGTGTTTGAATAAAAATAATTGTTCACATCAGTCACTAAATCTAGGGTGGCATTATCTTCATCTTCCAAATTAAGAAAACAATTATCGGGCAGCAAATCTCTTACAGAACTTGTTGTATTTTGACTCATATTTTCGCGGTTAATGAACTCTGAATACTCTTCCAAGGGAAATAACTATAAAACTAGAAAAACAAAATGACAAGTCGGCGGGAAAACATTAGAAAATTTGGATAAAAAAGTGTTTGAAATGGCTAATTGAAAACACGCACCTGATTGTCGCGTGAAGAAAATAATTGGAACGTAACGTCAACTTTAGAACGTCGTTTCTCGAAATGACGTCATCCACCCAACTCGTACCTTTTTGCGCGACGGGTCACATATCTTTTTAACGAAAATAGTGCTTTCATTCCCCTCATTGATAAATTATCCATAGCATTTGACCAGGTACCGGATGCATTAAATACTAGACCTAAATATTTATAATTTATAACATTTTCAATCATTTTCTCTCGATAATAGAAATGTGTTTTACATTTATGACCATTGCCACTGAATTTTATAACTTTCGTTTTTATCTATATTAACTTCCATTCTCCATCTCTTACAATACAAACTAAGCTTGTTTATAAGACCTTGTAAACCTATTTCCGATCGAGATATCAAGACTAGGTCATCCGCATACATTAGACAATTTACAAAAGATGTATCCAAAAGAGGTACATCACAATCCGCCCCGAGAAACTTTTTTCAAATCAGCGACATATAAGTTAAAAAGAATTGGACTTATTGCATCTCCCTGGCGAACACCAACATTACTCGTAAAGAAATGTGAACGATGGAATTTATTAACCCTTACGCACATTTTATTATTTCCATACATAGAATTAATAATATTGAAAAACATCCCGTTTATATCCATCCTTGAAAGTTTATATAAAAGGGCTTGTCTCCATACTCTGTCGTATGCCTTTCTAAAATCGACAAAACAGACATACAATGGGGATTTAAGTTTCTTTACATATTTGTCTATTAAAGTGGTCAATATAAACATATGATCAACTGTTCTACAGCCTTTTTTAAAACCTATTTGTGTATCGTCTATCAACTGATTTTCTTTAGCAAACGATTCAAATCTGTTTGTTAAAATCATACTAAATATCTTACTAAGTGCACTATTTATGGCTATACCTCTGTAATTAGATGGGTCTTTATGTGAACCTGATTTAAACAATGGTACAATAAAACTCTCTTTCCAATTATTTGGATAAATACCTTGCCTGAATATTGAGTTGAATAATTTTTCATACACGGGAAGAAGTTGATTAGTCGATGCCTTAATCATTTCTGCTGAAATCCGGTCCATGCCGACTGTTTTACCATGTTTAAGGTTTGATATACAGTATTTTATTTCCTTTTGTGTGATACGGTAGTCAAGCTTTGAAAATGTTTTCGTTTCCAGCATTTTACTAATACAATATTCTAAGTTTGTACAATTTTCCATATTACTATTATATAAAAGGTCGCTGAAATAAGTGACCCATTCTTGTGCTGACAAACACTCGCTTTCACATGATTTATTAGATTCTAGATCTTTCAACTCTGATACTAATTTCCAATACTGTCTTGGGTTGTTTTCCTCCAAATTGTTTAACTGGTTTAAGATGTTTTGCCGAAATTCTTTTTTCTTAAATTTTACTAGTTTTCGCAATTCCTTTTTCTTACTGAAAAATACAGTTCGCTGTTCATGCGTTGCTTTAGATCTACACATCTTTCTTCCTAGCCTTAAAACATCTTTCCTTAATATATAGCAATCTCTGTCAAACCATTTCTTTTTCTTCCTTTTTGACTTTGAATATATATTTCTCCTTTGTTTAAGAGCTCCATCAGCAGCTGACTTAAGAATATTTTCAACCTTTGACAGCATTTCATCTATGCATAAATTTGACTCTGTCATTTGTAAAACCGATTCTATTTGATTACCTATACTATTCGATGTTAATGCTGATTTATATATAAATTCTGATTGATCATCCCATTTAAAATTTGGTTTCAATGGGTATATATCATTTTCAACCTTTGCGATTTTATAAGAACATTTAAAGCCACACGAAATCGGACAGTGGTCGGAGATGTGCCCGACAAGTTCCCAAACTTTGAAAAAGTCTATTCTATCCCACAAACCTCTATTCACAATGCCATAATCAACTGCAGAGCAGCCATTCCACTTAAAAGAAGTTGGTTTACCATTCAAATCTCCCAACATTCTACCATTCATTATTCTGAGTTGGTGTTCCTGACACAAAGACAATAAATGCTTTCCATATTCATTCGTATTTATATCCTCATTACGTCTAACAGATAAGTACTCGTTTTCATCACTTATATATGTATCTGGAAGTGGAGTGTGTTTATCATCATCATTAATTATAAAGTCAGACATTTTAGCTACCCTACTGTTAAAATCCCCTAAAAGCATTACATCTCCCTTTAAACTAAATTTTGATACATCTTTTTCAAGAGATTCATACGCTGTAAAGTCGCGATCATTTAAATTTGAGTTCGCAGGAGCGATATACACAAACCCGATGTGAACGTTTTCTTGTAAGTTAAAATATTGTTTTTTTTTTTTCAGTTCTACCCATATAAAATCTGACGTTTCACCATGTTTAACCGAGACCCCATCCAATATCTCATCCCTTATATATACAGATATTCCACCACTATTATAATTCTTTCTTTTACCCTGTTTGCGGAACGAATGAAAGTCTTTATATCCGACGAGTTGTTTCCCATTAGATGGTAATAAATGTGTCTCAGTTATGCCGAATATATGACAACTATTGATCACTTTTAAGACGTCCTCATTTTCTAACTTAAGACCTAACTGTTTCGACATTAATCCATTCAAATTCCAATGACCCAACTGCAAACGGTGTTTAATGGTTTGAGCATTAATAGCCGCATTCATATTGTTTCCTGTCATCATGAAACAGAAGAGAAGAAGAAAAGATAGAAGTCACCAAATAAAGGCGTCATCAACAATATACATAAATCTTTATACCACAAAACTTCCTACTTGCGAGATTGCAAAAACTCGCCTCCTCAGATACTAATTATGCGAACAACAAAGGCCCTGATCAACATGTTTGAACCATACACTAATTCGCACCATATAACTATTTTATAATACATGTTTATACAATACAGAGACTCTCATTTTAGCCCATGCTAAAACAAGCACAAATATAATGCATTTATACTTGGATTTTTTTCAATGTGCAGGGCAGAGCTTAGCTAAGCCCAGCCTTGGACGGTTTCATTGTTGAGAAAGGGTCCCAGAGCTGACAATGTATAATTGAGGTAAAGGTGACTATGCTTGTTGTCTTTGTGCTATACCTGTGTTTCACCTGAATGATTTCAATATAGGTGGTGTATGGTAGACACACAAAAACATAAACATTTTGTTTCTAAAATATAACCATACAGCTACACTCAAATATTTCTATCAAGTTAGCCAATGCCTCTATTTTTGTCAACAACTCTTTGCTTTACTGATGGTACATTACCGCAGTAGAAGGTCAATAAAGTACCTTTCGAAAAAATAAAGCGATTCGGAGAACCAGCTGTTTTTACTAATTTTTCCTATAAGGTCAGCTCGGTCAAATTAGCAGCAAATTTGCTGCATCTAAAACGGTCAAGTTAGCATCAATTTTACTGCTGCAAAATCGGTCATGTTACATGTACATGTAGCAGAAATTTTGCTACAGCAAAAGCAGTTAAGTTAACGGCAATTATGCTTGCAGCGTTAGAATTGAATTTGCTGCTGCAAAATACAGTCAAGTTAGCGGCAATTTTGCTGCAGTGAAATTGGTCAATTAACCAGCTATTTTGTTACAGCGAAAAACAGCCAAGTAAGCAGCAATTTCGCTGGCAGCGAACATTTATGTCGCAGATTGTTTTGGCTTTAATCTAGGTGATAGCGCATAAGAAAATGACATTTAATGCCACAATCACATCTTTTTGACATCACCTACGGAAAAAGTTCCATGTAAGTGGAAATGCTTGTCGCCATTTTTTTTTGTTATTTTATTCTTATTTTTTTTTTTTCTTTTTCTTCTGGCTGTGATCACTATGCAGAAAATGATGATGAATGCTGCAACAGAACTTTTCTAGACCACATATTACATGTACCAAGGTTATGGAAAATGTTGCCGATTTTTTACAGTTTCGTCTGGCTGTGAGTGCTATAGGAAACGAATGCTTTTGCCGCAAACAAGACTTTTCTATCCCATCCACAATAAAGCTTAAGGACAAAAGTTCCCTGCCAACAATAAAAGTGTCCATAGATTGGGTAATAGGTGGGATATAAAACTTCTGTTTGTGATGACATTCATCATCGTTTCTTATAGCGCTAATAGACAGACTTAAACGAAAACGAGAGACCGAATTGTGTCGTAGCTCACCTTAGTGATTTGCTCATCACTGTAAGCTTCAAGATAGACGATGATACTCTGGAGCCTTGTTTGTATGAACAAATAGACAATTGGTGACAAAAAAATTTCGCTGCAACTAACTTGACCGTTTATTTTTTTTTTTTTTTTTATTATTATTATTTTTTTTTGCTGCTGCTGCTGCAACAGATTCGCTGCTAACTTGACTGAGCTGTAAGTAACACTTTACAGATCCGTACTGTGACCCAGTAGAAGTTATTGCATTTTTTTCTGCCGCCTTCATTAGTAAATTTGTAATTTAAAGTAAACCTGCATCATTTTATATTTAATTGTATCAAAATTAAAGTTTTAAACTTGAAACGAAAAACAGAGAGTCATACAACAAGAATGTTTACCAGGCATTTACTAAGGGAATTTTCAAAATGGTCATACATAAATACAGTCATGTAGTACAGAATATTTTTCTGTGACAGTATGTGTTTACCCATCATTTTCAGTGCATGAGGTTAAATTTTGACACTGATTGGTTCAACAATAACAAGTGGGTCAAAGTAACAGTCCAAGTGAGAACTACCTATTTTTAAATGTAATGGTCAACTTTGTCATTGTCAATCAAAAATTGACAGGCTCCGCCCTGCACATTGAAAAAAATCAGACTATAAATATGTACACAACAATGCATAGGATTCCTTCATATAAAACAAAACGTCTAGGCTTTAGCTAGCAACATTCTGGGGTATGTGTCGTTCCTTATCTCGGTCTCCTAAAATTATGTTCACATATTGCAAAAATGGTATAACTTGATTCCATGGCAAAATATTGTCTTACCAAAATGACCAAATGGTCTGAGCCCATACATGAGAAAATTAGTTTTTCTAATGGGAAAACAAAGGCGCAGATCAGCTGTGCAGTAAATACCCAGCTGATCAGCACCTTTTGTATTCGCGGCGCAGATACTACACCCGGAGGGAGGCACTCCCTGGTAAGCAGTGTACCGATGCGTGATCAAAAAAAACGATGAGAAAGGGTACTTTTTTTCAAGAAGGGCAGTGCGCATCGCTGACATCATTTAGGGTAGGCAAAATGTCGTTTTTGTGGAAAAAGGGTATGTTTTTTACAATTCTGCTAAAACGCTGTGAAAAGGGGTGGACCGAGGCATCCTTGGCCGATATGTTTTGGGCCGAAATGACTAAAATGTCTAAAACCTAAGGGATAAGATATGATTTTCCCTTTCTGTTCAACAATGTGTGTTGCTTCAATAGAAATTATTGTTTCTGCTAATTGAGTAGTTCATACAAATAAAAATGGTTTGTATTAAATCTTGTCTTTTGTACCCTGCTCTCCATAATGCTTGCTATATGTAAGTGCTTGGTATTTATCTACTATATCAAGATTTATTTCAAGTATGTATAGAAGCCTAGTGGTGTAGTGGGAAAGCTGCTTGCCTTGTAAACCAGGGGTCAATTCCAGGCTTCTCCAGTTTTTCGTACAAGACTTAAACTAATTTCCTATCGCCATATTACCTTAGCTGTTTAGTGGGACAAAACACAAAATTAACCAACCAACCATTATTTCATATATATTTGTGTCAATTTTCTGTGTACATTTGAACAAATTCAGATGCTGAGGGCAAAGCTTGCAAGCCCTGAAACAATTTAAACCCCCAATACTTTATTACTGACAGTTCCAAGGCGATACTTCCTCTGTGGTTAGTCTGTTTCTCGTTTCAGTGATGACAATTTCTTTTGTATGTGCATTTTAAGGTTTACCATCTTTTCTTATTGTACCTGTATGTTGCCTATAAAATTTGTAACTTTAGCTATTTCATGTGTTGATTGCATGACCAAATGTTTGTTTATGATCATATCAGTTCCACATTTTTAAGCATTTTAACCCAACAGAGCCAAAGTCTCAAAGGTGATCTTATAGGATAGGCAGGTACCTGGCATCCATCTTCCGTTACTGTAGTCTGTCTATATTTTAAAATTACTTCTCTGAAGCCATCAGTCAGATTGTTTGCATATTACACATATAGCATCTTCACGTGGTTATAAAAGAATTATTGCATTCCAGTGTTTTAGTTGACTACAGTGGAAAGGGGTACTTTTTGACGGGACACAGTGGAAAGGGTCACATTTTAAAGCAAAAACAGTGAAAAGGGGGGTCAAATTTTAAATGTCGATCACACTGTTTAGGGTATGTTCAACAATCCTTTGATCACGCATCGGTACACTGCTTACCAGGGAGTGCCCTCCCCGGGATACTACAATCCCTCTTCATCATAAATCCGACATTTAAAGCGTTTTTACCGTTATCTGAGACTGTACAGGCCCGTATGTGTAAAAACCAGCTCGGAAACCCAAAGATGCTTTTTCCCATGATGCGGCAAATTTAAGTTTGAAACATATGGGAGATGATCCCGTAATGTAGCTTACCTTCCCGGGTGCACATTAAATGTAGTAACCTCACACCCGGTTAACAAGGTATATATGGGAGGCGTTAATTTACGGCTATCAGTCAATTGCCTTTACGACTAAGTCATAGATAATTTCCTACTAAGTCATAGAGAATTTACGCAGGGTATTAGAGACATTCGGACAATACACTGTCACATTCAGTGTGTTTACACAATAAGAATCATAAGAATAGGAATATGGTGTATGGTTGCAAGAGAGAGAGAGCACAAAAATGAGGTAATTTGTTTCTAACATTTGCATCTTAAATAAATTTGCACATACTCTGAATATTTATATGAAGTTTGACCCAAAGGCAGATCCTGTTCTGGAGTCCGGTGTTAAAAGCTTTGAAATTAATTATTTTTGTACTTTCAGGTTCATAAATTTATTATTTATGGCTTTGATGAACCTTTGGAATTTTAATGATGTCGAAATGTGTATGGCAAGAGTGTTATATTCACAATGCAAGTGAAATGTCACAGTTTGTCTGTTTTGTCAATGTTCCTTTACGGCCTATGTAAAAATGTATTGGTGACTTGCGTACTACGTATATGTTACATTTCGACTTTCTGTATATGTTCCTTTCGGACATTGTGGCGAAACAGACTGCATAGTGGAAGAGGTATCTGGTGTAACTTTTGAAGAAAGTTTCCAGGATTTACCAATTGAACTTGGAAGGTAATATTTTAGTTTTATCTTTGTTATGTCCCTCATGATCAGTCTCATGAATCGTCAGGAATTGATGAAATTTTGATTCATGACGTTTCGTGCAGTTTAATAAATTTTCTTGTCTGTCCGTAATTGTTTTACGAATCTGTAATGCACCAGTCATTTATATCTCCGGGGCCCCTAGGGTTGGGGATAGCAGGGACATAGCGGGGCTGAAATGCCGAGATTTTACTTCCCGGCAGTGCCTATTCTCACCGTCATGGAATAGGCGAGTAAAGATTATTCAAATAGCTTAGGTCATTTGTCCCCGGGGGACCGGGGCTTTAAGCAGGAATTTTACTAAACTTTTCTTCCCGCAGGGCGGAGCTTTTACTATGGCTTTAAAATTTGAAAAGTTAAAAGCCCCGCTATTTTCCCGCCCAAGGGGTGCCGGGGATACAAATGACTGGTAGAGAAACAAGAGATTCGGCATAATCGCACGAGTACTTGCAAGATTTCATTAAGATTTCATTACAATAACACGATTGAAAAGGGGAAATACGGCACGAAAGTTTGGAGAATAAGATATGAAGAAATGTGCCATTAGCTATATACGAATCATGTACGTACGTATAAAAGAACATTCTTGGGGATTCTTGATTTTTATTTGTCAGGATAGATACATGACTGTATCTGTGGCATTTCGCGCCATATGCATGCATGAAAAGCCACGTACATGCTTCCATGCTTGTCGGTCAGAGACCGTGGTTCTAAATTTGCAAAGTCGGGTACGGATACTCTCCCTTCGTTTGCCCTTGCCTGCATCTTTCTTATTACCCATATTGTACCAATGAATTACTCAACAATTCATGATGTTTTCCCGCGAAAATACACTAATGACATGCCTACAAGCATTATTGGCTTAGTTGGCCCAATATATACATGTGTGGGTCATTTTCAAAAAATGTGCCCATTTGGGGTAGGATTTTTTCAAAAAAGTTAGTATTTGCGTTTCATCTTATGTTGCGTTTATTACGTCAGAAGTGTATATACGAACTCAGAAAAAGCCATATGCAAGCTTAATCTCTCTTCTTAAAGTCAAATTTTACCAAAAACTAGGGTTATTTCAAAGAAATGTCAATGTTGTGACCACTAAAACAAACTTCCATCTAAATGAATTTGTAATCTTATCACGAAACCTAAATAAGTATTTTAGCCATGATCAAGTTGACTTCATCCAATATTTTCGACCTTAACTCACCAGGTTTACTATAAATGTATGTAACATCAATGCCATTGATAACAACATTGACATGAACAACATTGATATTAATGATAACAACATTGACATTTCAAAACTAAGTATTGTTTAAATTTTTGCCTGGTTATTTTACGACACTAACACTACATCATAGTTCTCTTTTCTCATATTCATCTGCAAGAAATAAAAAATACCCACATAAACTTTCTTGCCATGCTGGTCAATGTTGTTACTATACTGGTCAATGTTGATACTATGCTGGTCAATGTTGTTACTTTGTTTTTGTGAGAAAACTTCAAAACAATGATAGAACGTTATCTAAATATGCATTGTTAAAATGTATACATTTGTCACACATTAAGCTACTTTTTCGCAATTTTCCAGCATGTGAAAGAAAAAGTCATATTTGTCAATATTTACATTTTTATTGCAATCGCCCTAGATGAAAGTATCTTTCTTGATGTTCTTCATTTCCCGATGAAAAACATTATGTCACGTGATCTAGAGGCCACGCCTATGGGCGATGCGACGTCAAAACCCATCCAGTGACGTTGTTTGTTTACTCTTGTTGTCGTGACGTTGGTCGCGTATCGTCATGACGTTAGGCGCGAAAATGACGTCTTGGCTGTTCCAAAATTACGTTAAGTCGTATTTGATGTCAAATAACATGAAAATGAACGGTGATATGTGCAATTAAAAAGCTGATACTTGATTGATAATATAAAATGTAAATATAAGTATTGAAATTCAGATTTTAGCTTTCACTGGATGGTGAAAAACATTAGCTGTTTTAATGTCTCCGAGAGGCTCTTCGGGCTTCACAGACATTAAAACAGCCTAATGTTTTTCATCATCCAGTGAAAGCTAAAATCTGAATTTCAATCTTTAAATGTTGTTACCACACAATGAGTAACACCATTGACAGTAACAGCATTGACAAAATTTGACAAATCGTCAAAACTAGGGACTCTGGATGGATGTTTAAGCACAATGAAAACTTTAATGTGTGTTTACCCTAAAGTGACCAGTATTTGAACATTTGATAAGTTAAGAAGTTTTTAATGAGTAACAACATTTGGCATACTTACCGATCACATACCAAGCAGCCAAATTATGATATTCAAAAACTAAGGCATAGTTGCTTTTGTGGGAGTCATCACGTTTTTATCATGGCAATTATATGGAGGTGTTTCAACTAACGTGTAAAAAGCATTAAAACGCCATGGTGTGAACCCATAAGAATATAAATATAAAGACAGAAAATATACATATATTAATATTCGTGTATTCAACAAGGAAACGATTTATAAAGCAGTAACGACAAGCACTCATGGGACAAGCACTTAAGCCAAGAAAAAATCATAAAGCAGTTATGGACATGCTTGAAAATAATTGCAGACGTCTCTTTATTATCTGTCCATATTAAAAAGTAGCTGAACCTTCAGTAAAATAGTGACTTTGTCATATTTTTATCACAGGGTTAGTGCCGGGCAGCCAAAAAGTACTAATATTTGTGTACTCAACAAGGAATTTGGAGAGCTTATCATAAAGACGATGAACAAAAAGTGGTGTTTCAACATGACCACCATGGTGCCAAAGAAATAATCTAAAAAGCAGAATGAAGTATGAAAAAAAATCATCACGGACAGAAAACTGCACATTCTTTGAAGAAGGTCCGTATAACCACGGTGGTTATATTTTAAGCACTTCTGGATGCCATGATATTCTACTTTTGGGTAAAAGTCCCATTAAATGGAGGCAACATCCCGACATGACCTTAGCTGTTGACTGTGACGTAAAGCATCAATTCAAACACACAGAAAATGCATAGCGATTAAGCGTTTTGCGTTCATATGCACAAAATACACCCGGGTGCAAAAGAACCGTGACCCGGGTTCAATTTCAATTTGCTCCACCTCGAAAGTAGGGGCAAATTTGCACCCGGGTGTATTTTCTGCACTGGGTTTACTTTCTTAAAACACCGTTCTCATAGCATAAAATACGTACACCGGATGCAAATTTACACCCGGGGTGCAAAAAATACACCAGGTGAAAATGTTGCACCTGAACACGGCTTTAGATTAGTCTAACTAATTTCGTATTTGCTTCGGCATGTATTCATGACATTCGTAACGGATTCGTGGTTCATTCGTAGATGGGTGACAACCTCCGGAATTCCCGAAAGAGTTACAAATGCATCCGAATAAAATAAGATCCAGTTACGATGTCACGGAATAAACTACGACTTCGTGACGAATTAACTGCGATTGATTTTTGGGTCGAAAATTCCTGACCAAAATTTCGAACAGTTTGGCCACGAATGACAGACTGACCAACAAACGGCAAGATCTTACTACGAACTGTAAGAATTAGTTAAGGTTTTCACGAATCGATTACGTTTCAGCTACGAATTCAAAAACTTTGTAAATTCGTGACGATTTGTGTGTCGTTTTGTCGTAGTCTGATAGGGGGCATTATGAATAAAAATTGAAACTAGTGTGAAGCCATTGTGTGACATTACAAAGTAGTTAGAATGCAGTAATAAGCGCGTCTAGCCCAGCACCCGGGGATACACAGGTTCGCCTATAAGGTACACCGGATTCAACGATTTTAAGCTCACCTGAGCCGAAGGCACACAAGGTGAGCTTATAGGATCGCCATGATCCGGCGTCCGTCCGTCGTCCGTCCGTCGTCGTCGTCGTCGTCCACAATTTCAAAGATCTTCTTCTCTGAAACCGCTTGGCCGATCTAGTTGAAATTTTATGTGGAGCCTCCTTGGGTAGTGGCATTTCAAGTTTGATCGCAAAATCCAGGTCACATGACCAAGATGGCCGCCACGCCCATATATGGTAAAAACCCTTCAAAAATCTTCTTCTCCAGAACCGGTGGGCCGATTTCCACGAAACTTAATATGTAGCATCAGGGACTTCAGTCCATCATAGTTTGATAAAATGATGACCCTTGGATGACCTTGACCTATTTTACGGCAAGGTCAAATTTGGAAACATAGGCTTTTACATGGGAAAAAGTGAAAACTATGGATTTTTTGAAAACTATTGCAGCCTGAGGCCTGAAAAGTGGTTGATGCGAACAACTAATGGAGTAGATGAAGGTATGTGATTAATTTAGGTCAAGGTCATCTTTTGACCTTGGCCAGTCTGTCGTCCATTCACACTTTTCAAAGATCTTCTTCTCTGAAACTGCTGGGCCAATCGAAGTGAAATTTTATGTGGAGCATCCATGGGTAGGGGAGACGAAAGTTTGATTGCAAAATCCAGGTCACATGATCAAGATGGCTGCCACGCTCATATATGGTAAAAACCACTCAAAAATCTTCTTCTCCAGAACCGGCAGGCCGATTTTCATGAAACTTGGTATGTAGCATTTGGGACTCCAGCCCATCATAGTTTGATAAAATGATGACCCTAGGATGACCTTGACCTAATTTACGGCAAGGTCAATTTTGGAAACACAGGCTTTAACATGGGAAGAAGTGAAAACTATGGATTTTTTAAAAACTATTGCAGCCTGATGCCTGAAAAGTGGTAGATGCAAACAACTAATGGAGTGGATGAAGGTATGTGATTAATGTAGGTCAAGGTCATCTCTTGACCTTGGCCAGTCTGTCGTCCATACACACTTTTCAAAGATCTTCTTCTCTGAAACTGCTGGGCCAATCAAAGTGAAATTTTATGTGAAGCATTCATGGGTAGGGGAGACAAAAGTTTAATCGCAAAATCCAGGTCACATGACCAAGATGGCTGCCACGCCCATATATGGTAAAAACCACTCAAAAATCTTCTTCTCCAGAACCGGTTGGCCGATTTCCACGAAACTTGGTATGTAGCATCGGGGACTTCAGTCCATCATAGTTTGTTAAAATGATGACCCTTGGATGACCTCGACCTAATTTACGGCAAGGTCAAATTTGGAAACATAGGCTTTTACATGGGAAAAAGTGAAAACTATGGATTTTTTGAAAACTATTGCAGCCTGATGCCTGAAAAGTGGTAGATGCAAACAACTAATGGAGTAGATGAAGGTATGTGATTAATGTAGGTCAAGGTCATCTCTTGACCTTGGCCTGTCTGTTGTCCATACACACTTCAAAGATCTTCTTCTCTGAAACTGCTGGGCCAATCAAAGGGAACTTTTATGTGGAGCATCCATGGGTAGGGGAGACGAAAGTTTGATCGCGAAATCCAGGTCACATTACCAAGATGGCCGCCACGCCCATATATGGTAAAAACCACTCAAAAATTTTCTTCTCCAGAACCGGCAGGCCAATTTTCGCGAAACTTGGTATGTAGCATTTGGGACTCCAGCCCATCCTAGTTTGATCAAATGATGACCATAGGATGACCTTGACCTATTTTACGGCAAGGTCAATTTTGGAAACATAGGCTTTTACATGGGAAAAGGCGGAAACAATGGATATTTTGGAAACTGTTGCAGTCTGAGACCTGGAAGTTGCTAGATGCAGACAGCCAATGGAGTCAATGAAGGTAAGTAATTAATGAAGGCCAATGTCATTTCTTGACCTTGACCCAAAGTCATTTAAATATCAAAATTAAAATTGTGGTTTTCTCATAAATCACTGGGTTTGGAAACTATTGCAGCCTGAGACCTGAAACTTTGCAGATGCAGACAACTTATGAATTCAATAAAGGTGTGTGAGTATTCAAGGTCAAAGTCATTTCATGATGACTTAATACTGCAGGATCAGGCTTCAGGTGAGCGTTCTCAGGACCAATGGTCCTCTGGTTCTGTCACGTGAGGGAAACGAGGAAAATGTCGTGCAATGCGGTAAATGTGAAATGTCACTTTAGATACATTTTATTGTTTTATAACAAAACTGTGCTAGTTGACTGAAAATCGCTACAGCCGGTGTAAGTTGATAGACGGTGAAAAATGTAAAAGTAACGCCGGCAGCGATAAGGAAGTGGCGCAATCAGAACAAAAATCCCAATCCAAAAACTGAAAACAAAACTAAAAGGGCATTCGGGTATATGAAAAATCTCTAAATTTAGCCTAAGACTTTCCACTACAGAAATTACTATGTTTCTTAAACTCGTTTTAGCAGTCACACATTTAATAGCGTGCGACTGAGGCGTGTGTCGGATGTATAAAAATCTCAGTAGGCTGAAAATTTTGAAGTTCGTTTATGTAACGTCACAGACACGATACGCATGCGCTATAGGCGTGCATCAACGCATGTCTCATACACGCTTGGGACACGTTACTGAAGCAATATCTTGTAAAATCGGAACGCACATGTACATGTAGCGTACACTGGCGTGCATAAAACGTGCACCAAACAGGTTCAAAGCGTATTCAATGCACTTATAACGTGCGTGGAACCTTGTCAAAACGTATAAGACACACGTTCGAGACACGTCAAGCTTCTAGAAAATATTTGAGCATGCTTACAAATCTTTTGAACCCAAACGTAACTGTGCTCCTGACGTATGTTGGATTTTACGTTTTTGTCAACACCCCAAAGCGCGTTTGGCTTTTTCGCTAATGTATGACTGCTATTTAAAATAATATTCAGTTACTAATGCAAAGAGGACAACTGGTAAGCCGAGCGAGCAACTATTTCCCAATATGAAACAAAGTAAAATGTCATTCCTTAAAAAAATTATTAGACCTGAGTTACACCCCTATATTATTTTCCTTACTATTATGCAACGTTACATTGGCAAACGCTTTGTGATTGTCTATTCACACACGCACAATTGCATAATTTTTGTATTCTCTCTATAATTGATCATAATCGTTCAAAACAGTGACCTTTTAATAATCAGGATATGCTTAAAACAAACATATAGCCGTAAATTCGCCAAGACAATAGTCGTAAATTATCTATCGCGGTCAATTTGGTGGCCGTAATGTCACCAAGACATAGTCCACAAGTAACATATACTTGTCCAAAATTTGGGGGCTGCTAAAAAGGAAATATTCTTCCGAAAAATGTCGATTTTTTTTTCTTCAGAAAATGATTACATTCTAGAACAATGTTTCTCACAAATGTTTGTGAATATATATTTTTTTCCCAGAATTCCATGAGAAGACAATTAAACATATCACTATTTAAATAAAGTTCATATTACACGAAACATATTTTTCTGAAGTTGCAAACAAAATACATGATCACTATCTTGCACTATACATTTTTTTCTGGAATAGATGTCTGGAAAAGCTAGACCAAACACTTTCAGTTCAACCCAGTCCAGCTGCAACCTTCAAACAGCGTAAAGGAACACATACGATTTGTAAATTATCTATGACTTAGTTCGAAATTCTCCAGGACGTAGCCGTAAAGGCAATTGACCGATAGCCGTAAATTCTCACCTCCCATATATACCTTGTTAACCGGGTGTGAACCTATTGATTTTGTGTATCCTATATGAATTGATACAGGTAAAGGGAAAAAACAATATTAATAAAAACACCCGACTCTTCACACAGTTAACATTCCTTATATAAATATACAAGTATTAATTTTGTTAAAAAAAAAAAAAAAAAAAAAAAAAAAAAAAAAAAAATAATAATAATAATAATAATATTGGTAAGACAATATTATTATTATTATTCGGGCAGAAGTGCATTGTGTGTCACCGATCATTGATCGGTTTGTATGTATACAATACCACGTGATTCTCAGTAGTGGATTATAAACTGAGGATGAACCATGCCCATTGCTTCATAATACATGAATTCAAGTATTCAAATAAACTTTAGAATGTAACGCGACGTCTGATTGGATAACGTCAAAAATTTGCTACAGTATAATCTGCGATATACCGTCGGAAACCCAACGTCATTAGCAACGTCGCCTGTGATTGGTTAACGCCGTGGTTATACGTCGCCCGGTGACGCCCACGTTTCGCGTAAAACACTTAAATTGAAAAGTACATTAGAATGGGGATAATAATATTCAAATTGATCATTTGGGGCCTTTTCCTGATCGTTGCCCACCTGCATCTCTGTACAGTCACAGAAGCTTGAAAAGAATTTAAGATGAATTGTTCTATGTTTCAATGTAGTGAAAACAAAGGCGTTTGTCTGCGTCTTTGTATTCGCATATGAAAATGTTGGTTTTCTCATGGCGCGGCTCATATAAATGTATTGTTTGAATTGATGCTCAACGTCCCAGTCAACAGCAATGGTCATGTCGGGACGTTGCCTCCAAATGCAGGGGATGCCGTGTAAGTTAGCCTACTGTGTGAAGCGAACGACGGACTGCATGTCTAGCATGTATGCGGTAGTCTCGTGTGTGACTTCGAGTGAAGTTTTTGCCCTGATCGTGATGTAAATGTCTTTGGACACGTTGCAAACGAGACTGTAAAATTCTACTTTTTAAAATTGTAATTTGTTCCGTCCAAGCTAGCACTGTGACTACTTCACTTCAACCCTGCTTCCCGTTATACATGTTATACGTTGGTACCTATATGTTATATCTCTTAACATGATTTCCTTATTCCTTGTTTACATGTGTGTATAGCAGAGCCACTGCAGAAGATGAGTGTGAGGTTATGGCCATGTAAAATCGATATAAGCTCGCCAGTGATTTAACGTTCCAATGCGATACTTCAGTAGTGGTTCGTCTTGGTGTTGAATTTTTGTGCTGTTAGCACCTTATGTGTGTTTTCGTATTTTAGTTCAGTTGTTTTGGCTGAGTGGCTACCTATTGGAAAAATGGCTGCCCATAAGGCTTACAATGTGTGTTCTTAGTATAAGTACCTGATTGTTAATTTAGTTTTTTCCCACCTCGGTTTGTGGAGTGGGAGTTTCTTTTTGATTGCGCCACCAAGTTCCTGATCGTTGCCTACTTTAACTTTGTATGCTTTATTCTTCTGTGTCAGAGTGGTAAGGTCATTCATTTCCGAAATTTGTATTTGTTGCAAACGTCACACCTCAATCTGGAAAACATGTCCGTGCAATGAACACCCCCTTAAACCCCACTTTTATATAGAAAAACGGGGGTTTCGCAGGGGGTATACCCATTTTTAGCTCACCTGAGCCGAAGGCTCACAGGTGAGCTTATAGTATATCCATGCTCCGTCGTCGTCGTCCGTCGTTCACAATTTCAAAGATCATCTCCTCTGAAACCGCTAGGCCAATCAAAGCCAAACTTCATATGGAGCATCCGTAGGAAGGGGGGACGAAAGTTTGTATAAATTGTCCAGGTAACATGACCAAGATGGCCGCCATGGCTATAAATAGAAAAAACCTTTAAAAATCTTCTCCAGAGCTCTACAAAAGTTGTGTAAATCATGACCCTGGGATGACCTTGACCTTTTTACGACAAGGTCAACTTAGGCCACCCATGCATTTGAATGGGAAAAAATAGGAAAATGTCAGTTAATGGCAAAAACTTGCTAGGAATGAGCAAATTGACAGAATATTCATGTTTATGAAAATATTTTGGGCCCAGAGGGTTGCCTGCCCCTGCCCCGGAGCTATATACATGTGTATGACCATAATATTCAAACATCTTCTCTGAAACCGCTGTCAAACTTTATGTGGAGCATTCTTAGGAAGAGTGAATGAAAGTTTGTATAAATGGTCAAGGTCACATGACCAAGATGGCCGCCATGGCTATAAATAGAAAAAAACCTTTAAAAATCTTCATCTCCAGAACCAGAAAGCCTATGATTTCGAAACTTGGCATGAAGCATCAAGCAATGGAGCTCTACAAGGATTGTATAAATCATGACCCTGGGATGAATTTGACTTTTTTACAGCAAGGTCAACTTAGGCCGCCCATGCATTTGAATGGGAAAAATAGGAAACTGTCATTTAATGGCAAAAAAACTTGCTAGGAATGAGCAAATGGACAGAAGATTTGTTTATGAAAATATCTTTGGCCCAGAGGATTATCTGCCCCTGCTCCGGGGCTATACACTTGGTATGACCATAATATTCAAACATCTTCTCTGAAACCGCTCGGCCGATCAAAGCCAAACTTTATGTGGAGCATTCTAAGGAAGAGTGAATGTAAGTTTGTATAAATGGTCAAGGTCACATGACCAAGATGGTCGCCATGGCTATAAATAGCAAAAACCTTTAAAAATCTTCTTCTCCAGAACCAGAAGGCCTATGAATTTGAATCTTGGCATGAAGCATCAGGTAATGGAGCTCTACAAGGATTGTATGAATCATGACCCTGGGATGACCTTGACATTTTTACGGCAATGTCAACTTAGGTTGCCCATGCATTTGAATGGGTAAAATTGTTATAATGTCATTTTAAGGGAAACACTTGCAGTAAATTGGCAAATGGACTGAATCTTTATTATTTAAAAAAGAAATTGACTCCAGAGGTTGCTCTGACCCTGCCCTGGGGTTATATACATGTATATTGCCATTCTAGTCAGACAAGTTTATTGGTATATATCTCAGGTCTCAGGTGAGCGTTTACAGGACCATTGGTCTTTGCGCCAAAACATAGATTGTGCTCGGCGAGGCAGTTCTAACGTGTACCCACAATCTATGTTTTGAGCAAAATAAGAAAAGATAGCAAAACTTTTCTACTGAAACTGAAAATTTTCACTTTTTACAACTTTCAAAAAATATGTATATTGTATGGGCATGTTTTCGTAATGTCGAGTTTTACTAGACAACGAACTGTCCGCTATAGGTTATATCCCGATCGATCCAGCTTCCAATCAACGCACTCCATTTTGTCACGTGTCGTGTGTCGTTGTATCAATCTTTGCTGTAAGGAATTTGGCTGTATCCAACGGTCTATAGGGTGTTTAGGCTGGATCAATAACCATCGTTTTAAACTATGTTCAGTAGCAATGTTATTAAAATGTGTTACCTACCTGTCTTAATATCCAGTGACTACGAAAGCCTAGAAGGATCAGTTTTAAATGGAGATTGAGGGTATATTTTATTTAAAGGAGGTTGGCAATTCGATCTACATTATCTTGCGTGTTGAATGGCCATAATTAAGGGTATGCAAATTGTCAAAATCGAATATTTGTATGATTTTTACATGTACAAAGAAAAATGACAATTTTACCAAGAATTCTCGATGTTCTTGAAATATTCTTGTATGAGTAATTTGAACATCATTGTTTTAGGCTACAATACTCGACTTAAAGAGTGCTCAGCTACACACTTATCAGCACCCGCCAAGTTACTTCCTTGTTTGATTCCGTTGTCATCCGTGTGGCATGCTGGATAAATTTTAGAAACAGATATTACCATAAACATGATCTAGAACTTCCTGACTACAAACTTTGAAAGTATTTCGAACCAAAAGTCAATAGGGAGCGCGGTGGCGTAGTGGTAGAGCGTCGGACTCCGAATCTTGAGGTCCTGGGTTCGAACCCCACAAGCGTCACCGTGTTGTGTCCTTGAGCAAGGCACATCTTCTCCCTACAGTACTGGTTAAACCCAGGAAGCGTTGGCTCCGTCCCGACATGACTGAAAAATTGTTGACTGGGACGTTAAGCCTCAACACAAACAAACAAACAAACCAAAAGTCAATATCATAGAGGAAAACATGTTATTTATTATAACTGTTTTAGCCAGCGTCCAACAAATGAGCCACCTCGTGGAAAAACCAACAATGTGGTTTCCGAACAGGTCTGACACAAACCGGCCTGTACAGCTACAGAAGCAGGCTAGAAGCTTGAAATTTTGGAGTTTACTAAGTAGAGGAGGAGTTGTACTATCCGAGTAGCGAAAACAAAGGCGCTGATCAGCTTCGCGGTTACCGCGAAGCTGATCTGCGTCTTTGTTTTCGCCTATGGAGATTTTTGGTTTTCCCATGAGGCGGCTCAAATATTATAAGGAAAAGATTTTTCAAGAGAAATTAATTTTGGGTTGAACTACTTTCAAAGATTGCTGTCAGAAAGTTGGAGATCATATTTATGATAATAGCATTTCCCAAAATATTTACCTAGCATACCAGATGTATGACAACGGAGTTACGCCAGGAAGTAACATGACACGTACTTGCTGATAAGCGTGTTGCTGAACCGTCTAGCTGAGAGTTTGGGCATAAAATAATATGACTGTGGTGTTTGAATGGACCGTATGGCTACATAATAGTTTAAGCCTAGTAAAATTCAAATGAGATAAGTTTTATATAAATAACACTTCATACAATTCAATAGCAACACTCCTACTTCTTTTCCATGGAATTTCCTAATTTATACATGTACATTAAATTTCTTAAAAATTAAAATTCCATGGCCGCCAAAGCCTATATTTCCGCTCTTTATGATCACCACCGCAGTAACAGCCCCAGGATCCTGCTGCACCACGACACTTGTCAAAATCTCTGACACAATGGAACTCGTTGAATTCCAAATCTTTACATCTGCAACATATTGAATAACTTAAATATATTTGTCACTGTGGTTTCTGAATTATTGTAATTGTCCATTAGCATAAGTTATCATTATTTACGTATATACATGAAAATAAGTTTAGGAACAACTTTGGTTGTGATAAGAAAAGCGTTAGGATAAAAGAAAATGCAGATATATTTAACTGGTACAGTAACCAGTGTTAACCAGCTTTGCTTTGAAAATATGACAAAAAATAAGCAATTATGTACTCATATAATCTAGGGTCAGTGAGCTTTAGTGTTCCCTGGTCGAGTTACTGTAAACAAAGGTTTTTGCCGATATACTATTACTTTTGACAAATACAACTTTTCTAAAATTTCAGCAACCTTCACATACTGAGTAAGCGGGGTTGAACATTCGACACTCGTTAAAAGAATTTGTATTATGTCAAATGTGCTACTCTTATTATTGTTAATTCTGTTTATATGCCAGCATTTCATACCATGGCATTGGTCAAAATTTTGCTCTGTGACCTCGGCCATATCCAATATGGACCAGACAACTCGTATGTTTCTGAATTTCACATCAGAGACCAACACACTATAATTATGTGCCGCTGCATGAGAAAACCAAAAAATTAGGTTTCCAAACAGGTCCGACACAAACCGGCACGGTTTAACTATCAGCTGCACTTCTTCAGTTCGAATATCATTCCCCCCACCCTTGTCTTTACAATTCAATGGAAATTTAGTCCGCCTGAGTGACGCCTCCAGTAATTTTATATTACTGATCGTTCAAAGGCGATACTTCTGTTGTGGTTCTATTTGTTTTATGTTTTGGAGTCGAATTTTTGTGCTGTTTGAACCTTATTTTCATACTTAATAGCTGCTCACTCAGCTTTCGATATGTTCTATAAGTATAAAGAACCTAATTGTCAATTTGGTCTTTTCCCACCTCGGTTTTTGGAGTGGGAGTTTCATTCTGATTGCGCCTTTTCCTGATCGTTGCCCACTTGTACCTCTGTACAGTCACAGAAGCTTGAAAAGAATTTAAGATGAATTGTTCTATGTTTCAATGTAGTGAAAACAAAGGTAATGGTCTGCGTCTTTGTATTAGCACATGAAAATGTTGGTTTCCTCATGGCGCGGCTCATATAGATGTGTTGTTTGAATTCAGGCTCAACGTCCCAGTCAACAGCTATGGTCATGTCGGGACGTTGCCGCCATTTTATGGGACTTTTACCCAAAACGAGGATGTCATGATATTCAACAAGTGCTTTAAATACAAGAAATTGTATTATATTGTGGCTCGAGCAAGTCGCATACCTTTTCGAACAACTGAAAGATCGTCTATCACCATGTTTGCATACATGTTCAGATGGATAACAATATTTTAGCTTGTCCTCCACATGCTCGGTATTAATGGTGTAGAACAAAATAACAAATAGAACTATTGCTGTGGTGCTAAGCTGTGTCACCATGGTAGCCTAGTGATATCTGTAAAAGTAAACGAGCCTGTGTGTGAGAAAACCAACAATTTGGGTTCCGACCAGGTTCGACACAAACCGGGCTGTACAGTCATAGAAGATGGTTAGAGGCTGGAAATTTTGGATTTAGAAAGTAGAGGAATTGTGCTATCTGTGTAGCGAAACAAAGGCGCTGATCAGCTTCGCAGTTACTGCGAAGCTGATCTGCGCCTTTGTTTTCGCCTATGCAGGTTGTTGTTTTTTTTTTCATGCGGCGACTGATACATAGCAAACAGTTCTTTCCAGTCGTCCAGGTACATGTAACCAGTGTTTGTAGCATAAAACATTATGATAACACGTCCATACTATAATATACAGAGATTTTAAAGCTGTAAAAATTGAAAATTTTCATTGGAAAAAAATATTTTTATTTATTTATTTTGATTTTATTATTATTATTATTATTATTATTATTATTATTATTTTTTTTTTTTTTTTTTTTTTTTTTTTTTTTTTTTTTTTTTTTTTGCTCAAACCATTGAATGTGGGTACACGTTCGAAACGTTTTAGAGCAAACATGAGAAAAATAGGTATACCCCTGCATTCCCCAGTTTTACTAGATAAAAGTGGGATTTAATGGTTTATATTTTTTAGCTCACCTGAGCCGAAGGCTCAAAGGTGAGCTTATAGGATAGGTAGGTATCCGTCGTCCGTCCGTCGTCGTCCACAATTTCAAATGACATCTCCTCTGAAGCTGTGTGGCCAAAACTTTTGATATTTGGCATAAAGCATCCACAGGAGGGGGGAACCAAAAATGTTTTTTTTTTTTTTGTTCAGATCGGATAAGAACTCTGGTTGCCATGGCAACTTATACGTCCCATAGACTTATAATGGAAAAAAGTGGAAGTTGCAAATTTTTGCTTTCTCATTGGAGATATTTGAGTTTTATTTTTGGAGAAATGTTTATTGAGTAGTGCTCTACGTTTCAGAAGACCTTCATCCTGGTTGCTTATTTTGATTGGTTGCTGGGGCCCCAAAAAGGACAAATTTTCGAAAAAAATCTTTAAAAATCTTCTCCTCAGAAACTGTTTGATTTATGAAGCTGTTACTTTGCATAAATGTTCCTGGCATTAGCCTCTACAAAAAAGTTTTTTTTGTGTGTGTGTTCCAGTCAGATAAGAACTCTGGTTGAAAGGCAACTTTCAGTTTCCATAGACTTATAATGGGAAAAGTGAAAATTGCTATTTCTGCAGTCTCATTGGAGATATTTGAATTTTATTTTTAAAGAAATGTTTATTGAGTAATACACTATGTTTCAGATGACCTTCATCCTGATCGCTTATTTTGATTGGTTGCTGGGGCGCCAAAAAAGGCAAATTTTCGAAAAAAAATCTTTAATAATCTTCTTCTCAGAAACTGTTTGCTTTATGAAGTTGATACTTTGCATACATGTTCCTGGCATTAGCCTCTACAAAAAAAGTTGTTTGTTTTGTTCAGTCAGATAAGAACTCTGGTTGCTATGGCAACTTTCAGTTCCCATAGATTTATAATGGGAAAAGTGAAAATTTGCTATTTCTGCAGTCTCATTGGAGATATTCGAATTTTATTTTTAGAGAAATGTTTATTGAGTAATGCACTACGATTCAGATGACCTTCATCCTGATCGCTTATTTTGATTGGTTGCTGGGGCGCCAAAAAGGGCAAATTTTCGAAAAAAAAATCTTTAAAAATCTTCTCAGAAACTGTTTGCTTTACGAAGCTGATACTTTGCATACATGTTCCTGGCATTAGCCTCTACAAAAAAGTTGTTTTTTGTTCCAGTCAGATAAGAACTCTGGTTGCTATGGCTACTTTCAGTTTCCATAGACTTATAATGGGGAAAAGTAAACATTTGCTATTTCTGCAGTCTCATTGGAGATTTTGCAGAAATGTTTATTTAGTAGTCCTCTATGTTTTATATTACATTTGCCCTAATACCTTTCTTTGGTTGCTGGGGCCCCCAAGAAGGTAAATTTTCATAAATTATTTGAGTATTAGAGGTCAACTTCAAGTTTACTTTTTAAATTGACCAACATGACCTTAGCTAAACGCCATGCAAGACCTAATCTCAGGTGAGCGATTTCAGGACCAATGGTCCTCTGGTTATGGGTATGTTTTCCTTATTAGAAGATGTGGAATAGAGAAGTCAAAGTAGCAAGTCACAGTCATAGCGAAACCCAGATAGGTTTGTGTATGCTTAAATTTACTGCCAAGCTAAATCGTCATCATTTCGGGAATTGGTAAGGTCGGTCGGTTGCGTGTCGGTTTCGCAATAATGGTGCGTTTCACTAAACATCGAACCTATACGAATATCGTATTTTTCGTCGTACGTAATTCGTACCCTCAAAATGTGTTTCACTAATGCCAACTTCGTAAGAATAATTTGCAAACTTCGCAGATGGCGTGCGATTTTTGCAGATTTGTGCGATTGGGTCGAGCATCAGGAAAACATGTCCGTGCAATGAATACCCCCTTAAACCCCACTTTTATATAGTAAAACTGGGGTATATCTATTTTTCTTATTTTTGCTCCAAAACATAGATTGTGGGTACTCGTTAGAACCGCCTCGGCGAGGCGGTTCTAACGTGTATCCACAATCTATGTTTTGAGCAAAAATAAGAAAAATATAAAAAAAAATTCAGCTGAAAATTTTCAATTTTTAAACCTCCAAAAATCTCTGTTTATTGCATGGGCAAGTTTTTGTAATGGGCTGTCGCAGATACTGCGACTTTCGCACGTAGCATTGCACGTGACAAGAAAATGGCCGACATTCGGCTTTTTCATCGCTTGCATCAGAAGAGACGGGAGTGTGTGTTTAGACCCAGAGTGAACCCCTTACTAAACTTCTCAGATCAAGAAACTCATTGCTCGGTACCGTTTGCCGAGGAATGGTATTGAAGATTTAATGGATACCGTTGAAGATGAGATTTCGCCACATGCCCTGGGCGCATGGGTAGCCTAAATAGGTACAGTATTCTCATCAATGTATTCCCACGACATGACATTAGGATAAATATTGTGTATACGTACTGTACTTCCGAGAGCTGCGTCAAAAAATTAGTTGTGGGATGGTGTGTTGAGGATTTTTTTTCTTCTTTTTTTTGCCTTTAATTTTGCGCAGATACAACAACGGTTTTGCAGCCGGAGGGCATCTGACCAGCGTTACTGATAAGACTTCACCAAAATTATCCTATAGCTTAACTTTCTGGCATTGCCAACATCATCTGATCATGCAACATATTGACATTTGTCATGATTTTGGATCAACAGAGTGGGGATGTTTACAGTTGAGTCTCATTGAGTTACGCGGCACATAGACGTGAGCATGTCCTAGTTGCGTCAATTAACTTATTTACATGAACCGAACATTACGAAAACTTGCCCATGCAATATTCAGAATTTTCCTCAGTTGTAAAAATTGAAATTTTTCAGTGGAAAATTTTCGATATTTTTCTTATTTTTGCTCAAAACATAGATTGTGGGTAAACGTTAGAACCGCCTAGCCGAGGCGGTTCTAATGAGTACCCACAATCTATGTTTTGGAGCAAAAATAAGAAAAATATCGAAAATTTTCCACTGAAAAATTTCACTCTGGCTTGAGTATTTTTGGAGTTATTTCCCTTTGATTATTTTCGATACAATTTCGTGTCCGCTGTATAACTTGAAAACCGTTTAAGATTTTTCAATAAAACTTGGTACACTTATTGAGCATGATCAGACGATGTGTCATGCACAAGAACCATAACTCTGGCTTGAGTATTTTATGAGTTATTTCCCTTTGATTATTTTCCATACAATTTCGTGTCCGCTTTATCGTTACAGCACACTTCCGTGCCATTTCACAAGCAAAAACAGAATGTAGAAATCGTCACATTTTATCACGTTTTGACACCTGCCCCGCACGGCCCTACCCTCAAACAGAAAAGTGGCCATACCAAGCGTGTTATTACTTCAAATTGCACAAAATTTCTGAAATATACCCATAAGATATTGCTGCTTGAAATTATGCAAAACGCTTCTTCAACAACGCGTTACTTTTTCTGATAGCTGAAGTGTCTACGAACTTTCCTGCCATACCTCGTATAACTCTTGCTTGCATATTTTGGACATGCACGTAGAAAGGGGGGAGACATCAGTTTTCACATAGAAAACAAATTCTAGTAAATGTTGGTTATGGAGGGAATCTAAACGATAATTTTTTTTTTTTTTTTTTTTTTTTTTTTTTTTTTTTTTTTTTTAATTTATGTAATTAAGATACAATACAAAAATATATAAAATATATACGACCATACCCGTCCACATGAATGAAAATAAATTAAAAGCATTTCTAAAATAAAATTCTAAAATAAAGCCTTTTAAAATATTAAATAAATTTAAAAATAAAACATTTAAGAGCAGTGAACATATAAATGAGAAAGGGGATGGGTCATACCGCGGTTTCGGCTATTTAAGCCTCTTCAGTGACCTTATAAATTTGGCAAGATTGAGCCAAAGAGAATTACGTTCAACAGAATAGTCGATGCAGACTTTTAAAATCCAAATCTCTGAGATCCAAATAGGACAAAATATATTAAATGTTGGTTAGAAAGGGAATCTAAACGATAATATTTTTTTTTAAATTTATGTCATTAAGATACAATTATATATACGACCATACCCGTCCACGAATGAAAATAAATCTACATTTCTAAAAAAAAGCCTTTCTAAAATAAAATACTAAAATAAAGCCTTTAAAAATACTAAATAAATAAAAATAAAACTGAGATCCTTTAATATATAAATGAGAAAGGGAATGGGCCATGCCGCGGTTTCGGCTACGTAAGCCTCTCCAGTGATTTGGCAACATGGAGCAAAAGCCTTTCAAAAATTCATTATCTGTTTAGATTCATTTTGTAACCAACGTTTTATATATTTGGCTCTTTTTGGATAATACTAGCCTTTGTATCGACTATCCTGTTGGAAGTTGCAAAAAATACAGTATTTCTCTTTGGCTCCATTTTGCCAAATCCAAGGCTTAAGTAGCCGAAACCGCGGTATGGCCCATTCCTTTTCTCATTAATATGCTCACTGCTCTTATAGGATCTCAGTTTTATTTTTAGCTTTAGTTTTATTTCTAAGAACTGCATTAGAAAGTTACCTTTTAATTTCCAGAAATTACGATCTTTCGCAATTCGTTTGTTCAAATCCGTGGAGGTCTTGTAAAGTAAGACGTAGGTATTTCACAAGTTTGCATGTGAAAACCAACAATTTTGGATTCCGACCAGGTCCGACACAAAGCAGCCTGTACAGTTACAGATGAAGACTAGAAGCTTGAAATTTCGGATTTAAGAAGAAGAGAGATTGTACTATTCGTGTAGCAAAAACAAAGGCGCTGATCAGCTGCAGTTACAGCACAGCTGATCTGCGCCTTTGTTTTCGCCTAAGCATTTTGTTGATTTCTTATGCAGCGGCTCATTTCACAAGTTTGCATATCATATGACCGAGTCTGGTCATACAATCTGTCCCTGCGAAGGTTGGATGTAGACGTCGCATTATAAAACCAGTAGAAATATTACAAGGCCCTACTATACCGTTTACATGCCAGACAAAGACTGGTCCCATAATTTGACTGATTTCCATGCGACCGCCCTCACTTTGTTTTCTTGCAAGATCCAAGCATGTGCACTAATTTTTATAATATTAGGCCTATTTGGTAATCATCTGTATGTCATTGAAGTGGGGCATTTTCACGTCAGAAGGTAGAACAGAGTCCAAAAGAGTACCACATACTGCACGTCCACCTGACACATGTCGAGGAAACATGCTGGATTGTTTATACGATGTCATGTTTATACGATGTCATGTGAACGTGACTAAGTACTCGCCATATGCTTATTGCTTAGACGTTTCAACAATGCTATGTATTTACATCGTAAAATGTACCAAGAAGGGCAAGTACTCGCCATATGTTTTAACGTTTCACCAATACTTTGCTTGTTTCATTTGAAGCTAAACGTCCCAATCAGCAACAGTAAGGTTATGTCCGGACGTAGCCTCTATTTTATGGGACTTTTACCCAAACTTAGGAAGCCATGGCATCCAAAAAGTGTTTCAAATATAACAACACAAGTAAGCCACTAAGGCTTATATGTATGGATGGCTTCACTTGAGCCACATTTCCTAGACAGGCTCAGACGAGTAATCAGATGGTCAGTCATTAGCGTATAAGCATTGCCTGGAGGCACAAGTAGCCCATCATAGTGTATTGACATGTACCATTCTGCATTTTTAGCTCACCTACGCCGAAGGCTCACAAGGTGATCTTATAGGATGGCCATGCTCCGGCGTCGTCCGTCGTCGTCGTCCGTTCACAATTTCAAAGATCTTCTCCTCTGAAACCGCTTGACCACTCAAAGCCAAAGGACTAGATTTAACGCCTGATTTTGGCCTCAGATTTTGCTAAAAAGGTAAATTTTAGAATTTAGGTGAGAAAACTATTCCTTAAAACAGCCATATGACTCCTTTATTAAAAAACAAGAATAAGTACATTTATCCTACAAGCGTTACCATGGCAACGCCCAGAAGAACCATAGGTAGAGCACATTTTGCCCTTTTGGGTCAATTTTGACCATTTATGAACACATTTTTAAGTGCCAGCCCAAACGACGAACAAAATAATACTTAGCATACAATATCTCTGGACGATACTTCATAATTATTTCATAATAAGAAATTGTTCGTCAAGTGGGCCGGTAGTTGGAAATGATGTTGAATCGTGAAAAATAGAACCAAAATTGCAAAAAGTTGCTTTTCTATGCTTTTCGGAGCGTTGCCATAGCAACGTGAAATTTGAATGTGATAGTTGTGCTAGAATTTATAAGAAGAGACCTTTGCCTGCTATTTGCAATACTTTCTCTGCAAAATTCCAAAATTCATTTTTACCAAAGCATGGGGCCAAAATCAGGCCTTAAATCCCCCTGGCCTCTTATATGAAGCATCAGTAGGAAGTGGAACCAATGTGTATATAAATAATTTAGGTCACATGACCAAGATGGCGGCCATGCCCATATATGGTAAAAAAGGTACAAGTAGGCAAAGATCAGGAAAAAGGTACAAGTAGGCAAAGATCAGGAAAAGGTGCAATCAGAAAA
Organism: Rugalucina vietnamica; assembly: GCA_964017185.1. Classification (NCBI taxonomy): domain Eukaryota; kingdom Metazoa; phylum Mollusca; class Bivalvia; order Lucinida; family Lucinidae; genus Rugalucina; species Rugalucina vietnamica. Next base: position 74,008,865 of record OZ024873.1, on the reverse strand, counting down.
AGATTCCCACTCCAAAAACCGAGGTGGGAAAAACCAAACTAATCAGGTACTTATACCATGAAACATATCGTAAGCCGAATGAGCAGCTATTTTCCCAATAGGTGGCCACTCAGTTACCTTAACTAAAAATATGAAAACATACATAAGGCGCCAACAGCACAAAAATATTTTATTTTAAACACCAAGACCTAAAACAAAAAGAACCACCACAGAAGTATCGACTTGGAACGATCAGTAACACAAAGTTACTGGCGGGCTTAAACCGGTTTTACAGTACCTAACCTCACCCTCAGCTTCTGCAGTGGTTCATAACATTTAGTTAGGTCTTCGGTCCTCGTGGTGAATCTCTAACTAGTCATTGAATCATCAAGAACAAACAAATCATGATAAACATCCTGATGAATCAAAAACCAGGACTCACAGATTTAGTTAGCTGCCCGACGATGGAGATTCATGGGCGCCGAATAAAAACCCTTCAAAAATCTTCTCAGGAACTGGTTGGCCGATTTCGAATCCCGATGAATAAAAAATCAGGACTCATAGATTGAGTAAGCTGCCCGACGTTGGAGATCCCTGGGCGAGGTGGGAAAAACAAACTAACAATCAGGTACTTTATCGAGGCTTTTAATTCCACATCTAGGTACCTCGATGACCTTTTGAACATTGACAACCCTTATTTTGAAGGTATGGTCAATCAAATTTATCCACCTGAACTTCAGTTGAACAAAGCCAATATCTCAGATACCGAAGCCCCCTTTTTAGATCTACATCTTTCTGTTGCAAATGGATTTGTTTCTTTTAAAATTTATGATAAGCGCGATGACTTTGATTTTGATATAGTAAATTTTCCTTTCTTGGATGGTGACGTGCGCCTTTTCCTGATCTTTGCCTACTTGTACCTTCTTATACCATCAAACATATCGTAAGCCGAATGAGCAGCTATTTTCCCAATAGGTGGCCACTCAGTTACCTTAACTTAACTAAAACTATGAAAACACACATAAGGCGCCAACAGCACCAAAAAATTTTTAACACCAAGACATAAAACAGAAAGAACCACCACAGAAGTATCGCCTTGGAACGATCAGTAACACAAAGTTACTGGCGGGCTTAAACCGGTTTTACAGGCGCCTAACCTCACCCTCAGCTTCTGCAGTGGTTCATAACATTTAGTTAGTTCTTCGGTCCTCGTGGTGAATCTCTAACTAGTCAATGAATCATCAAGAACAAACAAATAAATCATGATAAACATCCTGATGACTCAAAAACCAGGACTCACAGATTGAGTAAGCTGCCCGACGATGGAGATCCCTGGGCGCCGAATAAAAACCCTTCAAAAATCTTCTCCGGAACTGGTTGGCCGATTTAAACGAAACTTGGCATGAAGCATCGAAGACTCAAGTACTACATAGTGTATATAAATCATGACCCTGTGATGACCTTGATCTATTTTACGACAAGGTCAACATAGGTCGCCTATATGCATTTGAATGGGGGAAAACTGTTAAAATGTCATTTAATTGGGAAATTGCAGGAAATCAGCAACAGGACTGAATATTAATGCTTCTGAAAAAAAAAATGAGCACAGGGGCTCATATGCCCCCACCCGGGACAATGTACATGTGTATTACCATAATATTCAAACATCTTCTTCTCTTAAACTGCTTGGCCAATGAAAGCCAAATTTTATATGAAGCATCTATAGGAAGGGGGAATCAATGTATATATGAATAATTCGGGTCACATGTCCAAGATGGCCGCCATGCCCATGTATGGTAAAAATCCTTCAAAATCTTCTTCTCCAGAACCGATGGACCGATTTCAACGAAACTTGGCATGAAGTATTGATGACTCAAGTACTACAATGTGTATATAAAATCGACCCTGCGATGACCTTGATCTATTTTACGGCAAGGTCAACATAGGTTGCCAATGCATTTGAATGGGAAAAGCTTTTAAAATGCTATTTTAAGTGAAAGTCTTGCAGGAAATGCGCATTAGGACTGAATATTTATGATTCTGAAGAAAAAAAAAAGGTCCCAAGGAGCTCATTTACCCCCACCCCGGGGCAGTATACATGTATATTTCCATAATATTCAAATATCTTCTCCTCTGAAACCACTCGGCCAATCAAAGCCAAATTTTATGTGAAGCATCTCTTGGATGGGATAACCAATGTGAGTCCTGGTTTTTGATTCATCGGGATGTTTATCTTGATTTATTTGTTTGTTGTTGATGATTCATTGACTAGTTAGAGATTCACCACGAGGACCGAAGAACTAACTAAATGTTATGAACCACTGCAGAAGCTGAGGGTGAGGTTATGGCCATGTAAAATCGATTTAAACCCGCCAGTAACTTTGTGTTACTGATCGTTCCAAGTCGATACTTCTGTGGTGGTTCTTTTTGTTTTATGTCTTGGTGTTTAAATTTTTTTGTGCTGTTGGCGTCTTATGTATGTTTTCATATTTTTAGTCAAGTTAAGGTAACTGAGTGGCCACCTATTGGGAAAATAGCTGCTCATTCGGCTTACGAAATGTTTTCATGGTATAAGTACCTGATTGTTGGTTTGGTTTTTTTCCCACCTCGGTTTTTGGAGTGGGAATCTTTTTCTGATTGCGCCTTTTCCTGATCTTTGCCTACTTGTACCTTTTTATATAAATAATCCAGGTCACATGACCAAGATGGCCGCCATGCCCATATATGGTAAAAAACCTTTAAAATTTTCTTTTCCGGAACCAGTGGACTGATTTCATAAAAACTTGGCATGAAGCATTGATAGCTAAAGTACTACAATTTGTATATATATCATGACCCTGTGGTGACCTTGACTTATTTTACGACAAGGCCAACATAGGTCGCCTATGCCTTTGAATGGGTAAAACTGTTAAAATGTCACTTGCTGGAAATTGGCAAATGGACAGGATATATATTCAATGGCCCCAGGGCTTCATCTGCCCCTTTACTGGGGCTATTTTCCATAATATTCAAACATGTTTATTGGTATATACAACAGATCTCAGGTGAGCGTTTACAGGACCATTTGTCCTCTGGTGAGCTCACCTGAGCCAAAGGCTCACAGCTGAGCTTATAGTATACCCATGCTTTGTCGTCCGTCGTCGTTGTCGTCCACACTTTTCAAACATCTTCTCCTCTGAAACCGCTTGGCCAATCAAAGCCAAACTTCATGTGCAACATCCCTACGAAGAGGGAACGAAAGTTTGTATAAATGGTCCAGGTCATATTACCAAGAGGGACGCCATGGCTATAAATAGCAAAAACCTTTAAAATCTTCTTCTCCAGAACCAGAAGGCCTATGATTTTGAAACGTGGCATGAAGCATCAAACAATGGAGCTCTACAAAGTTTGTATAAATCATGACCCTGGGATGACCTTGACCTTTGTTACGGCAATGTCAACATAGGTCTCCCATGTATTTGAATTGGGAAAATTGTTTAAATATGATTTGATGGGCAAAACTTGCAAGAAATGGGCAAATGGACAAAATATTGTTGCGTGCCGGGGTTTCAGCGAGGATTATCAGGGCTCGAACTTATACTCGCTACCCAAACCAACTCTACTTTTACAGAGAAAGCTTAGATAGCCTAAAAACGATGCTCTAGCTTTGTAAGCATAGGCCTCGTGATTGGGGTTTGAACTTCAAAAAATTAAAGCTTAAATGAGGATAGAAAGTAAAATGAAGACATTGTTAAATTGATCAACTTTAGATTTAATTAACAAGAAAAAACTTGAATAAAATGAACAGAGTTATCTTTCTTTAACAATACATTTCAACAATTTTAAGACATGAGCATGAGATTTGCTTTAAATTAGTTAATGAAGATGACACGAAAAGAATTGAACACGAAAACTCACGCGCAACGACAGTGATCACATTTACGTATGCCGAAACCAGTCAGAAGACCAATTAAGTACAAGACAAAATTTATGGAGAAATACTTTGAAAAGTTATGGAGTTAATGGAATAATGACTTTGATATCTAAAGTGAATTGATATAAGCAATGTAGAAATGATCTGATTAAACAGTAATGCAAGCTAACAATTTATGATAACTTATGGAGAAATGACTGAATAAACCTTTGGAATTATGGAGAAATAAATACCCAAAAATGCATTAAATGAGCAACACATAATAAGAAATAATGCAAATTTTGCTTGAATAGTGTGGCTAAAATATATAGAGAAATTTTTAAAATTGTCCTTTATTTATTGAAGCAGTATCAGCTATGTAGCCCTTTAAATTCAGAAATTTATTTATTTTGTCAAAGTAATAATTAAATGCAAAATTTATCAAAATCACTCTTTGGAATTCTAAAAATTAAAATAAAACCGAGATCCTTTAAGAGCAGTGAACATATTAATGAGAAAGGGAATGGGCCATACCGCGGTTTCGGCTACTCAAGCCTCTTCAGTGACCCTATAGATTTGGCGACATGGAGCCAAAGAGAATAACTGTAATTTCGCATGCTTCAACAGGTTAGTCGATACAGACTAGTATAATCAAAATGGGACCAAAATTGTATATATTAAAGGTCGGTTAGAAATTGAATCTAAACCGATAATAATTTTCTGATTTCTCAGAATACCCTCGCTGATCTCAAAGGACCAAAAGGAAAATATAATCTGCACTATGGATGATGTACGGGGAGACTTTTAGGGCCGCCACACGGCACAACACCAGCTGCAGTAATAGCAAATAAAAATAAAACTGAGATCCTTTAAGAGCAGTGAACATAATAATGAGAAAGGGAATGGGCCATACCGTGGTTTCGGCTACTCAAGCCTCTTCAGTGACTTTATAGATTTGGCGACATGGAGCCAAAGAGAATAACTGTAATTTCGCATGCTTTATTCCTCCTTACTAACACAAATTTTCTTAATTTATTTCCTAAAATTTAGATGCAATTTGCCAAAAGAAATGATCAAAATCAATATTTAAAGTCAAAAATAACGGAGCTTACGAAAATGCGTGTTGCTCTAACCGAGTAGAAATCTGAAGTTATCAGACGCTTTCTTATATACCCCCCTATCCCATGTTCCCAAATCCCACCGTTAAAATGGTGTGGGATTCCCTTTCCCATAGCTAAAGTGTAGCGGGATTTGGATTTCCTACTACTAAAAAGCTGCGGGGTCACATGACCCCACTACAAAATAACGAAGGGATGCTGAGGAAAGAAATCCGATGTCGGCCATCTTGGATTTATACAATGAAACCGGCAGTAGTCGGTCATTTAAAACAGCAAATACAGGACATTCTTAAACGAAAATTATATAATCATGCCCACAGAAATGATGCTAAATAAATGGGCTTCATGACTGATACTCTCAGAAAATTTATCTCTGTACCGATTTCTCAAAAATGACTGGAAAACTTCTACTGACTGGCTTTGACAACTCAATATTTTGACATGTACATTGACCGCCTTTACAAATGACCCAGAATTCACCTCTACACAGTTCACAAAACATGGAGGACAAGAGACATAAACACGCTTTGATCTGCTTCATTTTCAAGGATTACTATTTCAATATAACAAAATACAGGATAAAAATGGTGTGTCAATGAGACAGCATGCAAAATAAATGATTGCCGATGAAAAGTATTGGAAGGTACAAGTAGGCAAAGATCAGGAAAAGACGCAATCAGAAAAAGATTCCCACTCCAAAAACCGAGGTGGGAAAAAACCAAAGTAACAATCAGGTACATTATACGATAAAACATATCGTAAGCCGAATGAGCAGCTATTTTCCCAATAGGTGGCCACTCAGTTACCTTAACTTAACTAAAATATTAAAACATACATAAGGCGCCAACAGCACAAAAAAAAATTAAACACCAAGACATAAAACAAAAAGAACCACTACAGAAGTATCGACTTGGAACGATCAGTAACACAAAGTTACTGGCGGGCTTAAACCGGTTTTACAGGTACCTAACCTCACCCTCAGCTTCTGCAGTGGTTCATAACATTTAGTTAGTTATTTGATCCTTGTGGTGAATCTCTAACTAGTCAATGAATCATCAAGAACAAACAAATAAATCATGATAAACATCCTGATGAATCAAAACCAAGGACTCACAGATTGAGTAAGCTGCCCGACGATGGAGATCCCTGGGCGCCGAATAACCTACTAACTCCGGAGCAAAAGAAAAACACCAGTTGGACCCCGGTGGGCCAAGCAACAGACAAGAAGCTCCGGCCCCAACCAACTAAAATGAATAGCTTTAAGTCGGGGCCATCATAGAGTCTGACGCCCGACCCACCGGCGTGCAATTAAAGAAGGCAGCATAGTTATCAACCGTGATTGGGTTAAAAACTAAGCATGCAGACTGTCGCATAACATTCAAGTTATAACCTATACGTCTGTATGTTATGATTTTTCTGAACTGAAAAGAAAAATCGTTAATTCCTTTAAGTTTCTTAAATTTGTAAACCAAGTCACCATAAAATTCAGGTTCCGCAAGGCCCTCACTTAAAAGCGTCTTTAACCCAACATTATATTTGGAAATCAATTCATAGTGTCTACGATAAAATTTAGAAAAGGTTTTTCGAAGTTTATGATACCGATAGCCCTGTTGAAGAAGTTTTGCCGTTAAACATTTATTTCGAGCGTTGAAGTCTGTAACATGATTGCAGACTCTAGCAAACCTAATAAGTTGCGAAATGTATACACCATAAGAAGCACGACGAGGAACGTCACCATCCAAAAAAGGAAAATTTACTATATCAAAATCAAAGTCATCGCGCTTATCATAAATTTTAGAAGAAACAAATCCATTTGAAACAGAAAGATGTAGATCTAAAAAGGGGGCTTCGGTATCTGAGATATTGGCTTTGTTTAACTGAAGTTCAGGTGGATAAATTTGATTGACCATACCTTCAAAATAAGGGTTGTCAATGTTCAGAAGGTCATCGAGGTACCTAGATGTGGAATAAAAAGCCTCGATAACATCAGCTTGATTATCATGGTTAAGAGAATCCATGAAATCTCTTTCGTAGCAGTATAAAAATAAATCAGCTACGAGAGGTGCGCAATTTGTACCCATCGGAATTCCAACAATTTGTCTGTATAACTTGGTCCCAAATCTAATATAAATATTATCAAGGAGATAGGATAAGGCGTCGCACACATTCTGACATGACCAAAGTGTATACCGACTTTGGTCAGAGGAAGTGAAAAAAGCCTTTCTGTCATTACATGCCAAATAAAGTGAACCATAGTTTTTTAATGCCCTTTTGAAGGTCCACTCTATCAAATCCAGAAGTTTTTCTTTAATTAGATTATGTGGTAATGTTGTATACAGAGTAGAAAAATCATATGTGGACAAGCTTGTCGCACGGAACCCTCTACACTTCAATTTACTGAGCACCTCACCAGAATTTTTAATTGACCAAAACCAATTTTTATTTGAAGTTTCATACACTGTCTCACAGTATCTTATAACATGAGATTTGATAGCAGTAAGACAGGAAGTTAATAATTTAGAAAGTTCAGTGGTAGTACAAGAGCTAGAATTTGCAATTAATCTAGCTTTGTATGGTCTTTTGTGAAGCTTAGGTAACCAATACATCGTAGGAAGTTTGTCTTGGCCTTCATTGACACAAACAGAAAACTTGACAGGTAAATCGTTTAAGTGGGCATTAACTACAGACACCTCATCAGTATCTGTCTCCAGATAAGCCCTAGTACCAAAAAAAAACTGTTTTGATCAGCTGATGTAAACCATCTAAAATTGGGCCACAATAAGCTGGAACACTGCATTACCGCCCTCCAGGGTCGTTAAAGTTCCATCATCTAACGACTCTGAATAAGAGTTTGAACCATCCCAGCTTACAAAGCTAAATTTGTTAAATACGAATGAATGTCAACATTTTATCCTGGTCAAGGCACCAAAAAGAACATATAACACAATGTGCCAAAACTATATACAATTAACATTGAGACTGAAAGAGATACAAAATATATCTCTAGATGATGATTGCATAATAAGTGTCAATTAACAATTTTAGTTGGTTGGGGCCGGAGCTTCTTGTCTGTTGCTTTGCCCACCGGGGTCCAACTGGTGTGGGTTTCCCTTTCCCATAGCTGATATGAACCACTGGAGTTAGTAGGTTATTCGGCGCCCCGGGATCTCCATCGTCGGGCAACTTACTCAATCTGTGAGTCCTTGTTTTTGATTCATCAGGATGTTTATCATGATTTATTTGTTTGTTCTTGATGATTCATTGACTAGTTAGAGATTCACCACGAGGACCGAAGAACTAACTAAATGTTATGAACCACTGCAGAAGCTGAGGGTGAGGTTAGGATCCTGTAAAACCGGTTTAAGCCCGCCAGTAACTTTGTGTTACTGATCGTTCCAAGGCGATACTTCTGTGGTGGTTCTTTTTGTTTTATGTCTTGGTGTTTAAATTTTTTGTGCTGTTGGCGCCTTATGTATGTTTTCATATTTTTAATTAAGTTAAGGTAACTGAGTGGCCACCTATTGGGAAAATAGCTGCTCATTCGGCTTACGATATGTTTCATGGTGTAAGTGCCTGATTGTTAGTTTGGTTTTTTCCCACCTCGGTTTTTGGAGTGGGAATCTCTTTCTGATTGCGCCTTTTTCTGATCTTTGCCTACTTGTACCTTTTTAAAACAACAAATAGTTAAATTGCCAAAACGGCATATTATGAAATGAATACTGATAGAGATCTTCTTCTCTAAATGATGATTTCATTCAAAAGGTTGACTCACATTTATAAGACGTAAACAGCACTTTAGGTGTTAAAGTTTATGTTAGCTATTTGAGAATCTGATAGAGATTAACGTCTCTCAATGCTGATTTCCTTTAAACAATAAAATAAATGTTTTACGAAAGCAAAAATGGTTTGTCAAAGGTTCTTCATGAAGCGGGATCTATTTCTCTATATGATGATTTCATAAAAATAATTGCTTTAACATTTCTAATATGTACAACATTAAATGATAAAAAGGTGATGGGAAAGCGATGGTATTGCAAATGTAAGCATTTGTTATCAATTAAAAAGTACAAGTAGGCAAAGATCAGGAAAAGGCGGAATCAGAAAAAGACTCCCACTCCAAAAACCGAGGTGGGAAAAAAACAAACTAACAATCAGGTACATATTCCATGAAAACATTTCGTAAGCCGAATGAGCAGCTATTTTCCCAATAGGTGGCCACTCAGTTACCTTAACTTAACTAAAAATATGCAAACATACATAAGGCGCCAACAGCACAAAAATATTTTAAACACCAAAACATAAAACAAAAAGAACCATCACAGAAGTATCGACTTGGAACGATCAGTAACACAAAGTTACTGGCGGGTTTAAATCGATTTTACACGGCCGTAACCTCACCCTCAGCTTCAGCAGTGGTTCATAACATTTAGTTAGTTCTTCGGTCCTCGTGGTGAATTTCTAACTAGTCAATGAATCATCAAGAACAAACAAATATATCATGATAAACATCCTGATGAATCAAAAACCAGGACTCACAGATTCAGTAAGCTGCCCGACGATGGAGATCCCGGGGCGCCAAATAACTTACTAACTCCGGAGCTAAAGAAAAACATCAGTTGGACCCCGGTGGGCAAAGCAACAGACTAGAAGCTCCGGCCCCAACCAACTAAAATGAATAGCTTTAAGTCGGGGCCATCATAGAGTCTGACGCCCGACCCACCGGCGTGCAATTAAAGAAGGCAGCATTGTTATCAACCGTGATTGGGTTAAAAACTAAGCATGCAGACTGTCGCATAACATTCAAATTATAACCTATACGTCTGTAACGTGTTATGATTTTTCTAAACTGAAAAGAAAAATCATTCCTTCCTATAAGTTACTTAACTTTGTAAACCAAGTCACCATAAAATTCTGGTTCCGAAAGACCCTCACTTAAAAGCGTCTTTAACCCAACATTATATTTGGAAATCAATTCATAGTGTCTACGATAAAACGTTTTTCGAAGTTTATGATACCGATAGCCCTGTTGGAGAAGTTTGGCCGTTAAAGATTTATTTCGAGCGTTGAAGTCTGTAACATGATTGCAGACTCTAGCAAACCTAATAAGTTGCGAAATGTATACACCATAAGAAGCACGACGAGGAACGTCACCATCCAAAAACGGAAAATTTACTATATCAAAATCAAAGTCATCGCGCTTATCATAAATTTTAGAAGAAACAAATCCTTTTGCAACAGAAAGATGTAGATCTAGAAAGGGGGCTTCGGTATCCGAGATATTGGCTTTGTTCAACTGTAGTTCAGATGGATAAATTTGATTGACCATACCTTCAAAATAAGGGTTGTCAATGTTCAAAAGGTCATCGAGGTACCTAGAAGTGGAATTAAAAGCCTCGATAACATCAGCTTGATTATCATGGTTAAGAGAATCCATGAAATCTCTTTCGTAGCAGTATAAAAATAAATCAGCTACGAGTGGTGCGCAATTTGTACCCATCGGAATTCCAACAATTTGTCTGTAAAACTTGCTCCCAAATCTAATATAAATTTTATCCAGGAGATAGGATAAGGCGTCGCACACATTCTGACATGACCAAAGTGTATACCGACTTTGGTCAGAGGAAGTGAAAAAAGCCTTTCTGTCATTACATGCCAAATAAAGTGAACCATAGTTTTTTAATGCCCTTTTGAAGGTCCACTCTATCAAATCCAGAAGTTTTTCTTTAATTAGATTATGTGGTAAAGTTGTATACAGAGTAGAAAAATCATATGTGGACAAGCTCGTCGCACGGAACCCTCTACACTTCAATTTATTGAGCACCTCACCAGAATTTTTTATTGACCAAAACCAATTTTTATTTGAAGTTTCATACACTGTCTCACAGTATCTTATAACATGATATTTGATAGCAGTAAGACAGGAAGTTATAATTTAGAAAGTTCAGTAGTAGTACAAGAGCTAGAATTTGCAATAAATCTTGCTTTGTATGGTCTTTTGTGAAGCTTAGGTAACCAAAAAATCGTAGGAAGTTTGTCTTGGCCTTCATTGACACGAACAGAAAACTTAACAGGTAAATCGTTTAAGTGGGCATTATTATAACAGCCATATATAATAACTTGAGAGTAATTGCTTTAAAGAATATGTCCATGTCAAACCAGCATTAAATTGAAAAAAAAAAAAAAAAAAAAAAAAAAAAAAAAGTTAAACAGTAAACCTTACAGAAAATCATTAAAATATGCGTTGACCAAAGATATGCAATTATAGTGTTAAACATTGGACATTTTATCCTGAGACTTTGGTCATTTATCATAACATGTTAATTAGAGTTGAAGCATACAATACAATTCATCAAAAATTACCATCAGACAAGATTAATTTTCAACACATGTCTTCAAATACATATTTACATAAAACATTTGACAGTAAAACTATGACCTCACTTTGTGCCCTATCATAACCAGTCCATGCAATAACACATATAACATTCGCAACACAAACCACATCGGGCGACAGCTAAAGGCACAGTTTGTGAGCTAATGTTATAGACACAAAAATGGCACAAATTGCGTTCATAGCTTACGCAGATCAAAGATCACACATACTCTCACTCATACTTTTAAAGATCCACCCCCTTTCCCCCTAACTATTAACGTTAATCCCTTTAATTTTAATTATATTATATATATTCACAGTCTGTTGATTCCTGAATTAACATATCAATAACAGTTCTCGTGGCACTTCAGTTTATCACAGTTCATTTTTCACAGTTCATATTTGTATCTCCTTAGTTTCACAGTTCATGTTTATGTCAATTTACACAGTTCATGTTTATATTACTTTTTCTTCAAAGTTCATGTTTATATAAGTTTCCACAGTTCACGTTTGTATCGGTTTACACAGTTCATGTTTTGTATTACTTTAATTACACAGTTCATATTCATATCACTTTACACAGTCCTTTATTTTTATTACAGTTCCACATTTATATGATTTTCACTTTCATTTTCCACAGTCCTTTACTTGGTTTTCCGAATAGGTTTTGCCTAATGCTGACTTCACTTGTTTTTCCCCTTGCTCTTTCTTGCCATCCTCATCTCTTCTGTCGTCTTTCCTTAACTTCCCTCTCAGGTCTCTGCCTCTACTGTTGGTTGAATCGAACCTCTCTCTCCGATCCCAACCGGTTTCTCTTTCTTCATCATCTTCCTTCTTGATGCCGTCTTTCTCTTCCTCCTGATCTCCCATTGCATCCTTCTCATCATCCTTCTTGTTGCTGTCGTTCTTGTCCACATGCTTTCCCTGCATCGGTATCCTTCTTGCTTTCTCTTTCATCTTCCCTTTTCCTGTTACTTTCCTCTGCGTCTTCCTCTTCTTTTCTCCTTAACCTCACTCTCCTATTGTCCCTTCCTGAGTTGCTAGATGATCCTGACCTGTCCCTACTTCGACCTCTTCTCTCTTCATCCCTTTCTCTGCCTCTTGTCACCTGCCTTTCCTCCACTCTTGTAGCTCTGTCCCTTCTATTGTCTCTTTCCTCCTCAGTTCTCTGTCTGCTTTCAGTCCGTGCTGTCTCCCTACGATTATCTGTTTCTTTCTTGGCTTCACTTTTCTTCTCTTTTAGCTACTCCCTCAGCTCTGATAACATCTGTCTCATCTCTTGCCGATCCTTTCTATCTTCTTATCTTCTTTTGTCCGCCTTTTTTACTTCCGCCTCCTGCTCTTTTCTCTTTGCCTCTTCTCTCCTCTTGTCAGCCTCTATCCTTCTCTCCTCTCTGAACTTCTCCTCCCTCGCGCAATCATTCACCACTTTTTTCCATCGATGTAATGCGTCTGTCACCTGGCTCATCTGAGCCGCCATATCTGTTAGTGCCCTTTCTACCATATCACTACCCTTCTCGTTTCTCGTCATATGCCCCTTCAGACTCTGCAACGTAGCCACCAGACTGTTTATTGCCACCAGGCTAACATTAACCTCTTCTGTTCCTTCTTCCAACTTCCTTCTCTTGTTCACTGTCGCTGTCCCTGTCACCTCTTCCTCTATACTGCTGTTCGGTACTGCCTCCGCTTCTCGACTGATCTTTCTATTCTTTGGCTCCACCACCGGACTATTCAGGCTTTGTTCGTCTGCCCCCAATAGCTGGCCCCTAATATCCTCTACCACCTCTGTAGGATCCGCCACTGCCGTCGGGTTCGACTCATCATCGCCTCCAGCTGCAGTAGGTATCTCTGGCTCCGATGGCTTCTCGACTTCTACCTGTTCTTCCGCCACAGGTACCTGTTCCTCCGCAGCTGGCTCCTCCGGTTCATACGCCTCCACATAGCCTGTACTCGATGCGGAATCTAGCCCTGTGGAGACTGTTGTGATTTGTTGCCCTGGTGATGGTGCTAGAGGGGTGGTCCCTAGCTGCTGTGTGTGCACTTGCTGCAAGTCACCCGTGTTATTAGCCAGCCACTGTTGCACCTGTGTGAATGCGCCTTGTTGCTGTGGAAAACAATAAATTGGTGCAGCTATCATCTGGCTCTGTGGTACCATGGAAGGAGCAGCCATCTGGGTCACCGAAGCCAGCACAGAAACCACACCCGTTCTCAGCGTTTCCTCGGAGATATCTGTCTCAAGGCTACCAGAGTGTAGTTTGTTCAAGCCTGCATTAATCAGCGGTGACTGTCTTTGGGTTGTCCGCTCGAGGAAGAACATCAGGCTTTCTTCTTTTCTTGTGACAGCTTGACCATGTCTATATCTCCAACGGGGTATGGATTGGTACTCTCGACCATCCATGGAGAGTGATCCACGATCTTTCTGGCCGCCGCCATCGACACGTGCCTGGCGTAGTGTGACAAGTACCGCACAAACTGGTCCTTCTTCAGGCACTTGAAATTGCATAGGGAACAGAATATAGGGATCCGGTCTGCCTCTATGTGGTTCCGCAAGATATAATCCTCCATCTTCCCGTGCTCCTCGACATATCTCAGCTTCTTGGTGTAGTGGCACGCCAGGTAGGCCCTGCCCCTGTGCTTAGCTCTGTCTATCAGCTCTCTGTCATAAGTGTTTACATCCATCTCTGATAACAAGAAATAGAAATCAATAACAAATCTGTCAATTTCCAGTAGACCCCCTCTAAGACCTTATGACTGGTTTTGTTGTGATCACTGTTTTTTCTACTCGCGAAGCGCAATAGTTTATCTGGTACACGCGCGTGTAGTACTACTTTTAGATGCCGAACGTAACTGCAATTTCTCTTCGTCATCTTCAATCGTTACCGTTATCAATATTACTCTGACCTCTAAGCCAGGCGGCCTTCAAACTCGCTCTTCTTACCATGGTAAGTTCTGACAGCTCTTCCAGGCTATAGTCTTTCTTCTATTCTGCATCAAATACTGCCGAACGATTATCTTTCTCTTTCCTTAAATAAAACGGCCGAACATCATACCTTTTCCGTGTTACACCGAACGCTTACGTTTCTACTTCTCAAACCGACCTCTATAGCCCCAACTAACCAATGACCCTACCACGAATATGAGTCTCAATGCCACCTAATAGGTCTTCTTCTTCATCAGCGTCAGATTCACCATACCCTATTTCTCTGCCCATCTACACTTCTTTCTGGTTTCTTTAATTAACAAGGACTACTGTGTAAAGTGAAATCATCTTTAATTAAATCAAATGTTAACATTCAGTAATACATGCACACACAGAAAATTCTCTGATGTCACTAGTTTCTACTCCGACTTCAGCAGCTTCTTCTTTTCTCTAACGAGCCATCTTGGTGGATAGTCACCCCTGTACGGCTTAAGTTTGTCATGGTGTGACACCCGTTCTTTGCCTGACTGGTCTATCTGCAACAGGAAGTCAATGTCTGCATAGTTTGCTTTGACTAGGAACGGACCTTCATAGGCTGGTTCTAGCTTCGGCATAACCCCTAACTTCCTAGCTTCCAGGAGACTCCACACTGCATCACTTGGGTGATATTTGTTCACCAGCACCTTGGTGTCGTAAATGTCTCGACTTCTTTGTGCCGCATGGTCCAGATGCTTTCGAGCCACATCATGAGCATACTGCATGCGCTCTCTCAATGAGTCCATATACTCACCATAGGAGGTAATTTCTTGGTTCTGGTAGTTCTCTATGCTGCCAAAGACCAGCTCTGCCGGAAGCCTCACTTCTCTCCCCATCATCAAGAGATTTGGCGTAAGCTTGGTTGCCTCATTAGGCGTAGCACGATACGCCCCTGCAAGACACCCTAGATGGAGATCCCAATCTTTTTGGCTTCCACGCAAATAGGCCTTTATCATGCGAAGCAGAGTCCTGTTGAAGCGCTCAGACTGGCCGTTCCCTTTTGGATTTCGCGGGCTAGTCCGGCTCTTCTTTATCTCCAACATTCGGCACATTTCACGGAAAACATTGCTCTCATATGTGCGACCTTGGTCACTGTGCAGTGTCAGTGGACAACCCCATCTGGAAATGAATTCATTTACAACTTTAGAAGCACATACCTCTGCTGTCATGTCCGGGACAGGTAAGATTTCAACATAATTCGTAAAGTGATCTGTCAACAAGAGAATATACCGGTTACCCCTATCAGTTACAGGAAAAGGACCGAGGTAATCAGTGGCAATGAAATCACCGGGAGCACCAGACCTCAGTGATCCTAAAGGCGCTTTCGGTGTCACCATCGGTTTCTTGTTCGCTTCACAGGTGTCGCATTTTCTGATGTAGAGATTGATGTCTTCTTTGAGAGCATACCAGCAGAACCTCTGGAGCGTCTTCTCTTTGGTCTTTTTACACCCTTAATGCCCTGAGATGACTGAATCATGCATCTGAAACATGATGTCTTTCTTCAGTGCTCTCGGAACAATGAATTGCTGGTAGTCACCGGTTCCATCTTCCTTCACAAAATTCTTGAACAGCAGTCCTTGGTGCATTGTGAGTATGTCCCATAATATCCATTACTGCCTGCAAGCGGGACTCTTGCGCACCATCTCCTTGCTGTCCGGTTTCTTATCTGCTAGTTTTGCCTGCAATATTGGGCCAACATCGGGATCCTCAAGCTGTAAAGTCTGCAACTCAGCTATTGACCAACCGTTAGCCCACGGAGTATAGGCATTCTGTCTGGTCATCCGCCTGTTGCCATCTTCTTGATATGATGTGACTGGCTGTGGTTCCACTTCTTCCTTCGCTGCCCTTACCTGTTCTGCATCAGCATCCTTACCATTGGCTGTAGTGACATTTTCTGCTTCAGAGTTCTCTGTGATTTCTTTCATTAGACCCTCATGCAACATGTCTTGTGCCCTATTTATGCACTTCTTGCATGGACCACATTTCAGCGGCTCATTCATGTCCTGACTAGAACAATCACAGTCTCTGGGATTTTCACACCTTGAAAGGGCATCGGAGTGACCTTGCTTATGTCCAGGTCGATACTCTATGAAAAAATCATACTGGCTTAAGATCTCAATCCAGCAAGCGATTTTTCCACGTGGCCCTTTCAACCTGAATAACCATATCAGTGACTGGTGATCTGAGCGCACCACAAACCTTCTACCCAGCAAATACTGGCGGAAGTATTCTATGAAGAATCCCACCGTCAGTAGCTCTTTTTTGTGATACAATAGTTTTTCTCTGCCTTGTTCAAAGACCTATTGGCGTATGCGATTACTCGCTCTCTGCCATCTTGGATCTGGTGAAGTACAGCACCGATACCTTGATTAGAGGCATCCACATCTAGCACAAAACTGCCTGCGTCATTGACTGGATAACCCATGGTGTCAGAGCTCACCACAGCTTCCTTCAGTGATGTAAATGACGCGCTTCGCATTCCTCGCTCCAGATAAACCGATTCATATTCTTGGTCAGTTCTACCATTGGTCTTTCCATAGCAGCGAATTTTTTTACATATCGCCTATAAAGTAAGAGCCCATGGCTACCAACTGTTTCACCTGTCGTGGCGTCTTAGGTCTTGGCCAGTCCACTATCTTGGAGATGTTCACAGGGCTTGGACGCACTCCCTTACCAGACACCACATATCCTAGGAAGACTACTTCTGTTTGCAGGAGGTCACATTTGGTCGGTTTTAGTTTCAGTCCTGCTGAGCGAAGCCTCTCGAAGACCTCTTCCACCCTCATGAGGTGCTCTTCGAAATCCTCCCCAAAGACGATGATATCGTCGATGTAGATCAAACAGGTGACCCACTGAAGGCCCTGTAACGCCATTTCCATTGTCCGCTGGAACGTCGGAGCCGAATTATTTAAACCAAAAGGCATCCTAGTCATCTCAAAATGTCCGTATTTACAGACGAATGCGCTTTTAGGAATATCCTCTTCTTTCAGGGGTATTTGGAAGTAGCCAATTGTAAGGTCAAGTGTGCTGAATAGACTTGAGCCTGCCACTGCATCAAGACAGTCTTGGATTCTGGGGAGGGGAAATCCGTCAGGCTTCAATAGAGAGTTCACTTTTCGGTAATCCACACATGGCCTAACAGCTCCATCTTTCTTAGAGACAAGGACTATTGGACTCACCCATGGCGACACACTGTCACGGATTACTCCCTTTGCCTTGAGTTCTTCCATAGCAGCTTTCTTTTTCTCAGCGTAAGCTAATGGCACCCTTCTTGGTGGTTGTTTAACTGGCTGGCTATCTCCTGTTTTGATCTCATGTTCACTAAGATGGGTAAGGCCAATGTCACACTCATCTTTAGAGAAACAGTCTTGATGCTTCATAAGGAGGTCAGTCACTTTTTATTTCTCTTCAGGAGCAAGATTCTTCGTTGCTCTTTCGTACAACTCTGTCAGATGTTCAGGTACGGTGAAGCCGCTTTCAACCTTTTGTTTTCTGGGAGCTGCGTTGGTGGAGTCTTATACCTGATTTATCTTTTCCTCTAGCATAACTCTTCGGATGCTGGTAAAATTATCTGTCTCTGTAGGGTTCTCTGTCTGGGCTAATACCCTTGGTTTGCCAACAATTGGAGCCGCTTGTCCTATGACAGCGTCTTGCTTTATAGACATGGCTGTTGGGAAAGGATTTAAAATCTGACTTTGCATGTACACCCTCCATTTATGTCAACCAATGTCGCAGCCATACGTAACGGGTAGGTCTCTTGAAAGTGTTCTGTAGGTTCCACCAAATACTCAGTCTCAGTAGTGAAGTCATCATATTCGTGTCTTTCGACAAACACATCTATAGCAGATTCACATTGCGCTGGTATGACAAAATGGTAAGCGGCTCTGACGAACCTTTGTTTTCAGGCCAACTTGCATGATTGGAACTTCCTGCTTATTTATAAGTAGGATGCCCTTGCTCAACAATAGATCAGAAGGACCTTCGGTACCGTTCTGTAATAAATCAACTCCTAAGAGCCAATCGTCATCAATATCTGC
This sequence comes from Rugalucina vietnamica, assembly GCA_964017185.1. NCBI lineage: Eukaryota > Metazoa > Mollusca > Bivalvia > Lucinida > Lucinidae > Rugalucina > Rugalucina vietnamica. The sequence continues at coordinate 73,990,510 of OZ024873.1, read as the reverse complement.
CACTATGGCTTCTACCTCTATGGACACGGGTCCCAATTTTACCAGAAACAAGCAAATTCAGAGAATTTATGTCCCCCGCCTTAATTGTTTAGTTACACAAATATATCTGACAATAGTGTATATCCAAATCACATGCATTTACTTCATGTCACAGTGTCAAACATTAATCTGAGGATTATATTCAAACCACATGCAAATCTTCAAATCATGGTCAGGACATCTGTACAGTTTGAAAAGAATCAGAATAAAATTGAGGGAGGAGTTTGCACACAAGGTACACAATGTCCATTCACTTTCATTGTATAAATGCCTGAAAAACGGCTAAGTTCAAATTGCGAAAAAGTGTCAAAAATTAACCTGAGGGTTATATCCAAAGCATATGCATATCTTCAAAGCATCATCAAGACATCTGTAAAGTTTCAAAAGAATCTGAATTAAAAACTGAAGGAGGAGTTGCGCACACAAGGCACCCACTGTCCATTCACTTTCATTGTCAAAATACCGAAAAACGACTAAGTTCAATTTGCAAAAAAGTGTCAAAAATTAATCTGAGGATTATATCCAAACCACATGCACATCTTCAAAGTATGATAAAGACATCTGTAAAGTTTCAAAATAATCGGAATAAAACTGTAGGAGGAGTTGCGCACACAAGGTACCCTTTGTCTATTCACTTTCATTATCAAAATGCCCGAAAAATGACTAAGTTCAAATTGCAAAACATGTGTCAAAAATTAATCTGAGGATTATATCCAAACCACATGCACATCTTCAAAGTATGATAAAGACATCTGTAAAGTTTCAAAAGAATTGGAATAAAACTGTAGGAGGAGTTGCGCACACAAGGTACCCACTGTCTATTCACTTTCATTATCAAAATGCCCGAAAAATGACTAAGTTCAAATTGCGAAAAAAGTGTCAAAAATTAATCTGAGGATTATATCCAAACCACATGCACATCTTCAAAGCATGATGAAGACATCTGTAAAGTTTCAAAAGAATCGGAATAAAACTGTAGGAGGAGTTGCGCACACAAGGTACATACTCCTATAGGGGGACGGAAGGACGGACGGACGGACGGACGGACGGAAGGACGGACGGAAAGCCAAAAACTATGTCCCTCCGCTTTTCTTCGAAAAGGCGGGGGACAATTAACCTGTACCTAACTCTTTTATCTGTGTTCCACATGCACCTATAAGTTTAGAAGCACCTGGAAGTTCCGGTTTGTCCTCGGCGCTCATGGACTCAAATATACGCCTTGAAATGATTGTCTTTAATGCGCCCGTATCGGTAGTAAATAGCATAGGATAACCTTGTGCTGACCCGCGCACATAGATTCCATCTGGTAATCTTCGAGTTACCTTTATGGACTTCACAAAGTTATCCTCTCTACCTTGTTCCTTTTCTTTTTGGCCATTAATTTCTGTACAGGCTTTCTTGTGGCCGTCCAAGAAAGCCTTTTCTAGTTTAAATGTTGTTGAGCGGTTGGGTGGTCACGTTGCTGCTTCAAAGATGCCTGGTTTCCACTATTTCCTTGATTTTCAGGCTTCTTGTCTCCATTCTTGCCTGCTTTGTTTGGACAGTCCCTCATGTAGTGCCCCTGCTGATGGCATCCATAGCAAGTTACCGGTTTCCGCCCCTGATAATTAGAGTACTGTTGCCTACCTGGAGGACATGTTGTCCATGAATGTTTGCATCATATCCTTAGTTGCTTCTATGATTTTTAACGACTCACCCTGTGATGCTTCAGGCTGCCCAGTGCCTTCCTTCTTCGGCCGATTATCTGTAGGCTTTCTTTTCTGTTCACCAGTGGTAGGTACTCTGTATATGTGGTGAAGCTCCTCATCCTCGGTTTCTGATTCTATGTCTTCTATCTGATTACCACCTTCATAACTGGCCCTTCTTGCATACTTCTTGGCCTTTCTGTCTTGATAACTGTCATCCGAACGTCTACGCTTGGTCTGGATGAAATTCCCAGCATGGTATACTGCTTCATCAATATCGTCAGGCTCTTTATTATACTCTTTTTCAAATCTTGCCTCACTATCTCTCAATCCATCTAAAAATCGTCTGACCAGATCTTCTTGTCTGGTGTTCTAGTCTCTAAATTCATAGGCTTTTGCGTATAGACGCTTCAGCTCAGCAGCAAATTCTTCAGCTGTTTCTCCTGGCTTTTGCGTTCTCTAACTGAATCGTGCAGCATATGTTTTCTCGGTTTCGATTTCTCGAAGTCTCTATTAAGTTCTTTGATGAGATCATTGTAATTAGTAAGTGTGCGTCTTGGCAGCTGTGTATAAACAAAATCTCCTGCTTTACCCTGCAGCTTAGGTAGCAAGTGGTCAAGTCTCGTCCCATCATCCCATTTTCGTCTTGCTGCCACAGCCTCAAAGCGATTTACCCACGCCTTCCAGGTTTCTTTGCCGTTGAAGGGTGGAAGGGTGGAATCTTCGCATCAAAAGGTTCTCGTGTTGGTTGGCCCCTATTATCACGAATTCTTTCTGTACCGTTTTGCCTAACTGAATTTGTATGGTGCAAAGTGTCAGGTGCATCGGCTCTGTTTATAGCATGCCCTGTAGAGTAACTTGTATTTGGACCTCTGAGAGATGACCTTATGGTTGTCCCATCCCTTGACTATACTGTTGATTGGCCTCACTGTAATAAGTGGGCTGCGAATTTGATGCCTCATACTGCTCACTGTATGGCATATTATTTCTGCTCTGGGTCTCATTAATATAGGAGGACGGGGCCTCATTTGCTACATACATTACTGCACCTTGATCATCACAGCTCGGTCCGTAATTTATCCCAGTATTTACGGTGCGGTTTACTCCTACGGTGCGGTTTACTCCTACGGTGCGGTTTACTCCCTGCACATCGCCATGCGAGGAACCAGTCCTACTTTCGTTTTGCATGGGGCTACTGTCATTACTTTGGGTAAGTCCTTGTTTTTCTTTTGTAAGTAATTGTAACATGGTCATGACCTGTTGTAATGCACTTGACATTGTTTGCTTAGAATGCATGTAGACCTGGTGAGCCTGTAAGCTATCCATTGCATTACCAAGGCCAGCTATGGTGTTTTGTATGTTTGTGTCAGAATAAATATATGCCTGTGAGGAGGGGTCCATACTCTGTGTCATCATGGCTGCACTTTCACCGCCTGCAGCTGCATTGTGCTCTGATGACCTTTCGTATCTCATACTTGCGATATTTTGGTATCTTTGCCGTCTTGGGCCTTCTTGATTTATGTTACCCGAGCCTCTTGTGTGAGTGTCCCCATATGACCAGCTGACTGCCGATCTGCTACGCAAATTTACCAAGGTTTCTGCTGCAGCCTGGTCATCTGAGTATGCCACTCCCTGGTCTTGCATACCCGTCTGGTCATCAGCTATGCTTGTCTGGCTGTCATAGCGTGAACCGATATTAGATCTGTTCAATGTAGAGGTATGGGGTGTAACCTGGGCTGATTAAATAGGTTTTCATTATCACCAGGGGGCATCATATATGTTGGTCTGACATGGGGCTGTGATATAACTTGTTACATGCTTGTATCTTGCATGCTTGTAGTGGTTGTTGTGGCTACAATGGTGCTTGACCTCATTGTTTGCCCTTGTTGAGCCTCATTATTGTGATTTTGGTCTGTACGGCCTGCATCAGTCCTTGCTGTGGCCTCTGTGTGACCGTCCTCGCTGTTCATAGTTCGTATCGCACGGTCTTAATTTTAAAATAAGACCGCACCGCTGTCCACCAGTTTTGTTGCGTGCCGGGGTTTCAGCGAGGATTTTCAAGGCTCGAACTTATACTCGCTACCTAAACCAACTCTACTTTTACAGAGAAAGCTTAGATAGCCTAAAAACGATGCTCTAGCTTTGTAAGCATAGGCCTCGTGATTGGGGTTTGAACTTCAAAAAATTAAAGCTTAAATGAGGATAGAAAGTAAAATGAAGACAATGTTAAATTGATCAACTTTAAATTTAATTAACAAGAGTAAACTTTGAATAAAATGAACAGAGTTATCTTTCTTTAACAATACATTTCAACAATTTTAAGACATGAGCATGAGATTTGCTTTAAATTAGTTAATGAAGATGACACGAAAAGAATTGAACACGAAAACTCACGCGCAACGACAGTGATCACATTTACGTATGCCGAAACCAGTCAGAAGACCAATTAAGTACAAGACAAAATTTATGGAGAAATACTTTGAAAAGTTATGGAGTTAATGGAATAATGACTTTGATATCTAAAGTGAATTGATATAAGCAATGTAGAAATGATCTGATTAAACAGTAATGCAAGCTAACAATTTATGATAACTTATGGAGAAATGACTGAATAAACCTTTGGAATTATGGAGAAATAAATACCCAAAAATGCATTAAATGAGCAACACGTAATAAGAAATAATTCAAATTATGCTTGAATAGTGTGGCTAAATATATATAGAGAAATTCCTAAAATTGTCCTTTATTATTGAAGCAGTATCAGCTAAGTAACTCTTTAAATTCAGAAATTTATTTATTTTGTCAAAGTAATAATTAAATGCAAAATTTATCAAAATCACTGTTTGGAATTCTAAAAATTATCCTTCCTTACTAACACAAATTTTCTTAATTTATTTCCTAAAATTTAGATGCAATTTGCCAAAAGAAATGATCAAAATCAATATTTAAAGTCAAAAATAACCGAGCTAACGAAAATGCGTGTTGCTCTAACCGAGTAGAAATCTGAAGTTATCATGGGACTCTCAGGCTCTCTTATATACCCCCCTATCCCATGTTCCCAAATCCCACCGTTAAAATGGTGTGGGATTCCCTTTCCCATAGCTAAAGTGTAGCGGAATTTGGATTTCCCACCACTAAAAAGCTGCGGGGTCACATGACCCCACTACAAAATAACGAAGGGATGCTGAGGAAAGAAATCCGATGTCGGCCACCTTGGATTTATACAATGAAACCGGCAGTAGTCGGTCATTTAAAACAGCAAATACAGGACATTCTTAAATGAAAATTGTATATTCATGACCAATGAAATGATGCTAAATAAATGGGCTTCATGACTGATACTCTCAGAAAATTTATCTCTGTACCGATTTCTCAAAAATGACTGGAAAACTTTTGTTCTTGATGATTCATTGACTAGTTAGAGATTCACCACGAGGACCGAAGAACTAACTAAATGTTATGAACCACTGCAGAAGCTGAGGGTGAGGTTAGGATCCTGTAAAACCGGTTTAAGCCCGCCAGTAACTTTGTGTTACTGATCGTTCCAAGGCGATACTTCTGTGGTGGTTCTTTTTGTTTTGTGTCTTGGTGTTTCACATTTTTTGTGCTGTTGGCGCCTTATGTGTGTTTTCATATTTTTAATTAAGTAAAGGTAACTGAGTGGCCACCTATTGGGAAAATAGCTGCTCATTCGGCTTAGGATATGTTTCATGGTATAAGTACCTGATTGTTAGTTTGGTTTTTTCCCACCTCGGTTTTTGGAGTGGGAATCTTTTTCTGATTGCGCCTTTTCCTGATCTTTGCCTAGTTGTACCTTTTTCTACTGACTGGCTTTGACAACTCATTATTTTGACATGTACATTGACCGCCTTTACACATGACCCAGAATTCACCTCTACACAGTACACAAAACATGGAGGACAAGAGACATAAACACGCTTTGATCTGCTTCATTTTCAAGGATTACTATTTCAATATAACAAAATACAGGATAAAAATGGCATAAACTCGTGGGTAAGCTGTTCATTTTAGTTGGTTGGGGCCGGAGCTTCTTGTCTGTTGCTTGGCCCACCGGGGTCCAACTGATGTTTTTCTTTTGCTCCGGAGTTAGTAAGTTATTCGGCGCCCAGGGATCTCCATCGTCGGGCAGCTTACTCAATCTGTGAGTCCACGTTTTTGATTCATCAGGATGTTTATCATGATTTATTTGTTTGTTCTTGATGATTCATTGACTAGTTAGAGATTCACCACGAGGACCGAAGAACTAACTAAATGTCATTAACCACTGCTGAAGCTGAGGGTGAGGTTATGGCCATGTAAAATCGATTTAAGCCCCCCAGTTATTTATAACTGACCGTTCCAAGGCGGTACTGCTGTTGGGGTTCACACTTATCAAAGTTATTCCGATTACGAGTTTCATGTTGCATGGCTTTGTGGCCACCCGATTAGAATTTGGCTGTTCACTTAGCCCTCTGCATTTTACTTGTTCTGTCCAAGCTAGCACTGTGACCACCTAATACCTTCAATAGCTGCTCACCCTGCTTTCCGTTATTCATGTTAAACGTTGATATCTATGTTTAGTATTTTCTTAATATGATTTTTCTTATTTCTTGTATATCACTGAACCACTGCGGAAGCTAAGGGTAAGGTTATGGCCATGTAAAATCGGTTTAAACCCGCCAGTAACTTTGTGTTACTGATCGTTCCAAGTCGATACTTCTGTGGTGGTTCTTTTTGTTTTATGTCTTGGTGTTTAAAATATTTTGTGCTGTTGGCGCCTTATGTATGTGTAAGAGTCTCCCAGGGGGTCTTCTTCAATCATACTGGTAGTGAACATATTGAATTACCCCACCCACCCAGATTGTAACTGTCTTCATAAAGGATGAATATTTCACCATTCAGGAATTTATCCTGGATGTCCGTGGTTATTGTGGCCGTTTATGAATGATCATCAATTGTTTAGAACAAATAACAATCTAGAAAATGGTCAACTGAAAGTGATTTGAATCTACCTGTTTAGCGGAACCGTTACGAACTGTCAAATTCTGAAGCACAAGAATCGTTTGTTTTCAACTGACAATCTGTCTTCTGCACACGAACTTGCAGTATTGAACCAGGAATGTTTGTAGAAATCAAGGGCTTTCCAATCACAGGGATAGAAGTCATTTTAATTCTTAATTTATAAACTTTCATTTCACAAGTTTTTAAACGTCACCGGCAAAATGTAAACATTGACCGATTAACCTCCCTTGCGGACTAGATGAATTTCTGTACCTGCTAAATATTTAAGGCTGTTATCGAAGAAAGCGTTGACTGCATATTACTGAGTAGATGTTACTGCATCGAAGGACTTCATAATTAATGAGGAGGACCTCCTTGAGATGTGATCTCAGTAACGATTTTTGTGAGTATTTGTTATGCGGAACGTCATTTCCGCGCGAGCGTCTGCTCGACGTCATGTATCGTTGCGCACCCCTTGGAAATATTTGGAGGTCGTCCTTTCCATTATTACGAAGTCCGAAGAGTTGCAATTTATTTCATTTAATTCTGTATCACATTGTTTGTAAAAGGATCTCTATGTTCTTATTTCGGACTTCTCCGGAGTTTGAAATCACTTGCACTTGTTTGCGAGAAGCTCGAAGTAGTTCATTCTTGTTGTCATTTTACGGCGATCTGATTGGTTGACTGATGGCGTAGTACTACACTACTTTACTATATATACGATTCAAATCTGACGTTGGGCATCCAATTCTCAAGTTCTGAGAGCGCGAAACTCGAAAGATCTTGAAACCTTTAAACGGTCAGAGTTTGTTATTAACTAAGTACAACTACTTACCGAAGTTTATAGGCTGAGGCATTTACTCATATTTTCTCATAGTTTACCAGACTTTTGCATAAATCTATTTAATCTGAAGGCTCTTTACACCTGTTTACATGTTCCCAGTAACCAGCCCCTTAACTTGCACGATTGGATCCCACCACATATCGAGTATTTCGTGATTAAATTATTTATCGCCGATGGACGAGACAGTTCACCGTACGATAGAGTACCATGTCATCAGTCATCCAGTGTCGCTCTTGTGTTATGTTTTCATGTTGTATGAACATGCTTTTGGGGCTTAGTAATGTTAATGAGCAGTATTGATAATTGAAGAAACGCCCCTATATTGTTTACCAGTCTTATTTGTAAAGCAACAAACGTGTTTTTTTGCGCGCCGGATGACTGCTGATATTGATGAATGAGTGAATTTACTGACTTTAACGACTTGATTAAATGATGGTGCAAATGTGACAAGTTCGTTATTAGTTACTTAACATCCCTGGTACTCGTGTGTTCCCTCAAGTGATGAACTATTCATGCTAAGTCGCCTCCGACGCCATCCTACCTGGAGGTGCCTTACATATGTTTTCATATTTTTAGTTAAGTTCAGGTAACTGAGTGGCCACCTATTGGGAAAATAGCTGCTCATTCGGCTTACGAAATGTTTTCATGGTATAAGTACCTGATTGTTAGTTTGGTTTTTTCCCACCTCGGTTTTTGGAGTGGGAATCTTTTTCTGATTGCGCCTTTTCCTGATCTTTGCCTACTTGTACCTTTTTGTTTACAAAGGAATTTAGTGTCAATGAGACAGCATGCAAAATAAAAGATTGCCGATGAAAAGTATTGGAAAAATGTTTTGATCAGCTGATTTAAACCATCTAAAATTGGGCCACAGTAAGCTGGAACACTACATTGTTTTATGTTTATGAAAACAGTTTGTCCCCAGGGGGTTGTCTGCCCCTGCCCCGGGGCTATATACATGTATATGACCATACTATTCAAACATCTCTGAAACGGCTTGGCTACTCAGAGCCAAACTTTATGTGGAGCATTGTTAGGAAGGGGCAATGAAAGTTTATATAAATGGTCAAGGTCACATGACCAAGATGGCCGACATGGCTATTAATAGCAAAAACCTTTAAATCCAGAACCAGAAGGCCTATGATTTTGAAACTTGGCATGAAGCATCAGGCAATGGAGCTCTACAAAGTTTGTATAAATCATGACCCTTGACATATTTTACGACAAGGTCAACATAGGTGGCCCATGCATTTGAATGTGGAAAATTGTTAAAATATGATTTGAAGGGAAAAACGTGCAGGAAATGGGCAAATAGACAGAATATTTATATTTATGAAAAAAAAAATGTCCCCATTCCGCCATGCCCCGGGGCTATATACATGTACATGACCATAATATTCAAACATCATCTGCTCTGAAACCGCTCGGCCAATCAAAGCCAAACTTTATGTGGATCATCGTTAGGTTAGGAGGGGGCAATGAAAGTTTGTATAAATTGTTAAGGTCACATGACCAAGATGGCCACCATGGCTATAAATAGCAAAAACCTTTACAAATTTCCTTCTCCAGAACCAGAAGGCCTATGGTTTTGAAACTTGGCATGAAACATAAGGCAATGGAGCCTTACAAAGTTTATATAAATCATGACCCTGGGATGACCTTGACCTATTTTACGGCAAGGCCAGCTTAGGTCGCCCATGCATCTGAATGAGGAAACTGATTGTTAAAATGTCATTTGATGGGCAAAACTTGCATTGGCAAATGGACTGAACTTTTATGATTTGAAAAAGAAATGGACTCCAGGGGTTGTTCTGACCCTCATTTACTCCATCCTGTGCCATGTCACCAATAGCAGTCGGGTTTTGGCTGTCCATGGAGTAATGTATGGCGCATCTGCTGATCTCTCTTCAAGCATTTGAGCCTGTGCGTGAGAAAACCAACAATTTGGGTTCCGACCAGGTCAGACACAAACCAGCCTGTACAGTCACAGAAGCAGGCTAGTTTAAGAAGAAGAGGGATTGTACTATCCGTCTTGCAAAAACAAAGGCGCTGATCTTCGCCTTTGTTTTCGCCTAGAGAAGCATTTTGTTGGTGTTCTTATGCAGTGGCTCATTTAAATTTACCAAGATTTTTGGTTTGGTGTCGATGTTTGTGCTGTTTGACACTTTCCAGTGCGTATTCATGATTTAAGTTTCGTTTGAGTTGCTAATTTGCAACGTTTCTGGTAATATGTGACGTTCTCTGCTATTTTGGGTATTGTGGAGGCACAACGTTGACGTCACAAAAGGTGAATGAAAATTGACGTCACGAAATTGTATGCGACGTTAATTGAATATTTGCCACTCGGTCATTAGTTTCAAAAACGCCGTCTAATAAGACAAACTTGAAAATTTCTAGCAAGAGCTTTGGAATTTATGATTCTATAATATTTAGCCATCATTTACTTTTAAAGAAAACAGAACATGACATCATAACTCGTGCTTACGATATGTTTTCTCGGTTTTTGGAGTGGGAATTTCTTTCTGATTACGCCATTTCCTGATCATTGCCTACTTGTACCTTTTTATCCAAGATCAAGGAATGACATTGACCTTCAATACTTACAAAACTTCTTTGGCTCAACATGTCTGTATCTACCAAATTTCATGTCACAAGCTACAAAAAATCAATGTTTTCACTTTTGTTACAAAAATTGACATTTCCGTAAAATAGGTCAAGGTCAATCCAAGGTCATGATTTATATAAGTTGATAGGCTAGAGTCCCAAATGCTACATACCAAGTTTCGTTGAAATTGGTCCACCGGTTCCAGAGAAAAAGATTATGGTTTTTACCATATATGGACATGGCGGCCATCTTGGTGACCTGGACCATTTATATAAACTTTCGTTCCCCCTTCCAAAGGCGGCCATAAAAAGTCTCCCCGTACATCATCCATAGTGTAGATTACATTATTTCTTTTGGTCCTTTGAGATCAATTGGAATATTCAGTACCCGAGATTGCGCAATAGAACCCATTCTATCCCCCTTTGAACGTTTTCACGCCTCCAAAGGATCAAGCTTTTATATATTATCCACATGATTTTGATTGGCCAAACGGTTTCAGAGAAGATCTTTGAAATTGTGCAGGATAAACGGACGGACGCCGGAGCATGGCCATCCTATAAGCTCATCTTTTTGAGCATTCGGCTCAGGTGAGCTAATAAAAATATAAAAATGTTAAAATCTAAATTTCCGACTTTTTCTCCGCAAGACCCAAAATGCCAGATAATGCCACATATTTGCTCACTCATCTTAAGATACAGTTTACTCAGGAAAAGCGAATTATCGACAATGGCGAACCAATTGTAAAGTAATTTCAGAATTTCTCGAACAGTGGGCAAAATATCATTAATTATAGTTTGGATGTTTTCGATAAAAATTAAAAAATTTAAGATAATTATTAACATGAAACAGTGCACACCCACATTTGACAATAGCAAAGCACGTCCCGGCATGACCATAACTGTTGACTTGGACGTAACAATCAATCTAGTTCATAATGCAGAGACATTTGAAGGTCCGTATAAAGTAGTGAGATTCTGTATAGAGTCCAGCTGTCCCCAAGCCGTTCGCGCACGCTATTGGGGAATTTTGTCTATGATAACTAAAAGGGTATAAGCAGCGAGCATACCAATGAGAAAAGGGACGGACCATACCGCGGTTTTGGCTACTTAGTCCTCTTCAGTGACCCTTTAGATTAGGCGAAATTCGGCCAAAGAGAAAAACCGCTATTTTGCATCTTTCAACAGGATAGTCGATACAAATACTTGTGCAATCCAAACAGAGACAAATATATAAAACGTTGGTTAGAAAATGAAATTAAATCGATGAAATTCTGATTTCTCCGAATACCCTCGCTGATCTCAAAGGATGAAAAGGAAAATGTAATCTGCACTATTGATGATGTACGCCGGGGAGACCAATAGGGCCACATTCTATGCCAGTCTGCTATGTTTTCATTGTAAACCCTGGGCAGTGCCCCCATACTGGGGAGACAAATGTTTTTTGCAGTAATTTGTATTTTATTACTTCAGCTCTGTTTCTATCTGAATTTTAAATGACGTCAACGTCGCGACGTCAGGTAAAAAGTGAGAGATGTAGTATTACTGACGACATAAAGGAGACCGACAGTAAGGCTGTCTAACAGAAACTGCTTTTGGAGCTACTTCATGTGCCTGGGAACAGACAACTCAGTTGAAAACAGGGATTACAAGACAGTTAAAATAGTCAGGAATCAGTGGACAGATTTTAGGAGTCACAGAAACTATTTAATTTGGAAAGGACTGCCTAGGCAGTGTTAAAATTTGCTTTGATAAGTATAACTGTTTTATAACAACAGAAGTTTTCTATGTGGCATATAGAACAATATAGCAAATGATTAATGAAATATACATGTACAAAGAGTTAGTTTACCATACAAACTGAAGATATAACACTGCTAATTTCTATAGCAATCTCCAGCCCTCCCTAGGACCAAGAGATTTTTTTTTTCTCTTGGACCCATCTCGAAGGACTTGTGAACATTATTTTCATTATAAACACAAGCATGTATTCCAGAGTTAATGCAAGAAGTACGTGCCAACGGACAGTGGAAGACATCAAAAAGAAAATCATAGACTTTAAAGTCCTTGACCAAGCTGAAAGCAAGGCACAATCGCGTGTACATGAAACAGGCCGCTGTTGGCCCAACACCAGAACCTCTTGAAGACTGGGAGGTACATATATAAATAATACATTTAACATAAAGTAGGCAAAGATCAGGAAAAGGCGCAATCAGAAAAAGATTCCCACTCCAAAAACCGAGGTGGGAAAAAACCAAACTAACAATCAGGTACTTATACCGTGAAACATATCGTAAGCCGAATGAGCAGCTATTTTCCCAATAGGTTGCCACTCAGTTACCTTAACTTCAAATATGAAAACATATATAAGGCGCCAACAGCACAAAATTTTTTTTATACACCAAGACATAAAACAAAAAGAACCACCACAGAAGTATCGACTTGGAACGATCAGTAACACAAAGTTACTGGCGGGCTTAAACCGGTTTTACATGGCCATAAAATTGGAGTTAGTGGTTATCGTGATTTAATTGTTTAATGACTAGTTAGAGATTCACCACGATGACTAAACAACTAACTAAAGTTATGTTGTCAACCACTGCAGTAGATGAGGGCGAGGTTAGGGCTCTGAAAAACCAGTTTAAGCCCCCACCCCAGTAGGTTTATATTACTGATCGTTCCAAGGCGATACTTCTGTGGTGGTTCTAATAATTTTATGTTTTGGAGTCGATTTTTGTGCTGTTTAAGCCTATGTTTTTCCCAATATATAGGCGCCCACTCAGTTACCAAAACTAAACTAAGATATGAAAAGGTACAAGTAGGCAACGATCAGGAAAAGACGCAATCAGAAAAAAAATTCCAACTTCAAAACCCGAGGTGGGAAAAAACTAACAATCAGGTACTTATACCATGAAAACATATTGTAAGCCGAATGAGCAGTATTTTCCCAATAGGTGGCCACTCAATTATCTAAACTAAACTAAAAATATGATAACATATAGAAGGCACCAACAGCACAAAAAAATTTAAACACCAAGACATAAAACAATAAGAACCACCACAGAAGTATCGCCTTTGAACGATCAGTACTATAAAACATACATCTGGTGCAAACAACACAAAAACATGCATAAGGCGCAAACAGCACAAAAATAACTGTGCCCTTGAAACATGCTTAAGAAAAGGTACGAGTAGGCAACGATCAAGAAAAGGCGCAATCAGAAAAAGATTCCCTCTCCAAAAACCAAGGTGGAGAAAAAACTCAGAAAAAGATTCCCACTCCAAAAACCGAGGTGGGAAAAAACTAAATTAACAATCAGGTACTTATACCATGAAAACATATCGTAAGCCGAATGAGCAGTATTTTCCCAATAGGTGTCCACTCAGTTACCTACTTAACTAAAATATGATAACATACATAAGGCGCCAACAGCTATCTTGTCTTTCTGATATTAGATTAACGATGTTGCATCTGCCAAGACCTTACCTTCAAAACAAGGAATGCTTGTACCAATCATCTGAAAGAGCAGCACTCTGGTGTAAGTTGGAAATGCACGAAGTGGCATAAGAACTTTCGTAGTAACAATAACCGACACAAATGCAGATTTTTCCCGTTCTCCCAAAATTACGGGAGCAAGTCATGAAGATGCCCAAGTCGGATTAAAACTGTTTGAGACCCGAGCAAACAATGACTTAATACTGACTGTACCGAGAAATGACAATGGTTTCGCAGGTGAAATTGTTCCAAGCCCTACAGCCGCTTCAAGGAAAATGACGTGCCCAAAACGCCCCTTTAATGGGAAAAGGCAGCGACACCTATCCTCCTCTTCTTCATCTTTTTGTTGGCTAACCACAATATTCATTTTTTTTTTAATTTTGCGCGCGCGCGAGATAAGTATGCCGAAAGGCATCTTGATGAAGTTGGGCGCGTTTCTGAACTCCTCAATGCTATTAGCTCATTAGAGAACTACCAAGATGTGGATTCCATGCTAGAAGATGACGGAAGTCACTGAAAGACAGAATGCACGAATAGTACGAAAATGGATGAGGAAAAGAGAAAGGGAGAAGAGAAAGGAGGGAGGAGAGAAAGAAAAGTTTGCGAGGATAAAGAGAAATGGGAAAAATAAGGACAAGGAAGAAAAAGAAAGAAATGAAAGGGCAACCAGAGGACTAATGCTCCTGTAAACGCTCACCTGAGAGCTGAGATATAAACCAATAAACTTGTTTGACTAGAACGGTTATATGCATTTATATAACCCCAGGTCAGGGTCAGAATAACCCCTGGAGTCAATGTCCTTTTGCAAATCAAAAAAATTCTTTCAATTTGCCAATTTACTGCAAGTTTTGCCCTTCAAATTACATTTTAAAAATTTCCCCATTCAAATGCATGGGCGACCTTAGTTGACATTGCCCTTTAATAGGTCAAGGTCATCCCAGGGTCATGATTTATACAAATTTTGTTTCAAAATCATAGGCTTTCTGGTTCTGAAGAAGGGCCATGATTTATATAAACTTTGTAGACCTCCATTCCTTGATGCTTCGTGCCAAGTTTCAAAAGCATATAATAGGCCTTCTGGTTCCGGAGAAGAAGATTTTTTATAGGTTTTTGCTATTTATACCCATTGTGGCCATCTTGGTCATGTGACCTTGACCATTATACAAACTTTCGTTCCCTTTCCTAAGGATGCTCCACATGAAGTTTGGCTTTGATTGGCACAGCAGTTTCAGAGGAGATCTTCGAAATCGTGAACGACGGATGCCGGAGCATGGCTCAGGTGAGCTAAAATGGATCAAAAGAAAAAACAAAGTTATAGAAAGGAAAGACAAAAACTGAAGAAGAAAAATTGAGGATAGAAAGTGAAAGGATGGAAATAGAGGAGAGAAAACGGAGAAAAAATAAGACAAACACAAGAAAGAAAGTGAAAAAAGAGTATAGAATGAACGTGAAAATGAAACTAGAAAACAGGCACGTCAGGAGTGTCAGTCCCATCCGCTGACAAATTACAAAAGATTAAACAAGATCAAAATGAAAAACTTAAATTCACCTTAAAATGAAATGATAAAATTTACCTTATGTGTAACTCATGGAAAGTTATTATTAGCCCAGTTTTGGATGTCAAGACAGTTATCCGGCCTCAGCCGATTCTGGCGAGCAGGAATGCCCAATTCCACCCCAGCCCGCAAGGATCGTTGCAAGCAAGATGGCGCAATACCAACAACAGCTGCAGTGGATTCTGGCAACCAGGAAGGTCCTATAGCGTCAACCAATTGGGGAATAGCTGCTCACTCGGCTTATTATTCCCCAATAGGCGGCCACTCAGTTACCCGAACTGAACTAAAAATATGAACCTTTTCTAAATTTTATCGTAGACACTATGAATTGATTTCCAAATATAATGTTGGGTTAAAGACGCTTTTAAGTGAGGGACTTTCGGAACCTGAATTTTATGGTGACTTAGTTTACAAATTTACAGACGTATAGGTTATAACTTGAATGTTATGCGACAGTCTGCATGCTTAGTTTTTAACCCAATCATGGTTGATAACTATGCTGCCTTCTTTAATTGCACGCCGGTGGGTCGGGCGTCAAACTCTATGATGGCCCCGACTTAAAGCTATTCATTTTAGTTGGTTGGGGCCGGAGTATCTTGCCTGTTGCTTGGCCCACCGGCGTCCAACTGGGTTTTTTCTTTTGCTTCGGAGTTAGTAGGTTATTCGGCGCCCAGGGATCTCCATCGTCGGGCAGCTTACTCTATCTGTGAGTCCTTGTTTTTGATTCATCAGGATGTTTATCATGATTTATTTGTTTGTTCTTGATGATTCATTGATCCTGTAAAACCGGTTTAAGCCCGCCAGTAACTTTGTGTTACTGATCGTTCCAAGGCGATACTTCTGTGGTGGTTCTTTTTGTTTTATGTCTTGGTGTTTAAAATTTTTTTGTGCTGTTGGTGCCTTATGTATGTTTTCATATTTTTAATTAAGTTAAGGTAACTGAGTGGCCACCTATTGGGTAGTCCGACAATCGGGCTTTCGTTCCGTTCACTTCATTTATTTTGTCGGTCGTGAACTCTACGGACAAAGCTGGAGAGAATGGTACCCGGCTCGTAGGCGGCGGACGACTTGTAGATCTGCAGTTACCTATTGGGAAAATAGCTGCTCATTCGGCTTACGATATGTTTAATGGTAAAAATCCTTCCTTCCTATCAGTTTCTTAAATTTGTAAACTAAGTCACCATAAAATTCAGGTTCCGAAAGGCCCTCGCGTAAAAAGGTCTTTAGCCCAACATTAAATTTTGAAAACAGTTCATAGTGTCTGCGATAAAATTTAGAAAAAGGTTTTTCGAAGTTTACCGATACCGATAGCCCTGCTGAAGAAGTTTGGCTGTTAACGTGGATTGATATATTTACAAAGTCCCTAACCCCCCCTAAACTTTGAACATGTTGTTCTCAGTCCTGGGATACAGATCATTCATGATATTACATCTCCTGAAAGGGCTATGAATGACAAACGTTATCCTAGTAATATAACCAGAATTTGTATTTGCATTTTCGTGCATGTTGGTAGTGAAATGCACTGTTAGTTTGAAAACTGCTTTTATTTTTCTTGCATTGTTTTACGCTTAAATAAGAAATATTGTGGGATGAGTGTTGGCACGGTAGTTAGTAAGTAGAAAAATCTATCAACTGCTATCATTTTTGTTCTGTTTGAAACAATTCTTACCGAAATATCTGCAGACAAAAAGCCCGTTTTTTTGAGACTAATCAAGGTCAAATTAATGGGCTTATTTGTTATGTAAAAAGGCTATGGAAATATACTGTATATGTATGTTCTACCTGAATGAACAGACTACCTGTCCTATTTTAACAGGTATACACAGCGTGTACATACTATAATGCATATAAATATACTGTACAAAATAATTTTATCTATGTTTTATTTGAGACATGTCTCAGAGGACTTTAAATCCAACGTTACTTCAACAACACACAACAATTGTTTTTACCCTTATTAGATACATAAAAGATATTGTCAGAAGAACTTCCTTAATGTCTAAAACGTATGAAGACACTGTTCAAAGTAAAAGTTGCTTGATTTATTTGGCATGGTATATTTAAGGTACAGGTATTTGCATAAGTGACTGACAATATTATTTAAAGTAATAAATCTGATAAAGATGATGCACCTGCTATTCATGCAAATCGTTTCTAAGCTAATTTTTCAGCTTGCAAATTAGTTGGAGAACATTATTTAGACCTTCACAAAGGTTTCTATCAATTAAAATCAAAAATTTATTTTAAAGGATTATTTATGGAAATTTATTAGAAAAATAGGTAATTTCACTAAAAACTTCTATTACAATGGCTTCCCTTTGGAAAACATTATCATTCATAAGAAAGTTTAAGGTTTAGGGATTATTCTGGTATGTAACATGCCACATTTTTTTAAAAAAATCTATGAAATATTTATGAGCAGAAAACACTATTATTATAGTAATAAGGAACCTTAACATTTTGTTAAACATTTGTTTTGGAAAAAGGTACAAGTAGGCAAAGATCAGGAAAAGGCGCAATCAGAAAAAGATTCCCACTCCAAAAACCGAGGTGGGAAAAAACTAACTTATACCATGAAAACATAAAGATTGAACCACTTTTCCTGCGCAAGTAATCAAATGGTCGGCCAGCTTTGCAAGGAAGCACAAGTTGCTTATAAGACAAGGTATAACTTAAATGTCATGCGACAGTCTGCATGCTTAGTTTTTAACCCAATCATGGTTGATAACTACGCTACCTTCTTACATTGCACGCCGGTGGGTCGGGCGTCAGACTCTATGATGGCCTCGACTTAAAGCTATTTATTTTAGTTGGTTGGGGCCGGAGCTTCTCGTCTGTTGCTTGGCCCACCGGGGCTCAACTGGTGTTTGTCTTTTGCTCCGGACTTTCAGTAAGTTATTGGGCACCCAGGGATCTCCATCGTCGGGCAGCTTACTGAATCTGTGAGTCCCCGTTTTTGATTCATCATGGTGGTTATCATGCTTTATTTGTTTGTCCTTTTTGATTCATTGACTAGCTAGAGATTCACCACGAGGACCGAACAACTATGTGTTGTGAACCAAAGCAGAAGCTGAGGGTGAGGTTATGGCTATGTAAAAATAGTTTAAGCCAGCCAGTAATTTTATATTACTGATCGTTCCAAGGCGATGCTTCCGTTGTAGTTCTTGTTGTTTTATGTCTTGGTGTTGAATTTCTGTGCTGTTTGCACCTTATGTGTGTTTTCATATTTTAGTTAGGTTTAGGTAAATGAGTGACCACCTATTGGGAAATAGCTGCTCACTGGGTCCAATTTAGATAATCTTAGTCTTTGTATCGACTAACCTGTTAAAAGTTGTAAAATTTCAGTAATTTTCTTTGGCTCCATATTGCCAAATCTAAAGGGTCACTAACGAGACTTTAATAGTCGAAACCGCGGTATGGCCCATCCCCTTTCTCATTAATGTGTTCACTGCTCTTAAAGGATCTCAGTTTTAATTTTTATTTGCTATTACTACAGCTGGTGTTGTGCCGTGTGGCGGCCCTAAAATGTCTCCCCGTACATCTTCCATAGTGCAGGTTATATTTTCTTTTTGGTCCTTTGAGATCAGCGAGGATATTCTGAGAAAACAAAAATTTATTATCGGTTAAGATTCATTTTCTAACCAATGTTTAACATATTTGGTCCAATTTAGATAATCTTAGTCTTTGTATCGACTAACCTGTTAAAAGTTGTAAAATTTCAATTATTCTCTTTGGCTCCATATTGCCAAATCTAAAGGGTCACTGACAAGACTTTAATAGTCGAAACCGCGGTATGGCCCATCCCCTTTCTCATTAATGTGTTCACTGCTCTTAAAGGATCTCAGTTTTAATTTTTATTCACAATATGTTTTCTTAGTACGATTATTTAAGTATTTTAGTTATTTTTCCCCACTTCGCTTTTTGGAGTGGGGATTTCTTTCTGATTGCACCTTTTCCTGATCATTACCTTTTCGTATCGGTATCTATTTTTAAGGTCCCAATTTCCTACCCGATCACCCAGATGAGGCACAAGCTGCTTATCTATTTCTCTAAGGTCCCAATGGGCGGGGCCGCCATATTCCCACCCGATCACCCAGAGAGATCTCCTTAATCCATGGAATTTTTGCACCCCAGTCTTTAACAATGTAGCAACCAAGAAGACAACACGTTTTCTTTGGGGAGTTAAAAGTAAGCAATGATCAAGAAATAGAGCTGTGGGTTGATAACGGGGTAATAAGTGCAAATATTTAGGCAGAGAGAATGCATCGTCTGTAATGTATTGACCTAGTTGTAAATAGTTTCTGGAAGGTATTTAAAAGGCTTTTGAAAGACACTTAGCGACAACATTCGAACATCAAATTACTAATACATTTAGGAACGGAGCTCTATTTGGCACTTCCGGTTGATTTTTTGGGTGAGAAATGGCTAAAAATCAAACACGCCAAACCTTACATCGCAACACAATTTCACTTTCGAAGTATGCGGTCAACCACTGTGTAAAACCGAAAACTCCATCTGTTGGAACGACAAATTATTTTTCAAAAGTTCAAATTTTCGAAAAATAACCGCTGATTCTAAAACCCCGATAAAGCGGAATCATTCTATATTTGGGACGCTAAGATAGCTCACAGTGTACGCTACGACGACAGTGAACCACAAAGTGGAAAAAAGTTACTGTGACGCTAAGATAGCTCATACTACAATGAACCACAAAGTGGAAAAACTTACTGTGACGTTAAGATAGCTCACACTGTACGCTATGATTACGGATAACCACAAAATGGAAAAAAAAAACTATTGTGACGATAAGATAGCTCACATTGTACGCTATGAATACAGTGAATCACAAAGTGCAAAAAGCTACTGCGACGCTAAGATAGCTTACATTTGTAGGCTATGACTACAGTGAGCCACAAACTGGTAAAAACTACTGCGATGCCAAAATAGCTCACATGAGGTGCAAGATGAAGATATTTGTAGCGGCAGGTGGGACATTAAAACAGCACACGACACGAAAAATGTCATTGAGGGCAATAAGGGAGTTCTTGATGCCAAGTAACAATGTTGGCCTTTACAACAATCTCCACTTTGTAAATGATAGGATTAGGATGTGGAAAGCCTAAAGCATTGACCGATGGAAGAAATGCTCAATTGCCGAGATAATTCAAAGAGACATGAGGGTAAAAATAGTCATCATCCTACAAAAAGATGGACCTTAACCTTGACCAATTACACCGACAGTGACATTGATTAGTTAAATTCTAATGCTGATAAGGAGGTAGCCCCTTTACCCTGGTACTAAGTATTGGCAGCACTGTGCTAATGCTGATAAGGAGGTAGCCCCTTTACCCTGGTACTAAGTATTAGCAGCACTGTATATTAAGGAATACAAGTGAATCTCTGATCATTCAAAGGCCATATATGTGATGAAATATCAGTTTGCCTTGTGTTTGTAAACTGTAGTTATCTATATACAGTATGTATAATTTAAGCCGCGTCCTGAGTAAACCGAATATTTGCCTATGCGAAACAAAGGCACAGATCAGCTTCGCAGTTACAGCGCCTTTGTTTTCGCTACACGGATAGAACAATCTCTCTTCTTAATGCTGATATTTCTAGATTATTGTCTGCTTCTGTGACTGTACCGGACGGTTTGTGTAAGACCTGGTCGGAAACCCTGAAGACCGTTTTTTTTTTTTTTTTTTTTTCGTCGCGGCTCATTTATCCTTGCTTCGACGTTAGAAAACTATAGCACAACATAAAATGAAACACGGCTCTGGGTCACATAATTACAAACTTCCTTTGCTGTTCATAAAAACGGTATCGCTGTAAACGCCTGGGATTACATTACCACCGTTTACATGGGAAACGCATGATCAGACAAAATTGTGGCGATTACCAGTCTGGGGTTGGAAACTCGAAGCCATCTTAGGCTTAAGATCATCTTACGACCAACTTAAGTACCTCTTAGGGATTATGCTGAATAACTGAAAAGGACCGTAAGTGACGGTGACAACTTAACAGCATCGTAACTTAACGGTCAATTCAAACCACCATAGCATCGTATTATCGTACGAAGGGGCACCTTTCATTTTAAAAAAAAAAAAGTTACGATAGTTTAGAGTATCTGGACTAGCAAGGGCGTAATTTCTAAGGCGGTCATCTTAAGATCATCGTAAGTATGTCGTAAGAAGGGGAACTTACAATGCCTTCGAGTTACTAACCCCTGATCTTATTGGCTGAAATGTATTTATCATGTTGATGTCGGTCAACAAAATAATAAAAAACAAAAACACCTGTCCTTGAAATTCAAACGGGAAACACATTACTAAAACATGCTCATGCACTATCGATTTTTTTGTTTCATTAGAAAAAAAAATATGATATTTTGTTTTATTATATGGCAAGTGATGAAATATAGAGAAATATGTATTGAATATAACCAATATTTGAAAAAGTTATATTTTCACATGTGAAAATATAAAAAAAGTTATATTTCACATGTGAAAATATAAGATTTGGGAATACGCAAATTACGATTCCACCGTTTCATTTCTAATTTATACACAGCTAAATTTTATCATCTATGCTATTGTTGACGCAATGAACGTTCACACACAATAGCGACGTAATGACGTGACGTAATGACGTCATTTAAGATTTTGACGTCATATGCTTTAGCGCGCAACGTTACAATGACTACATGCAATATAATAAAAAGAAAATTCAAGTTTTTGTCGTGAATATGACTTTTATTTCATCTTGTGAAGTGAAAAATTATATATTTCATTCGTGCCTTCGGCACTCATGAAATATAAATTTTTTTCACTTCACTCAATGAAATAAAACTCATATTCACTCCAAAAACTTGAATATCCTCTATATATTTGCTCAAAACCGGCGAGGCGGTTCTAACGAGTACCCACAATCTATGTTTTGGATCAAAAATAAGAAAAAATAGGTATACCCTGTATAACCAAGTTTTACTGTATAAAAGTGGGGTATAAGTAAACCTGGGGTATAAGGGGGTATACATTACACGGGCATGTTATCCTGATGAAAATCAGTGCAAAAAAGATACAGAACCTTCAGTGCAGCAGTTTTTTATGATCAACGTGGAACATTTGATATCAAAAGCGTGAAATATTTAATACGCAAACTACGTCATATGTGACCCCATCTGGTTTATAAATAGATCTACAGAGCTACCAAAATAAAACAAACAAATTGCGAGAGAAACAATAAACTGTAATTGTAAAAGGTAAATTTTGATTGTCTAAACAGTTTTCAATAATAATTATATTGCATTTTATTTTTATTTTTGTTTTTATTTTCCTTTTAAAGGTATACCTTTTGTTCATTGTAAACTATTCGATTTTTTATGATCTACATACAAAAACTAAAATGATAGAGCGTTGTGATCGTAGTTAAGCAGTTCAAATTACTGCTCGTTCCAAGGCGATACTTCTGTTGTGTTTCCATTTGTTTTATGTTTTAGAGTCAAATACTGTTTGAACCTTATGTACGTTTTCATATTTTTATCTAAGTTCGGGTTACTGAGTAGCCACCTATTGGGAAATAGCTGCTCACTCGGCATACGATGTTTTCTAAGTATAAGTACCTAATTGTCAATTTAGTTTTTCCTACCTCGGTTTTTGGAGTGAGAATTTCTTTCTGATTGCGCCTTTTCCTGATCATTGGCTACTTGTACCTTTATAAAATTCTGAATTACTCGCATTTTTTCTCACAGAAGTTAATTTCCACAGACCTTTTGTTTCTATTGCTGCAAACACTTTTTTCATTCAAGCATTCCCCGACACAATTTGAACCCACAGACGGGATTCGTTACGTTTTTGTTTGTTTGTTTGTTTGTTTGAAGCTTAAGGTCAGGGTGAAGTAAAAAACGCTACGATGGAATTTTCTTATTTTTTGCATATCGATGTTTTAAATGCTCCCCCATCGGAATATGCAAAAATATTCCTTGACTACCAGATTAGTTTTTGAGCTATAGACAATCTAAAAACACCATTTTTGCCATTGAACTCAATGGGGAAATGGGAAATAGATGTCGGATTTCGCACTTAAACATATTTTTCTCCTAAATTCCACGATGAAGTTTTTTTTAAAAACTGATATTATATGCGTGAATCAGTTTGGAACAGGTTGCTTGAAAAAAAGTCCTTGACAACCAGGCTCGTTTTCGTGCTATTGGAGGTTTTTTTATGTATGGTAGTGCGTTTTTGGTATTTTGCGCGACGTAACGTTACGTCGTGGCGCGAACACGCGTTGCATTTCAGTGTGCGACTGACGCAAGAATTACAATAAATGACTTTTACTGCAGAAATTCTCATTTTCTGTGTTTTGTTAAAAATTTGTCGCATTCTTTAAGGGAAGAAAATTGTAAAATTCGTACTAAATGACGTAAAAGCTACAGCCTTCTTTGGTTCAAAAAGGCGCGACATAGAATAGAATAGAATAGAATATATTTTATTGCTCAATTATACCCATAAAGGGTTAAAGGCAAATACATAATACAAACAATAACACACACACACACACACACACATTGGCAAAGATCAAGTTCTACGAGTTCTAAGAGCCATGCTATGTAATTCCTGCATTATGAATAAATGAACCAACAGCTTTTAAAATATCAATATCTGTACTTGTTAACATATCTATTAAAATCTCATTTTCAGGTTTGCATATATTCAATTTCTTTTTAATTATAAGATACATTTGTTGTCTGAAAGTATCGAACTTTTTACATTTACATAGAGCGTGTACTTCATCCTCAACTACATCACAAATATTGCACAGTCTATCTTCCACTTTAGATTTAATTGTTAAATATCTACCTCGTTCAATATTTAGTTTATGTGAACTTATTCTTAAAGCACATAAGGCTTTTCTATACTTTCTTTCATTTAATTCTAGGCAGTGGCTATTTTGCCGGACCCGGTAAAATAGCTATATTGGACTTATAGGCTATTTTGCCGGACCAAATACTTGTTAAAAATTTTATTTTATATTTTGTAAGGTATTCTTCATCTACATTTTTGTTTTATTTATCTATTTATTTATTTGAGATATTTCCCAATCAATAGATTGCTTTTTGTGCATTTTTTATGACTCAACTTTGGTAAAGTTGGAAGGGCATGTTGCTTTTGGCTTGTCTGCTCTGTGTGTGTGTGTGTGTGTGTGTGTGTGTTTGACATTGTGTGTGTGTGTGTTTGACATTGTGTGTGTGTGTTTGCTGGTTGGGGTGTATGCCAGTGGGGTTGTGTGCAGAGATGTGGCTGGCTGGCTGGGTCTGTTGGTCATTTTTTTTTTTTTTTGGAAACTTTGAATGGTGATCGCTAGAGTTATGAAATTTTAAATAGACTTGAGCACCGATCCCGCTACCCTGGATTACCAGATGTTCTTGTTTTTGACCTCTAGCCCCACCCTCACACATGGACCCAAAAGTCTGACACTTACAGGGTTCCTACTGTCTATCCTTGATTTTGACCTCTAGCTGCACCTTTGGGGACGTCAACCAGGATTTGGTGCCATGAATTAAAAGCAAACCCTACAGTGTATATATGATCTAAATAGGAATACATTCCTATGACCCTTTAGTAAGATATGAACTTAGAGAAGTAACATTAACATTGTAAATAGCACATTTTAACGGTGACCTAGATTTTGACCTCCAGCCCCAACCCCGGGCATGGACCCTCGGATCCGAACTCATGGAACCAAAGCAATGCCTATAGAGTACCTATGGTCCAAATATGAACAGATTCTTATCATTGGTTCATAAGATATACACCACTAGAGAAACTTTAACCAAAACTTTAACATAAATTCTACGAACGTTCCGTAATTGCAAATAAATATACGAACTAACTAACATACGAACGGACAAACCGAAAAGCAAAATTTATATACCCATCGGCATAAATTCCGGGGGTATAATGACATTTTGAGACCAGTACTGGGATAGTAAAATTTCTGACAGGCAAATAGTGGAATATGTTACTGTCTGATGGGTGAAAAGTTCCAGTCCCTGATAGTCTGTGGAAAGAAACTGCTTTTGTAAGCTTCTTTGCTAGCTAAACACATCTGCAGTGCCAATGAGTGTTCATTTCTACAAAGCATATATTCTTGGGGATCATCTGTGTGTATTCTGGCTTTAATCTTCAGACCTTTTCAATACAATTTTTCTCCTTGATTCCCTTTTAAAGTGTCCCAGAATGCCAGCCATACACCCATTTATATCTAAATAAAGTCTTTTATCAACATTTTCTGTATGTGTTTTCTGATCTTAAAAACATAATTATCTCAAATAAATAGGTAAATAAATAAAAAAAAAATATGTAGATAAACAGATAAAAAAAAACTAAAAATATAAATTAAAATTTTTACTAAGTTTTTCATGTTTTTGGTCCGGCAAAATAGCCTATATGTATAATATAGCTATTTTGCCGGGTCCGGCAAAATAGCCTACAGACTATTTTGCCGGACCCGGCAAAATAGCTCATAGGGGCTATTTTGCCGGGTCCGGAAACTGCTTTTGTAAGCTTCTTTGCTAGCTAAACACATCTGCAGTGCCAATGAGTGTTCATTTCTACAAAGCATATATTCTTGGGGATCATCTGTGTGTATTCTGGCTTTAATCTTCAGACCTTTTCAATACAATTTTTCTCCTTGATTCCCTTTTAAAGTGTCCCAGAATGCCAGCCATACACCCATTTATATCTAAATAAAGTCTTTTATCAACATTTTCTGTATGTGTTTTCTGATCTTAAAAACATAATTATCTCAAATAAATAGGTAAATAAATAAAAAAAAAATATGTAGATAAACAGATAAAAAAAACTAAAAATATAAATTAAAATTTTTACTAAGTTTTTCATGTTTTTGGTCCCCCTTATTAGCATTTAAGACATATTTATCTACAAGAGTTTTCAGAACAAAGATGTGGTCTGATGTACGGTGATTTTTTCTAAATAAAAATTAAACTAAGATCCTTTAAGAGCAGTGACCGTATTAATGAGAAAGGGGATGGGCCATACCATGGTTTCGGCTACTTAAGCCTCTTCAGTGACCCTATAGATTTGGCAACATGGAGCCAAAGATTGACTGTAATTTACATCGTTCAAAAGGGCAGTCGATACAAAGACTAGTAAAATCCAAATGGGGTCAAATATTTAAACGTTGGTTAGAAAATGACTCTAAACCGATAGTAATTTTCTGATTTCTCAGAATACCCTCGCTGATCTCAAAGGACCAAAAGGAAAATATAATCTGCACTATGGATGATGTACGGGGAGACTTTTTAGGGCCACCACACGGCACAACACCAGCTGCAGTGATAGGAAATAAAAATTAAACTAAGAAAATTAAAGCCTGCTTGTTCATTTTTTATAAAATTTCTGCTCTCAAGCTCTTTACAAATTCTGTCATTAATAATGTGACAGAACAATTTTCCTAAACAGCTACTTATTGTTATCCCTCGATAATTATTAACATCTAACTTATTTCCTTGTTTATGTACTGGAATAATAATACCATCCTTCCACGATTTTGGAAACTTGCCCGAGTTAAAAATAGCATTAAAAGCCTGTGTTACAGTCTGTGAGTCCTGGTTTGTGATTCATCAGGATGTTTATCACGATTTATCTGTTTGTTCTTGATGATTCATTGACTAGTTAGAGATTCACCACGAGGACCGAATAACTAACTAAATGTTATGAACCACTGCAGAAGCTGAGGGTGAGGTTATGGCCATGTAAAACCGGTTTAAGCCCGCCAGTAACTTTGTGTTACTGATCGTTCCAAGTCGATACTTCTGTGGCGGTTCTTTTTGTTTTATGTCTTGGCGTATAAATTTTTTTTTTTTTTTTTTTTTTTTTTGTGCTGTTGGCGCCTTATGTATGTTTTCATATTTTAAGTTAAGTTAAGGTAACTGAGTGGCCACCTATTGGGAAAATAGCTGCTCATTCGGCTTACGATATGTTTCATGGTATGAGTACCTGATTGTTAGTTTGGTTTTTTCCCACCTCGGTTTTTGGAGTGGGAATCTTTTTCTGATTGCGCCTTTTCCTGATCTTTGCCTACTTGTACCTTTTTACAAATATATTGCATTGCTGTTTTAATCAGCTCGTTTCTGATCAAATCATACGAACTGGCTTTGTTATTTTTCAACTTCTGACAGGCAAAAAGAACTTCTTTCTCCGTGATTTTATAATCTAAGGTACATGTTTGATCAGTATTTTCATAATCCAAAAGGTCATTTCTGACTTGTCTTTTTCTTTCATCTGAGCTTTGGCTATTTTCAGACGTGAGCAGTTTTTGAAAATGATCAAACCATTCTTTACGATTTATTCTCTCGGATTTGTCAGTTTGTACCGCATCTCGCTTCATTTCATCAATTATTTTCCAGGCAACTTGAGGATCTTTTTCCATCGCATCATTAAGCATATTTGTTAAGTGTTCTTTATATAATCTCCTTTTGAATTTTTTAAGTTTTTTGTATTCTTTAAATTTTTTAAAGTATTTTGAACGGAGTGAATTATCATTCAGTTTTCTGTTAAATGCATTCTTAGCCATTTTAACCTCTTTCAGTAATATTTGACAATCTCTATCATACCATTTTTTATTAATCTTGCGAGGTTTTGTATGTTTCACTCGATATGATTTTCTTTTCAGCGTCATGTTACCAGCAGATACTATAATTTCACTTATGCTATTAATCATATAATCCGAATCATTGCTATTAGATAGATCTGATTCTACTTTGTTTATTTTATCCTGAATCACTTGACATGCAAAAGCTTGCTGATAATGAGTTTTTGACATTTCCACCATTCAAATCTGTCTGGTGCATTTATTAATGACAACCCACTGTCTTTTATATTTGCTTCCTCATAATTACAACTGCTTTCATGAAACAATTTTATCCTAGTACTAACCATACAATGGTCAGAAAATATACTTAAATCATGAACACGCACGCTATGAATACAATTTAACAGTGTTCTACTAGCAATAATGTAATCAACTGTACTACTACCTTTTGGCGTGTGACAAGTAAATCGACCTGTTAAGTCTCCTAAAGTTCTAACATTTAAAACAAATAGCTGATTATCTACACATTGTTCAATAAGCCATCTACCAGTTTGATTTACATAAGATTTATCACATGAGACCCTTGGGAAAATAGTTTCAAATATATCATTTTTAGGTAAAGGCAAATGATGTTCTTCTTCTTTTTCTACTAAATCTATGTTACTGCCAATCCTTGCATTAAAATCACCACATAACATTACTTTACCCTTACAAGAAAAATATTCAATCTGCTTTTCAAGTTTTGACATAATGTTTTTACTGTGTACTTTACAATATGAAGATGTTAGAGGTGGAAGATACACAAAAGCAATATAAAGGTCATTCATCATGTAAATTGTTATATATAATTGATTCAATAATATTGATTCTTTTAAAAGCTATTACTTATAATTTATGTATATATATAATCAAAGGGGAGTAACCCAATTAATTAATATATATTTCTTTTTATGTTTCTACAATTTATTATCTAGAACTTTGTAGAAGAATGTCATTGATTATTTTTATCACTGTTATATAATTTAGAAGTATAGAAAATTCTATGAGCACTTTGTGGATAATTCCAGATGAAAATGGAGTGAGTGTTTTTTTTTTACCATAAGTTAAAAATATATTTGGACTATGTATACTGAGATCTCGAAGGGTCTAGTGGACTCTCGTTTAGTCTTGATGGTCGTTGCGGCCTTGAATTCTCTCTGGAGAATTCTAAATTCTCTTTGGAGAATTTAAAAGAACTTTCGTTTAGTTCGTTTCTTTTCTAGAGGAAAGTTTATTATATCATTCTCTAGAAACCTGGAGAATTTCCTTAGATGTATAAATATAGGTCCCAATTCAGTCGTAGGTATTCAGAAATTTGAAGTGATTTAAAGTATATAATTTTGGTTGTTTCACTAGTGTTTTGTGTGGATTAAAATATACATGTGCTCATATTCTGGTTACTGGATTGTGGACTTACATTTGAGGGACAAGGACTTATTTGACATTAACTTTGTAAGTTATTTATTTATTTATTTACTTATCTGTTTGTTTGTTTTTATGTATTTGCAGCATTTATTTGTTTGATTAAATATTGTTAAGTTTAAATTACTTGGTTGTTTTTCGCTGTACCTGTCTAGTTACGCTAGGTCGTAACAAAATAGAGTCCTTAAGAACCCTAACCCAAATAATATCACTATCAGAAATAGGATCAAATTTGTATGCATGTCTCATTGACTCTTTTATCAGTACTGCAACGCCTCCCGACGGTTTACTAGCATTCTTATGTTTGGTTCTGTCTTTTCTAAAAACATAATAACCTGGCAAAGAAATTTCAACATTTTTGTCAGCATGTGTTTCCATCAGTCCAATGCAGTCTAACGTATTTAAAGAACTTACTACATCAGGATCGTCAAGTTTGTTACATTTTATACCATGGCTCTTATACTCTAGACCATTGATATTCCAACATGCTATAGATAAAATATTAGCAGCGAACTTTGACTTCATGAACAGTAATTTCATTTTAAAGATTAGAGTGACTTTGAAAGTAAGAGATTCTGATAGTATGCATATCTGCATTTAAATTTGAACAAAATTCTTCATTGAAAATCCTATACTAAAAGAAAGCCCTTAGATTACAAATTTAACTTAATTAATGCAAATATAAATGTCTATAACTGACTGTAATCTATGGTGGCCACAAAGTCAATAACAAGTGTTAAACTATTTGAAAATCCCTGCTATCATGATTTTCCTAATATTATATTGTGTTCAACCACTATTTATTTTCCTTAAATCCTCATCATATTTTCTTCCAATGTCCATGAGTCTTTAATTTAACAATTATAATTGTCTATTCCAACCAGTTTCGCCAATTATCGTCCCTTCGTCTAGCTCCATAGTTCCATCCATTATCGTCCCTTCGTCCGCTCCATAGTTACGCCCAGTATCGTCCCTTCGCTGCGTAAGATAAGAGCGTCGATTCTTGATCCGCTGGCGTCGCAAAGCAACGTCACGCGTAACGCTGCATAACGACGTTTTACTTCACCCTGGCCTTAACGTCACACGGTCACGTCGAGACGTCTCCATTTTATAGGATTTTACCCAGAATAACCACTTAAGCGGCAAAGCCGCTAAGAATTATACATGTATGTATGGATGGATGGTTTGCCTTAACCACTTTTCATGGGCAGGCTCAGACCTGAGCGGTTAACCAGTACTTGTCAGTTAGTAGCGTATATGCTTGCCTGGATCGACGCACAAGCAGTCCATCTATTTCTTTATGCCCCAATGAGCGGGGTCATATTCCCATTCAGTCACCCTTTATTTCATTCATGCATTCCCCGATACAAACTGAACACAGAGACGATATTCTTCTCTCTGATTGCGCATTTTCCTGATCATTGCCTACATGTACCATTTAAAAATGTTTTATTCTTCCAGATATCCTAGGAGAATTATGGCTCAGCTTCTGATCACAGCGCTATTTCTGTTTGTCATTTTGTTTCACGTTCACGCCCAGAATGTCGCGGAACAGTTGAGATCATGTTACCATTCTGAAAGTGGATGCGAAGCCACAAATGCTTTAGGTTGTTCAAAGAGGTTTGCAACTCGTTAAAATTAACATAAATACACTATGTGCGAATACTAGAAATATGAGAAAGGTCACTTTTGAATCTAATGTATTACAGTTTCTAAATTGTATTTGGCAATCTGAATAAAGAATTGAATTGAATTGAATTGTTTCTTAGGCCTTTGCGAACTGCGGATTCCAAAAGTTTGTTGGATGACTAATGCTTTAACTTATGAGACTGTGTCAAATTTAATAGCACTGCGTACAAGTTCTAAAAGGTGAGTGCTCAAGATTGACCTAGCCTAGCCACTAGGCGTTAAAATGACAAATCTACAAACGTAAAATCTTTTATATCAAATGTACATCATTGTACAGAGTCTACTCCTCTGTCTCGATTTTTGTCTAGTCTAAAGACTGACCCAATATTACGTTAGTCATCGACTCTTTTTACGTTCCAAGTAAAAGTGCACAGTCGACAAAAAGGCCGACACATTTCTGACCCTGGCCAAAATTTAGATTAAAACTTGTATCTGCTGCGCAAGAAATTATTGATTGTTAACGTTTTGTTTGTAGGTGTATAAACGATTTGAGATATACCACAGCCCGTTGCGCCAGGGTGTATCGCAAGTGTGGTTCAGTAGCGGTATGGGGCTGCTTCTGTGGTGGCGAAAGAAAGTTTGGAATCAGGCGACCATGGAACGTCAACTATTAAAACGTTTAGCTTATAATAAAATTGAGCCGTGACGCGAGAAAATCGGTCTTCGGGGTTTCCGACCAGGTCTGACACAAAACGAGCTGTACAAGCACAGAAGATGGCTAGAAGCTTGAAATTTCAGATTTAGGAGGAAGAGAAATTGTACTATCCGTGTAGCGAAAACAAAGGGCGCCTTTGTTTTCGCACAGGCAAAAATCCGGTTTTCTCATGGCGCGGCACAACTGTTCAATGTAAAACGAAGTGGTGCAATACATTTTGTAGACAATGCATATGAAGCAATTTTAGACAATTAACTTAGTATTTGTTGTAACTTGGAATACCACATCATACAGTAGATCGTCATCATTTTATCTAAAATTGTCATTGTGTCCAGTTTTAAGTTTATGTATACGTGTATATTCTAATGACTAGGGCAATACTGCAAAAGTTATCACAATATAAAAAATGTATATAGAAAGCTAAATGTTGTTTAAAGTTTTATACCAGAGGACCATTGGTCCCGAGAACGCTCACCTGAAGCCTTATATTGGAGCATTAAGTCATCATGAAATGACCTTGACATTGAATACTCACACACCTTTATTGAAAACCAGTGATTTCTGAGAAAACCATAATCTTAATTTTGATATTAAAATGACTTTGGGTCAAGGTCAAGAAATGACATTGACCTTAATTTATCACATACCTTCATTGACTCCATTGGTTATTTGCATATAGCAATTTTCAAGTCTCAGGCTGCAATAGTTTCCAAGATATCCATTGTTTTTGCCTTGCCATAAAATAGGTCAAGGTCATCCTATGGTCATCATTTGAACAAACTATAATGGGCTGAAGTCCCAAATGCTACTTACCAAGTTTTGTGAAAATCGGCCTGCCGGTTCTGGAGTATAAGATTGTTTAGTGGTTTTACCATATATGGGCGTGGTGGCCATCTTAGTCATGTGACCCGGATTTCGCGGTCAAACTTTCATTCCCCTACCCATGGATACTCCACATAAAATTTCACTTTGATTGGCCAAGCAGTTTCAGAAATCTTTGAAAAGT
Source organism: Rugalucina vietnamica (assembly GCA_964017185.1). Taxonomy (NCBI): domain Eukaryota; kingdom Metazoa; phylum Mollusca; class Bivalvia; order Lucinida; family Lucinidae; genus Rugalucina; species Rugalucina vietnamica. The sequence continues at coordinate 73,957,865 of OZ024873.1, read as the reverse complement.
GTGTATGGATGACAGACCGGCCAAAATCAAGAAATGACCTTGACCTAAACTAATCACATACCTGAGCGGCTGTCCAGTAATCAAATTGCCAGTCGGCAGCGTATGAGATTTGCCTGGAGGCACAAGCAGTCCATCTATGTCTTTAGACCCAAATGGGCGGTGCTCAAATTCCTACCCGACCATCCTTACACATTCATTAAATTAAAAGACAACTAAAGAGACCATATCAAATTACCAGAGGACCATTGGTCCTGAAACGCTCACCTGAAGCCTGATCTTGGAGCATTTAGTCATCATGAAATGACCTTGAATACTCACACACCTTTACTACTAACTTGATTAGTTGTCTGCTTTTGCCAAGTTTCAATAGTTTCCAAAATATCCATTATTCTCTCCTTTTTCTATTTTAAAGGGTTTTTACCATGTATTGATGTGGCGGCCAGCTTGGTCATGTGACTAAGATATCGTGAACAAGATTTCTATGCCACTATACCAGCAGGCTCCACATAAAATTTCAACTTGATCGGCCAAGGGGTTTCAGAGATCTTTGAAATTGTGACTTAATTTTGACATTTCAGTGACCTTTGGTCAAGAACAAGAGATGAATTCGACCTTAATTGACTCTATTAGTTGTCTGCATCTAGCAACTTTCAACTCTCAGACTGCAATTGCTTCCAAAATGTCAATTGCTTTCACCTTTTCCCATGTAAAAGCCTATGTTTCCAAAATTGACCTTGCCTTAAAATAGATCAAGGTCATCCCAGGGTCATTATCTTAGCAAACTATGATGGTCTGGTGTCCCAAATACTACATACAAAGTTTCATGGAAATCGGCCCACTGGTTCTAGAGAAGAAGATTTTTGAAGGGTTTTTACCATATGTGGGCATGGTGGCCATCTTGGTCATGTGACCAACATATCGCGAACAAAATTTCAATTCCACTACCCAAGAGGCTCCTCATAAAATTTCAAATGGTCAAGCGATTTCAAAAAAAAAAATCATTGAATTTGTGACTTAATTTGATATTTCAATGACCTTGGGGGTCAAGGACAAGAAATGACCTTGACCTTAATTAATTACATACCTTCATTGACTCCATTAGTTGAAGCATCTAGCAATTTTAAGTCTCAGGCTGCAATAGTTTCAAAAATATCCATTGTTTCCGTATTTTCCCATGTAGAAGCCTATGTTTCCAAAATTGACCTTGCGGTAAAATAGGTCAAGGTCATCCCAGGGTCATCATTTTAACAAACTATGATGGGCTGGAGTACACAATGCTACATATCAAGTTTCGTGGAAATCGGCCCACTGGTTCTGGAGAAGATTTTTGAGTGGTTTTTACCATATATGGGCATGGCGGCCATCTTGGTCATGTTACCAAGATATCGCGAACAAAATTTCAAGTCCACGACCCAAGGAGGCTCCTCATTAAATTTCAACTTGATCGGTCAAGCGGTTTCAAAGAAGAAGATCTTTGAAATTGTGACTTAATTTTGCTACTTCAATGACCTTGGGTCAAGGACCAGAAATGACCTTGACCTTAATTAATTACATACCTTCAGTGACTCCATCAGTTGTCTGCATCTAGCAATTATCAAGTCTCAGGCTGCAATAGCTTCTAAAATATACATTGTTTTCGCCTTTTCCCATGTAGAAGCCTATGTTTCCAAAATTGAGCTTGCCGCAAAATAGGTTAAGGTCATCCCAGTGTCATCATTTTAGCAAACTATGATCAGTCTTCGCGAAATCTTTTTTTTCAGCTGTAGGACAGCTGTCTGGTAGACTGCAAGTTTTTTTTGCTGGTCAAAACCCAATTCTGTAGGACAGTTTTATATGTTATCATTGTAATGTAAGAAATTTTTGCCAGATATTTGTCTGACAGGGAAAAATATTTTGTCAGTCAGAAAAAAAAAAAATGCTGGTTTTGACCGACAGACTGGCACTTTTCGTGAAGACTGTATGATGGGCTGGAGTCCCAAATGCTACATATCAAGCTTCGTTGAAATCAGCCCACCGTTCTGGAGAAGATTTTTGGAGGGTTTTTTACCATATTTGGGCGTGGCGGCCATCTTGGTCATATGACCAAAATATCGCATATAAAATTTCAATGCAACTACCCAAGGAGTCTCCACATAAAAGTTCAACTTGATCGGCCTAGCGGTTTCAGAGAAGATCACTGATCTTTGAAATTGTGGACGACGACGGACACCGGATCATGGCCATCCTATATGCTCACCTGTGAGCCTTCGGCTCAGGCCATCAGGCCATTCAAAACTGGAAATTGAACAATCAAAATCTTCAGCTGAGATTTCACAATTTGCTTGTGATTCGAAAAAGGATCAAACATTAAGAGACATAGTACTTGATGTTTCTGTTCATCCCTCACAATCTTGTACTACTACTAACATTGTATTTTCAGACAGTAAGGATAGTATAAATATGTCTTCCATTTACAAGTTTGTTTCAAAGAGAACTGGCGTTCCTCAGTTTTTTTCAGAAAATGTCTAACCTCAGACGACACTGAACATTTGTGTATTTCTAGCTTTTTGGGGTGGTAGAAATAGCCGAGGTGATTATCACCATCCATGTAAAGCATGCGACCCTTGTGTTACATGTATATGTAGAAAGTCATCCAACAGGTTCATTTATCCTAAAGATAGGGAAGACAAGTTGGCTTCTTTAAAAAGAAACCAATGAAAAAGTCAGCAGCCGTTTGTTATAAGAGATTCCTTTTGCTCTAGATTTCAGTGTTGTTGATTCTCTGGTTTGCCATTAATTTCGATTCTCATACATTTCAGTTTCGTTTCCTATACATGAATGTCGTTTCTTGTTATGAACGCTTGACCAGTGTGTGTATCTGTCACTCAAGGCATTGACCAAAATTTTTCTGATGTTATGGAACCAAAGCCAATACTAAAGGGAACACGATTACAATCAATATGTCGATGTGTAGAAAACCATTTTGCAGTGCTGTCAATTTGTGACAGAGTTCTGAATTTTGACCTGCAGCCACACTACCAGAAACAGAGCCATATAGAGTTCCTATAGTTTCTGTACCCCTTGTCGGGGTATCTACGATCTAAACCTAGATGCGCTATGATAAGCAGTCACCACGATCGAGACTGCTTGCTAGCTTTTACCGCTATTTGACGGGGAGTGTCAAAAATGGATAAATTTAGTTGATTGCGGTTGACTGTCTAGTCAGTATAGACGGGTTCACTAGTTTTTATTAAGCGCTTTATGTGACAAAACGCGTAATTGAGAGAGAGCAGTCGATCATGGGTAGAATTTTCTTCATATTCAAAGTAAACACTGTGGAAAAGGTCCTGAGGGACCTTTTCCAATAATGAATCTATGCAACAATACTTTCAGTCATTACTTCGTGGTACTGCACTTCTAGGCCTTGTGAATGTAATTTCTGGTACAATTCTAAGGAAAAGCGTATGAAGACTGAAAGTACAGAAGGCAGGCTTGGCTAAATATTCCATATGCAAAAATAAAAGCTACAGATCTCTTCAATTAAATTAAAATCAGTTTGTTGAGTGTTTGGAATAAAGCTATAGGTAAGCCAAAAGACGAGATTATGTCAATTCATTTGTGCTAAGGGCACAGTTTAAAATATTTTAAAACAAATGACATAAATGTGGCATTTGCCCAAGACCATTTTCTTACTATGAGCAAAACAAGTAGGCCCTATTATTTTCCAGAATCTGTTTTAAAGTTTGCATAGCTCATGGACAGAAGGGTTTTACCTTGAATTAATAGATTTTGTTATACAGCGTTACATCTTTCGCGTAACGCCAGTAAAACGTTTTTTGATTTTTTTTTTTTTTTTTTTTTTTTTTTTTTCACGTGAGTTGCTAAAACGGCACCATATATTTAGTCTAAAACTTTCAATAGATCTAACAAAGAATCGAAGAGACAACATGCATAATCGAGGCTACAACAGCGACGCAGTGGAACTTATAAACAGAGTGAAGCGTCAAACAACACAAAACTTTACTATATCAAATCGAGGAACAATGTTTTCATTTTATTGAACGACCATAGCGTAGGCCACAGGGTTGTGCAAGAGAAATGTGCTGAAATGGACGCTTGCTTAAAAGAAACGGTTATTGGCAAATCAACATATTTTCGTGTGACACAGCTCTGTACTACTAATAGGACAAGGACCTTTCCATTTTCGGAAAACACGCTCACTGACCTTGGTTTTGATTCAAAATATTGTGGGTTGACGCAATTATAAGAATCGTCGCGGTGTAATCAAAACTCGACTGAACTTCGACAGCAGCATATCACAGGACTTTTGAATCATAGTGTATCACGCGAACATCATCGTCATCACGCGAACATCATGTGAATCATATAAAACCAAATCGCAGTTTGCCTTGGCACTAGTAAATTAAATGATATAGCCGAAGGTATAACTACCTTTTTAGTTCCCGCATGGAAGGGAAGATCGAATCATTGAAGATGTCTGAATTGCTGACGATGTCTGAATCGCTGAAGAGGTCTGAATCGCCGAAAATGTTTGAATCGCCGACGATGTCAGAATCGCCAAAGACTGAAAGACTAAACAAAGGTCGCAGAACAATAATTTTTTAAGCGTTAGTTTCCATAAATACAATGTACGCAATCTACGTCACGCAATCTACGTCACATGCAAATACTTAGTTTCGTTGTTTCTCGTCGTCACAGTGAACCTATCTGTGCAAACTTCAAGAAAAAGGTACAAGTAAGCGAAGATCAGGGAAAGGCGCAATCAGAAAAAGAAGCCACTAATTAGTTATGATGATCAAAAGACAATAATGATAACAAACAAATTAATGAAACAGAAACCAATATTTGCAAAATCACCTCTACTCTCTGTGTCTCAATCTGATCTGTAGGCCTTGCCACGGAAGGGAGCACGGGCGCCCGGGCCCCGCCCGTGTCTCCTCCAGAAGAGGTCATGGATGTCCCTGCAGTTTGATTTTTAAAATAAGTTGTCCAAAGTTGTCAGAAATTGCTGTTGGTCAGTCATGGGTTTCTGTGACAGACAATCCCAAAGATGTTAAATTTAGCGCGCTTTAAACTTGCTGAAAGCGCAAAGGTTTTGTTCTTCTTTCTAATAGGATGGGTGGGTGAGAATACGAGCCTCGCCCATTTGGGGCCTATTAGAAATAGATGGACTGCTTGTGCCTCCAGGCAAAACTTATAGCCTACGCCACCGATTGACAATGTGATTAGGCCTACTGGTTCACCGCTCAGCCTGCCCAGGAAAAGTGGTTCAAGTCAAACATTACTTGAAGCACGTTTTAGAAGTCATGACCTAATTTTGGGAAGAAGTCCCATAAAATGGAGTCAACGTCCAGACATCATGACAACAGCTGTACATGTTGACTGGACATGAAGCATAAATTCAGTTACAAACTTAACACGACCACGTGACAAACATTAAAAATTTATCTGTCGTTGACTGATAGCGCTACGTTTATGTGTCGAATTAACCCCGCCAGTTCCAAGCTAGAAGGGTCCCAGTTTGATGACATCTGTTCCTCATTTCAATAAATGTTGTGTTTCAACCAATTTTTATTTAAAACAATTGATTTTTGCACTTTTACTCCAAAGACGTGTTTAGTGAAAGAAAATTATTTCTTAAACACACTGCAAATTAAGTCATTTGAAAGGCACGGCTTCAGGCAAAATATCACGCAATTCTGTAAATCTCTGTGTTCGAAAAGTGGGCTTCTTATAACTTTCTTATATAGATCTACACCGAAAATCAACTAATTGAGTTTCTAACTTCATGTTGTGTACCTTGCTTACTTTTAATTCTTTCTTGCTAAAACGGGAATGTTCTGTGAATACCATTTGAATTAAATTGTTCATTCTGTCTGTATCTTAGTTTATTTATATTAATTTTAATGGTGGCCGACTGGCTGTGAGAAAAGAAGATGTACAGGTGGTTAATTCGTCTGATGTATTGTGATCAAAGTTTCTTCTCTTACCTACCCAGTACAGTCGGGTGGGAATATGGGCCCCTGCCCATTGGGGCCTCAAGAAATAGAAGGACTGTTTGTTTCTCCAGCCAAAGCTTCTATGCTCCTGACTGACCATCTGATTATTTTTAACCGCTCAGGCCTGAACCTGCCCAGGAAAAGTGGTTTAAATCAACCCCATACACATACATGTATGCCTGTTGGATGGTTAATTTTTGGTAGTAGTCCCATAAAATGAAAGCTGCCAGGCAACGTCCCGACATGATCATAGCTGTTGACTGGGACGTTAAGCATCAATTCAAACAAACACACAAACTGTTTTCCATATAAAATTATCATTATTTACAATCGTGAAAACTTCATCATTGATTTTTACATTTTCCAGTAATCACGACAGGTAACATAAAGATATAACCTTCCATTTTTGGTATTATTGAGCCCCAACTTTATTGCTGGGTTGGCATATGGACCACTTGAGGAAATATCAATGGTGTTTTCTTCTTCATCATACCTTCTCAATACATTACCTATCACCTTGTTATCTTTGGTAGTTTCATCCTTCTCTGAAGCTGTAAATGAGAAGAGAGTTCTATTTGTTCAGACTGTTTCATATGATTTTCCCCGGTTTACAGATTTATTTTTGCGAATAGTCTTCAAATGACGGAGGGAAAAATGAAAATAAAAGACCCATAAGTGTTGAATAGGTACAAATAAAACATATTTACTTTCTCACAAGTAAGTTTCTGACACAAGTAAGTTTCTGTAATTAATGATTTAACATAAAGATTATTGCTATAGCTGTAATATTGTATGAGATATGACTACATTATAAAGTTTTGTGTAGTGCATAATTTGATAACCTTTTGATATACATGTAATTGGATAGCGTTTATATATAGTTTGGTATGCTTATTATTCATTTTGGATCTATGTTCTAATTATCTCAACCCCATCAAACTTTTCAATATGCTCCTACTCTATGCAGACAATTTTTTGTCCACTGTGGCGCCTCATAACGACGTACATGTATCTTAATTTTGCAAAACTGATGTCGTCTAATGTAATTGTCTTGAAATAAGCAAGAGTGCATTTTCATCATACAAGTGTCTGAATACCCGTTTTGTGCTGTCTGTCTGCCTGAATACCCGTTTTGTGGTGTCAATCAGTCTTGCTAATAGTGCAAGGTTGGTTGGGTGGGAATATGGACCACTAAAGAAATATATGGGCTGGTTGTGCAAAGCTTATACGCTACTGACTGCCCGTCTGATTACTGGTAAACCGCTGCCCAGGAGAAGTGGTTCAAGTCAAACCATACATACATATAAGCCTTAGTGGCTTAGTTGAGTGGTCATATTTGAAGCACTTTTTGGATGTCATGAAATCCTAATTTTGGGTACAAGTCCCTTGAAATGGAGGCAACGTCCCGACATGACCATAGTTGTTGACTGGGACGTTAAGCATCGATTCTAACAAACATTTTTGTTCCGGAGATATTATCATTGGTGTATTTGGGGCATGACAAAGCCTGTCTTCATTAAGTATTAGATTTGAGTCCCATGCAAAATCAGGATTTTCAAGAAAAACTGGATCCGGACCTGTATACTTGGGGAAATGGACCATGATTACATCAGGTTGTGAGTCTACAGGACGCCGGCCATCTTGGTAAACTGTGTCAAGAACGGCTCCCATGGATCCACTGAAGCGACCTACTAAGGTGAAAGGTTTTAACAAGTCCTTCAATTCTGTCATTTGTTGCTTTTTTGAGTGCCATGCCAGAACCTTTTGTTTATATTTTAACAATTTTTTATTCAATCCAGGAAGTTTTCATTTATTATGCAACATAATGGAAAAATTAAACAAACCATGAGAACACAATTATAAATACATGTATATCGCAGTTTGGACCAACCAGCCAGACAATACAGATGAGGTATCTGAAGTAGGCCTGCGTGTAGATGTACGTGTGACCGCAAAAGTGATACTTGCTACTACACACTCAGCAAAAGAGTAGGCTATGATCAGGAAATGGTGCCATCAGAAAGAAATTTCCACTCAAAAAACCGAGATGAGAAAAATAAAGTAACACTTAGGTTCTTAATTATACTAAGAAAACATAAGCGAGTGATGAGCAGCTATTTCCCAAAGGCGGTCACTCAGTTACCCAAAACTTAGCTAAAAGTATGAAAACGCACATAAGCTGCAAACAGCACAGAAATTCAACACCAAAACATAAAACAATTAGAACCACCACAGAAGTATCGCAAATTAGAACCACCACAGAAGTATCGCCTTGGTACGATCAATAATAAAGATACTGCATCATACATCTGTTCTACGTTGCTAGCCATACCCTGCTTAAAGACCCAATAAATAGATCCAAAGGTTGCCAGCATACTGGCAAGTAGGGGTAGCGTAAAGAACTCTTGAAACTTCGCTGTGACGACCCATTTTCCTTTTCATGCTGTAGGGTCGGACATCCTCATCACGGTCTCTACTGCTACACGTTCTAGCGCAATTTTATGTCCATTTTAGTCGTCAACAGAGTGTGTTTTTCCTGTAGCACCACCCATTCTTACCAACTCTAAATCATGAGCATTTAAAGTCAGATGTACGTAATTGAAGGCGCTCAAAAGAACGTGCGTTTCTAGGGATTGAAAGGTCATTTTTCGCGCGTTTGAAACGTCGGTTTTCACTCGAAAGGTAATTTCTATCGTCAGTTTATATTCGAAAAGATCGTTTTACGCGACAGTTAGCAATATTATACTCGATTTTGCGCCCAAACACTGAAATCGCGAGAAAAACGTACTGACTTTGGCAACTACTACATTTGTTCACATGCTTATAGCAGGAAAACGATTCCGGTAACTTGGAACGTTCTCACTGTCTAACAGTACCTGTAGTTTCCAAATAGATTATTTCCCAACTACACCGTTAGCCCTTATAACTCTGATTATTTCTCTACTACGATCTGTGAAAACAAAAAACACAAATGCCAAGAGAGCCGCGAAGTTGCGGCCAGTTTCTTCGAGAGACAAGGATGATTGTTTGGTTCGAAATGACCGCCGGTACCGACATTGGGACATAATACAAATTTCGATTGGCTGAACCATGCCAAAACGGTACCATCCAAGATGGCTGTTGTACCGACAGTACACAGATCTCGCACCCACCCCACTCGCCATCCGGCCAAGGGTGGTTAGATGCGGCGGGCGGTGAGAAATAGAAGGGCTGCTTGTGCCTCCAGGTTAAGGGTGGTCAGGTACACCTTTTTACCTACTGACTGACCATCGGATTACTGGTTAACCGCTCAGAAGGTATTGAGCCTGACCAGGAAAAGTAGTTCAGCAGTCATGGACCAATAAAGAGCGACATTGCAAAAATACCTCTACTCTCTGATCTTGCGGTTGCGAGGCTGCGGGCAGGGTCACAGCAGGTTGTATGCGCCAGGGCCCACACGTGACTATTCTAAAAGAAGACTCGTAATAATACATGGGTGTTCCGGAGCTCTGTTGCATAAACGTATGGAGTGCCGCCAGAAATTCAGCCACGTTTCTGCAGTGTCGCTACATACAGTCTACAAAATTGTTCACAGCCGGTTAAAAATGAGATTTAGTTGAAATCTCTCAGATATCCTCAATAAATACTTTCGGAACCAGTATCTGATGGTGACCTGGTTTACAAAGTTTGTTTGAATTGACGCCGGGACGTTGCCTCCATTTTTTGACTGTCAAGCCTCCATTTTGTGTTAACCACCCATAAAATTCCTCTGCGGCTTCTTTTTCAGACATTATGCATTTCTGATGAACGAGGAACCTCATGCACTCATAAGCCCCATAAAATTCCTCTGTGGCTTCTTTTTCAGACATTATGCATTTCTGATGTACGAGGAACCTCACGCACTCATACGCCCCATAAAATTCCTCTGCGGCTTGTGCATTTCTGATGTACGAGGAACCTCATGCACTCATACGCATACTTTGAAAGGTTATTGTTAGCTTTAAAACAAGCATGGAGCCTAAAATAGATGGACAACACCAGCTGCAGTAAGTACTTATACTAAGAAAACGTATAGTAAGCCGAGTGAGCAGCTACTATCCCAATAGGCGGCCACTCACGAATCAAAATTTAACTAAATAAGAAAACATACATAAGGTGCAAACAACACAAAAATTCAACGCCAAAACATAAAAAGTAAGAACCACTACAATCTGCTACTCTTTCCTTGCTTTTCTGAAAAAGAGTAAATATTTTAAAATAATGAAATGCATGTTTACAGAATAACGCTTTTTATACAAATTGGGACTTAGAACAACACTTTCCTAGCCGTTTTAACTGTTTCACTGGCTGTAAAAATTAAGTAGATACATGAGTAATTCAGTCGACTGACCGACTATCTGATTACTGACTGAGCCTGCCCTGGAAAAGTGGTTCAGTCAAACCATCCATACATAGAAGCCTTATTGGCTAAGTTGGGTGGTTATATTTATGAAGCACATTTTGAGTGTCATGACATCCTAATGTTGGGTAAAAGCCCCATAACGACCCAACAAACAAATCATGAGTAATTCTGTTTTTTGGCAAATACAAAAAAATACTAGCCCGAAATCAGACGAGAAACTTATTATCTTTGCTACGTACTTAATTTGTCTGCCCTTCTATTAAATACAGAAAATAAACTGGCTCTTCGTAAGATCTGGGCCCAGAATTACAATGCTTCCTTAAAGTTAAGGCTCACCTTAGTTAAGGTGACAAAGTTTGACTCAATATTTTACCGTTAAAATCAGTAACTGATTTCATGAAAATATACCGGCGTGTAAAATTAAATGCCATTTACAATATAAAACCAATAAGTTTGATTTCAGCTTGTCTTATATGCATCTTTTTGGATGCTGAAATTGGTCAACTTAACTAAGGTCTTCCTTAACTTTAAGGGAGGATTCGGGTAATGAACCTTCATCAGTGACCCTTTACAAAACTGGCAGCGAAAGCCAGACATTCATGATTGCTGCAATTTCTAGAATTTACATAAGTATAGTCTAAATCAAAGACTAATATTCCAAAAGAGGCCAAATATTCTAAATTTGGTTAAGATGGTGATTTTTAACATACAATATATTTGAAAATACTCCAAATATTTTCACTGATCTCAAAGGATCAAAAGAAAAATATAATCGGCACTATGAATGATGTACGGGGAGACTTTTTAGGGCCGCCACACGGCACAACACCAGCTGCAGTATTATTCATTACAGTCGCCCAGTGGTCACAATATTGGTCGTAGTTTCAGGATAAAGACTTCATCGAGGCTGATCCAAGTGTGGCATAAGCCTAAGCTCATCTCAGCTTAAACAGTGGTAGGTATTTATTGCAGTCGCGAAAAGAAAAAAGAAGTAAAATTTTAAAGGTAAAAGTATGCAATGATCAGGAAATGGCGCAGTCAGAAATAATTCTCACTCCGAAAACCGAGGTAGAAAAAAACTAAATTAACTATCAAGTACTTATTCTGAGAAAACGTATCGTATGCCGAGTGAGCAGCTATTTTCCCGATAAGCGGCCAGTCAGTTACCAAAATTGAACTTAATAAGAAAACATACATAAGGTGCATACAGCACAAAAATTCAACGCCAAAATATAAAAAAGTAAGAACCACTTCACTAGATGCAGTGCTACCATTTCCTCGTATTTCTGAAAAAGAGTAAATATTAAATGGTGAAATGCATGTTTACAGAATTGCGCTTTTCATACAACTAGGGACTAAGAATTTTAACTTGTTTCACTGGCTGTAAAAATAAGTGGATTCATGAGTTATTCAGGCAAAGCTTCTAAACTACTGACCGACAATCTGACTAGTTAGCCGCTCTTGGCTGAGCCTACCCAGGAAAAGTGGTTTAGTCAAACCATCCATACATAGCGGCTCGTGATGAAAGATCACTGAAAATGTGGTATAAGTAATAGTTAGAGTATGGAGGAGAGGTCAATATGAAAATTATAGACCCGGCACGTGAACTTAAAGCCGACCGAGCGCAGCGAGGGAGGCTTTAAGTTCACGTGCCGGGTCTATAATTTTTGTATTGACCGATACCGACATACTCTAACTGACTTATATACTGACTGCTTTGTTTCGTTATAACAACTGCTATTAATCTTAAGACAGCAAGCATGTTGGCCAATCCTTGCGCAGCATATTTAGACCAATTATATTCCGCTTAACTTTCTTTTCTCGCGACATGGCATATTAGCCAAACTATCCCACGGACTTATCGAGGTAACTAACTGTGAACGATATTTACATTTCCTCGTGCAATCATGAACAAACTGAACCTTCACAGTAATTTCCCTTTTAAACGTCGTTAAACGTATTGCTTATGATTAACGCAAATAATTCAATACCATCTAAGTATGATTTTACATAACTACATAATGTGCTTAAATTGATGAGCTAGTGTATGTGGATCTGTCTAGGGCTAATCTCCTTGCTGGAAAGACAGAGGACCATTTTATGCCCGGCTGTTTTGGGGGAAAACAGCTGGTCAACAATAACTGTGTGAAGTTCGTTCCTTCTGCCAGGTTTCTCATTCACATCACACTAACGCTAACCTTCTACTAACAATGGAACCAGGGAGCAAGAGCTAGTTTCACACAGATGTATGTGACGATTCGTTTAATATAACGTTTTGGGGAATTGTAAATAAATGAAACCGGAAATTCTTTTCTTTCACCAAAAAGGCTTTTAAATACTCTGTTGAAAAAAACTGCAATAACGTTACAAAGATTCTTAACCACGATTTGCTAAAAAAAAAACTTCCAATCAGCCTTGGCAATATTTAATGTCTTTGAACACGGCGAAAACATTATTTTTGCTGTGCATCTGACCAATACTTAACCTTTTATTGAGTCTAATATAAAAATCACAGCATATATCTACAGGAGGACTGATAAGTTTCCCGCCTGATATTAGAGACCGGTGTATAAGTTTCCCGCCGGATATTATACACCGGTGTATAACAAACGGCGGGAAACTTATACACCTCCCGCCAAAACTTCCTTTGTTGAGTAGGTGTATATGTTTGTTAGAGACCTGCTCGAAACAAAGGAGCCAGTATATAAGTTACGAAACACTGTACATCATGCAAAAATCAGTTGATTATCTATAAATTAAGCTAGAGGATCAAAGATCTTTAACTGTATATTTATTTATTATTTATCATCTTGGTTTATTTCTGATGACCGAATAATGGTAGAAACCAATGTGCCGTCAGGATACTTTAGCGTTTCCGGGGACACAAACACTGATTGGTCGTCTCCCGGGCCTACTGATCGACCATCTGATTACTGGTTAACCGCTTTGGTCTGAGCCTGTCAAGAAAACATGATTCAAGTCAATCCATCCATTCATATAAGCCATATTGGCTTACTTGGGTGGTTATATTGAAACATATTTTTGAAGTCCTGACTTCCTTGTTATGGGTAAAAGTCCCAAAAAAATAGAGGTAACGTCCTGACATGACCATAGCTGTTGACTGGGAGTTTAAGCACCAATTCAAACATTTCTCTCAATGCCAGGCCAGTCTTCAACTTCTTTATCTGGCGGTTCATTGTCATCTGGGCTTTCTTTAAGCATCGATGCAGTGCGCTGTGGCTCTGTCAACCCCATCAGGTAGAGAATGTTGTAGCCTTCCCTCTGAAGCTAGTTATTGTACATGACCACAGACACATGTACTGGAAGCCATTAAAAATAAAAAAAAAAATGAAAATCTAAAAATGGATCTTCGGTATCTGTGGTTGCCTTCTTACACAAAATTCCTTTGGGGGCAATGGTGAAACGGCCTGCTCACTTGTCAACAGTGTAACATATGCTCATTACAAGTCTGCATTTGATTTTTAGAAACTAACGTTAACTGTTTTGTTTTCCTAAGCTTTTCACGGCATTAACCAAATGGTTACCACCAAATATCCAATAGCATTCTCTGATCCATGGTGGGTACATTCTTTTTAGCCTTAACAGCAGCCTGGATTAAAAACCATCTTTGATATTGGCCGGGCAGGTTGTACATATAGATGGTCTGGTGTGCCCTCATTACTTCTGGTCGTTGAAGAATAGCTATGCTCGCCAGCTATTACAGTCACAGTGACTTCTTTTCTCTCAAAACCAATCTGCAACTCCTAGTTAGGTCCAGTCATTTGGACTTTCCGTAAGCATCGATGCAATAAGCTGTGGCTCTCTGTCAGTCCCATCTGGGAGAGGATATTGTAACTATGTTTTTATTTAATTTTCTTTCTTTATGAAATCGAGGATGTCCCCAAGAAAAGTGGTTTATCTTCATTATACTACTATTTAATGTGTCTGCCTCTCTGTCGTGCTCGTTGCCTTTCGTTTCGGTTGAAACTTAGCCAGATGGCTACCTTGTTGGGAAAGAGCTAGTCATTCTGCTCTTCGTGTGAGTTATCGAAAAATGTTTTGCGTTACATGTTTTTTTTTCTTTCCCACCTGGTGTCTATGTTGGGACTTGGAAACTTCGACCTTGAATTGAAGAAAGTTGGCCGCAGTTGATACATTCACTTCTAAGGTGGATATGTGGCCCCTTTCTATTGAGGCCTCCGGGCAAAGCTAATGCGCTACTGACTGACCATATGAATACGGGTTAACCGCTCAGGTCTGAGCCTTCCCAGGAAATGTGGTTAAAGTAAAACCATCCATCACATAAGCATTCTTGGTTTGTTCAAGTAGGCAATGATCAGGAAAAGGCGCAATCAGAAAGAAATTCCCACCCCAAAAACCGAGGTGGGAAAAAACTAAATTGACAATTAGGTACCTAGAAAACATATCCGCATCACATATATATTTCCCAATATGTGCCCACTCAGTTACCTGAACTTAACTCAAACTAGGAAAACGTGCTATGAAAACGTATATAAGGTTCAAACAGCACAAAAAAATCGACTCCAAAACAAAGAACCACAACAGAAGTATCGCCTTGGAACGATCAGTAATTATGAAACTGGGGGGCTTATATTTAAAATCGATTTACCTTACCCTCATTTCATTTTCTGCAGTGGTTCACAACATTTAGTTAGTTGTTCGGTCCTCGTGGTTAATCTCTAACTAGTCAATGAATCATCAAGGACAAACAAATAAATCATGATGGTCACCATGATGAATGAAAAATGTCAGTAAGCTGTCCGATGATTGAGATCCATGGGCGCAGAATAACTAATTGAAATTTGGAGCAAAAGAAAAACACCAGTTGAACCTCGGTGGACCAAGCAACAAGAAGCTCCGGCCCCAACCAACTAAAATGAATAGCTTTATGTCGGGGCCATCATAGAGTCTGACGCCCGACCCACCGGCGTGCACTTAAAGAAGGTCTAAGTAGTCAATGAATCATCAAAGAAGGTCTAAGTAGTCAATGAATCATCAAAGACAAACAAACTATAAAGTGTGTAAAAGTAGAGAAGTAAACACAATGAGTTGGACTGAGTCTGGCGATGTGCAATTAAAGAAGGCAACATAGTTATCAACCATGATTTGGTTAAATGTAAAAGTAGGCAACCATCAGGAAATGGTGCAATCAAAAAGAAATTCCCACTCCAAAAACCGAGGTGGGAAAAAACTAAATTAACAATCAGGCTCTTCTACTCAGAAAACACATTGTAAGCCAAATAGGCAGCCATTTTCCCAAATAGGTGGCCACTCAGCCACCCAAACTTAACTATGAAAACACACACAAGGTGCTAACAGCACAAAAATTAAACACCAAGACATAAAACAATAAGAATCATCACAGAAGTATCGCCTTGAAACGTTCAGTAATATAAAATTACTGGCGGGCTTAAATCGATTTTACATGGCCAGAACCTCACCCTCGATTCTGCAGTGGTTCACAACATTTAGTATGTTGTTTGGTCCTCGTGGTGAATCTCTAACTAGTCAATGAATCATCAAGGACAGACAAATAAATCATGATTAACATCCTAATGATTCAAAAACGAGGAATCAACAGATTCAGTAAGCTGCCCGACGATGGAGATCCCTTGGCGCCGAATAAATTACTGAAACCCGGAGCAAAAGAAAAACACCAGTTGAACCCCGGTGGGCAAAGCAACAGACAAGAAGCTCCGGCCCCAACCAACTAAAATGAATAGCTTTAAGTCGGGGCCATCATAGAGTCTGACGCCCGACCCACCGGCGTGCAATTAAAGAATGCAGCATAGTTATCAACCATGATCGGGTTAAAAACTAAGCGTGCAGACTGTCGCATAACATTCAAGTCAAAACCTATACGTCTGTAATGTGTGATGATTTATCTGAACTGAAAAGAAAAATCATTCCTTCCTATAAGTTTCTTTTTGTAAACCAGGTCCCATAAAATTCTGGTTCCGAAAGGCCTTCACGTAAAAGCGTTTCAATTCATAGTGTCGACGATAAAATTTAGAAAAAGTTTTTCGGCATCACATTAATATTTTTAATGACCCCAATTCTTGCAACTCCATCCTTTTATCTGGCTGCATTTGCAGTTCTCCACACGACAGGATATCCTTACATGGCGGATTTGGGAATTTTGTTTTTGTATGGCCCTCCCTTCCATGACACTAATGACACAAATTACTAAGCATGCAGACCGTCGCATAAGTACGTTTTGGATGTCACGACCCTAATAAACCCTAATGATGATCAGTAATTCGGCAATGATCTATCGAACGTTTTCAACATGCTCAGTTAATATCATGTGTGTCCAGGCCCATTGTCATATCTAGTAATTTATTATATTTGAAACTTAAACAAATAAACATCAAATGAACACTGTGTTATTTGGTCCTTTTATATCCGTTTTGAAATTTTCACTCCTATTGACGGCCGCCATTGTTCAAATATACAGAGGGCTGGCCAGCTGGAGTCAAATTCTTTTCAACCGGTCTGGTAGAAAACTTTCTTTGGTACCAGGCAAAAGTGTCTTTGGTACCAGGCAAAAGTGTAACTAAATAGAAGTTGAATTAGGGTGGATGCCAGAAACAAAAGTGGTGCAGATTTTTTTCAGACGCCATTTTGTTACCACAGCCACTAAAAATACAATTATGCGCGAAGCCAAAAGTAACATAACCTGTTTTGTTTTTTGTTTTTTTTTTTTTTGGTGGGGGTATTTTGTTGTGTAGTTGGAGCGCCTAGCATTATTGCGATCTCCCGTAGATCAGAACGTGGGGTTTAATCGACCACTGCGGTCGGGTTTTCATTGGAATGACCTGTATCTGTGGATAAGAAATCGTGAACCAGTCAAAGACCAACAAGCGAATGTCGATTAAAAGCAAGTCATGATTATTGGTCACACTAAACACCGTAACATACTGTCGGGTCCGTGGAAACACCCCAAAACACAAAACCACCCAAACCCCAAACCACATCACAATACTTTCAAACAGCCTTAAACGCATTTATATGTTTTAGCAATTCAAAGTCCTAAATCTCCTGAATGATATGGTTACCAGCTTCTTAAAAAAATGCAAACTAACACACATACTATAAAAGGTGCTGAGAGATCTCAAGCTTTTTAGAATTGCTTAAACTTGTCGTTTATAGCTAATAGCATCGATTTGTTGCAGCGCCGTCTAGCATCACATAGTCCACAATAAATCCGTGTTCATCAAGGACATCAACACACTCCCAAAAATCGATGAAAATTTAATGTGTGTGTAATATTTATTAAGTGTTTGATGTGTATTGAAGTCCGATCAATTACGTATTAGGTAGGTGAAATGGTGAGGATTTTAATGACAGAATGCTGCCGCACGTCCCTATAAAACATGCAAGTGGTCAAAATTATCACATCACTTTTGAAGTGTTACTTTGGCTTTAAGAATTAATAATTTTAATGTTTGAAGTCCAAATCTTTTAAGAGATTTTATTGTATTGCTTATTTAAGAATTTTCCTGCTCTAACAACACACTGGAGTGATGTTTTCAGGTCCAAGGCCCTTTTTGCGACATTAACAATTGTTTCAATGGAAAATTCCATTACAATTTGTTCGAACCAATGGATTTTTTACACCAGTCAGTGTTGTCACATTTCAATTGAGGCCCCAACGATTCGCAATGGAACAAGTTCCATACAATTAAAGGAAAAACTTTCAGAAATGGTTAAAGTATTTCAAAGGGAGGTAATTTCGATGCAAAGCAATTTTACAGCCTGCAAAAACCTAAGCAAATGTCGGAGCGAATAGTGGTCCTTGACACAGTGTGTTCAAATCTTCTTTCTTCCTTTGAATTGATGCGAAAAGGCGAATTTTGTGAGGGTGGCACTAGGCCCTATGGACCCATTTTTTGAAAACTTATAGCTCCATTTTATGGTTCCATTTTGAATAAGTGCTAGCGCCAGAAATGGGGTGGTAAAAATGAAGCTGTAAGTTTTCAACAAAAAATGGGTCCATGAGTTTAAAAATGAACTAGCTAGGTTGCATGTGTAGGTAAGTGTCATTGAGTTAAGACAGATCTACACATCTGCACTTTTGCACATGTACACTTTTCAGCGATCAGACCTTTGCTATCTCATCAAAGAGAGCACATAATCTTGTAATCGTTTCCACATCTCCACAAGCATTGAAACTTTTTTCCTAGCGAGACCAGTACTATAAGAGGTATTTAGACAAATTGATTTGACTGATGTGTATATATTGGGTCTCTTGAACATTGAATATTCCATCCACGGAGTATTAGTAATTATAGTGTTTCTTGCGGTGCGGACACTCGCGGGCCCCTATCTTCATATACAAATAGCTGTTTGTCTTTGCTTGAAACACAGATGGGTGGTGTGCGTCGGGGGCGACCTTTGTAAGACCACTCCCTATAAGACTAATTCTCGACGCATACCGTCTACTCTGTGTTTTTTTTTTTTAGCTTCTCTCATCAGAATATATGGGATTTGGGTCCGCGTGTGTTGGTATTGCAGGACACAATCTTGTTAATGTATAGTTCGTATAATCTGTATTATATATTGTAGATATCCCTTTTAATATTGGCTTGTGCATTTAGGTAGTATGCAAATACTTTCAATTGTATATTTAGAAAGGGGAAACCTCGTCGGAGCAGAGGGCTTGCTGTCTGTGCATCGGTTCCCGCCACGAGCTCTCTGTCCCCCCCCCCCCCCCCCCCCAAAAAAAAAAAAAAAAAAAAACAGAATGACACATGGGTCATGTTTACTTGTATACTATGATGTTTTAAGTTGGAATTTCCCAAGTGTTTTGTTTCATACTTTAGGTAAAAACATGCTTTATGTTCTTGATGTTGATGTTTTTGTATTTTGAGATTCACCACGAGGACCGAAGAACTAACTAAATGTTATGAACCACTGCAGTAGCTGAGGGTGAGGTTATGGCGATGTGGGGTCGATTTGGGTCCGCCGGTAACTTTGTGTTACTGATCGTTCCGAGTCGATACTTCTGTGGTGGTTCTTTTTGTTTTATGTCTTGGTGTTTGAAATATTTTTGTGCTGTTGGCGCCTTGTATGTGTTTTCATATTTTTAGTTAAAGTAACCGAGTGGCCACCTGTTGGGAAAATAGCTGCTCATTCGGCTTACGAAATGTTTTTATGGTATAAGTACCTGATTGTTAGTTTTTTTTTCTTACCCCGGTTTTTGGAGTGGGAATCTTTTTCTGATTGCGCCTTTTCCTGATCTTTGCCTACTTGTACCTCTTTAGTTTTCTGAACAACGATAGTCTCTTATAATTCTGTATAGAATGGGTTGATATTATTTATGTTGTTGTATGTATATATTTGCTTGTAATGTATATCCACATGAGACTGAAATAAACAAATAACGTCTATAAATATAAGCCTTATTGGTTCAGTTGGATGGTTATATTTGGAACACTTTTTGGATGCCATGACGTCCTAATCTTATTTTGGTAGAAGTCCCATAAAAAGAAGGCTGCCAGGCAACGTCCCGACATGGCCATAGCTGTTGACTGGGACGTTAAGTATCAATTCAAACACACAAACTGTTTTCTACAGTCAAAGGACGGAAAGAAAAATATAAACTGCACTATAGATAATGTACGGTGAGACATTTTAGGGCCGCCACACGGCACAACACCAGCTGCAGTAAGTACTTATACTAAGAAACGTATCTTAAGCCGAGTGATCAGCTACTTTCCCAATAGGAGGCCATCCAGTTACCAAAACTTAACTAAAATATGAAAACATACATAAGGTGCAAACAGCACACAAATTCAACGCCTAAACAATAAAAGTAAACCACGCTACTCTTTCCTCGCATTTCTGAAAAAGAGTAAATATTAAATGATGAAATGCATGTTTACAGACTTGCGCTTTTCATACAACTTGGGACTAAGAACAGCACTTTTCTAGCCATTTTAACTATTTCACTGGCTGTAAAAATAAGTAGATTTATGAGTAATTCAGGCAAAGCTTCTAATCTACTGGCAGACACTGATTACCGCTTATGTCTGAGCCATCCCAGGAAAAGTGGTTTAGTCAAACCATTCATACATATAAGCCTTATTGGCTTAGTTGGGTTGTAATATTTATGAAGCACATTTTGAGTGTCATGACATCCTAATGTTGGGTAAAAGTCCAAATGGAGGCAACGTCCCGACATGACCATTGCTGTTGAATGGGACGTAAAGTATCAATTCAAACAAACAAATCATGAGTAATTCTGTTTTTACAAATACAAAAAATTTTGGCCCAAAATCAGATGAGTAACTTAATATTTGCTCCGTACTTAGTTTGTTTGCCCTTCTATCAAAATACAAAAAGACTGGCTCTTCGCAGGATCAGGTAAATGACAAACGAAACTGAACTACCTTTATACAGCTGTATTATGTGTCTCATCAGGTCCTCCTACCTGACGTACAGCTGTATTATGTGTCTCATCAGGTCCTCCTACCTGACGTACATCTGATGCTCTCAAAACGGATGTTCCTGTGTGCTGAATTCTTGTGCTTGCACAAGGTATCGGTGTGCTGGTAGGTCTTTCCACATTCGTCACAGATGAATTGCATGTCTTTCGTTTCTTAAGGAATGAATCTGTATAATAATTTTCAATGTGTGCGCTGCAGCATGCGTATTTTCGTCCAACAACATGTAGTCTATATCCCTACTTTCCGATTTTAGCAAAAAGCAAGAAGTTACCGGGGGCTGATGGAATACTGCTTAAATTTTGGTCTTATGTGAATCTAAAGGTAGGCATTGATCAGGAAAAGGCGCGAACAGAAAGAAATCCCCACTCCAAAAACCGATGTGGGAAAAGCTTAATTCAAAATTCGGTACTTATACTTACATATCGTAAGCCGAATGAGCAGCTATTTCCCAATAGGTGGCAACTCAGTTACCCGAACTTAAATAAAAGTACATAAGGTTTCATCCTTTAAGTTGGAAAATGAGAAGAGAGTTCTAATATTTGATCACACTGTTTCATATGAAATTAGGCCAGTCTTTTTTGCCCGGTTTACAGATTTATTTTTGCGAAAAGTCTTGATATGGAGGAGGGCAAAATGAAAATAAAAGACCCATAAGTGATGAATAGGTACAAATAAAACACATTTAGCTAGATTTGTTTACTTTTTCACAAGTAAGTTTCTGACTTATGCAGTTATGAATGATTTAACAGAAAGATTATTGCTATATATATAGCAGTACTATTGTAATTTGTATGAATTATGACTAATTTTTTTTTTTTTTTTTTTTTTTTTTTTTTTTTTTTTTTTTTTTTTGTTCAGTACAGAATTGGATAACCTTTTGATATAAGATATAGTTTGGTATTTTATATTTATTTTGGATCTATGTTCTAATTAACATTTTCATTATGCTCCTACTCTATGCAGACAATTTTTGTCCACTGTGGCGCCTCATAACACGGTATCTTAATTTTGCAAAACTGATGCGATCTAATGAAATTGTCTCGAAATAAGCAAGATTGCATTTTTCATCATACAAGTATCTGAATGCCCGGTTTGTGCTGTCAATCAGTCTTGCTAATAGTGCAAGTATGGTTGTGTTGGAATATGGGCCACTTAATAAATACATGGGCTGGTCTGATTAGTGGTAAACCGCTGCCCAGGAGAAGTGGTTCAAGTCAAACCATCCATACATATAAGCCTTAGTGGCTTAGTTGAGTGGTCATATTTGATGTCATGACATCCTAATTTTGGGTACAAGTCCCTTGAAGTGGAGGCAACGTCCCGACATGACCATAGTTGTTGACTGGGACGTTAAGCATCGATTCAAACAAACATTTTTGTTCCGGAGATATTATCATTGGTGTATTTGGAGCATGACAAAGCCTGTCTTCATTAAGTATTAGATTTGAGTCCCACGCAAAATCAGGATTTTTTGATAAAATCTGTACCTGTTTACTTGGGATAATGGGCCATGATTACATCAGGTTGTGAGTCTACAGGACTTCGGCCGTCTTGGTAAACTGTATCAACAACGGCTCCCATGGTTCCACTGAAGCGACCAAATGGTACCATACATTGAGATTTCTTGTCAGCATAACTTGAGCGCCTCCACTAAGGTGAAAGGTTTTAACTTAAAAAGGTACAAGTAGGCAAAGATCAGGAAAAGGCGCAATCAGAAAAAGATTCCCACTCCAAAAACCGAGGTGGGAAAAAACCAAACTAACAATCAGGTACTGATACCATGAAACAATCGTAAGCCGAATGGGCAGCTATTTTCCCAATAGGTGGCCACTCAGTTACCTTAACGTAACTAAAAATATGAAAACATACATAAGGCGCCAACAGCACAAAAAATTTTAAACACCAAGACATAAAACAAAAAGAACCACCACAGAAGTATCGACTTGGAACGATCAGTAACACAAAGTTACTGGCGGGCTTAAACCGGTTTTACATGGCCATAACCTCACCCTCAGCTTCTGCAGTGGTTCATAACATTTAGTTAGTTATTCGGTCCTCGTGGTGAATCTCTAACTAGTCAATGAATCATCAAGAACAAACAAATAAATCATGATAAACATCCTGATGAATCAAAAACCAGGACTCACAGACTGAGTAAGCTGCCCGACGATGGAGATCCCTGGGCGCCGAATAACCTACTAACTCCGGAGCAAAAGAAAAACACCAGTTGGACCCCGGTGGGCCAAGCAACAGACAAGAAGCTCCGGCCCCAACCAACTAAAATGAATAGCTTTATGTCGGGGCCTTCATAGAGTCTGACGCCCGACCCACCGGCGTGCAATTAAAGAAGGCAGCATAGTTATCAACCATGATTGGGTTAAAAACTAAGCATGCAGACTGTCGCATAACATTCAAGTTATAACCTATACGTCTGTAACGTGTTATGATTTTTCTGAACTGAAAAGAAAAATCATTAATTCCTTTAAGTTTCTTAAATTTGTAAACCAAGTCACCATAAAATTCAGGTTCCGAAAGGCCCTCACTTAAAAGCGTCTTTAACCCAACATTATATTTGGAAATCAATTCATAGTGTCTACGATAAAATTTAGAAAAATGTTTTTCGAAGTTTATGATACCGATAGCCCTGTTGGAGAAGTTTTGCCGTTAAACATTTATTTCGAGCGTTGAAGTCTGTAACATGATTGCAGACTCTAGCAAACCTAATAAGTTGCGAAATGTATACACCATAAGAAGCACGACGAGGAACGTCACCATCCAAAAAAGGAAAATTTACTATATCAAAATCAAAGTCATCGCGCTTATCATAAATTTTAGAAGAAACAAATCCATTTGCAACAGAAAGATGTAGATCTAAAAAGGGGGCTTCAGTATCTGAGATATTGGCTTTGTTCAACTGAAGTTCAGGTGGATAAATTTGATTGACCATACCTTCAAAATAAGGGTTGTCAATGTTCAATAGGTCATCGAGGTACCTAGATGTGGAATTAAAAGCCTCGATAACATCAGCTTGATTATCATGGTTAAGAGAATCCATGAAATCTCTTTCGTAGCAGTATAAAAATAAATCAGCTACGAGAGGTGCGCAATTTGTACCCATCGGAATTCCAACAATTTGTCTGTATAACTTGGTCCCAAATCTAATATAAATATTATCAAGGAGATAGGATAAGGCGTCGCATACATTCTGACATGACCAAAGTGTATACCGACTTTGGTCAGAGGAAGTGAAAAAAGCCTTTCTGTCATTACATGCCAAATAAAGTGAACCATAGTTTTTTAATGCCCTTTTGAAGGTCCACTCTATCAAATCCAGAAGTTTTTCTTTAATTAGATTATGTGGTAATGTTGTATACAGAGTAGAAAAATCATATGTGGACAAGCTTGTCGCACGGAACCCTCTACACTTCAATTTACTGAGCACCTCACCAGAATTTTTAATTGACCAAAACCAATTTTTATTTGAAGTTTCATACACTGTCTCACAGTATCTTATAACATGAGATTTGATAGCAGTAAGACAGGAAGTTAATAATTTAGAAAGTTCAGTGGTAGTACAAGAGCTAGAATTTGCAATAAATCTAGCTTTGTATGGTCTTTTGTGAAGCTTAGGTAACCAATACATCGTAGGAAGTTTGTCTTGGCCTTCATTGACACAAACAGAAAACTTAACAGGTAAATCGTTTAAGTGGGCATTAACTACAGACACCTCATCAGTATCTGTCTCCAGATAAGCCCTGGTACCATCAAGCTCCTGTTTTAAGGTGTTAACGTAGTGAAGCCTACAAACGACAACAACATTGTTTGCGGCTTTATCTGCCGGAACCAAGACATACTTTCTATGAAATTCTTGGATACCCTGCTTCAAATGCCTAAATGACGATTTGGGTTTAGGAGGTAAAAGATTAGTATTTTGTGAATAAAACTTAATACGTTTATCCACGATAGTGAAGATACTTCTTTTCCATTCTTTAAGAGCATTATCCTCAACACCCTCTCGTTTACACCATCGATTACCGAAATCATTTAATGCAGATGAAATCTCCTCTCTACATTTGTCGAAATTAATGTAGGAAGGGAATCTATATTTCGGACCTTTAGAAACAATTTTGCGAATTCTAGAATCCGAAATTATTTTTAAATTTCCAGTAACAATATGTCCAGCGGGTTGATAAACATATTTTGAATCTTTACAATCTCAAGACTTAGGAGTATTAGCATGGATATCAAGATCAGAAACAAGTTTATTGAAATTAAAAATTGTATTTCTGATTGGTTTGTTATATTTGTAACAAATAATAGGAGGTTCTGAATTTTGGAAGTAGGTAGGTATAGACTGTATCACTGATTTATCCTGGAATATGCTTGGTAAATCAATAAAGTCAATTCCTTTATTGATGAAAGGAATTTTAATAAAACTTCTAATGTGATTGGATTCGGAATCGATAAATGGACGAAGAGCATGCTGAGTATAACATTTTGTTAACAGTGCAGCGTCATACATTTGATGATTTCTATCGTAAAATCTATTAGCCTCTGTGTCCTCCAATTCTGTCATCTGTTGCTTTTTGAGTGCCATGCCAGCACATTTTGCTTCTATCTAATCAATAGAATTGCTCTTATTCAATCCAGGAAGTTTTCCTTCATTATGCTGTATAATGCAACATAATGGAAAAGTTAAATAAAACATGAGAATACAATTATAAATTATATATATCGCAGTTTGGGCCAACCAGCCAGACAATACAGATAACGAGGTATCTGAAGTAGGCCTGCTTGCAGAAGTACATGTGACCGCAAAAGTGATACTTGCTGCTACACACTAGCCAGCAAAAGTAGGCTATGATCAGGAAATGGTGTCATCAGATAAAAAAAAAACCGAGATGAGAAAAGAAAAAGAACACTAAGGTACTTAATTATACTAAGAAAACATTAGCGAGTGAGCAGCTATTTCCCAAAAGGCGGTCACTCAGTTACCCAAACTTAACTAAAAACATGAAAACGCACATAAGGTGTTAACAGCAACAAATTCAATAACAAAACAAAAAATAAAACAAGTAAAACCACCACAGAAGTATCAACTTGGTACGATCAGTAATAAAGATACTGCATCATACATCTGTTTTACGCTGCTAGCCATACTCTGCTTAAAGCCCATTAATAGATAAATCCTCAGGTTGCCAGCATACTGGCAAGTACGGGTAGCGTAAACAACACTTTTGAAACTTTGCTGTGACGACCCATTCGGTTTTTGATTCCTTTCTTTCCAAGCATAACGGTCTCTCCTGCTACACATTCTAGCACAACTTGTCGTCAACAGAGTGTTTTTCCTGTAGCACCACCCATTCTAACCCATTCTAAATCATGAGCATTTAGAGTCAGATGTACGTAAAGGAAGGCGTTCAAAAGAACGTGTGTATATGTGGATCGAAACGTCATTTTTAGCGCATTTAAAACGTCAGTTTTCACTCGAAATGTGATTTCTAGCGTCAAATTATATTTGAAAACATAGCTGATCTATTTCTAAGTAAACTAACATTGGATTGATTTAAGAAGTGTCATGAACTGTGTAGAGTGCATCGACTGTTATTGAAATATTCTCAAGACTTCTATTCAAATGTTTTAATGACTTCTATTCATAAGTTTGTTTTCACATACTTAATTATTGTTCTCAGTAATAAAACTTGAATAACCATTTTATGACAAAATTATTCTCTCGGAAGATTTGGTAGACCTGAAAAATAAATTTTGATCAGAAATAAAGACGAGAAATCTTTGGTCAGTACAATTGTCACAAAGTTATTCATTCTGAAGATTTGGTAGTCCTGAAAAAAGATGTTTGGTCACTATACGTCAGAACTCTTTGGTCAGTAACATTATTACAAAGTTATTCTTTCTGAGGATTTTGTAGTCCTGAAGTACTTTTTGGTCAGTAGAGACAAAAAATTTCCAAAGTCATCGAGGCATTGGTCGAACATTTTTGTCTGCTGCCTTTGCACTTTGTGTAAAGCAGTACACTCCTGCCTTCAAAGTGGAATGAAGGCTCGTTTGCCTCGGCCTCCCAATCTTCTGTTTCTTCGCCATAATGATGACTGGGTATGTCATCCCAGTCCTCTTAAATGTCTTGTTGCGGTGGGGAGGATGGTGGGGACTCCGGTTCTGTCCTTATCTGTGTCCTTTCTATGACCCGTCCCTCATGAGCCAAATTCTAGCCCTCCTAGTCATTGAGATCATTAACTTTAGTTTGCCACCGTCCGCTGCACCGATTCAGCGCTTCGTCTAAAGGTTTCCATGTAGCCTCCATCATACTGGCAGCCGCCCCACCAATACTGTCCGGCTACTCTTCCAGAGCTCTCAAGTAGCGCTCACAATCACATTTATTCTAGAACAGTTTACAGAAATGTAGTACCAGCTATCTTTTATACTTTCTCTGGGGATCGACCTACTTTAAACTTCCAAACATCATTTTAGTCGTCAATAGAGTGTGTTTTTTTCTTGTAGCACCACTCACCCTAACCCATTCTAAATCATGAGCATGCAAGGTTAGAGCCCAAGGTCCAAGCCCCTGCCATGGGGTGGTACGTAGCAACCACCTTATATTTATAGACCAAAATTGGTCACAACGTCCCAGTCTTCTGTTTGCTCGGTATAATGATGACTAGGTCTGTCATCCCAGTCGTCTTCAGACACTATCGGTGACAGCGTCTCCCTCTTGATCTCTACCTTCTCCACGACACGATCGCCATCAGCTAAATTCATAGCTAGTCGAGTCATTGCAATCGGCCGACTTCGATTTGGACTATGGTAAGGACTATGGTAGCTACCATTGTTGTTCGTTTCGTACTATATCAAAGCTCTTCTGCATTGAAGATAAAAAAGACCATTACCAAAGGAACCCAGTCCAAAGAAATGGTAGCTACCATGGTTAGTTTGGTAAAACTCTTCTGTGATGGAGGCTTCTTACGATGGCTGTGATTGGTCAATCTCATTTGTTGTGGAGGAGTCGAGTACCAGACCACAATTTCCATAGTAAAACCATAGTTAGAATAGTTCCAATCGAAGTCGGCCATCATTGTGTTTAAGTTTTCTACAGTCCGCTGGATCGATTCCGCGCTTCGTCTAGACGTTTCTACAGTCTCCATCATGCTAGTAGCCGCGCCACCAATATTGTCTGCCTGCTCTTCCAGAGCTCTCAAGTAGCACTCGCAATCAAATTGTTTCACCATTGTACACGAACAAAGTGTACAGAAATGCAGTACCAGCTTTCTTTTATACTTTCTCTGGGGATTGGCCTACTTCTATGATGGCGCTGATTAAAGCTATTCATTTTAGTTGGTTGGGGCCGGAGCTTCTTGTCTGTTGCTTGGCCCACCGGGGTCCAACTGATGTTTTTCTTTTGCTCCGGAGTTAGTAAGTTATTCGACGCCCAGGGATCTCCATCGTCGGGCAGCTTACTGAATCTGTGAGTCCTGGTTTTTGATTCATCAGGATGTTTATCATGATTTATTTGTTTGTTCTTGATGATTCATTGACTAGTTAGAAATTCACCACGAGGACCGTAGAACTAACTAAATGTTATGAACCACTGCAGAAGCTGAGGGTGAGGTTACGGCCGTGTAAAATCGATTTAAACCCGCCAGTTAAGTTAAATAACTGAGTGGCCACCTATTGGGAAAATAACTGCTCATTCGGCTTACGAAATGTTTTCATGGTATAGGTACCTGATTGTTAGTTTGGTTTTTTCCCAACACGGGTTTTTGGAGTGGGAATCTTTTGCTGATTGCGCCTTTTCCTGATCTTTGCCTACTTGTACTTTTTTTTAAACTCCAAACCAGGGTCTCTATAGAGACCCTGTCCAAACCAACCAGAAGATCAAGTACAACGGCTCCTATGGATCCACTGAAACGACCAAATGTTATTGGACATCGATATTTGTTGTCAACATAACCTTAGCTTCTCAACTTTTAGCAAGTCCTCCTGTTTTGTGACTTGTTGTTTTTTTTTAGTGTAATGCCAGTATCTTTTTTGAACATCTTATCATTAATAGAATTGCTCTTAGTTTTCCTTTAAATTGCAACATAATGGAAAATTAAACAAGCCACGAGAATACAATTATAAATATATATCGCAGTTTGGGCGAAACAGCCAGACATAACAGATAACGAGGTATCTGGAATAAGCCTACATGCAGAAGAACCTGTGACTGACTGCAAAAACGTAAGTGGCTGCTACACATTCATCCAGTCAAAGTAGGCAATGATCAAGAAAATGTAGTCACCAGAGAGAAATTTTCATTCTAAAAACCGAGGTGAGAAAAGAAATAAAGTAAAATTATGATACTTAATTAAACAAAGAAAACATATGCGAATGAGCAGCTATTTCCCAAAAGGCGGTCACTCAGTAACCCATACTTAACCGTTAATATGAAAACGCACATAAGGTGCAAACAGCAACAAATCCAACACCAAAACAAAAAACAAGTAAAACCACCACAGAAGTATCAACTTGGTACGATCAGTAATAAAGATAGTTCATCATACATCTGTTTTACGCTGCTAGCAATACTCTGCTTAAGACCCATTGATAAATTAATCCTCAGGTTGCCAGCATACTGGCAAGTACGGGTAGCGTAAACAACACTTTTGAAACTTTACTGTGACGACCCATTCGGGTTTTGATTCCTTTCTTTCCAAGTATAACGGTCTCTCCTGCTACACATTCTAGCGCAACTTGTCAACAGAGTTTTTCCTGTAGCACCGCCTATTCTAACCCATTCCAAATCATGAGCATTTAGAGTCAGATGTACGTAATTGAAGGCGTTCAAAAGAACGTGCGTATCTGTGGATCGAAACGTCATTATTCGCGCATTTAAAACGTCAGTTTTCACTCGAAAGGTGATTTCTAGCGTCAATTTATATTTCTTTCCGCGACAGTTAGCAATATCATACTCGATTTTGCGCCCATCACTGAAGTCGCGTGAAAAACGTACTGACTTTGGCATCTACATTTGTTCACATGCTTATAGCAGTAAAACTAACCCAGCGGCAATTAAAAAAAAATGCCAAGAGAGCGGCGAAGTTGCGGCCAGTTGCTTCGAGAGACAAGACAAGGATGATTGGTTGGTTCGAAATAACCACCAGTACCGACTTTGGGACATAATATATATTTTTCTAATGGCAGAAACATGCCAAAACGGCACCACTGAAGATGGCTGTTGTACCGACAGTACACAGATTTTAGTGCCCTCCCCCCCCCCCCATGGCCAAGGGTGGTTAGATCGGGCTGGGAAAATAGATGGGCTGCTTGTGCCTCCAGGTTAAGGGTGGGAATATGGGCGAGTAGGAGAAATAGTTGAACTGCTTGTGCCCCCAGAGATAAAGCTTTTTACCTACTGACTGACCATCTGATTACTGGTTAACCGCTCAGAAGGTATTGAGCATGCACAGGAAAAGTAGTTCAGCAGTCATAGACCGTCAACAAAGAGCAACATTGCAAAATTACCTCTACTTTCTGATCTTGCGTGGCAGTGAACAGGGTCACAGCAGGTGGTATGCGCCCGGGCCCACACGTGACTATTCTTAAAGAAGACCCACAATAAGACACGGGTGTTCCGGAGCTCTGTTGCTTCAGCGTATAGAGTGTCGCCAGAAATTAAGCCATGTTACTGCAGTGTCGCAAAATACAGTCTACAAAATTGGCCACAAACTGCGATTTAAGTGAATTCTTCCAGATATCCTCCATACCCCATTTTGTGTTAACAAACCCATAATATTCCTCTGCGAGCAACGATGCTACAAGTGTCTACTACCACTTCACTTCTTTGAAAATGCTTTTCACTACAGACGAAGTTCAACAGCTGAAACTATTAGAAGACGCTTTGAAGACACAAGGGAAGTTAAAACCACCATTTGGACAGTGCTACTACTGTAAAGAACCGCACACTGGGCCAGTGATTGTTTGAAGTTAAAATTTGCTAGAGACAGACGCAGCTGCAAAACCAGCTTATGGACAATGCTTCATATGTGGGTCATTTGATCATTGGGCTCCAAAGTGTCCTGTGAAAAATGACGATAAGCACTCTTCTTGCAACCCAGATAGAGAAATCCTACGTTTTACCCCATGTGAGAAATTCTTATCTCACCCTCGTTATCTCACCCTGGTCGCAACCTGCGTTCAAGTGTTCTTTTTTAACATTGGTTGTATAGGACGTCACGTAATTTCGTCACTAAGCGCACACGTCACAGTGACGTCAAAACGTTTTAATTCAAAATGGCGGACGTCGAGATTGTAGCATTTTTCTAGGTAAATAGTATAGAAATCAAGCTCCGCCGCATTAAGGCGTGCAAGAAAAAGAATCCATCATTCGTGTAAGGTATGGATAGACAAATCTGTCCCTCGGGTCACAGTTTGGCATCACTCGGCTCGCCGAGTGATGCAAAAATGTGACCCTCGGGACAGATTTGTCTATCCATACCTGACACTCATGTAAGATTCTTACAATCTACCAAAACAGAAGAACCGTCGACAGCGAACGGTCGCTCAAAAGAGAACCTGGAAAAGTCAAACATGTGATGACGATATGTCAGCGTCGACTCCAAGTAAACAGCAAAAAGAAGAAAAGACCACTGAAACAAAATTGAGAAAAAAGAGGAATCCTGAGCGGAAATATTGTTTCGTCTGTAAATCAGATACTCAGGGATCTAGGGATTGTAAAGATATTGTGATTGATTCTGAGGAGGAATTGAAAGAAAGTTTGAATAAACTAACATTTGACTGATTTAAGA
Source organism: Rugalucina vietnamica (assembly GCA_964017185.1). Classification (NCBI taxonomy): domain Eukaryota; kingdom Metazoa; phylum Mollusca; class Bivalvia; order Lucinida; family Lucinidae; genus Rugalucina; species Rugalucina vietnamica. The sequence goes on along the minus strand of OZ024873.1, from coordinate 73,926,211 downwards.
AATGTTACAAACTGTGTAGAGTGCAGAGACTTATTGAAATATTCTCAAGACTTCTATTCAAATGTTTTAATGACTGCTGTTCGTAAGTTTGTTTTCATATAGATTGTTGTTCTCAATAATAAAACCTAAATAGCCATTACTTATGACAAAAGTATTCTCTGAAGATTTGGAAGTGATGAAAAAAAAATGATCAGAAATAAAGACGAGAAATCTTTGATCAGTACATTTGTCGCAAATTTATTCATTCTTAAGATTCGGTAGTCCTGAAAAAAGTTGTTTGGTCACTGCTTGGTAGTCCTGAAAAGGACTATTTGGTCAGTAGATACCAAAAAAATCTCTAAGGTCTGCGAGGCAGTGGTCTTACAATGGCCACTAGTTTGCAGTGGTGAATGCCTCTTCTAGCCAAAAACATCTGAATGCCCATTTTTGTTTGCTGCCTTTGCACTTCTTTGTAATCTTTCTTGTATAAAGCAGCTCACAAATTCCTCAAACTGAACTTTTCGAAGTATCCCATTGTTTTTGAATGCAGAAATATACAAAGTTTGATCTTATATGAGTGTGGGGGATTGACCTACTTTTTAAAAATTAGAACGTCTTGCAGAGCGCAGTCCTCAATGGAAGCATGCTTTTTCTTGATTTCACAGTTCACCCTAAATTTCAATCCGTTTTTTTTTTAATTATGCTCTGCAAGTTTATTTAGACCAATCAAATTTAAGCTTTTTTTTGTATTTTCGGCAAGGGGTGCTTTCCATTCAGTCTGCGCTAATTTCGATCCGTTTTTATAACTTCAGCTCAAAACAATGTTTTAACATACATTTCATCATACAATCAATTTTATGGAAGCAAATGCATTAAAATAAACTTGTAAAATAATTCAAACATGCTCGTCTGATTTATGAATAATAAGATAATTTGCACAAGTGTTGAAATGAATTCTGTTTTTTACAAATACAAAATACTTTCCCAAAATCAGATGAGAAACTTATTTTTTGCTACGTACTTAAAAAAAAAAAGACACTGGCTTTTCGTAGGATCTGGTAACTAAAAAACGAAATTGAATTACCTTCACGTGTCTCATCAGGTCCTCCTTCCTGGCAGAGCGTTCTCCTCATTTGTTGCACGGATACTTCTGTGTGCTGAATTCTTGTGCTTTGACAAGCCACCGGAGTGCTTTGAAAGACATCTTTTGATTGAGTGTCCGAAAAATATGAAATTTTCTTAATATCAGCAGGGCGGCTACATACAGTGTATGAATAAAATAAATAAAAGTAAAAATACATGTGTAAGGCGCCTCCAGGTAGGATGGCGTCGGGGGCGACTTAGCATGAATAGTTTATCACTTCAGGGAGCACACGAGTACCAGGGATGTTCAGTAACTAATAACGAACTTGTCACATTTGTACCATCATTTAATCAAGTCTTTATAAAAGAAAATAAATACATTCATTCATTCATCAATAACAGTCAATGGGTGCGCAGATACACGTTTGGTGTCTAAATGGTAAACCACATATGGGGCATTCTTCAGTTATCAATACTGCTCATCAACAACGAAGCCCCGTAAACCACTTTGACACAACATGAAAATATAGCACAAGAACGGCACTGGCTGGCTGATGACATGGTACTCTCGTTGGAAACGCGTCATGAACGGCGAACCGAACAGTCGCGTCGATCGGCGATAAATTCACGAAATACTTCGATATGTGGTGGGCTCCAATCGTGCAAGTTAAAGAACATGTAAACAGGTGTAAAGAGCGTTCAGAATAAGCAGATTTATGTAAAAGTCTGGTAAGCTATGAGAAAAATACGTGTAAAATGTCTCCGTATAAACTTCTGTAAATAGTCGTACTTGTTTACCACAAACTTAATTCTCGTAAATCAGAATAAACAATTCATTTATGTTTATTTGCCAGAGACGCATTAGAACTACTCGAAATAAGCTTCTCATGATTGTACCTTAGCTGGTAAGGGCATAGGTTATCTGCTTTTTGATGTATTTGAACGGTTTGTGTCTTGAGCTCTTTCTGTAGATTTGAAATTCGGTGCCCTCAGAACTTGAGAACTGGATGCCCATCGTCAAATTTGAATCGTATCTATAGTAAAAGTAGTGTAGTACTACTCCATCAGTCATCAATTATATCGCCGTAAAATGACAACAAAAATGAACTATTTCGAACTTCTTTCAAACAAGTGCAAGTAATTTTAAACTCCGGAGAAGTCCGAAATAGAAACGTAGAGATCCTTTTGCAAACAATGTGATCCAGAATTAAATAAAATATATTGGAACTCTTCGGACTTCGTAATAATTACAAGGACGACCTCCAAATATTTATGGCGCGCGCAAAGATACAAGACGTTGCGCAGACGCTCGCGCGGCAATGACGTTCCGCATAACAAAATCTCACAAAGACCGACACTGAGATCACGTCTCACGGAGGTCCTCCTCATTATTTACTAAGTCCTACGATGCAGTAACATCTACTCAGTAATAGGCAATCAAAGTTTTCTTCGATAACAACCTTAAATATTAAGCAGGTACAGATTTTTATCCAGCCCTCAAGGGAGGCTAATCGGACAATGTTTACATTTTGCCGGTGACATTTAAAAACTTGTGAAATGAAAGTTTATAATTTGAGAATTAAAATGACTGCTATCCATGTGATAAGAAGGTTCTTGACGTCTACAAACATTCCTGGTTCAGTACTGAAAGTTAGATTGTCAGTCAAGATAAAATGGATATTTCACTACAGAATTCAACAGTCCCGTAACGGTTTCGGTAAATCAGGTAATTTGAATTGAGTTTCAGGGAGAACATTTCTGTACAAATTTGTCTTCTGTGTAGCTCGTGATTGTCCTTAATAGTCCACAATAGCATAGCTAAACCAGGGCTAATCAGTTGTAACAGTCCTGAAACGTGACAGATTAATTCTGGCTGAAATCAATGCAGAGTTCCAATGGTTGGGGTAATTGAACACTGTCAATACAACGTGTAGAAGCCTTACATGGGTGGCTCTTACACATATAATACTGGTATCGGTAAAAAAGGTACAAGTAGGCAAAGATCAGGAAAAGGCGCAATCAGAAAAAGATTCCCACTCCAAAAACGGAGCCTCGGTTCCGCTCAGCACGGTCATCCCTTGGGTTGGAAACTTCCATCTAGAACAGAACCCTATATAAGATTCTTATAATCTACCAAAACAGAAGAACCGTCGACATCGAACGGTCGCTCAAAAGAGAACCAGGAAAGGTCAAACAAGCGAAATTGGTTGTGTGATGACGATATGAGCCGTCTCGTGGGGAAACCAACAATGTGGTTTCCAAACAGGTCCAACACAAACCGGCCTGTACAAGCGCAGAAAAGAGCTAGAAGCTTGAAATTTCGGATTTAAGTAGAAGAGGAATTGTACTATCCGAGTAGCGAAAACAAAGGCGCTGATCAGCTTCGCGGTTACCGCGAATCTGATCTGCGTCTTTGTTTTCGCCTATGCAGATTGTTGGTTTTCCCACGAGGCGGCTCATATGTTAGCGTCGACTCAAAGCAAACATCGAAAAGAAGAAAAGACCACTGAACCCAAATTGAGGAGAAAAAAGAGGATTCCTAAGCGGAAATATTGTTTCGTCTGTAAATCAGATACTCAGGGATCTAGGGATTGTAAAGATATTGTGATTGATTCTGAGGAGGAATTGAAAGAAAGTTTGAGTAAACTAACATTTGACTGATTTAAGAAATGTTACAAACTGTGTAGTGCAGAGACTTACGGCTATATTCTCTTCCGTCACTCAAACTCAAACTCGAACTCAACTCGCGAGAGTGTGGCTGGAGTATGAGTCGAGTGGTATTACATTGAGTGTGAGTGGAGTATGGATTTGGTATGCACAGCCGTCACTCAACCATCACTCACCGGAGTGTCAGATTTTCATTATAAAACAAAGAAAGTTGAAATCTTATGGACATTTGATGTTATTATTCTAACATCAAATTAGCAAAAAAGACTGACTAGACGCCGCATAGTGCGATGAGCTGTTATCTCATTTTGATGTGCACGCATGGTATCGTATTTGCTTATACTCATTCCGTCTTGTTTGTTTGTTTGTCTGCTTCTTTGTTTATTTGTCTTTCTTTCTGTGTTGCTCTCTCTCTCTCTCTCTCTCTGTTTGTTTGTTGTTTTATTTCTCTCTCTCTCTCTCTGTGGGGAATGGGTAGGTGAGTAGATGGGTGTGCGTAAGGTGGAGGGGGTGAGTCTGACAGCGATATCTAGCACAAAGGCTCAAATGTGTCTGTATCTGGATGTACAATGTTGACCACTCACCTAAAATATGGATCATTGCTTTACATATTTACATATTCAAAATAGTCGCAAATGACATGCCTTGGGAAAATCGAAATCTGTTCTAGAATTCGCGACCCCTCTCAAGAAAAGATTTGTCCCGAGCGTAAAGCTTGGTCCGGGTGATGTATGTAATCTGCTATTATTGGGCTTTTTCGAAGAAAATGTGACGAAATAAGGGTCCGAAAATTTTCGAGTAGCGCTCGAGTGAGGTGTCGCCTTCACTCAACGTTTACTCGAAATTTGAGTTGAGTGTGAGTGGGACATGTGCATACCAAATCGAACAGTTATGCGCTCACACGAGTGACTGATCAGATTATCTGCATGAGTATGAGTGGAGTATGCCTCGAGTGTAGGTTGAGAATACAGCCGTTATTGAAATATTCTCAAGACTTCTATTGAAATGTTTTAATGACTGCTGTTCATAAGTTTGTTTTCATATAGATTGTTGTTCTCAATAATAAAACCTAAATAGCCATTACTTATGACAAAAGTATTCTCTGAAGATTTGGTAGTGATGAAAAAAATGATCAGAAATAAAGACGAGAAATCTTTGATCAGTACATTTGTCACAAATTTATTCATTCTTAAGATTTGGTAGTCCTGAAAAAAGTTGTTTGGTCACTGCTTGGTAGTCCTGAAAAGGACTATTTGGTCAGTAGATTCCAAAAAAATCTCTAAGGTCTGCGAGGCAGTGGTCTTACAATGGCCACTAGTTTGCAGTGGTGAATGCCTCTTCTAGCCAAAAACATCTGAATGCCCATTTTTGTTTGCTGCCTTTGCACTTCTTTGTAATCTTTCTTGTATAAAGCAGCTCACAAATTCCTCAAACTGAACTTTTCGAAGTATCCCATTGTTTTTGAATGCAGAAATGTACAAAGTTTGATCTTATATGAGTGTGGGGGATTGGCCTACTTTTAAAAATTAGAACGTCTTGCAGAGCGCAGGCCTCAATGGAAGCATGCTTTTTCTTGATTTCACAGTTCACCCTAAATTTCAATCCGTTTTTTTTTAATTATGCTCTGCAAGTTTATTTAGTCCAATCAAATTTAAGCTTTTTTTTGTATTTTCGGCAAGGGGTGCTTTCCTAATTCAGTCTGCGCTAATTTCGATCCGTTTTTACAACTTCAGCTCAAAACAATGTTTTAACATACATTTCATCATACAATCAATTTTATGGAAGCAAATGCATTATAATAAACATGTAAAATAATTCAAACATGCTCGTCTGATTTATGAATAATAAGATTATTTGCACAAGTGTTGAAATGAATTTGTATCAAAATATTGTAACTACAAAATTATTTAAGGACTAGGTATATCTAGTTTATAAATTTGAGAAAGACATGAAAAGTACAGTATTGTACTATGCGTAAAAGAATATTGACAAAATTGTAAAATGTCGTAAAAAGTGATGTGATTGATTTTAAAAACAAAATGACTTTATCATCACTTATCTTTGTTAACATTATAAGGTTCTTGCAATCAGAACTATTTGGTGGCCCTTAAAAGGGCTGTTTGGTGGAAATATTAAAAGGTACAAGTAGGCAAAAATCAGGAAAAGGCGCAATCAGAAAAAAGATTCCCACTCCAAAATCCGAGGTGGGAAAAACCAAACTAACAATCAGGTACTTATACCGTGAAACATATCGTAAGCAAAATTAGCAGCTATTTTCCCAATAGATGGCCACTCAGTTACCTTAACTTAATTAAAAATATGAAAACATACATAAGGCGCCAACAGCACAAAAAATTGAAACACCAAGACTTAAAACAAAAATAACCACCACAGAAGTATCGCCTTGGAACGATTAGTAATATAAAATTACTGGCGGGTTTAAATCGATTTTACACGGCCGTAACCTCACCCTCAGCTTCTGCAGTGGTTCATAACATTTAGTTAGTTCTTCGGTCCTCGTGGTGAATCTCTAACTAAAGTCTACATTTTACAAACAGGTTCATCTCAGAGGCCTACCACCACATGCGGGGCAACACTCGCCCCAACGGATAAACTCTTCCGTTCTGTAAGCCGAAATCGCCAGACTTCTGTCTTCAAAGTGGAATGAGGGCTCGTTGGCCTCGGCCTCCCAATCTTCTGTTTCTTCGCCATAATGATGACTTGGTATGTCATCCCAGTCCTCTTAAATGTCTTGTGGCGGTGGGGACTCCGGTTCTGTCCTTATCTGTGTCCTTTCTATGACCCGTCCCTAATGAGGCAAATTCTAGCCCTCCTGGTCATTGAGATCATTAACTTTGTTTGCCACCGTCCGCTGCACCGATTCAGCTTTTCTTCTTAACATTTCCACAGCCTCCATCATACTGGCAGCCGCCCCACCAATACTGTCCGCCTGCTCTTCCAGAGCTTTCAAGTAGCACTCACAGTCAAGTGTTGCAATTTTTTGTTGTACACGAGAATAGTGTACAGATATGCAAAATGCGCTTGCTTTCACCTACTCTATACCTTAAATCAGTAAGAACCAATCACAGAATCTTAAAAATCCAGATTAAAATTAATAATCTGGCAATTCCAGGGTGGGGGGAAGGGTCCGGTACCCCCCCCCCCTGGATCCGCCCATGCAACAGATGTATTATCATCAACAAACCCAGCAACCAAATACCTATCAAAAACAGTCATCAAATTTGCAGCAGCAGCAACAGGCGCCATATTTCAGCAGCAACAGACATCACATTTGCAGCAGCAAAATGCGCAAAATTTGCAGCAACAAAAGGCAAGGATAAAGCAACTTGTAGATGAAAGTCAATGTCAAGCTCAGATACCATCCATCCAATTTCCTGCAATCAAGATGCCCATCAGAATAGATATCATTACTAACGAGACATTAGACAGTTCATTTAATGCTTAAATACCAAAAGCCGCCGTTAAAGGTGAGACTTCAACCTCCAAATCCCAAGAAGTTGCCTCAACCTCCAAATCTCCAGGAGTTGGGCTTGGGATTGCACAAAAACGCATACTGTAATACCACTGCATCCACGAGCACAAAAAGAAGAAAAAAGACAACATAAAACAGACTACAAAAGTCCTTTTAAAAAGCCTTTTTTTTGGCTACCAAATTTTATCAGAAGGAAAATCTTTAGTCTTATTGCAGCGATATAACCATCTACAACATTAACCCAGATTAAGAAAAAAGGTTTATTTTCAAAAGAATTGCATATTGGAACCAAAATGTCTATAAGATATCAATACAATCATATTATTTTGTAATGAAGTTTTTAGAGTAAGAGTTACTGACATACTTTTTACATTTTAATATAAGTGACATCCTACGTCAATGAAAGCATCCAATCAACGAAAACATCAATTTCTAAATTAACCTACTGACCTACTTTTTTGACGTTCTAAAGATAAGTGATAATATAGCTTCTGAAATAAACCAGTTCAGTAAGCACTTGTTTTCTTAACTCAAGAAAACTTACCAACACATACAAGTTACATGTAGCTAGTTTATGTTTAAACTGAGACCAAGGGTGCGCAGCTTTAGCGGAGTTTTGTAAACTTATAGCGGAAAACTTAAAGCGGATTCCGTAACAATCAGAAAAACATTCCCACTCCAAAAACCGAGGTGGGAAAAAACCAAACTATTAAACGATCAGGAACTTATACGATGAAAGCACATCGTAAGCCGAATGAGCAGCTATTTTCCCAAAAGGTGGCCACTCAGTTACCTAAACTTTTCTAAATTTTATCGTAGACACTATGAATTGGTTTCCAAATATAATGTTGGGTTAAAGACGCTTTTAAATGAGGGCCTTTCGGAACCAGAATTTTATGGTGACTTAGTTTACAATTTTAAGAAACTTACAGGAAGTAATGATTTTTCTTTTCAGTTTAGAAAAATCATAACACGTTACAGACGTATAGGTTATAACTTGAATGTTATGCGACAGTCGGCATGCTTAGTTTTTAACCCAATTATGGTTGATAACTACGCTGCCTTCTTTAATTGCACGCCGGTGGGTCGGGCGTCAGACTCTATGATGGCCCCGACTTAAAGCTATTCATTTTAATTGGTTGGGGCCGGAGCTTCTTGTCTGTTGCTTGGCCCACCGGGGTCCAACTGATGTTTTTCTTTTGCTCCGGAGTTAGTAAGTTATTCGGCGCCCAGGGATCTCCATCGTCGGGCAGCTTACTCAATCTGTGAGTCCTGGTTTTTGATTCATCAGGATGTTAATAATGATTTATTTGTTTGTTCTTGATAATTCATTGACTAGTTAGAGATTCACCACGAGGACCGAAGAACTAACTAAATGTTATGAACCACTGCAGAAGCTGAGGGTGAGGTTACGGCCGTGTAAAATCGATTTAAGCCCGCCAGTAACTTTTTGTTACTGATCGTTCCAAGTCGAAACTTCTGTGGTGGTTCTTTTTGTTTTATGTCTTGGTGTTTAATATTTTTGTGCTGTTGGCGCCTTATGTATGTTATCATATTTTTAGTCAAGTTAAGGTAACTGATTGGCCACCTATTGGGAAAATAGCTGCTCATTCGGCTTACGAAATGTTTTCATGGTATAGGTACCTGATTGTTAGTTTGGTTTTTTTCCCACCTCGGATTTTGGAGTGGGAATCTTTTGCTGACTGCGCCTTTTCCTGATCTTTGCCTACTTGTACCTTTTTAACAAAAAATATGAAAACATACATAAGGCTCCAACAGAAGAAAAAAATTTAACACCTAGACATAAAACAAAAAAAAAAAAAAAAAAAAAAAAAAAAAAAAAAAAAAAAACACCACAGAAGCCTGCCCTTGAAAAGTGGCTCATGTCCAGTTATACATCACATTATTGGCTTGCTTGAGTGGTTATATTTTTGAAGTCATGACTTCCTAAATTTTGGTAAAAGTCCTTTAAATGGAGGTGATGTCCCGACATGACCGTAGCTGTTGACTGGGTTATAGCATGAATTCAAACAAGCAAGGCTGTAGTTAAGAGTATGTCTCTGAACATGTTTGTTTTGAGTACTCTGAATATTCTAACTGATGTCAAAGGACGGAAAGAAAAATATAATCTGCACTATGACTAATGTACGGGGAGACATTATCTGGCCGCCACATGGCACAATACTAGCTGCAGTAAGTACTTATACACAGAAAACGTAGCGTAAGCCAAGTGATCAGCTTCGTTCCCAATAGGCGGCCACTCAGTTACCAAAACTTAACTAAAATATGAAAACATACATAAGGTGCAAACGGCACAAAAATTCAACGCTAAAACATACTATACTCTGCTACTATTTCCTCGCATTTCTTAGAGTTCAATATTTTAAATGATGAATGCATGTTGACAGAATTGCGCTTTTCATGACGAAGATCGACACTTTTTAACTGTTTCACTGGTTGTAAAAATTAAGATGATTTATGAGTAATTCAGGCAAAGCTTCTAATCTACTGTCCATCTGATTACCGGGTGAGCCTGTCCAGTGGTTTAGTCGAACCATCCATACAAATCAGCCTTATTGGTTTAGTTGGGTGGTTATGTATATTTATGAAGCACAGTTTTAGTGTCATGACATCCTAATGTTGAGTAAAAGGCCCATAAAATGGAGGCAACGTCCCAACATGACCATTGCTGTTGAATGGGACGAAAAGCTTCAATTCAAACTAACAAACATATCACGAGTAATTTTGTTTTTTACAAATACAAAATACTTTCCCAAAATCAGATGAGAAACTTATTTTTGCTACGTACTAAAAAAAAGACACTGGCTTTTCGTAGGATCTGGTAACTAAAAAACGAAATTGAATTACCTTCACGTGTCTCATCAGGTCCTCCTTCCTGGCATAGCGTTCTCCTCATTTGTTGCACTCAAAACGGATACTCCTGTGTGCTGAATTCTTGTGCTTTGACAAGCCACCGGAGTGCTTTGAAAGACATCTTTTGATTGAGTGTCCGAAAAATATGAAATTTTCTTAATACCAGCAGGGCGGCTACATACAGTGTATGAATAAAATAAATAAAAGTAAAAATACATGTGTAAGGCGCCTCCAGGTAGGATAGCGTCGGGGGCGACTTAGCATGAATAGTTTATCACTTCAGGGAACACACGAGTACCAGGGATGTTCAGTAACTAATAACGAACTTGTCACATTTGCACCATCATTTAATCAAGTCATTATAAAAGAAAATAAATACATACATTCATTCATCAATAACAGTCAATGGGTGCGCAGATACACGTTTGGTGTCTAAATGGTAAACCACATATGGGGCATTCTTCAGTTATCAATACTGCTCATCAACAACGAAGCCCCGTAAACCACTTTGACACAACACGAAAATATAGCGCAAGAACGGCACTGGCTGGCTGATGACATGGTACTCTCGTTGGAAACGCGTCATGAACGGCGAACCGAACAGTCGCGTCGATCGGCGATAAATTCACGAAATACTTCGGTATGTGGTGGGCTCCAATCGTGCAAGTTAAAGAACATGTAAACAGGTGTAAAGAGCGTTCAGAATAAGCAGATTTATGTGAAAGTCTGGTAAGCTATGAGAAAAATGCGTGTAAAATGTCCCCGTGTAAACTTCTGTAAATAGTCGTACTTGTTTACCAACAAACTTTATACTCGTAAATCAGAATAAACAATTCATTTATGTTTATTCGCCAGAGACGCATTAGAACTACTCGAAATAAGCTTCTCATGATTGTACCTTAGCTGGTAAGGGTATAGGTTATCTGCTTTTTGATATATTTGAACGGTTTGTGTCTTGGGCTCTTTCTGTAGATTTGAAATTCGGTGCCCTCAGAACTTGAGAACTGGATTTGAATCGTATCTATAGTAAAAGTAGTGTAGTACTACTCCATCAGTCATCAATTATATCGCCGTAAAATGACAACAAAAATGAACTATATCGAACTTCTTTCAAACAAGTGCAAGTGATTTTAAACTCCGGAGAAGTCCGAAATAGAAACGTAGAGATCCTTTTGCAAACAATGTGATCCAGAATTAAATAAAATAAATTGCAACTCTTCGGACTTCGTAATAATTACAAGGACGACCTCCAAATATTTCCAAGGCGCGCGCAAAGATACAAGACGTTGCGCAGACGCTCGCGCGGCAATGACGTTCCGCATAACAAAATCTCACAAAGACCGACACTGAAATCACGTCTCACGGAGGTCCTCCTCATTATTTATTAAGTCCTACGATGCAGTAACATCTACTCAGTAGTAGGCAATCAAAGTTTTCTTCGATAACAACCTTAAATATTAAGCAGGTACAGATTTTTATCCAGCCCTCAAGGGAGGCTAATCGGACAATGTTTACATTTTGCCGGTGACATTTAAAAACTTTATAATTTGAGGATTAAAATGGCTGCTATCCATGTGATAAGAAGGTTCTTGACTTCTACAAACATTCCTGGTTCAGTACTGAAAGTTCGTGTGTACAAAATAGATTGTCAGTCAAGATAAAATGGATATTTCACTACAGAATTCAACAGTCCCGTAACGGTTTCGGTAAATCAGGTAATTTGAATTTAGTTTAAGGGAGAACATTTCTGTACAAATTTGTCGTCTGTGTAGCTCGTGATTGTCCTTAATAGTCCACAATAGCATAGCTAAACCCAGGGCTAATCAGTTGTAACAGTCCTGAAACGTGAAAGATTAATTCTGGCTGAAATCAATGCAGAGTTCCAATGGGTGGGGTAATTGAACACTGTCAATACAACGTGTAGAAGACTTACATGGGTGGCTCTTACACATGTAATACTGGTATCGGTAAAGTCATCATAGCCAGCGTGTGGAGTTAGGACCACACGTTCTTGAATAAAACATAGTCGTAATCAAGAACGCATTCACCTTAAATGCATTTGCCACTAGTGAACACTCGAAGAAAGGATATCATTCGCAATGTGATTAATAACCTAGCTTGTATTTATAAGTTAGTCCGAAAGGTCTAATATTATATGTATAAATTGATGTGAAAGTTTATGTACATGTATAACTTTATTTTAGGTAATAGCGACGCAGGAACTACAAAGTACTGTTGATGATTTTTGCCTAAACCCGGCCATTCAACTGCAGAGAGTGATTCATATGGTACTTTAAAAATGGAATCATTTCTTTGTCATTGGTATCTAGTTTTTTTTTTTTTGCCAAACTTCATATGTCCCACCTGTCCCACGGTTATTCGAAAGGATCAGGTTCGGCGAAGTTTGCAAATACCACTAAGTGTGGGACTGCGTACACCTTATGTGCTGACTGGTATTTTGTAATTTAAGAAGATGTCATTCTTGATGGATTCTTTAGCCTCATAATTTTTTATGGGACTCTTGACTTCTAGACAGATCAAAAATAACTACAGGTTGACCATTATAGGCGTATTTTATATCAGCCGATTTTCCATGTTCTTACCTTATTGTATCTCTGGAATTATTTGTAATAAAATATTTTGTCAGCCATGTCTTCCCATTATTTCCCTCCTCATCCACAAGCCAAATGATTGATCCATCATTAATGAGTATGGCAGAATGGTAGCAGACTGGGCTCGGTTGTGGATTTGGATACAGTGTCAGTGGCCCACGTCTGAGGGTACAGGTAGGTAGCAGCCAACCCTCCGTGATCATATATCAAAAACTAAAAGTTCGGGATGTCTTTCATAGAATAAATAATGGGCAAAGAACAACGAGTTTCAACTATGTATGTTCAAAATAATTTAAATCAATTCATAAGAAGTATATGTCAAAATTTTCAATGTGTTGCTAAAGATTCGCGTTATGTATGAAAATTACATAAGTTTCTTAAAAGTGAAGAAGAGAGAACCAGCTGTTTAGCCTAAAAACTCAAAAATTATGAAAAACAAGCAAAACTGAAAATATTCATAGTAAATAAAAAAAGGCAAAGTAATTCTGACCTTTAAGTTCACTCACCTAAATCATAAGGTGTGGAGAAACCATTTGACTTGACCAGAGAAGACCAACCTATAGATTGCCAATTATTATATACCCAAGAAATTGTTCCGTTCACTTTGCATTGCTGAAAACATTGAATGCTTTTCCATATTCAATAGTTTAGAATGTATTCCATGGAAACTTCTGTCATATTGCACGTGTCCAAGGAACGTTCTGTCATATTGCACGGGTCCAAGGAAGCACGTTCCCGCCGGGACTACATTCGCAAGTTGGTCGCCATTGAAAAAATAAAAAATATCAGGCAGCCATTTTGCTTTACACTTCAACTGAACAAACGGCGAAACTAGAAAACTTACAGAATGCGTCGCAAAATAAATACACAAAACTTCATCTAAAAACAAATACCTGTAACTTTGAACAAAAATACAGCTTTGGCAATCCAATTTTCTAACATTTTCATGAAAATTTCGACAGCAACGTTGTTCAAAAGTCACGTCGACGTCATCAATTTATCGTTAACATTTCCCGCGAAAGGCGGAGCTTTGCATGTGTAGTAATATGGTGATCAGTCGTTAAAAACGATACTTTTTACATTAATTGTGGCCAATTAAAAGGTCGACCAGGCCTGGAGATGCCAGGAATAAGCATTTGAAGTCCTTCCATTGCTTATTAAAGGGTAAATAATAAAAAGGTTATTGAATGAATATCGTAAAATGGCGGAGACGCACTCGCAAGCTCGTGCGTCCTCGCCATATGAACTCGTTCCGAATATTTTACGATATTCATTCAATAACTTATCAATATAGTCAGTATAAATATGCAATAAAAACTAACAAAATATAAGTGCTAAAAATGCACTGAAAGACTATTTAAATTTTTTTCCAGGAACAGCGTTCTGAAACCTTACTATTTAATTCTTAGAAAATATAAGAAAACATCGTTAACCGTTTAGGTAAATATGACTTTGCTCAAGAAATTATATAATAATAAATATAAAATACAAAAAATATGACTTTTCATGTTTAAGGTATTGATTTTAAAATGAATTACCAACCTTACATGTATATAAAACAAGAAATACTTTTACTTCTACCTTACTTTTACCTCTTTTATTTCTTCAAAATGATTACAATTGAATGTTCTAGTGGAATTTTCTTTGATTTGTTTGTTTCCAAACTCTGTTACGTCTCCGTCCTTTTCAACATAGGTAGGAAGGTGATGAAAATGTTCTGTTCTATTCTGTTCTGTACATTGACAAGCGCAACCGGAATTCGTGGTAGCGACTAGCAGCAGTTGAAATATTCGAAATAGTGTGTTGACTGCAGTACACGGATACCAACATACGTAGCTGCTTGAATGCTTCATTTTTAATACAGGAAGATACAGGTTGCATTATGATATTGAATGCAAACTGTTGATCTGTGTCCATCCTTGTAAGATCTATATCAGGAATATCCAAGGCTTCATTTACAACGGGCCCCCGCCATTGGGTCCTAGGAGAAATAAATGTGCTGCTTGTGCTTCAAGTCAAAGCTTCTAATCTACTGACCGACCTTCTGATACTGGTTAATTGCTCAAGTCTGAAAAGTGGTTTAGTCAAACCATCCATACATATAAGCCTTATTGGCTTAGTTGAGTGGTTATATCTATGAAGCACATTTTGAGTGTCATGTCATCCAAATGTTTTGTAAAAGTCCCATAAAATGGAGGCAGCGTCCCGACATGACCTTTGCTGTTGACTGGGACGTAAAGCATCAATTCAAACAAAAACATTTTTAGCATTTTCTACAGCTTCATTCAAATTGTCAAGAAAGGATAAGCCAAGAGTTTCTGGATACTGCATAGATGTTTGGCCCCGGTCATAGTCTAGGCCACCATCATCATAAGAAAAATCTGATGTAGTCATGGGTCATGGTAGTCCGCACAAGGTTTCAAAAGCATACACTCAGGAATATTTATATTATTCTCATCCAATATTGTATCACTGTCATAATCTTCATCATCCATTGGAGGCAGGGGTTTCTAAGATTTTCAATGTCTGCCTTTACAAAGTTGGGACAGTGCTCAGTTTGCAAAAATCTATTCCATTGTCTGTACCCAAGATGCATTTTTACTTTTGATATCAGTAATTTTGCGCCAGTTTGGTCAGTGAAGCAGTAGCAAAGTTCGACAATTTTCACCAAGGGGCCGTGTTGCCTGAGTTGAACAGCAATTTATAACTGGGACATAACTGGGACCTTGCCTTGTTTACAAATAAAATTGTATAAGGCTGATTTGTCACAGCAGTCACATGACAGGTATCTGTCAAGAACAGTACATTTAGTAACAGTTGTTTCCCCCTTTTCAAGAACTCTCGAACTTGAGAGACTAACACTTTTGAATTGATGGCTTGATCGATATAGAGGAATAGAGAAATTTCATATGAAGCCTCACCAGCAGATATATTACGTTTTATTGAACCCATCAATAGTTTTGTGCAAAGTGATTTTGTTGTGGTACCAGTGGTTTCATCAGCAGTGTTGAAACAGGTCAGACAATGCACCTGTGGGTTGATAACATTTGCAGACATAGCCTGTTACATACTTATCATTTGCAATAATATCTTAAGAAGAAGAATAATAAGAAGGATTTTGAGTCCCACTTTTTGACAAGATCAATGATATGTCACCATTGGCACACCAACCCTGTGTATGGAACTTAGAGTGCTGAACCATAACAGGATGGTCACTGGGCATCTCTAAATGCATGATTTATTTGTTTGTTCTTGATGATACATTGACTAGTTAGAGATTCACCACGAGAACTAACTAAATGTTATGAACCGGGTGAGGTTATGGCCATGTAAACCCGGTTAAAGCCCGCCAGTAACTTTTGTGTTACTGATCGTTCCAAGGCGATACTTCTGTGGTGGTTCTTTTTGTTTTATGTCTTGGTGTTAAAAGTTAAAAAAAATTTTGTGCTGTTGGCGCCTTATGTATGTTTTCATATTTTTAGTTAAGTTAAGGAATCTGAGTGGCCACCTATTGGGAAAATAGCTGCTCACTCGGCTTACGATATGTTTTCATGGTATAAGTACCTGATTGTTAGTTAGGTTTTTTCCAACCTCGGTTTTTGGAGTGGGAATCTTTTTCTGGTTGCGCCTTTTCCTGATCTTTGCCTACCTGTACCTTGTGGTGAAAAATCTGAAAATGGCCATTCATGAGCAGAAGGTTGATTGAAATATTTGTGGGGGGTTATACGGGAGGAAAACTTGAAACTAAAAAGAGTTGCCTTGTAATGGCAGCAGTCAATATCCAATAATTCCCACTGTCTGTTTTGAAGCACAAAGCTTAGTGAGGCCACATCTGTGGCACAGAGACATTTTTTCCTGCCATTGATCCCAATGAAGGTAGATGCATTTGCAAATGACATCCCTGTAGAACTGGGAATGCTGAAAATATCCCCATTCATGAGCCGCTAAGACAGTGGAAAAACTACCGTCACCGTGTACATTCTGAATAACGAATGACACCTGACAAATGAGTGGTAGTGAAACTGGACAGCGCCGCTTGCAACGGAATGTTTGTGTCTCCGGTCGGGTTTGTGACGGATGTATGTGCTTCCATAGCTCTTTAATGCGAATAAACAAAGGCTTTTTTCCCGCTGTCTGTTTTGAAGCACAAAGCTTATGGGTGTAAGAATGTGACAAACTGTTATTCAGGAAACCTGATACCGTATGATACGGAAGGGAAGGTAATTTTT
The DNA here is from genome assembly GCA_964017185.1 of Rugalucina vietnamica. Lineage (NCBI taxonomy): Eukaryota > Metazoa > Mollusca > Bivalvia > Lucinida > Lucinidae > Rugalucina > Rugalucina vietnamica. Next base: position 73,909,274 of record OZ024873.1, on the reverse strand, counting down.
TACCAGTGCACTGCTAAATTTTACCAGTGCACTGCTATATTTTACCAGTGCACTGCCAAATTTTACCAGTCCACTGATACGAAAATGTGACAACAGAGTAAAAATGGCCGTTGATGTAATGGCTGTCTGACAGAACGCGGGAACGCTGGTCACGTGACCGTGTTTACCGATGATGACACTTCTGGTTGTCATTTCTTAAATTCCAGGAACTTTTCTGTCTGTATTTTATCTAAAACTTGAAACTATGAGACGCATGCATTTTCGGATCAAGTCGTTCTCTGTTCATATCTTTCTTGTTCCAAGTGGGCCTTGATATTCCTGACGAAGTCCAAAAATCGTAACACAGATGCTTGTGCTCATCTGATAAAGCTTCGAGCCGCGTTTTCCGCTTTGTAACAGTCAAGCATGTTTTTTTCACTCCTAAGAATTTTAGTACGAATTTTTAATGCACCACTTAGTCTCCTTAATGGCAAATTTTCTTCTCTGCCCGGCATTTTTGTTGTCGCAGTCCGGTAGATTCGCGTTTATCCTGTTTCTCTAACCGCCTCTTTCGTATACATCAGGCTTCTTTTGTATTCATCACGATGATTCACTTTTTGTAATAAGAAAGTAGTTTCTGTTTCCGGTGTTCGTCTTTCTGTAATTCTTTCCGTTTATAGTCTTTGGACGACTGTCCTTTTTTAAGTTTACTCACACGTACGCATTTATAATTATACGTCTACAAAGTCCCGCAAGAAATATAGTTAGAAATATAGTGAAATATCGGACCTATTTGCATGTCTGTGAAAGAAAGAAAAACAAGTGTATGTTAAAACAACATTCAAAAATAACATTCTACGGAGTGTAATTCGAAACAGAGAAAATATAATAATGGTAACATGTACGAAACTATGGATGGTACTGCAAACATGTAGTCTAATAGCTATTGCGTAAAACGGTACGTTTCTTCTGTGTTTCTGATGTATATCCCTGGACTACAGAAATTTCCTTTGAATTTGAAACACCCTTATCAGAAATTTTATGGTTTTGCTTCTCTGAAATTGAAACTATACATGTTAGGCAAATGAAAAGCAATTTCTTTTCCTTAAAAATTCCCACAAATGTGTTTTGTTAAATCCACACATTTCCTATACTTTCACTGATTACATTTATAATAATAAAAAAAAAAAAAAAAAAGCTATCCACTCGCGGTTATTTCTTAAAAACTTTCCACAAGGGCATTTGTTTGCATTTGCCATTATTTTTTTTCATTTTCAATTTAGCTATATAACCATGTCGGATATTTGTTCAGTGGTATATCAATTGCTGACAAGTAAACATTTGTCCAAAATTTTAGCCGAAATAAGCCAGAATTACTAAAACCTCATTGTTAAAATGACCTAGAAACCGTTTCTAAGAAGTGTCAGTAACTCTTAACTGATTGAAAAAAAAATAAATAAAATAAAAAATAATAAGAAAAGAAATAAAATAAAAAAAACAGCCACTAAAATTACTAATTTACTTCCCCGTAAAAGTAAATTCCAGACAACGTTCAAGTTTGTGGGACAACTTTTGCGACGTTTGGTGCAATATTCCATTGCAAAATACACCAAAACGCGATGCAACATGTTTTTGCACAAAAATTAGATCCATTTGTAATAAATTTGAGTTAAGGATATTGACGAAATCCCTTTTTATTGTTAACTATACTAAAGTGTAGGAACAGACATTTAAAATCTTTGCTTAAAAAAACCTTTGGTGTGCCACTTCCTGGAGATCTTCCATGGGTTAATAAAAGACCACATAAACTGGTTATATTTCAGCACAACTATTGGTAGCGTTAAAGTGGAAACATTTTATCACGCGGTATCCACGAAATTGACGGCATAATTGTCGATAAAAGGACAGCCGCAGCGCTCGCCACACCAAATAACACTCTATAATTTCATTCAATGCCACGTTTACGATCCAGTATGGGCGAAAATTGTGCGTTACGTCATGTGTCTTCTTTAATGTATCTGGAGTCTCAGATAAACTGAATCTGTTAAGGTCATCCTCGGAGCCCTGGTGGAGTACATCCTTGCCTGCCCTAACTATAGTCTCAATTTCTCCTGGACTATGTCCTTTAGTCCTATGATCACCTATGATTTCCGCAAGCATCCATGTAATGCGCTGTGGCTCTCTGCTAACCCCATCCAGGAGAGGATGTTGTATACTTCTCTCTGAAGCTAGTTGTACATGACCACAAACACATATACTGGAAGCCACTAAGAAACTTGGGCTTGTCATTGAGAAGAATGAGGACCGTAGTTCACACTTCTTTCATTACGGGTGTCCACCCTCGATCATCCCCTAAAGAAATAGATGGGCTGCTTTTGTCTCCAATTAAAGCTCATATGCTACTGACTGACCATCTGTTTACGGGTCAACCGCTTAGGTCTGTGCCTTATTGGCTTACTTGGGTGGTTATATTTGAAGCCTATTTTGGGTGTCATGACATCCTAGTTTTAAGTTAAAATTTCATAAAATGGAGGTAATGTCCCGACATGACAGTAGCTGTTGACTCGGACGTTAAGCATCAATTCAAAGTTCAAACAACTATTTCTCTCAATACCAGTCTTCAACTCTATTTGACGATCCATTGTAAGCATTGATGCAATGCGCTGTGGCTTATTGTCAGCCTTATCTGAGAGAGGTTAAATTTAGCCTTCTCTCTGAAGCTGGTTGTTGTACATGACCACAGACACAATGTATTTGAAGCCTATGTTAATCCAAAAATGGCTTCGGAATATGCGGTTGCCTTCTTACACAAACTTACTTTGGAGCAATAGTGAAATGGCCTGCTCACTTGTCAATAGTGTACCATATGCTCATTACAATTAAATAAATCTGAGATACTTTAAGAGCAGCGAGCGTATGAATGAGAAAAGGGATGGGCCATACCGCTGTTTCGGCTAGTTTAAGCCTCTTCAGTGACCCTTCAGATATAGCAAAATGGAGACAATCAGAGAACTACTGTAACAAATCTGTATCTGATTTTCAATGAGATTATTTTAGAAACTATAACTGTTTTGTTTTTTCAAGCTTTTCATGGCATTTACCAAATGATTACCAACAAGTATCCAACAGCATTCTCTGAGCCCTGGTGGAGTATATTCTTGTTTGCCAGCAGCCTGAATTAAAAACCATCTTTGATATTGGCCGGGTAGGTTGTTCATACATATAGGTCTTGTGTGACCTCATTACTTCTTGTCGTTGAAGAACAGCTGTGCTCGCCAGCTATAACAGTCACAGTCCTGATGATTTCTTTTGATTAACTTCCTGATGATTAACTTCCTGTCTTACTGCTATCAAATCTCATGTTATAAGATACTGTGAGACAGTGTATGAAACTTCAAATAAAAATTGGTTTTGGTCAATTAAAAATTCTGGTGAGGTGCTCAGTAAATTGAAGTGTAGAGGGTTCCGTGCGACAAGCTTGTCCACATATGATTTTTCTACTCTGTATACAACATTACCACATAATCTAATTAAAGAAAAACTTCTGGATTTGATAGAGTGGACCTTCAAAAGGGCATTAAAAAACTATGGTTCACTTTATTTGGCATGTAATGACAGAAAGGCTTTTTTCACTTCCTCTGACCAAAGTCGGTATACACTTTGGTCATGTCAGAATGTATGCGACGCCTTATCCTATCTCCTTGATAATATTTATATTAGATTTGGGACCAAGTTATACAGACAAATTGTTGGAATTCCGATGGGTACAAATTGCGCACCTCTCGTAGCTGATTTATTTTTATACTGCTACGAAAGAGATTTCATGGATTCTCTTAACCATGATAATCAAGCTGATGTTATCGAGGCTTTTAATTCCACATCTAGGTACCTCGATGACCTTTTAAACATTGACAACCCTTATTTTGAAGGTATGGTCAATCAAATTTATCCACCTGAACTTCAGTTAAACAAAGCCAATATCTCAGATACTGAAGCCCCCTTTTTAGATCTACATCTTTCTGTTGCAAATGGATTTGTTTCTTCTAAAATTTATGATAAGCGCGATGACTTTGATTTTGATATAGTAAATTTTCCTTTTTTGGATGGTGACGTTCCTCGTCGTGCTTCTTATGGTGTATACATTTCGCAACTCAAAGACTATGTGTGGTGCAGACTGCTGGACAGATCATAGACTGGTTGTCAGCAAACTCAACCTAAGAATACAGCCTGCGAGGCGACCTCAAGGCAAGAAAGCTCCTAAGAGACTGGATGTCTCAAAGCTGAATAAAGACAGCATGAGACAAGATTTCTTAACAGACATTTGCAACCAACTGGATGCAATGAATCTCAGTTCAGAGGACCCCGAAGAAAACTGGACAGTTTTCCATAAAACAGTTCTTTCTTCAGCTGCAAGCACCTTAGGCCATCCATCTCGCAAACATCAAGACTGGTTTGATGAGAATGATGACGAAATTCAGAGGCTTCTTGAAGAAAAGCACCGATTGCACAAGACACATCAAGATGATACTAGCTCAGTATCAAAGAAAGCAGCCTACAGCAACATTTGTAAGACAGTCCAGACCAAGCTTAGGGATATGCAAGATTCCTGGCTGAGGAAGAAAACAGAAGAAATTCAGTCTTTTGCGGATAGAAAGGACCTGAAGAAATTTCATGATGCACTGAAAATCATTTATGGTCCAAAGAGATCTGGAGCCACCACATTGCTCAGTGCAGATGGAAACACTCTTCTCACAGATAAAGAAGCTATCTTGGAAAGGTGTGCAGAACACTTCAATAGTGTGCTTAATCGACCATCAAGCATCAATGAGGATGCAATCGACAGACTTCCACAGATAGAGTGCAATGTTCTGTTAGATGAATTTCCTACCGTTACGGAAACAAGAAAAGCAGTTCAACAACTATCATCTGGCAAAGCCCCAGGTGCAGATGCAATTCCTGCCGAAGTTTACAAGGCTGGGGGGCTACCCATGGCAGAGAAACTGACAGAGTTGTTTCACTGTATGTGGAGAAAGGAGGCTATCCCACAAGAATTTAAGGATGCATCCATAATCCACCTATACAAGCGGAAAGGAAATCCTCAAGTCTGTGACAATCTCTGAGGCATCTCCCTCCTATCAATTGCTGGGAAGATACTTGCAAAAATTCTGTTGAATCGTCTGAATGTTCATCTTGATCAGACGGGACTTATCCCAGAAAGTCAATGTGGATTCAGAAAAGACAGAGGGACAATAGACATGATATTCACAGCAAGACAGCTTCAGGAGAAATGCCAAGAACAGAATGTAGATCTATACATGACGTTTGTTGACCTCACCAAAGCTTTTGACACTGTTAGTCGTGATGGACTCTGGAAAATCATGGCCAAGTTTGGCTGTCCACCCAGATTCATAGCAATGGTGCGGCAGTTTCATGATGGCATGCAGGCACGTGTGCAGAATGATGGAGAGTTCTCTGAACCATTTGAAGTAACAAATGGGGTCAAACAAGGCTGTGTTCTGGCACCAACACTGTTCAGCATGATGTTTTCTGCCATGCTTATGGATGCTTTTCAGGACAGTGACACTGGTTTTCCAATCAGGTACCGTTTTGATGGCAACATATTCAACCTCAGAAGGTTGCAAGCCAAAACTAAGGTCCAGACTGATGTGCTAGATGAGCTCCTCTATGCAGATGATATGGATAAGAATGCCAGCACAGAGGCAAAAATGCAAAGAGCCATGGATCAAGTCTCACAGTCATGTGATAACTATGATCTCACAATCAGCACAAAAAAGACAGAGGTTGTACACCAACCAGCGCCCGGAAAGCCATATAATGAACCAACCATCACTGTGAATGGGCAAAAACTGAAAGTTGTTGACAAGTTCACCTACCTGGGAAGCACTCTCTCCAGAGCAGTGCATATTGATGATGAGATCACTGCCAGAATTGCAAAGGCTAGTGTGGCATTCGGACGACTCCGTGCAAATGTCTGGGAGCGAAATGGAATCAAGCTTGACACCAAGCTGAAAGTCTACAAGGCTGTGGTACTGCCAACCCTCTTGTATGCATGTGAGACCTGGACAGTATACCAACGCCATGCAAAGAGACTTAACCATTTCCACTTAAGCTGTTTGAGAAAGTTGTTAAAAATCAAGTGGCAGGACAAGATTCCAGACACAGAGGTCCTGACGAAAGCAGGGATGCAAAGCATGCATACAGTCTTAAAGCTAGCACAGCTAAGATGGACTGGCCATGTTATAAGAATGCCTGATGCGCGACTTCCAAAGAAAGTTTTCTATGGAGAACTACAGGAGGGAAAGCGCTCTCAAGGTGGCCAGAAGAAACGCTACAAAGACACCCTCAAAGCCTCTCTGAAGGATTTCGAAATACCAATGGGGTCCTGGGAACAGACTGCACAGGAGTGATCAAAGTGGCGAGGTCTCATCAACAAAGGAGCAGCTCTTTATGAAAAGAAGAGAATCTGTGAAGCTGAAAGAAAGCGAAGAGAGCGCAAAGCCAAAACAAATGTGCCACCATCAGACTCTATGACATTGACTTGCTCTACTTGCAACCGACAGTTTAGAGCCAGAATTGGCCCAGTCAGCCATCAAAGAACTCACCAACACACATCAGCACTATTCAAGAAATAATGATGGTCTTTCTCATTAGTGAGAGACGAACTATCACATTTCGCAACTTATTAGGTTTGCTAGAGTCTGCAATCATGTTACAGACTTCAACGCTCGAAATAAATGTTTAACGGCAAAACTTCTCCAACAGGGCTATCGGTATCATAAACTTCGAAAAACATTTTCTAAATTTTATCGTAGACACTATGAATTGATTTCCAAATATAATGTTGGGTTAAAGACGCTTTTAAGTGAGGGCCTTTCGGAACCTGAATTTTATGGTGACTTGGTTTACAAATTTAAGAAACTTAAAGGAATTAATGATTTTTCTTTTCAGTTCAGAAAAATCATAACACGTTACAGACGTATAGGTTATAACTTGAATGTTATGCGACAGTCTGCATGCTTAGTTTTTAACCCAATCATGGTTGATAACTATGCTGCCTTCTTTAATTGCACGCCGGTGGGTCGGGCGTCAGACTCTATGATGGCCCCGACATAAAGCTATTCATTTTAGTTGGTTGGGGCCGGAGCTTCTTGTCTGTTGCTTGGCCCACCGGGGTCCAACTGGTGCTTTTCTTTTGCTCCGGAGTTAGTAGGTTATTCGGCGCCCAGGGATCTCCATCGTCGGGCAGCTTACTCAGTCTGTGAGTCCTGGTTTTTGATTCATCAGGATGTTTATCATGATTTATTTGTTTGTTCTTGATGATTCATTGACTAGTTAGAGATTCACCACGAGGACCGAATAACTAACTAAATATTATGAACCACTGCAGAAGCTGAGGGTGAGGTTATGGCCATGTAAAACCGGTTTAAGCCCGCCAGTAACTTTGTGTTACTGATCGTTCCAAGTCGATACTTCTGTGGTGGTTATTTTTGTTTTATGTCTTGGTGTTTAAAAATTTTTGTGCTGTTGGCGCCTTATGTATGTTTTCATATTTTTAGTTAAGTTAAGGTAACTGAGTGGCCACCTATTGGGAAAATAGCTGCTCATTCTGCTTACGATATGTTTCATGGTATAAGTACCTGATTGTTAGTTTGGTTTTTTCCCACCTCGGTTTTTGGAGTTGGAATCTTTTTCTGATTGCGCCTTTTCCTGATCTTTGCCTACTTGTACCTTTTTGTCTCAAAGTCAATGTTCAACTCCTCGTTCGGCCAACTGTCATTTGGACTTTCCGTAGGCATCGATGCAGTGCGGTGTGAAAATCTGTCAATCCCATCTGGGAGAGGTTGTCGTTGCTGTTTGTTTGTTTTTATTTAATTTCCTTTCTTAATGAAATTGATTTCCCAGGAAAAATAGTTTTCGGCGTTGTCCCCAGTTAAGTAGGTAATTTGTGTCCAAGGAAAAGTGGTTTATCGTCATTATACTCCTGTTTACTGTGACTGCCTCTCTGTCGTGCTCGTTGCTTTTCGTTTCGGTTGTAACTTAGCCTTATGGCTACCTTGTTTGGAAAGGGCTAGTTATTCTGCTCTTATGAATGTTGTCGGAAAAGGTTTTGTTGTGCAATATGTATTGTTTCACCCACCTGGTGTCTATGTTGGGACTTTAAATTTATTTGCATCGATTCCTGGTCCATCTATTCTTACTTCTGTATGAAGCTGGTTGTTGTACATGACCACAAATACGAACACTTGGACCTGGAATTGAGAAGAAAGTTGGTTGCAGTTGATGCATTCACTTCTCGGGTGGGAATATGGGTCCCGCCCATTGAGGCCTAAGAATAGACATACTGCTTGTGCCTCCAGGGTAAGCTTATGCGCTACTGACTGGCCTTTTGGTTCTGTGGACATGGCATGCGCTCGAACAGGCGCTCTCTGTTGCATCAACGTATGGTGTGCCGCCAAAAACTCATTCATGTTTCTGCATTGTCGCTACATACAATCTCTTAGATTTTTAGATTTAAAGTTAAGCGCGCTTTAAACTTGCTTCAAATGTAAACTAAGAGCCAAAATGTCCAAGTCCCTGCCATGGTCTGGTAGGTAGCAACCACATTTGACTTTAAATCCAAAATTGGTCACAGCGTCCCAGTCTTCTGTTTGCTCGTTATAATGATGACTAGGTCTATCATCCCAGTCTTCCTCAGACAATATCGGTGACAGCGTCTCCCTCTTGATCTCTAACTTCACGACTCGATCGCCATCGGCTAAATAGCTAGTCGAGTCATTGCAATCATTGTCATTAAGTTATCTACAGTCCGCTGCATCGATTCTGCGCTCCGTCTAAAAGTTTCCACAGCCTCCATCATGCTGGTAGCCGCCCCACCAATATTATCCGCCTGCTCGTCTAACGCTCTCAAATAGCACTCACAGTCAAATTGTTTCACCATTGTACACGAAAAGTGTACATAAATGCAGTACCAGCTTCCCCTTTTTTTTCGAAATTTGTTGTCAACATAACCTTAGCTCCTCTACTAAGGTGCAAAGTTTTAGCAAGTCCTCCTGTTTTGTCACTTGTTGCTTTTTGAGTGTAATGCAAGTATCTTTGGTTAACATCTTATCCTTATTCAATCCAGGAAGTTTTCCTTTAAATTGCAACATAATGGAATATTAAACAAGCCATGAGAATACAATTATAAATATAATCGCAGTTTGGACCAACAAGCCAGACATAGCAGATAACGAGGTAACTGGAATGGTGAAATAATGTCATTTGGCGTGTCACCAGTAAACTATTCAGATTCAGGCCTACATGCAGAAGAAACTGTGACTGACTGCAAAAACGTTACTTGCTGCTACACACTCAGCCAGTAAAAGTAGGCAATGATCTGGCAATTGGGCCATCAGAGAGAAATTTCCACTCAAAAAACCGAGGTGAGAAAAGAAATAAAGTTACAGTAAGGTGCTTAATTAAACTAAGAAAACATAATCGAATGAGCAGCTTTTTCCCCAAAAGCGGTCACTCAGAAACCCAAACTTAACAAAAAATATGAAAATGCACATAAGGTGCAAACAGCACAAAAATTCAATAATCAACCTTGGTACTAAAATACTGCATCATACATCTGTTGTACGTTGCTAGCCATACTCTGCTTAAAAAACCGATTGATAATGGGAAGATGGATAAAAAGATCCTCAGGTTGTCAGCATACTGGCAAGTACGGGTAACGTAAACAGCACTTTTGAAACTTGGCTGTGACGACCCATTCGGGTTTTGATTCCATTCTTTTCAAGCTGTAGGGTCGGACATCCCTGCTCCACATTCTAGCGCAATTTATGTGCATTTTTAGTCGTCAACAGAGTCTGTTTTCCTGTATCATCACCCATTCAAACACCATTCTAAAGCATGAGCAATTAAAGTCAGATGTACGTAATTGAAGGCGCTCAGAAGAAAGTGCGTATCTATGGATTTTCGCGCATTTGAAATGTCCGTTTCCACTCGAAAGGTAATTTGTAGCGACAGGAGTTTGGTCTTTGATAAGTTTTTCCGGAGGTCCATTCATGATTCGAAAACTAATCTAGTTTCTACGTGGTGGCGACAGCAGCAGGTTTACTGAATCTGTGAGTCCTGGTTTTTGATTCATCAGGATGTTTATCATGATTTGTTTGTTTGTTCTTGATGATTCATTTACTAGTTAGAGATTCACCACGAGGACCGAAGAACTAACTAAATGTTATGAACCACTGCAGAAGCTGAGGGTGAGGTTACGGCCGTGTAAAATCGATTTAAACCCGCCAGTAACTTTGTGTTACTGATCGTTCCAAGTCGATACTTCTGTGGTGGTTCTTTTTGTTTTATGTCTTGGTGTTTAAAATATTTTTGTGCTGTTGGCGCCTTATGTATGTTTGCATATTTTTAGTTAAGTTAAGGTAACTGAGTGGCCACCTATTGGGAAAATAGCTGCTCATTCGGCTTACGAAATGTTTTCATGGTATAAGTACCTGATTGTTGGTTTGGTTTTTTCCCACCTTGGTTTTTGGAGTGGGAGTCTTTTTCTGATTGCGCCTTTGCCTGATCTTTGCCTACTTGTACTTTTTTTCCTGTCTTTTTCTCTCACAGGCCTTACATTGTCATAGAATGGTTTAAGCTTCTCAGACATACGCTATGACACTTTAACTTCTGGGTGGCATTTCTTAAAGTTCAGGAACAGTTCTATTTGTATTTTAGCTAAAACTTGAAACTATGAGACGCATACATTTTCGGACCAAGTCTTTCTCTGTTCACTCTTTGTTGTTCCCAGTGGGCATTGATATTCCTGACGAAGAGATGTTTGTGTTTATCTGATCAAGCATCTCTTTTCTACCACTGGCATTTTTGTTGTTGCAGTCCGGCAGCTTCGCGTTTATCCCGTTCCCTAACCGCTTCTTTCACATTCATCTGGCTGATTTCGTATTCGTCACGGTATTCACTCTTTGCAATAAGAAAGTGGTTTCTGTTTCCGGCATATGGGTTTCTTTAATTCTTTCCGATTATAAAATATTTGACCTATTTGCATGTCTGTGAACAAAAACAGTGGAAGTAATCATTTATGATTACGATAATGTCATTATAATGACTAAATGACTCAAATGGTGCATCCCGGAGAGCCCCCATCTTACGAATATGATAATTCGTAATTAAGAAATGATGCATAGTTTGAAAAAATCCCACGTCCCAGATGAGATTCGAACCCGGACCGCCGGGGTAGAAATCCAATGCTCTAACCACTGAGCCAAAGAGTCGACTCTCTGACGCAGTATGTCAGAGATTGTACATACATTTGTATATGATACATTGTATCGAATATCGAATAGCTGTGCTATTTATAGAAGCTACGCATCATAGATCTCGAATGAATGAGTGGTGCGATGGGACATAACATTCCACACTTGTTTTCATTTGCCATTATTTTTTTCATTTTCAGTTTAGCTATATAACCATGTCAGAAATTTGTTCAGTGGTATATCAATTGCTGACAAGTAAACATTTGTCCAAAATTTTAACAGAAATAAGCCAAAAAATACTAAAAAACTCATTGTTGACATGACCTAGAAACCGTTTCTAAGAAGTGTCAGTAACTCTTTACTGATTGCCAAAAAAAAGGATAAAAAAAATAATAAACAGCCACTAAAATTACTAATTTACTTCCCCGTAAAAGTAAATTCCAGACAACGTTCAAGTTTGTGGGACAACTTTTGCGACGTTTGGTGCAATATTCCATTGCAAAATACCCCAAAACGCGATGCAACATGTTTTTGCACAAAAATTTGATCCATTTGTAATAAATTTGAGTTAATAATATTGACGAAATCCCTTTTTATTGTTAACTAAACTAAAGTGTAGGAACAGACCTTTAAAATCTTTGCTTAAAAAAAACATTTGGTGTGCCACTTCCTGGAGATCTTCCACGGGTTAATAAAAGACCACGAAAACTGGTTATATTTCAGCACAACTATTGGTAGCGTTAAAGTGGAAACTTTATTTACCACGCGGTACCCACGAAATTGATGGCATAATTGGTAATAAAAGGACAGCCCCAGCGCTCGCCAAACTATATAACACTTTATAATTTCGTTCATTGCGAAAATGGGCGAGAATTGTGCGTTACGTCATGTATTTTCTTTAGTGTTTCTGGAGTTTCAGATAAACTGAATCTGGTAAGGTCATCCTCAGAGCACTGGTGAAGTACATCCAAACCTGCCCTAAGTATAGCCTCAGTCGTTCTTAGTCATATGGCCACCTCCCTGGATAATTTGACAGTAGCAGCCTGCTATTGGCCTTTCAGATTGTAAATATATATGACCTGGTATAACTTCAAAGCCCCCTGCCACCGAAGAAAATCAGTGCTCACAAGCTATTTCGGTCACCGTCCTGAGTACTTCATGTCTCTAAATGCTAGTTCAACTCCTCCATTCGGCTGTCTCCTATCATCTGGGCATTCTGTAAGCATCGGTGTAATGCGCTGTGGCTCACTGACAATCCCATCTAGGAGAGGTTGTTGTAGTGTGTAGTCTTCTCTCTGAAGCTGGTTGTTATACATGACCACAGACACAATGTACTGGAAGCGTCATAGAAACTTCTTTCTTAAAGGGTGGTCGGATGGGAATACTGTCATCTGAGCATTCTGTAAGCATCGATGCTGTGGCCTTCTCTCTGAAGCTGTTTGTTATACATGGCCATAGGCACAATGTACTGGAAGCGACTAAGAAACTTGGGTCTGGCATTGAGAAGATGAGGGTCTCATGAGGGTTTACTGATTAGCGATTTTCGGCCATTATTTTTACTGATTGGCGATTTATTTTTTGCCAAAACGTTACTTATTAGCGATTTCAGAGGTACCCCATTGTAGCCTTCAAGAAAAAAATGACCACAGCTCATACTTCTTCTCTTCAGGGTGGTCAGATGGGAGTATGGACCCCCGATCATTGAGGCCCCTCCAGAAGTCAAACCACCCATACATATAAGCCGAATTGGCTCACTTGGGTGGTTATATTTGAAACATATTTTTGATGTCGTGACATCCTAGTTTTGGGTAAAAGTCCCATAAAATGGATATTGGCTGGGTAGGTTGTACATATAATATGGTCTTGTGTGACCTCATTACTCCTCGTCGTTGAAGAATAGCTCGCAAGCTATTACAGTCACAGTCCTGATGACTTAATTTATCTCAAGGCCAATCTTTAATTCCTCGTTCGGTCCTTTGTTATTTGGATTTTCCGAAACCATCGATGCAATGCGCTGTGGCTCTCTGTCAATCCACTCTGGGAGAGGATATTGTAGCTACGTTTGCTTTTATCTAATTTTCCTTATGAAATCGAGGATGTCCCCAGGAAAATAGTTTTCGGCGTTGTCCCCAGTAAAGACGGTGATTGGTGTCCCAGGAAAAGTGGTTTATCTTCATTATTCTACTGTTTATTGTGCCTGTCGTGCTCATTTGCCTTTCGTTTCAGTTTACATACCTTGTTTGGAAAGAGCTAGTCATTCTGCTCTTCGTTTGTGTTGTTGAAAACTGTTTTTGTGTTATATGTATTTTTCCCACCTGGTGTCTTTGTTGGGAATTTAATTGCATCGTTTCCTGGTCCTCTCTATGAAGCTGGTTATTGTATACTTGGACATGAAATTGAGAAGAAAGTTGGTCGCAGTTGATACATTCACTTCTCGGATGTGGATATGGGTCCCACTCATTGCCATGACTCGGGCCTAAAAATAGACGGGCTGGTTGTGCAATCAGAAAGAAATTCCCACCCCAAAAACCGAGGTGGGATAAAACTTAATTGACAGTCAGGTGTTTATACATAAAAATAATTGTTAGATCCATACATTGTGAATCATAAACCGAGTGAGCCGCTATTTCCCAATAGGCGGCCACCCATTTACCTGAACTTAAATAAATCTACGAAACTATGAAAACGTAGATAAAAAGAACCACAACAGAAGTATCGCCTTGAAGTTATCGGTAATATATAATTACTAGGGGGGTTAAATGGATTTTACAGGGCCCTAACCTCACCCTCATCTTCTACAGTGGTTCACAACATTTACCATTAGTTCTAAGGGAAAAGGGAAGGAAGACGGAACTAACGACCAACAATGGTATTAAATAAATTTATTTGTATATTGCTTACTCGTTTCGGTCAATCTAGACCTTCCTCAGGACACGAAAATGATGGGTTAAGTTCTCTCTAAAGTATTGTTTGGCCGTACAAAATGTCACGTGATTATTACTGTTTTAAAAATAGGTTGCCTAGATACTGCACAAAAAATTGATATGAATCAACAAATTTATGTTCATAAAGTAATGATACTACTGATATTTTTAGTCTCTTGAAAACATTAGAGACCTTGACATTAGTTTCTTCTTCCTTAGATTCTGTTTCGTCGAGGCACACAGTCACGCAGGAGCTTGATGGGGTCAATGTAAGATCTTCCATTAATTCTTCAGTGGACACATATGTTGGTAGGGGATATCTGACTGCCAGTTGAGACAATGATAATGGTTCCCAATCTGTTGGCGGGCTGTATCTGGATGGTCCTGTTTTGGAAGATGAACGAACCTTTACCTTGTGGATTGTAAGTTGTTTCGGGGGTGGGTGGAGGGGGGGGGGTCCATGGGTCTAGTTTAAATATTCCCGGTAATCATATGGTAATCTGTCTTAGTTGTCGTTCCTATCACGAATATGTTGTCGGGGTCGCCATGTACCTTTTTCGAGTGTTTGATGACGTTCTCCTTCCTTACGTAGGTTTTGAAGCAGGTCCATCATTGATATTTTGTTTGTTGTTGCTCATGGAAACTCATATTATGGCGGCGTAGTTATCTCGTGGTGAATCTCTAACCCATCAGTGGATCACCAAGGACAAGAAAATAAACCATGATGAATCAAAAACGAGGACAAACAGATTCAGTTAGCTGCCCGACGGTGGAGATCCCTGGGTGCCAAATAACCGGAGCAAAAGAGAAACGACAGTTAAACCATGGTGGGCCAAGGAACAGACAAGATGCTCCGGTCCCAACCGACTAAAATGAATAGCTTTATGTCGGGGCCATCTTGACGCCCGACTAATCGGTGTGCAATTAAAGAAGGCTGCATAGTTATCAACCATGATTGGGTTTAAAATCACATTTGTTTTTAATGACCCAAATTTTTGCAATTCCATCTTTTTATCTGGATGCATTTGCAGCTCTCCAGACGACAGGATTCCCTCACATGGCGGATTTCGGCATCTTGTGTTTTTGTATGGCTCTCCCTTCCATGACACTTGTGACACAAATTACTAAGCATGCAGACGGTCACATGAGTACTTTTTGGATGCCATGACGTCCTAATTCTGGGTATAAGTCCCATTGAATGGCGGCAACGTCCCGACATGACCATAGATGTTGACTGGGACGTTAAGCATCAAATCAATCAAAGAAACGGTGTTGCGGCAAAAGTATTTAACTCTACAGCAGGGCATGGAATCAGCTGTAATAATAAACCCTAATGATGATCAATAAATAATTCGGCAATGATCTATCGAACTTTTTCAACATGCTCCTGTAGAAAACCAATATTTTGAATCACCTAGTACATTTTGAATTTCTAGACCAGTGCTTATCTAAATAAATTTTCATCAAGCATTTTTTTTTTTTTTTTTTTTTTTTTTTTGTTTGTTTGTTTTTGTTAAAATTTTGCTTTTTCTTTTCTTTCTTTCTTTTCTTTTTTTTTTTTTTTTTTGTTAAAATTCTGCTTTCTAATACGGTATGTGTGTGTGTGTGCGGGGGGGGGGGGGGGGAATGTGTCCCACCCTTGGGGTCCTTAAAAAATAGATTTGCTGCTTGTGCCCAAATCAAAGCTTAATAATATAATCTACTAACTAAAAATATGAAAGAAATTGGCAAATGGACAGAATATTCTGCAAAAAAAAAAAAAATAAATAAATAAAACGGCCCTAGGGCTTCATCTGCCCCTGCACTGGAGTTAAATACCATAATATTCAAACATGTTTCATTGGTAAATGCAGCAGACTCAGGTGAGCGTTTACATGACCATTGGTACTCTGGTTTAAATTTCTGCTTTCTAATACGAAGTGTGTGAATATGGGCCCCGCCCAGTTGTGCCTAAAGAAATAGATTTGCTGCTTGTGCCTTCAGTCAAAGCTTTAATATACTAGATACTAACTGACAATACGATAACTGCTTATCCGCTCATATCTGAACCTGCCCAGGAGAAGTGGTCCAAGTCAGACCATCCATACATATACGCCTTTGTGACTTAGGAGAAATAGATGGGCTGCTTGTGCCTCCGGCTTCTAATCTACTTACCGACCATCTGATTACTGGTTAACCGCTCATGTCTGAGCCTGCCCAGGAAAAGTGGTTTAGTCAAACCATCATATTTGTCTCTGTCCAGAACAGGGCTTTCATTGTTGACAGACCATGCAAAAAGGACTTTTGGGGATTTTTTTCTTGTAACTGGGAAAAGATATACAAATTTTGTTAACCAATTTTAGTCGTACAATATGTCTACTGTGTTAGGACTAGCTGCCTTAAATGTTATGAGATGTATTTGGGTCCATTTTATTTTCCTCTCACTGGTCATTTCTAGGTTCCGTACGTTTGTACTGAGGTCTTTAAAATCAAAAGCCATTTTTGTCATTTCGATGACTTCGTACGGATTAGCTATTCGCGCACCCTCAATGATGGTAGCCAGTTGTGTTGTTTCATATACTGTGCGCTTATCAATGCAGTTTCTATGGTGGAATGCATACAATCGTTTTCATTGAAGGTGTGGCCCACTCTTGGGGTCCTTAGAAAATAGATTTGCTGCTTGTGCCCAAATCAAAGCTTAATAATATAATCTACTAACTAATAATATGAAAGAAATTGGCAAATGGTCAGAATATTCTGAAAAAAATAAGAAAATAAAAATAAAATAAAACGGCCCTAGGGCTTCATCTGCCCCTGCACTGGAGTTAAATACCATAATATTCAAACATGTTTCATTGGTAAATGCAGCAGACTCAGGTGAGCGTTTACATGACCATTGGTACTCTGGTTTAAATTTCTGCTTTCTAATACGAAGTGTGTGAATATGGGCCCCGCCCAGTTGTGCATAAAGAAATAGATTTGCTGCTTGTGCCTTCAGTCAAAGCTTTAATATACTCTACCAACTGACAATACGATAACTGCTTATCCGCTCATGTCTGAGCCTGCCCAGGAGAAATGGTCCAAGACAGACCATCCATACATATACGCCTTTGTGACTTACTTGGATGGTTATATTTGAAGCACTTCAAAGGTGTCAAATATGAATTTTCCCGTCCTTATTTTCGGTAATAGTCCGAAATGGAGACAACATGCTTCCTTGTCGTCTTTAAGATGTAATTAAATATGCCTTTAGATATTTTTTGAAAGTTAAATAGCGGATCGGATTGTATTTTTACTGAGGTGCTAATCACAGCCTAACTTGTCGACAACTGTTTCACCAAAGGGGTGGTTGGTGGAAATATGGGCCCCGCCCATTGGGACCTAGGAGAAATAGATGGGCTGCTTGTGCCTCCGGCTTCTAATCTACTTACCGACCATCTGATTACTGGTTAACCGCTCATGTCTGAGCCTGCCCAGGAAAAGTGGTTTAGTCAAACCATCATATTTGTCTCTGTCCAGAACAGGGCTTTCATTGTTAACAGACCATGCAAAAAGGACTTTTGGGGATTTTTTTTCTTGTAACTGGGAAAAGATATACAAATTTTGTTAACCAATTTTAGTCGTACAATATGTCTACTGTGTTAGGACTAGCTGCCTTAAATGTTATGAGATGTATTTGGGTCCATTTTATTTTCCTCTCACTGGTCATTTCTAGGTTCCGTACGTTTGTACTGAGGTCTTTAAAATCAAAAGCCATTTTTGTCATTTCGATGACTTCGTACGGATTAGCTATTCGCGCACCCTCAATGATGGTAGCCAGTTGTGTTGTTTCATATACTGTGCGCTTATCAATGCAGTTTCTATGGTGGAATGCATACAATCGTTTTCATTGAAGGTGTGGCCCCGCTCAAGGAATTTGTGCTCAGCTTTTTCGAAAGAAAATTTATTGAGAGCATGCCAAAGCATACAAATACCAGAGGACCATTGGTCCTGAGAACGCTCACCTGAAGCCTGATCTTGGAGTATTAAGTCATCATGAAATGACCTTGACCTTGAATACTCACACACCTGTATTGACTTCACAGGTTGTCTGCATCTGCAAAGTTTCAGGTCTCAGGCTGCAAAAGTTCCCAAACCCAGTGATTTCTGAGAAACCCATAATTTCAATTTTGATTTTTAAATGACCTTGGGTCAAGGTCAACAAATGACCTTGGCCTTCATTAATTACTTACCTTCATTGACTCCATTAGTTGTCTGCATCTAGCAACTTTCAGGTCTCAGGCTGCAACAGTTTCCAAAATATCCATTGTTTTCGCCTTTTCCCATGTAAAAGCCTATGTTTCCAAAATTGACCTTGCCGTAAAATAAGTCAAGGTCATCCAAGGGTCATCATTTTATCAAACTATGATGGGCTGAAGTCTCCGATGCTACATACCAAGTTTCGTGTAAATCGGCCAGCCGGTTCTGGAGAAGAAGATTTTTGAGTGGTTTTTACTATAGTTGGGCATGGCGGCCATCTTGGTCATGTGACCCAAATTTGGCGATCAAACTTTTGTTCCCCCTACCCATGGACGCTCCACATAAAATTTCACTTTGATTGGCCAAGCAGTTTCAGAGAAGAAGATCTTTGAAAAGAGTGTATGGACGACAGACTGGCCAAGGTCAAGAGATGACCTTGACCTAAATTAATCACTCCATTGGTTGTTTGCATCTACCACTTTTCAGGCCTCAGGCTGCAATAGTTTTCAAAAAATCCAAAGTTTTCACTTTTTCCCATGTAGAAGCCTATGTTTCCAAAATTGACATTGCCGTAAAATAGGTCAAGGTCATCCTATGATCATCATTTGATCAAATTATGATGGGCTGGAGTCCCAAATGCTCCATACCAAGTTTTATGAAAATCGGCCAGCCGGTTCTGGAGAAGAAGATTTTTGAGTGGTTTTTACCATATATGGGCGTGGCGGCCATCTTGGTCATGTGACCTGGATTTTGCAATCAAACTTTCGTCTCCCCTACCCATGGATGCTCCACATAAAATTTCACTTTGATTGGCCAAGCAGTTTCAGAGAAGAAGATCTTTGAAAAGTGTGTATGGATGACAGACTGGCCAAGGTCAAGAGATGACCTTGACCTAAATTAATCATATACCTTCATCTACTCCATTAGTTGTTTGCATCTACCACTTTTCAGGCCTCAGGCTGCAATAGTTTTCAAAAAATCCATAGTTTTCTCTTTTTCACATGTAAAAGCCTATGTTTCCAAATTTGACCTTGCCGTAAAATAGGTCAAGGTCATCCAAGGGTCATCATTTTATCAAACTATGATGGGCTGAAGTCCCCGATGCTACATACCAAGTTTCGTGGAAATTTGCCCACCGGTTCTGGAGAAGAAGATTTTTGAGCGGTTTTTACCATATATGGGCGTGGCGGCCATCTTGGTCATGTGACCTGGATTTCACGATCAAACTTTCGTCTCCCCTACCCATGGATGCTCCACATAAAATTTCACTTTGATTGGCCATGCAGTTTCAGAGAAGAAGATCTTTGAAAAGTGTGTATGGACGACAGACTGGCCAAGGTCAAGAGATGACCTTGACCTAAATTAATCACATACCTTCATCTACTCCATTAGTTGTTTGCATCTACCACTTTTCAGGCCTCAGGCTGCAATAGTTTTCAAAAAATCCATAGTTTTCACTTTTTCCCATGTAAAAGCCTATGTTTCCAAATTTGACCTTGCCGTAAAATAGGTCAAGGTCATCTATGGGTCATCATTTTATCAAACTATGATGGGCTGAAGTCCCCGATGCTACATACCAAGTTTCGTGGAAATCGGCCCACCGGTTCTGGAGAAGAAGATTTTTGAGCGGTTTTTACCATATATGGGCGTGGCGGCCATCTTGGTCATGTGACCTGGATTTCGTGATCAAACTTGAAATGCCACTACCCAAGCAGGCTCCACATACAATTTCAACTAGATCGGCCAAGCGGTTTCAGAGAAGAAGATCTTTGAAATTGTGGACGACGGACGGACGACAGACGACGGACGGACGGACGACGGATCATGGCCATCCTATAAGCTCACCTTGTGAGCCTTCGGCTCAGGTGAGCTAAAAAACCCAACGGTATTTGGGTTCTGGCCTGTGCAGCTGTCAGAATATAAAGTGACAGATTTTACGCCTTCAGCAAGAGCCTATTTCATTTGAAACCCTGTTAGCAACACATTGATTCCATATATATATGAAAACCCTCTACGAGTACCTAAAGAATATACTGTCAGGTTGTAATTATTCAGACGCCTTGCATAAAAGAGGAGTTTCCTTGAGGCAAAGTTAAAACCTGCTGTAAATCAAAGCAAGTAGCAGTTTCATGGGTTGCAAAAACTTGGGCTAAGTATTTATCATTTTCCTTTGCCTCTTGTGCTAACTTTTTTTGCATTTTTTTTTCAACATCTGATAAATTTTCATACGAGGTACATAAGGCACTCATATCTTTAAATGATTTGTGAAAACTTAAAATGAAATGTATATTAATATTATTTATATACATGCCTTCCTTTTACATAACTATGCCCATTCTTAATGCAATCTTTAACATGCATGTTGTTCATCTTTAAAATGCTCAAATCTTCTGAAAGGTACTCATCAGGAAAACAAGTCCCTGTAATGAATACCCCCTCATAAAAAAATATGAAAAATAGGTATACCCCTGCATACCCCAATTTTACTATATAAAAGTGGGGTATGCAGGGGTATACCTATTTTTTCTTATTTTTGCTCCGAAACATAGATTGTGGGTACTAGTTAGAACCGCCTCGGCGAGGCGGTTCTAACGTGTACCCACAATCTATGTTTTGAGCAAAAATAAGAAAAAATATCAAAATTTTCTTTCTGAAAACTTTTAAATTTTACAACAAAAATTTTCTATATATTGCATGGGCATGTTTTCGTAATGTCTTTTTTTTTACTATTTTTCCTACAACAATGGGATTCTATTCTGGAGAAGCTGTTTATGTGCTTTTTAATGATATAAATATACGTTTATTGCACCTTGTTAGGCCTGTTTGTATGCTTACCCCTATCATCATTTCAAGTCAGTTTAGAGGTATATTTTCTACCTTTCTGCAAAAGTACAAGTAGGCAAAGATCAGGAAAAGGCGCAATCAGAAAAAGATTCCCACTCCAAAATCCGAGGTGGAAAAAAACTTAATTAACAATTAGGTACTTATACCATGAAAACATATCGTAAGCCAAATGAGCAGCTATTTTCCCAATAGGTGGCCACTCAGTTACCTAAACTTAACTAAAAATATGAAGCCAACAGCACAAAAATTTAAAACACCAAGACATACAACAAAAAGAACCACCACAGAAGTATCGCCTTGGAACGATCAGTAACACAAAGTTACTGGCGGGCTTAAACCGGTTTTACATGGTCATAACCTCACCCTCAGCTCCTGCAGTGGTTCATAACATTTAGTTTGTTCTTCGGTCCTCGTGGTGAATCTCTAACTAGTCAATGAATCATCAAGAACAAACAAATAAATCACGATAAACATCATGATGAATAAAAAACCAGGACTCACAGATTGAGTAAGCTGCCCGACGATGGAGATCCCTGGGCGCCGAATAACCTACTAACTCCGGAGCAAAAGAAAAACACCAGTTGGACCCCAGTGGGCCAAGCAACAGACAAGAAGCTCCGGCCCCAACCAACTAGAATGAATAGCTTTAAGTCTTGGCCATCATAGAGTCTGACGCCCGACCCACCGGCGTGCAATTAAAGAAGGCAGCGTAGTTATCAACCATGGTTGGGTTAAAAACTAAGCATGCAGACTGTCGCATAACATTCAAGTTATAACCTATACGCCTGTAACGTGTTATGATTTTTTCTGAACTGAAAAGAAAAATCATTACTTCCTATAAGTTTTCTTAAATTTGTAAACCAAGTCACCATAAAATTCAGGTTCCGAAAGGCCCTCACTTAAAAGCGTCTTAAGCCCAACATTATATTTGGAAATCAACATAGTGTCTACGATAAAATTTAGAAAAGGTTTTTCGAAGTTTATGATACCGATAGCCCTGTTGGAGAAGTTTGACCGTTAAACATTTATTTCGAGCGTTGAAGTCTGTAACATGATTGCAGACTCTAGCAACTGTAGTTCAGGTGGATAAATTTGATTGACCATAACTTCAAAATAAGGGTTGTCAATGTTCAAAAGGTTATCGAGGTACCTAGAAGTGGAATTAAAAGCCTCGATGACATCAGCTTGATTATCATGGTTAAGAAAATCAATGAAATCTCTTTCGTAGCAGTATAAAAATAAATCAGCTACGAGAGGTGCGCAATTTTTTGCAAGGCTGTTTCAGTCTTACTAAATGTTATGTTTAGGGTGTTCATATTTTTTTCACAATTTGGATTGTACTACACAGAAAATCATTCTGCCTGTTTATATCCCCAGTACCCAAAAAATTCGTGAACTATTTTCTCTGTTTGATCCTGGCTAATTTGCTGATGACAGTGCCATTTCCAGTTTTCACCACAACTTTTTTTCAAAATACTGGCCCTTTTTTCTGTTCTCGGATGAGAAACGTATGCCCCCCCCCCCGATTTTTTTTTACATACTGATGTTTCTTTGCCATTTGCTTTCATCACGCACTCTTTTCCTTACATTTGGTTTATTGTTGGTATCGCTTTTCCTTGGCCGACCGATTTTGGCTCTATGTGGAAGATTAATGTTGTCAGAAAGCTCTGAAATTTCATCAGTTATAGTGTTAATGCTATTTTGAGAACTTACAGATTCAGTCATTGAAGTTTGTGCGGTTTGTGGACTATATTCTACTTCAATATGTTTATAGCTGTGCTCATCACCAACAGAAGCTTAAGTTGGTTCTTGAGGGGGTTTCTCAATAGTATTGATATTTGTTACTGGCAATGATGTTATTTTGTTTTTATTTGCTATTACTGCAGCTGGTGTTGTGCCGTGTGGAGGCCCTAAAAAGTCTCCCCGTACATCATCCATAGTGCAGATTATATTTTCCTTTTGGTCCTTTGAGATCAGCGGGGGTATTCTGTGAAATCAGAAAATTATTATTGGTTTAGATTCATTTTCTAGATTCTATTTGGTCCCATTTGGATTATAATAGTCTTTGTATCGACTATCTGTTTACGCAATTTTACCCAGAACATGAGTAGTGCTGTACTTTTGTCATGCTTGCTGCTATTGTTAGTGGAATTTAAGCAGTCCAGCATAGACTGGAACTGCGCTCTTGTCCATCCAGTCCAAATCAAACAGTCATTATCCGTAAAATATGGATAATTAAAATCAAGAGGAAAATGTCGCTCCCTTTGGCGAAAACTTGTAGAATTTCTGATGCTTGGGCACAAGTATTGTTCATCCTGGTCAGAAATGTTCCAATCTACGGATTCTGCGAGGCGGCTACCTGCAAGATGCTGGGAACAAATCCTACATTCAGAGTCTGAATAGATTCTAAAACGAACCAAGAAATCATCTCGAGCCACAGTCGGTATCTGCATCAGAAAGCTAAATCGAATGAAAGTGGCCAACACAGAAAACCGTGCCACAGACATAATGTTTGTCACGGGTTGTCAGTCGGAATCAAACAATGCCTCCGTCCCTCTTAAGAGCTTCTTCCATTAAGAAAACATTCACGATGCTTTGTTTGCGAAGTCTTCTTCCTGGCCTCCCAGACCTTGTCACTTTCCTCTGAGGATAGGGCCTTATAGTGTTTTCCCTCAGCCAGATATACCCCCAACACTCCCTGCAAAGTTGACGAAGGACTCATTTGAGAAAATCCCCTCCAACTGGTTGGTGTTTTTCGTATGCATATTGCTCTCAATTTAGAAAGACTGCAAAAAACATTAGGGGAAGGGCCGTAACTAATGTTGGAAAAACTTGTGGCCCAACCCCATGCTTAATAAGAGCAATAAATATGTTTAAACTGACTGCAAAAAATTAAATAAATAAATAGAAATAAGAAAACGGAATATCTCCCTTCTCTATTTGTCAAAAGGTACAAGTAGGCAACTATCAGGAAAAAAGCGCAATTAGAAAGAGATTCCCACTAAAAAAACCGAGGTGGGAAAAAAAACTTAATTAACAATCAGGTACTAATACCATGAAAACATACCGTAAAAAAAGGTACAAGTGGGCAAAGATCAGGAAAAGGCGCAATCAGAAAAAGATTCCCACTCCCACAGGTGGGAAAAAACTATCAGGTACTTATACCATGAAAACATATCGTAAGCCGAATGAGCAGCTATTTTCCCATCAGGTGGCCACTCAGTTACCTAAACTTAAATAAAAATATGAAAACATACATACATACGGCACCAACTGTACAAAAAATTTAGACACCAAGACATAAAACAAAAAACACCACAGAGGTACAATTACTGGCGGGCTTTTAATCGATTTTACATGGCCGTAACCTCACCCTCAGCCCCTGCATTGGTTCATAACATTTAGTTAGTTCTTCAGTCCTCGTGGTGACTGTCTAACTAGTCAATGAATCATCAAGAACTATTTAATAAATCATGGGCGGCCCCCGCGGCCGAGTGGTTAAGAGCGCTGATATTTCATTGCCGCTCTGGCTACATGTGAGACAAGCCAAGCTCTGCTTGCGGATGTGAGCTGGTTTTTCTCGGGGTTCTCCCGTTTTCGCCCCACCTACTGATTGGCCCGTCTCATATGAGCTGAAATATTCTTGAAAGTGACGTTTAACTGAATTAAAAAAGAATAAAAAATAAATCATGATACATCCTGCTGAATCAAAAAAAACGAGGACTCACAGATAGAGTAAGCTGTCCGACGATGGACATCCCTAGGCGCCGAATAACTTACTAACTCCGGAGCAAAAGAAAAACATAAGTTGGACCCCGGTGAGCCGAATGAGCAGCTATTTTCCCAATAATGGCCACTTAGTTACCTAAACTTAACTAAAATATGAAAAGGTACAAATGGGCCACGATCAGGAAAAGGCGCAATCAGAAAGAGATTCCCACTCAAAAAACCAAGGTGGGAAAAATAAATAAACAATCAGGCACCTAAACCATGAAAACACATTGTAAGCCGAATGAGCAGCTATTTTCCCAATAGGTAGCCACTCAGTTACCTAAACTTAACTGAAAATATGAGAACATACATAAGGCGCAAAACAGCACGAAAATTAAAACACCAAGACAAAAAAAAAAGAACCACCACAGAAGTATTGCCTTGGAACGATCAGTAATATAAAATTACTGGCGTGCTTAAATCGATTTTACAGGGTCCTAACCTCACCACCACAGAAGTATTGCCTTGGAACGATCAGTAATATAAAAATACTGGCTTGCTTAAATCGATTTTACAGGGTCCTAACCTCACCCTCAGCTTCTGCAGTATCGCCTTGGAACGATCAGTAACACAAAGTTACTGGCGGGCTTAAACCGGTTTTACATGGTCATAACCTCACCCTCAGCTTCTGCAGTGGTTCATAACATTTAGTTTGTTCTTCGGTCCTCGTGGTGAATCTCTAACTAGTCAATGAATCATCAATAACAAACAAATAAATCACGATAAACCGGTCTGACGCCCGACCCACCGGCGTGCAATTAAAGAAGGCAGCGTTTAGATAGTAGTTCGGTCCTCGTAGTGAATGTCTAACTAGTCAATGAATCATAATAAATCAGGATAACCACCATTTTGAATCAAAAACGAGGGCTCGCAGATTAAGTAAGCTGCCCGTCGATGGAGATCCATGGGAGCCAAATAACTTACTAAATCCGGAGCAAAAGAAAAACACCAGTTGGACCCCGGTCAAACACATAAACCGAGGTCAACCGAGTACTCAGGTACTTATACTAAGAAAACATCGTATGCCGAGTGAGCAGCTACATGTACATGTATTTCCAAAGAGGCGACCACTCAGTTACCCAAACTCAACTTAAAATATGAAAGCGTACATAAGGTGAGATCCTTTAATTAATGAAAAAGGGACTGGACCATACCGCAGTGACCCTTTAGATTTGGCTACATGGAGCCAAAGAGAACCACTAAAATTTTGCAACTTTCAACAGGGTAGTCGATACAAAGACTAGTATTATCTAAATCGGACTAAATATATTAAAATTGGTTAGAAAATGAATCTTGACCGACAAGTTTCTGAAACAGCACAAAAATGTCCTCTTTGATCAAACTTGCCACACTTTAAACATTGGTACGCGAACCCTCTGTCTGCCATCTGAAATTAGAATAAAGACATGATAATTTTACACTCGACTCTAACCGGAATTAACGCCAACAAAAATCGGGCATTTTTCAAAGTGATTTTCATGATACTGAATCCAAACTTAAGATATGCATTTAGAAAAAATACTACCTATATAATTTTGATAATACCAAATATTATTATTTATTATTATTATTATTGTGGGTGGAAATAAAAGGCAGTATCTCTTTCGTTTCCTTCCTGTTTGGCTCTTGGGGTTGAAATTGTTTTTTTGATACCTGCATTAATTTCTTCGGTGGAACATTATCTTTTTGTATGTGTTTGAGATAATTGATTCAAGCGTGCTGGTAGTAAAGTTTCATCAGACACAATTGTGCATAGCCTTCGAGCTAGAGAAAATGGTATGTTTATTTTGGTGTGTTTCGAATGGCAAGAATTGAAATTAAGATATTGCAAGGAACCAGTAACTTTATGAAAATTATAAGTAGAGATTGAGTTTCCAGCTTTCAACACCAGCACATCTAGAAGAGGTAAATGTGTAGATTTGATCATTCGCATAAAGTTGTTCAGTACATTTTTGAAGTAGTTTAGATCTTCAAGAGAAAATGGCCAAATTGAAAAACAATCGTCTAAAAATCGTTTCCAGTTTTCTACTATGTATTGTCCAAAATTGTGCCCCTTTTCCAGTGTAATTGTTTTGTACATGGGCTCTTCTAAATGACCTATTCTTTTGAAACTTTACAGATGTCTTGACCATGCTTTAAAGATAATGCATGTGGTTTGGATATAATCCTCAGATTAATTTTGACACTTTTTTCGCAATTTGAACTTAGTCATTTTTCGGGCATTTTGACAATGGAAGTGAATGGACAGTGGGTACCTTGTGCGCGCAACTCCTCCTACAGTTTTTTTTTTCGGATTCTTTTGAAACTTAACAGATGCCTTATGTCTTGACCATGCTTTGAAGATGTGCATGTGGTTTGGATATAATCCTCCGATTAATTTTGAGACTTTATTCGCAATTTGAACTAAATCATTTTTTTTTCGGAATCTTTTGAAACTTCACAGATGTCTTGACCATGCGTTAAAGATAATGCATGTGGTTTGGATATAATCCTCAGATTAATTTTTGACACTTTTTTCGTAATTTGAACTTATTCATTTTTCGGGCATTTTGATAATGAAAGTGAATAGACAGTGGGTACCTTGTGTGCGCAATTCCTCCTACATTTTTTTTTTCGGATTCTTTTGAAACTTTACAGATGTCTTGACCATGCTTTGAAGATGTGCATTTGGTTTGGATATAATCCTCAGATTAATTTTGACACTTTTTTCGCAATTTGAACTTAGTCGTTTTTCTGGTATTTTGACCATGAACGTAAATAGACAGTGGGTGCCTCGTGTGCGCAACTCCTACAGTTTTAGTCTGATTCTTTTGAAACTTTACAGATGTCTTGATGTTGCTTTGAAAATATGCATGTACTTTGGATATAATCCTCAGGTTAATTTTTGACACTTTTTTTTTTTTGCAATTTGAACTTGTCGTTTTTCAGGCATTTATACAACATGGACATTGGGTACTTTGTGTGCATAACTCCTCCCACAGTTTTATTCCGATCTTTTCAAACTGTACAGATGTCCTGACCATGATTTGAAGATTTGCATGTGGTTTGAATATAATCTTCAGATTAATGTTTGATAATGCATGTGATTTGGACATACATTATTATCAGATTATATTTGTGTAACTACTAAACAATTAAGGCGGGGGACATAAATTCTCTGAATTTGCTTGTTTTTATCACTTTTTTCGCAATTTGAACTTAGTCATTTTTCGGGCATTTTGACAATGAAAGTGAATGGACAGTGGGTACCTTGTGTGCGCAACGTACGTCTCCTACAGTTTTATTCCGATTCTTTTGAAAACTTTACAGGTGTCTTGACCATCCTTTGAAGATATGCATGTGGTTTGGATATAATCCTCAGTTTACTTTTTATTACTTTTTCGCGATTTGAACTTAGTCGGTTTTTTGGGGCGTTTACACTGAGAAAAGTGAATGTGGTTTGGATATATGTTATTCTCAGATTATATTTGTTTAACTAAACAATCAAGGCGGGGGGCATAAATTCTGTGAATTTGCTTGCGTTATCCTCTTTTAGCTTGATTTTACCAGACTGGGAAACTCGACATGTACCTCAGTGGCCATAAATGAGTTCCTGGCGCGGAAAAAATGCAAGATTTTATGGCAAATTTTGTCTTCAAAACACTATAACGTAGGGTTAACATACCAACGGAATTGTTTGCCACGCAATTTAAGAACTTCTCCTAAAATTGAGCATCAGTCTTATGTGGTTGCTATGGTTACAGTGGCAAACATTACCACCTGATATTTTGTGAAATGAATGGTAAGATATCAGGCACTTATCCAAAGGTCACTTGAAGGTTATGCAGTTATGAAGTAAAAAATGGCACTGCTGTCTGGTCACCATCTTTCAAAATTTCACTTTCCTGAAACACCACAAGAAAAATATGCCAATGTCATTTTTTTGCAACTCAAAAGTCGTAAAACGTGCCGCAACACTTTTTATTTTATTTATCTATTTATTTTTTTTATTTTTTTATTTTTTTTTATTTTTTATTTTTTATTTTTTTTTTTTTTTTTTTTTTTGCATGACGTTGTGCAAGGGAGGTAATCCAAACACCTTAAGATTGAAAATCAAGCAATAAGTTTGGCGCTCAGCTATGCCTCATGTGACAATACAATTTTTGTTTGGTTTGGTGCTTTTTAAATGATAAATAAAAAACTACTTCCCTTGGCAGTTGCTGGCATTTTCCAATGGAAAAAGCCCTATTCAAAATTATTTTCTGGGATAATTTTTTCATTTGTTAACGGATTTTCAAAATTGTTGTGGCATTTTTTAAGACTTTTGGAATGCAAAATGCTGACATGGTCATATTGTTTTTGAGGACTTTCGGAAAAGTGAGATTAAAAAAAAATACAGTTTCTGGAAGATTGTGCATACCCCCATTGACTCCCATGTTAACTTTGTCTTTTTATATCCCGCCACTTAAAAAAAGTGCGGGGTATTATGTTATACCCCCCAAAAAAATGCGTTTGAGTGTCCGTCTGTCTGTCCGTCCGTGCGTCTGTCTGTCCGTCCGTCCGTCAGCGTTTCGTTTCCGGGTTCTACCTTGAGCATTTATTGACCGATTTTCTTCAAACTTTGTATAGGAGTTCATATCAGGAAGGAGTGGTTTGGGATTGAAGATGGGTAAATTTCGTCAAATAAATACAGAGTTATGGTCCTTGATTTACGTTAAAATTTCGTTTTCGGGCTCTATCTTGAGTATTTATTGACCGATTTTCTTCAAACTTTGTATAGGAGTTCATTCCATGAAGGAGTGGTCTGGGATTGAAGATGGGTAAATTTCGTCAAATAAGTACAGAGTTATGGACCTTGATTTACGTTAAAATTTGGTTTCCGGGCTCTATCTTGAGCATTTATTGACCGATTTTCTTCAAACTTTGTATAGGAGTTCATATCAAGAAGGAGTGGTCTGGGATCGAAGATGGGTAAATTTCGTCAAATATGTACAGAGTTATGGCCCTTGATTTACTTTAAAATTTGGTTTCCGGGCTCTATCTTGAGCATTTATTGACCGATTTTCTTTAAACTTTGTATAGGAGTTCATACCAAGAAGGAGTGGTCTGGGATTGAAGATGGGTAAATTTCGTCAAATAAGTACAGAATTATGGCCCTTGATTTACATTAAAATTTTGTTCAAGTTCCGGGCTCTATCTTGAGCATTTATTGACCGATTTTCTTCAAACTTTGTATAGGAGTTCATACTAGGAAGGAGTGATTTGGGATTGAAAATGGGTAAACTTTGTCAAATAAGTACAGAGTTATGGCCCTTGATTTACGTTAAAATTTTGTTACCGGACTCTATCTTGAGCATTTATTGGCCGATTTTTTTCAAACTTTGTATAGGAGTTCATATCAGGAAGGAGTGGTTTGGGGTTGAAAATGAATAAATTTCGTATAATAAGTACAGAGTTATGGCCCATGATTTACATTAACATTTCGTTTCCTGCCTCTGTTTTTTTTTTTTTTTTTTGCATTTATCAACCAATTTTCTTCAAACTTTGTATAAAAGTTCAAATCAGGAAGTAGTGGTTTGGGATTGAAGATGTTAAATTTTATCAATGTATACAGAGTTATGGTCCTTCATTTATGACAAAATTTTGTTCTGCTCTTTATCTTGAGAATTTATTGACAAGCATTTTTGCTAAATTAAATTTGCGTGGCGGGGTATCATGCATGCCTGAAGCGCTTTTATTTACTTGTCAAAAACAAACCTTCAAGTTAAAAAGGCTGTTATTTCTTCTTGCCAATTCCAATCTTGTAACAACATATTTTTGTATTAAGGTTAATGCATTATCTTTACTTTCAGTTGTAAACGAACCCGGTGTGACCACGTATGCTTCCATGGCAACCATTTTTGAGGAGCATGTATCGATTTTTCAGTCATGTTCTTAAATTGCCTAGCAACTAGCTAAGAATTCAAATCCAAGGTTACAATAAACCAGGAATTTATTCCTCCTGTCTATACCACCATCTTCCAGTAACTGCATTTTTCAAAATCTCACTTTTCTGAAAGACCTCATGAAAAATATGAGCATGCCACCATTTTTCATTCCAAAAGTCTTAAAAATTGCCACAAAAAATCCATTGCAAAATTGCCAGATAGGGAAGTAACTATTTTCCCAGGAAAAAAATCTAAATTTATTATTTTTCATCTAAAATGCACCAAACAAAACAAAGCGCCAAACTATGAAATTATTCCACAGATTTGCTTTTATTTCAATTTTAAGGTGTTATGATTACCTCCTTTCTCATGTAAAATGCCTATTCAAAATGATTTTTGGGCATACTTATTTTATTAGTGAACCGATTTTTAATTTTTTTACGACTCATGGGTTGCAAAAAGATGACATGGTCATATTTTTCTTGTCACAGTGTTTCAGAAAAGTGAGATTTTGAAAAATGCATTTTCTGAAAGATGATGACAGTAAGTAATTTTGCTTTAAATTGGTATATGACGGAGATAAATTGGTTTAAAATTGTGGTTTCAGTTAATTTTTAACCCCCCAAAGAACTTGCATTTTTTTTTTTTTTTTTTTTTTTTTTTTTTCACTTTCTGATCAGTGCCACCGGCTTAGCACTCCTCAACCATTGTCGCCGACAGGTAGCGCTATAACACTGACCTGTCGCCTTTGGCTCGTTGCATGCTGGGAATGTCCGCCATGGAATCCATTTTATATGTAGATCATATTAATATAATTTTACATACATTTTATTTTTGTCTTTTTGTTACGTCCTGTGTTTTACCTGTGCACAGCTCGAATGAAAGAAATACATTATAGTCCAGCAAATTCAAGAAATCTATTAATTGATTCTCGCGAGAACTGAACGGGATTAGCCGATTTTGGCTATATCCCATAATTCAAAGCGTCAAATGCGAGAGATCTAGATGAGATATCGTCAGATCTCGCGAGAATGCTCCTCAACGGGAAGAAGATAGTTTTGGATCGAGGCGACAAGAAACCGTTGCGGTTCATTTCGTGTCATTTCGGTCCGTCACTGATATGCAAGATGGCGGCGTTTCCACCGATCAATCAAGTATTTTTTTTAACTTTTATATCATTTCAAGACCTTTAAAGACATGTGACTCTAGAAAACAGCTGCATCTTGAAATTTATCATATCTTAATAACTGATGATCTTCCATCATCACATGTTGAGGCTTAATTTGATAAAGCACGATGTTCTCGTTGACAGCTGTTTTAAAATGATGGGTGGGGAATGTCAGAACTAAATAAATTTATTGAGAAAGCCTTTTCTTGCATTATATTTAGACACAAAACACTCAGCATGTGTACAGTTTTTTTTAATGAGTCAATCGATATGCTTGTTAGTGGTGTGTCCCTTTACCAGAATGGGCCAGATTAGGCCTAAAAAAATATTGTGATTCCTCTTTCCCGACTGACTCATCAAAATGAGGGCTGGCTAACTTTTTTTTTTGACTCCCAAGAAAAAAAGTTTGCGACCACCCCAGTACAGCGATCCCGGTTTATACATTATTGTTACAGCTCTTTTCCCTTTTAGATGGGACTGTTACAATCGGACTATCTCGATCCAATATGGTGACCAAAAAACATTTCTGTGGTGCATTTCAAGATAATTTTGATGCGAAAAAACGCATATCATTCAATAAATGTATCAAACACATCACTGTTGCATTTTTGTGCTCAAAAATGCAATATGGTCTCGCATGTATCTCACTGGCATGTGAATTCCTAGAGACAGACTGTTTTTCTTATTTAGTGGCGGACCTTTCCCATGACTTTTCATTTGTCGCAAACTAGTCGCAGAAGGTTTTAACATGTTTGAAAATTTTAGCAATTTTTCACCAAAATGTCACAAGACAGTTAGTCGGCATTTACTTAAGGAGTTGAGGACTTAACGATGACGTTAAGCTAACATAGTTTTGAACAACTGGCCCTAGATATATATATATTTTGTTTATACCATATTTTCAGATTGTTGGGAGTCATGGTCAAGTGTATGAGTCTTATTTCAAACAGGTAGAACTATCTTCTCATATCTATATTAAATACTTTGCATACTGTCACTGTCTCATTAGTGTGTGTGTGTGGGGGGGGGGGGGGCAGGGGGGGGGGGGGCTATTTTTTAGTATTCCATATTAAAAAAGATACAGTGTCATTAAGTAACACATATATATAGAGGATCTTACACAAGTTATCATTTCATATGAAAGCAAGACTTCGAGTGTAAGATTTGTTTTATCATATATATGACTTTTAAATTAGGATTTTATCGCCTTCAATGTGTACATACTTTAAATGAAAATTTACATTGTTGTTACAGACTTTGTCAATGGCGTAATATATATTCCCCCAAAAGACTTAATACACATGGTCATAACATTTTTTATTACATGATGTTTTCCGCTGTAAAACAGTGACATCATATGATAAAACTAATTTGTTAATGAGCTTTGCCATTATGGTCTGTCATCGTGTGCTCTTATTACAGGCCGATCCAAATGGCACTGGCAGTGTTGGGGCACTGGATGCTGCAACATTTCTGAAGAAGTCTGGGCTCAAAGACCAGGTCTTGTCACAGGTTAGTTTACTTTTACTACAGTGACTTGTTATTTCCATCCTTAAACTGAAAATAAATTTTTAACATTTTTGGGTTTCCAACATTATTAATGGTGTTTTCGTTAGAATTGCCTCACTAATGTGTACCCACAGTCAATATTTTGATCAAAACTACGGAAAATATAAAAATTTTCAACTGAAAATTTTCATATTTTACCACTGAAACAGATTGCTTTTCATTGCATAGGCATGTTTTTGTAATGCCAAGTATTTTATTGTATTTCTAGGTGTGGGATCTATCCGACCCTGGGGGTAGAGGTTATCTGGAGAAACCTGGCTTCTTTGTGGCCCTCAAGCTGATATCTATAGCCCAACAAGGGCAGGAGATCAACATCAGTAAATTGACCACTGACACTCCACAACCTAACCTTGTAAGTTTGTTGTTACTGGTTTTGCTAGAATGTCTATTCTCAAAATGTCTTCTCCAATAATGTCTTTCCCAAAATGTCTACTGCAGTAAAATGGCTGTTTCAATCAATTTTATGTTTATAAAGGTTAAATAAAATAAATAATCAACTATTTTGAATGAACATGTAAAAATAAAGTTAAAAGTGTAAAAAAAAAACAACAGTTCAACTAATTATTCAAACTTTTATTCAATAGACATTAATATGGGAATTTGGGAGACATTTTGGCACAGTAGACATTATGGGAATCAACATTTTGAGAATAGACATTATGGGAGTAGACATTCCAGAACCTACCAGATATTATATGTAGCATTTTCATTATTCAAAAACTTTTGTGGTTCTAAGTAATTGACGGACCAATCATTATGACATACATGTACTTTTAAACTAAGCGTTTGACAGCAACAAAGAAATTAACAGTCTTATACTGTATAATCTGAGCTGTCTCATGAGAAAACCAACAATGTGGTTTCCAAACAGGTCTGACACAAATCAGGCTGCACAGTCCCAGAAGCAGACTAGAAGCTTGAAATTTCTGATTTAAGAAGAGGAAGTGTACTAACCGTATAGCGAAAACAAAGGCACTGATCAGCTTTGTGGTTACTGTGTTTTCGCATATACAGATTGTTGGTTTTCTCATGACTAGTCATGAGGCGGCTCATCTATTCTCTAGGTCAGTGAATAAGCCTGTAAATAATGGAATTTCTTTAACATGCAAAAGTGAGATTTAGTTCAACATTGGTTAATTAAAAACTGAATTAGTTTTACAGCATTTCTTAACATAACTACATACTGTATTTGTTCTTATTTAGGGCCCAGTAGAAATAGTGCCAGAGACTGCCCCTGCCCAGACAGCTGGACCTTGGGCTATAGCGGTAAGTATCAGTAGGAGGGGTTTCCAATCTAATAAAGCTGGGTTTATTTTAGAAATTTCACTTTTCTCAAAGTTTCCCCCACGAAAATGTAATAAGTTGGTCTCAGAGGGGGATTCAGGCAAACCCCTAGAACTCCTCTAAATCCGCTTCTGAGCATACTAACATTCATAGATTTTGGATGTCTGAAATACTGTTCTAAGCCTGCCATAATTGGATGGGATTGGAAGCTTCAATTTGAAGCCTTCAAAAGATGAAGTTATGAAACAAATGTGAAAACGTAAGGTTCATAAATCAGTTTCTATGCTAGATGATGTTCAGCCGTCAGACTTAATTCATACAAAGACATTTGAGCCACTGCATAAGAAAACCAACAATCTGCATATGCGAAAACAAAGGCACAGACCAGCTTTGCGGTAGCCGCCTTTGTTTTTGCGACATGGATAGTACAATCACTCTTCTTCCTTTGTCCGAATTTTGAAGCTTCTAGCCATCTTCTGTGCTTGTACAGCTCGATTTGTGTCTGACCTGTTTGGGAACCAAATTGTTGGTTTTCTCATGCACAGGCTCTTTATTAAAAACTTAATCACCCATCGAAATGTACAAGTAATTTGAGTCTATTCTAGTCGTGAAGGCTTAAACAATTGGAAATCTGACTCTTGTTGAGATTTTTTTTTCTTTGTTTTAGGTCGGTGAGAAATCCAAATATGACCAGGTATTTGACAGCCTTGTCCCTGTCAATGGATTACTGGCTGGGGAAAAAGTTAGACCGGTAAGTACTGGTAGAGCTTTGTCAGTTTGTACATGTATTATTGAAGTTTTTGCTTTTTGTAAAAAAAAATGCTTATCCAACACAGGGAAACAAATTTCATTTTGATTTTTGCCAAGATTTTTAGTATTTTGAATTTGAATCATTCAACAAATCCTCATCATTGTTTACATTATTTAGGTATTGATGAACTCCAAGCTGCCAGTAGATGTGTTGGGTAAAATATGGGACCTAAGTGATATCGACAGGGATGGATTTCTGGACAGAGATGAGTTTGCTGTGGTAGGTACTGGATTTTACCCAACTCTGATTAGATCTTGGTTTCATTTGGAATAAACAGTCGAAAAGCATGATTCTATAAAAGTCAAGAATTATGAAACTAATATGAAAGGGCAATCATGTTTTCACTTCTTAACTTGAACTAAGTGTCCCAACATGAGCCGCGACGCCAGAAAACTGTTCTTCGGTGTTTCCGACACAAATCAGTCTGTGCAGCTACAGAAGCAGGCTAGAAGCCTGAAATTTCGGATATAAGTAGAGGAGGAATTGTACTATCAATGTAGAAAGAAAAACAACTGCAGTTACTGCACAGCTGATCTGTTTTCGCACAGGCAAAACTCCGGTTTTCTCATGACGCGTCTCAATATCCTGTGAATGTAAAGCAGCCAATCAGAAGCATTTGAATTTTAAGACATAAAATACTACAGTAAACTGTTGTTCATATATCCAACTTTTCTGTATAGTTTTGCAAATATTATATCTCCCCCCGACAGGGTCGGGAGACATATTGTTTTTCCCCGTGCGTCTGTCTGTCTGTCCGTCACAAATCGTGTCCGCTCTATAACTTGAAAACCGTTAAAGATTTTTCAATGAAACTTGGTACACTTGTAAACCACGACGAGACGATGTGTCATGCACAAGAACCATAACTCTAGCTTGAGTATTTTTGGAGTTATTACCCTTTGATTATTTTCGATACAATTTCGTGTCCGCTGTATAACTTGAAAACCGTTAAAGATTTTTCAATGAAACTTGGTACACATGTAAACCACGACGAGACGATGTGTCATGCACAAGAACCATAACTCTAGCTTGAGTATTTTTGGAGTTATTTCCCTTTGATTATTTTCGATACAATTTCGTGTCCGCTGTATAACTTGAAAACCGTTAAAGATTTTTCAATAAAACTTGGTACACTTATTAAGCATGATAAGACAATGTGTCACGCACAAGAACCATAACTCGCTTGAGTATTTTATGAGTTATTTCCCTTTGATTATTTTCCATACAATTTTGTGTCCGCTTTATAACTCGAAAACGAGTTATTTCAATGAAACTTGGTACACTTATAAAGCACGATGAGATAATGTGTCGTTCTTAAGAACCATAACTCTTGCTTGCGTATCTTTGGAGTAATTTCCCTTTGATTGTTTTCCATACAATTTCGTGTCCACCCTATAACTTGAAAACCGTAAGAGAAATTTCATTGAAACTTGGTACACTTATAAAGCACGATGAGATGATGTGTCATGCACAAGAATTATAACTCTTGCTTTCATATCTTTGGAGTTATTTCTCTTTGATTATTTTTCCATACAATTTCATGTCCACTCTATATTTTGAAAACCATAAGAAATATTTCAATGAAACTTGGTACACTTATAAAGCATGATGAGATGATGTGTCATGCTAAAGAACTATAACTCTTGCTTGCATATCTTTGGAGTTATTTCTCTTTGATTATTTTTCATACAATTTTGTGTCTGCTCTATAACTCAAAAACCATTAGAGATTTTTCAATGAAACATGGTGCACTTATAAAGCATGATGAGAGGATGTGTCATGTTTAAGAATCATTACTCTTGCTTTCATATCTTTGGAGTTATTTCCCTTTGATTATTTTCTATACAGTTTCGTGCCGGCTATATAACTTGAAAACCGTAAGAGATATTTCAATGAAACTTGGTACACTTATAAAACAGAATGACAGGATATGTGATGCACAAGAACTATAACTCTTGCTTGCATATTTTGGACATGCACGTAGAAAGGGGGGAGACATCAGTTTTCACATAGAAAACAAATTCTAGTTTAAATTGTAATACTTCACAAAAACTTAAGCCTCCTCATGAGAAAACCAATAAAGTGGTTTTTGAACAGGTCCCACACAAACCAGTTTGTACAGCAACAGAAGAGAGCTGGAAGCTTGAAATTTCGGATTCATGAAGAAGAGGGATTTAGTTTCCGAGTAGCGAAAACAAAGGCGCTGATCAGCTTTGCGGTTACCGCGAAGCTGATCTGCATCTTTGTTTTTGCCTATGCAAATTGTTGGTTTTCTCATGAGGCGGCTCAATTATTTCTAGGCAATGCATCTGGTTCACAAAGGAATGGCCAAGGAAACGATCCCAGCCACTCTGCCACCCAATCTGGTCCCACCCTCCAAGAGGAAGCCCCTCCCCGGGGCTGTGCCAGTCTTACCAGGCGTGGCTCTCGGTGGGACGGGGAGTGGGAGAAACACACCCGTGATGAGGGCAGACTCGCCAGCTCTCAAGGTACAGAAATGGCATACACATGATATCTTCACATTTCCGAGGAATCTACCTATTTTTGAGAAAATCCCCCTATTCTTAAGTTCAGAACTTCCTTATATATCTTACACATCTCCTTACTTGGAATTTCAGATCTCCCTACCTAATATCTATAGAATTTCCTTCTTTTGTTTATCTTTCTATCTATTTGGAAAATGAAATATCTCTATTTGACATCTCGGATGTATTACATGATGTTGTGTGGTTGAAGGAAATTTTTCAGAGGATTTTATTTTCTGATTTTCCCCTCAAAAATGAATCAGCAACATTCATATGCGAAAATTGCATTAGTGTATTCTACCTATTTTATCATAACTTCCCAAAAGAAACTAAAAGGCTCATTGAAGATTCAGCCATCTTGCCCAAGTTAATAATACATTGCATATTTGTTAATGAATATTTTTTTTTCATTTACAAAAATCCTTTTCAGAAACTGTATGGAACATAGACCCATAATACATATTAACCAATTTTTAATCTCTATAGAGAACTAATGATAATTCTTTATGGAAGCCAGATGATATTTTCTGTCCTTCAATCTACTTGTATAAAATGCAATATCTTTGAAAGTTGATTATCAGATTTTAGATTCTACACATTAGGTATTGATTTTTTTTATATACATGCACTTTGTTTATATATATAGCAACCTACATGGGTGGTATCTGTAACTGAGAAAGCCAACTATGACGCAATGTTCCGTAAAGCTGACCTTGACATGGACGGGTTTGTGTCCGGACAAGAAATCAGGGACATATTTCTACAGTCAGGACTCCAGAATAATGTGCTGGCACATATATGGTAGGCAACACAAGAGAATACATTCCATCAGTTACTCATTACGAAAACTTGTCCATGCAATATACAGATTTTTTTTCAGCTGTAAAAATAGAAAATTTCATTGGAAAAATAATTGATGTTTTAAATATTTTTGCTCAAAACATTGATTTTGGGTACACGTTAGAACCGCCTCAGCGAGGCGGTTCTAATGAGTACCCACAGTCACTGTTCTGGATCAGAAATACGAAAAATAGGTATAACTATGTAAACCCCAGTTTTACTAATATAAAAGTGGTGTATGAGGGGGTTATACATTTCACGGATATGTTATCCTGATGTGCAGTTGTTCTCTGTCTTTATTTTTGACCTTAGATACTTTTAAGCCAGTTTAATCAAATTTAACTGCACAGTTAATCAGCGCCTTTGTTTTCATAATAGATAAATTTGTATACATGTATTAATATTCCATGGGCATGTTTTCGTAATGTTGTTTTTTCTACTCCAGGAATCTATGCGATACAAAAGGCATGGGTAAGCTGAACTCTGAGCAGTTTGCCCTGGCTCTATACCTGGTCCAGCAGAAGCTAAAGGGCATGGACCCCCCACCCCAACTCACCCCAGAGATGATCCCTCCCTCAATGAGACCCAAGACTGGGTCGGCAGACCCTACAGCTTTTGGTGTGGCAGTAGGTATCATATGAGCCACGATGGGGAAAAAACGGTCTTCGGGGTTTCAGACCCGGTTGGGCACAAACCGGCTTGTACAGTCATAGAAGAGGGATTGTCGCGACTTGAGATCTGACCATGTAGGACACAAATTGGCATGTACAGTCACAGAGGCTTAGAAGCTTGTTGGATTTAGAAAGGAGAGGGATTGTACTATCCATGAAATGAAAACAAAGGCGCTGATCAGCTGTGCAGATACTGTACAGCTGATCTGCGCCTTTGCTTTTGCAAGGTCGCAAAGCCAAATATGTTTTCCTATAACCCGGCTCAGTTGCAATACATAACTGATATAAAATATAATACTTATATAAAATGAAATACAAGAACTGCTCAAAGCAAACAGATAACTACTACATAATACATGTAATATATAATGTCATAGAAACTGTAGTAAAAGCCAAGAAGTATAACTAAAATTTTATACTGTGTCAGTTGGCTTATCTTTCTTAACCAGGATGAGGGTGGAAGTGCAGGTCCCTATGGACATGTGGCTGGTTTCTCAGCTCTGAAAGATCTGGGCATAAACCAGAAATGTATGAAAGCATTCTGTCAAGTTTTATAATCACACAGAATTTTAAATAACAGATATATCCATCTTTCTTTTAATACCAGGATGGGGGTACCAGTGCAGGTCCCTATGGACATGTAGCTGATTTCTCAGCTCTAAAAGAACTTGACATGATCCAGAAAGAAATTGATGATATTAAAAAGTAAGTAAAACTTGATAGTGAATTGAAATCAAATGGAAAAGGTAACTCCTGGTGTCCTTTTTGTGGAACATGGGCAAACAGTATAGCCCCAGATGTGACGCCACAGAATGTGGCGTCCCATCTGGGGCTATTCTGTTTGCTAAGAGAAAATTCAACCAAAAAGAGAATAGAAATTTAAAGCCACTCCTGATTCCCCTAAAATGTAAGTGGACTCACCTAAATGATAATGAAGGGAGAGTCTATTTGTCACTAATGGTTTAAAAAAAGGAAGTAGAATTAGGATGTAAGTTGGTTGGTTGGGTTAGTCTTCTACATCCATTGTCAACAGCTAAGGTCATGTCGAGGCGGTCCATTCTCCTAGCTACAGTTCTTGTGCAAGCCTTTCATAAGCAGGTTACCAGTACTAAGTGCACATTTTTTCCACCACTAACCGACCAATGCTCTTCTTGAAGCAGAAGAGGAAGTATGGTTGTAGAAATGAACAATTTGCATGAAAGCGAGATCTGGGCCTGCTTAGATGTAAGTTCTGAAGGTTTGTCAAAGGAATAGTGTTTGGGATCAACAAGTGAATGATTCGGATGAAAAATTTAAAACTGAAGGGAACAAAGGATTCAGTTTGTTTAGTGTTTGAAGATACAATTCATTCATTCCATTAATATAGTCAATGCATTAGTTAAATTTGAGCAGCTGCATCAGAAAACCAACAGTCTGTGTATGCAAAAACAAAGCCGCAGATCAGCTGTAGTAACTGCTTAGCTGATCAGCGCTGATTTTCGCTCCACTGATAGTACAATACCTCTTCTTTCTACATCTGACAGGGTTCCCACGCTACCGGGAATTCGGGAAAGGTCCGGGAATTAGTAAAACGGTGTTCCCGGTCATGAAAAGTCCTGGAATCTGTAATTTTCATCATTTTTCCGTGAATCGTCCGGGAATATGGTTTGCCCTGGAAATGTCAGGCCCAGAAAGAAGTGTAAGATTTAAAGCGGCGAACAAGTGAACAATAAAATAGGTAATATCGATCGTTGTTGGTCATATTTTCGGGCGCGACGCTTCCGGTCTTTTTTTGCGGTACCGTCTTATATACAGCTGGGATGGGGCTTTCATACCCAACCGAACAAGGGAACAAGAATAGCTTTTAAAAAAGCTAGAAGCGGCTTGTTTAGCATTTTGTATTATGACCACACCATTTTGGAAATCTATTCATTTTTTAAACAAATGAACTTGTATGCTAGTGGTTTCTGAGAAAACAAATTTCTTATTTTGATGTGCATGAGCTCAAGATTACTCTCACACTGATCTCATGAGAATTAGTCGTAAAGTAAATGTGTGTGTGTGTGTCCCGGGGGGGGGGGGCACTCCCTGGTAAGCAGTGTACCGATGCGTGATCAAAAAAACGATGAGAAAGGGTACTTTTTTTCAAGAAGGGCAGTGCGCATTTAGGGTAGGCAAAATGTCGTTTTTGTGGAAAAAGGGTATGTTTTTTACAATTCTGCTAAAACGCTGTGAAAAGGGGTGGACCGAGGCGTCCTTGGCCGATATGTTTTGGGCCGAAATGACTAAAATGTCTAAAACCTAAGGGATAAGATATGATTTTCCCTTTCTGTTCAACAATGTGTGTTGCTTCAATAGAAATTATTGTTTCTGCTAATTGAGTAGTTCATACAAATAAAAATGGTTTGTATTAAATCTTGTCTTTTGTACCCTGCTCTCCATAATGCTTGCTATATGTAAGTGCTTGGTATTTATCTACTATATCAAGATTTATTTCAAGTATGTATAGAAGCCTAGTGGTGTAGTGGGAAAGCTGCTTGCCTTGTAAACCAGGGGTCAATTCCAGGCTTCTCCAGTTTTTCGTACAAGACTAATTTCCTATCGCCATATTGCCTTAGCTGTTTAGTGGGACAAAACACAAAAGGACATCTATGCCTTAGATGTACGAAGTCCCTAAATCTCAGATTTGGGAGGACGAAATTTTCATGTTATGACTATGGGGCTGCATTTAGCATTTTTATGAGAAGAAATATATACACTTTCGTTTACAAAACAGTTTGGCTGATTTAACAGAATCCAGACAATGCAACTAAATATTTTCACAACCCACCCCATCTT
The DNA here is from genome assembly GCA_964017185.1 of Rugalucina vietnamica. Taxonomy (NCBI): domain Eukaryota; kingdom Metazoa; phylum Mollusca; class Bivalvia; order Lucinida; family Lucinidae; genus Rugalucina; species Rugalucina vietnamica. Next base: position 73,866,674 of record OZ024873.1, on the reverse strand, counting down.
CGGCAAAAATAAACCATTAGACTTTGAACTGATTTGCATTTGTTTGTCAACAGCACTTTTCAGTCAAACAAATATGGGCTTGTTTGTCATATGAATGCTGAACAATATCCACACATTGATTGTTTATTGTTTTGTAATTTTAAGTTTATTTTGAAAGAAATGTTAGCATAGTGCATAAGATCTTTAATTTACAATCTTATAGTTTATTTCTAGGTGTGTTCCCCCCCGGGACCCAGCATGCCCTTTCGTCAGTTTGTGTGGTTTTCACATTCACACATCATATCAAAGTGGCATCCTGGGTCTAGGGGGGGAACAGGGTCAGCAAGGCGAAAATGTGTAATTTCCTGAAATTTTCCATGAACTAAAATAAGCACAGTTGTTATGGACAATTCTAAAGACATCAACTGTAGAATTGTAAACATTCATGGTCGTATTTCTTGTCAAACCAGTGTCAGAGTGAGTATATTTAGGTTATGTAGATGTATTTATAGAGATACAGTACAGGTTCAAAAGTAAATTTGCTTTCAATCTATCGTATTGCATTTATGCTTAGAAATGTGAATTCCCAAACTAATGTTAAAATTGACATAAATTATGTCATTGACAATCAAAATATGCAAGAAAACAATAATAATAAACCAGAGGACCAATGGTCCTGTAAACGCTCACCTGAGACCTGAGATATATACAAGTACCAACAAACTTGATAGACTAGAATGGTACAATGCATGTATACAACCCTAGGGCAGGGTCAGAATAACTCCTGGAGTCAATGTCTTTTTCAAATCATAAAATTCAGTCCATTTGCCAATTAACTGCAAGTTTTGTCCTTCAAATGACATTTTAACAATTTTCTCCATTCAAATGCATGGGCAATCTAAGTTGACCTTGCCGTGAAATAGGTCAAGGTCATCCCAGTGTCATGATTTATACAAATTTTGTAGCTCTCCATTCCTTAATGCTTCATGCCAAGTTTCAAAATCATAGGCCTTCTGGTTCTGAAGAAGAAGATTTTTAAAAAAATTTGCTATTTATTGCTATTTATAGCCATGGCGGCCATCTTGGTCATGTGACCTTGACCATTTATATAAACTTTCATGTCCTCCTCCTATGGATACTCCACATAAAGTTTCGCTTTGATTGGCTAAGCAGTTTCTGTGAAAAAGCTGTTTGAATATTATGGTCATCTACATGTATATAGCTCCGGGTCAGGGGCAGACAACCCCTGGGCCTAAAATATTTTCATAAGCATAAATCTTCTGTCCATTGCTCATTCCTAGCAAGTTTTCTGCCATAACATGACACTTTCCTATTTCTCCCATTCAAATGCATGGGCGACCTAAGTTGACCTTGCCGTAAAATAGGTCAAGGTCATCCCAGGGTCCTGATTTATATAAACTTTGTAGAGCTCCATTCCCAGATGTTTCATACCAAGTTTCAAAATCATAGGCCTTTCTGGTTCTGAAGAAGAAAAGTTTTAAACGTTTTTGCTATTTATAGCCATGGCGGCCATCTTGGCCATGTGACCTTGACCATTTATATAAACTTTCATTCCCTCTTCCTAAGGAAGCTCCACAAAAGGTTTGACTTTGATTGGCCTAGCGGTTTCAGAGAAGAAGATGTTTCAATATTATGGTCATATACATGTATATAGCCCCGGGGCAGAGGCAGACAACCCCCTGGGCCCAAAATATTTTCATAAACATAAATCTTCTGTCCACTTGCTGATTTCTAGCAAGTTTTCTGCCATTTAATTACATTTTCCTATTTTTTCCCATTCCAATGCATGGGAGACCTAAGTTGACCTTGCTGTAAAATAGGTCAAGGTCATCCCAGGGTCATGATTTATATAAACTTTGTAGAGCTCCATTCCCAGATGCTTCATACTAAGTTTCAAAATCATAGGCCTTCTGGTTCTGAAGAAGAAGATTTTTAAACGTTTTTGCTATTTATAGCCATGGCAGCCATCTTGGTCATGTGACCTTGACCATTTATATAAACTTTCATTCCCCCTTCCCAAGGATGCTCCACATGAATTTTGGCTTTGATTGGCCTAGCATTTTCAGAGAAGATGTTGTTTGAATATTATGGTCATATACATGTATATAGCCCCGGGGCAGGGGCAGACAACCCCCCAGGGGCTAAAATTTTCCATTAACATTAATCTTCTGTCCATTTGCCTATTTCCAGTAAGTCTTACCCATTAAATAGCATTTTACCATTTTTTCCCATTCAAATGCATTGGCGACCTAAGTTGACCTTGCCGTAAAATAGGTCAAGGTCATCCCAGGGTCATGATTTATATAAACTATGATGGGCCCGCGTCCCCGATGCTACATACCAAGTTTCGTGGAAATCGGCCCACTGGTTCTGGAGAAGAAGATTTTTAAAGGTTTTTGCTATTTATAGCCATGGCGGCCATCTTGGTCATGTGACCTGGACCATTTATATAAACTTTCGTTCCCCCTTCCTAAGGATGCTCCACATGAAGTTTGGTTTTGATTGGCCAAGCGGTTTCAGAGGAGAAGATCTTTGAAATTGTGAACGACGGACGGACGACGGACGGACGACGGACGGACGGACGACGGACGGACGACGGAGCATGGGTATACTATAAGCTCACCTGTGAGCCTTCGGCTCAGGTGAGCTAAAAACTAGGCATTTTCGTCTTTGAAAGTGACATATTTGTCAATTAGGGAGTATCCCAATCTAAGGCATAGATGTCCTTAACCAACCAACCATTATTTCATATATATTTGTGTCAATTTTCTGTGTACATTTGAACAAATTCAGATGCTGAGGGCAAAGCTTGAAAGCCCTGAAAATGAACTTACACAATTATATGTCATTATCAATCCTCCAACTAAATTAGCCGTGGCATGTGCTCAATTCTGTCATGAGCTTCTACTAAATAGAAATAAATATCTACCGAGAGCCTCTACCTCACGGGACTGAGATCAAATGGTTCATTTTCACTTTGCATCATATGTTGTTATTATTATTTTCTTTTTTTAGCTCACCTGAGCCGTCAGGCTCACAAGGTGAGCTTATAGTATACCCATGCTCCGTCGTCCGTCCGTCCGTCCGTCGTCCGTCGTCCACACTTTTCAAAGATCTTCTACTCTGAAACAGCTTGGCCAATCAAAGCCAAATTTTACATGAAGCATCTATGGGAAGGGGGAACCAATGTGTATATAAATAATCCAGGTCACATGACCAAGATGGCCGCCATGCCCATATATGGTAAAAACCCTTCAAAAATCTTCTTCTCCGGAACCACTGGATCGATTTCAACCAAACTTGGCATGAAGCATCGATGACTCAAGTACTACAATGTGTATATAAATCATGACCTTGCGGTGACCTTGACCTATTTTACTGCAAGGTCAACATAGGTCGCCTTTTGCATTTGAATGGGAAAAATTGTTAAATTGTCATTTAAAGGAAAAATCTTGCAGAAAATGAGCAGTAGGACTGAATATTAATGATTCTGAAAAAAATTGGGCACCAGGGGCTCATCAGCCCCCACCCCGGGGCAATATACATGTATATTATCATAATATTCAAACATCTTCTTCTCTGAAACCGCGTGGCCAATCAAAGCCAAATTTTACATGAAGCATCTATGGGAAGGGGGAACCAATGTGTATATAAATAATCCAGGTCACATGACCAAGATGGCCGCCATGCCCATATATGGTAAAAACCCTTCAAAAATCTTCTTCTCCGGAACCACTGGACCGATTTCAACCAAACTTGGCATGAAGCATCGATGACTCAAGTACTACAATGTGTATATAAATCATGACCTTGCGGTGACCTTGACCTATTTTACTGCAAGGTCAACATAGGTCGCCTTTTGCATTTGAATGGGAAAAATTGTTAAATTGTCATTTAAAGGAAAAATCTTGCAGAAAATGAGCAGTAGGACTGAATATTAATGATTCTGAAAAAAATTGGGCACCAGGGGCTCATCAGCCCCCACCCCGGGGCAATATACATGTATATTATCATAATATTCAAACATCTTCTTCTCTGAAACCGCTTGGCCAATGAAAGCCAAATTTTACATGAAGCATCTATGGGAAGGGGGAACCAATGTGTATATAAATAATCCAGGTCACATGACCAAGATGGCCGCCATGCCCATATATGGTAAAAACCCTTCAAAAACTCTCTTCTCCGGAACCACTGGACCGTTTTCAATGAAACTTGGCATGAAGCATCGATCACTTAAGTACTACAACGTATATGTAAATCATGACCTTGTGATGACCTTGACCTGTTTTACGGCAAGGTCAACATAGGTAGCGTATGCATTTTAATGGGTAAAATTGTTAAATTGTCATTTAAAGGAAAAAACTTGCAAAAAATGAGCAGTAGGACTGAATTTTAATGATTCTGAAAAAAAAAAATTGGGCCCCAGGGCCTCATCTCTCCCCCACATCGGGGCAATATACATGAATATTACCATAATATTCAAACATCTTCCTCTCTGAAACCGCTTGGCCAATCAAAGTCAAATTTTAAACGAATCATCTGTAGGAAAGGGGAAATAGTGTATATGTAAATACTCGAGGTCACATGACCAAGATGGCTGCCATGCCCATATGTGGTAAAAACTATTAAAAATCTTCTCCCCCTGAACTGCTGGACCGATTTGAAGGAAACTTTGAATGAAGCATTGATGACTCAAATACTACAATGTGTATATAAATCATGACCCTATGATGACCTTGACCTATTTTACTGGAAGGTCAACAAAGGTGGCCTATGCGTTTGAAAAGAGATGACTGTTAAAATGTCATTTAAAGGGAAATCTTGCAGGAAATGAGCAGTATGACTGAATATTAATGATTCTGAAAACAATTGGATCCCAGGGGCTCATTTGCCCCTACCCGGGGCAATTTATATGTATATTACCATAATATTCAAACATCAGTTTATGAAATCGCTTGACCAATTAAAGCCAAATTTTACATGAAGCATCCATAATAGGAAGGAGGAATCAATGTGTATATAGATAATCCAGGTCACATAACCAAGATGGCCGCCTTGCCCATATATGGTAAAAATTCACAAATGGACTGAAAATTTATTTGAAGGAAAAGATTGACCCGATGGGTTGTCTGCCCTTATCCTGGGGCTATAAACGACCATATTATATCAACATATTTTTGTCTGAAACCGCTTGGCCTATCAAAGCCAAAATCGTATACATATAGCTTCCTTTGATCTTTATCAACAACATTTTTAAAATCGGTCATGACCACCTGACCCAGATGGCTGTCATATGCCTTAAAAATCTCCAGTATCCGAAGTCCTATTATCTTGAAACTTGACATGAAGTATTCATAAAATAGGGAAAATTGTTACAAAGTCATATATTTAAAAAGGTACAAATAGGCAATGATCAGGAAAAGGCGCAATCAGATTTAAAAACCCACCCCAAAAACCGAGGTGGGAAAGGTGGTAGCTCACAACAAATGTTCAAATGGATACAAGATTTATATTTATCAGAGAAATGTTAACCCTGTATGCTGCCTGGCCCATTATTGTATTTTAGACATTACATTGTATTTCCATTCTATTTTCAGGTGCTTTCATGCCTAGGAGCAAGAACTGGCTGAAAATAGAAAATAAAAGGGAGGTCAAGAACAGATGAAGTGACAGATAAGTTTTAATAATTTTTTTGTAAAAGGGGCAATCTGAAATTTAGAAACTAGAAAGATCATACTATTTTAGCTGTTGAAAATGAAGAGGCTTATCAGTCTGTCGAGTAGACTAGAGCAGCTGATCTGCTTCTTTGTTTGCGTTTAAAGTAAATTTAGTGTAGATCTCCTTCAGCACTAGAAAAACTACTATGCTATGAAAACAGCAAAGTGACAGATGAGTCTGAGCAGCTCCACTAACTGGCTACATTTTTTTTTAAACTTTGCTATGATGGTATAATATTTCTAGGTTCTATTTTGAAGATTTATATAGGCTAAATATTTAACGATTCTACACATTACCTTTTCTTTATATTTTCAGTTGATTAATCATGCCTAGACGAAAGGGTTGGAAGTGGTCAGAGACAAAAAGGAAGGAATGGAGAGAGAGATTGAGAGCAGATGGCAGACGAAAAGCAGAGACAGAAAGGGGGAAGCAGTGGACGAAGGTAGATGATGGAGATGGAACAGTTATGAATAGAGAGAGACGAGGAACAGATTGTGACGATGATGTGACATTAAGCCCACCCAACGTGGTGGCAGGAAGCCCACCCAACGTGGTGGCAGGAAGTCCATCCAACGTGGTGGCAGGAAGTCCATCCAACTTGGTGGCACATGACAAAGGCAAACAAATAAATGGCAAAGACAAGCAAATACATGCAAGGACCTGCAAACAAGCAAATATCTGTCAATTCAAACAGGCAATTATTGAGCTCAACTCACTTATAGCAAATATTAGCTCAAATGTACAGACAGATTTTGATACAGTGTTTCTAGATACTTTTCCTCAAGTTTATGCTGACCATCAGTCAATAGTCATTGAAGAATCATGTGAAAAAGATAGTATGATTTCTTTTCCTCAAAATACAATGCTTCAACAACTTGCTCAGCATGATGAAAATGTTAGCACACAGTATCATTTTAACAATGATTCATGCAGTGAACCCTGTTTAGACAATGATATAGTTAGTTATCAAGCAGCAAGATTACCTGAACCATTCTGGAATGCCACTGATTTGGTATTTGGAAGTTTTCATCAAAATGATGTGAGATTTTCAGAGCATTCAAGAGGATATCAGTGTACATGTAATGCGTTATGTATGTTGTCATACGCACTTGGTCATAGTGTAGATAATAGCTCAATGATAGATAAAGTACTTTGTGAAGGGGATTCTCTGTATCAAACTGTAATAAGCAAGTTGAAAACAGATGGAAAGTTCATTAACCAGCTTTTGAGCTTAGAAGAAATCCCAGATGATTTTGAAGTAGATATAGGAAAATTTGCTTTGGAAAAGTTTCAAGTTGAAAGTGGTGTTCTTCTTGAAACTGAAGATCATGGCTTACCAACACTTCACTCTACTTTGCAGTCGGCATTTTCCTCTGTATCATGTGGCCTATTAACTGTTGGTGCAATATGTTCTGCAGTTTTTAAACAGAATGGGTTGTATGTCTTTTTTGATTCTCATTCCCATGGGCAAAATGGACTTTCATCAAGTGATGGTGCTTCCTGTTTAATAACTTTCTCAAACCTGGACGACCTAGTTACATATATATATGCCTTTTATGACAGCATGAAACTAGAAACTGATACTAATTTGCAGTTTGACTTCCTGCCAGTCCATATTAAGAAATGTCAAGAAGGACAGACGTACGAAGATCAAATGACAAGTTGTATGGAAGGCTATTTCAAAGATCAGAGATTTCGACAGGCTCTGAAAACACAAAGAAATGGCAGTTGTAGACTCAACTCTGAATCAAAGAAAGAATCTTTACTGAAAAAAAGAAAGCAGCATAATCGCACTGAATATTATAGAACTTTTAAACAATTGGCTAGAAAAAATTCAGCTTATAAAAGGAAAGAAATGGAATCAAAACAGCGTGCAAGAAAAGATCCTGTTTTTAAGGATACAGAAATGAGGTATCAAATGGAATCAAAGCAGCATGCAAGGAAAAACCCTGCCTTTAAAAGGAAAGAAATGGAATCAAAGCAGCAAGCAAGAAAAGATCCTGTTTTTAAGGATACAGAAATAAGGTATCAAAAGGAATCAAAGCAGCATGCAAGGAAAAACCATGCCTTTAAAAGGAAAGAAATGGAATCAAAGCAGCAAGCAAGAAAAGATCCTGTTTTTAAGGATACAGAATTAAGGTATCAAAAGGAATCAAAGCAGCATGCAAGGAAAAACCCTGCCTTTAAAAGGAAAGAAATGGAATCAAAGCAGCAAGCAAGAAAAAATCCTGTTTTTAAGGATACAGAAATTAGGTATCAAAAGGAATCAAAACAGCGTGCAAGAAAAGATCCTGTTTTTAAGGATACAGAAATTAGGTATCAAAAGGAATCAAAGCAGCATGCTAGAAAAGATTCTGCTTTTAGAATGAAAGAAGTTGCATATCAGAAGAAATCAAAACAGTCAGCAAGACAAAATCCTGCTTTTCTGGAACGAGAGAAAGTGTACCAGAATGTATCTAAACAAAATGCAAGGAAAAATCCGATTGTTCTGGAATGTGAAAGAATCAAGAAACAACAGATAAGACAAGAGAAGAGAAAATGTAATGACATTTCTACAATGAATGTTTCGTGCAAAAGATTCAAACATGATACAGAAACCTTGCCTCATAAAACTCACCAGAAGGCATTTAAAACTATTGAAGAAACTATCAAACAGTTTCATTTAGATATATCTATTGGCCCCATATACATTTGTACATGTTGTCATCAAACATGGTTTAGAAAAAGTGTTTCAATGTTAAAGAACACTCATATTCCAGAAGAAAGTAAAAGGCTGTATTGCACAGATTACATGTCTGTAAATAATGAAGAATGGGTTTGTAATACTTGCTTGAGTGCATTACGAGAAAGGAAATGTCCAAAATTATCAGTAGGTAATGGCTTCAAATGGCCAAACAAACCTGTAGAACTAAATTTGCATCAGCTGGAAGAAAGATTAATAGCACTTCGCATTCCATTTATGCAGATTAGGGAACTGCCACGTGGTGGCCAGTACTCCTTAAAAGGAAATGTTATCAATGTGCCTGTTGATATTCAGCCTACTATCAACTGTCTTCCAAGGCCAATGGATGAAAATTTTACAGTTGCTATTCAGTTGAAAAAGAAACTACAGGTGTCTGTAGTAAATGCCCACTTAAACGATTTACCTGTTAAGTTTTCTGTTTGTGTCAATGAAGGCCAAGACAAACTTCCTACGATGTATTGGTTACCTAAGCTTCACAAAAGACCATACAAAGCTAGATTTATTGCAAATTCTAGCTCTTGTACTACCACTGAACTTTCTAAATTATTAACTTCTTGTCTTACTGCTATCAAATCTCATGTTATAAGATACTGTGAGACAGTGTATGAAACTTCAAATAAAAATTGGTTTTGGTCAATAAAAAATTCTGGTGAGGTGCTCAATAAATTGAAGTGTAGAGGGTTCCGTGCGACAAGCTTGTCCACATATGATTTTTCTACTCTGTATACAACATTACCACATAATCTAATTAAAGAAAAACTTCTGGATTTGATAGAGTGGACCTTCAAAAGGGCATTAAAAAACTATGGTTCACTTTATTTGGCATGTAATGACAGAAAGGCTTTTTTCACTTCCTCTGACCAAAGTCGGTATACCCTTTGGTCATGTCAGAATGTGTGTGACGCCTTATCCTATCTCCTTGATAATATTTATATTAGATTTGGGACCAAGTTATACAGACAAATTGTTGGAATTCCGATGGGTACAAATTGCGCACCTCTCGTAGCTGATTTATTTTTATACTGCTACGAAAGAGATTTCATGGATTCTCTTAACCATGATAATCAAGCTGATGTTATCGAGGCTTTTAATTCCACATCTAGGTACCTCGATGACCTTTTGAACATTGACAACCCTTATTTTGAAGGTATGGTCAATCAAATTTATCCACCTGAACTTCAGTTGAACAAAGCTAATATCTCAGATACCGAAGCCCCCTTTTTAGATCTTCATCTTTCTGTTGCAAATGGATTTGTTTCTTCTTAAATTTATGATAAGCGCGATGACTTTGATTTTGATATAGTAAATTTTCCTTTTTTGGATGGTGACGTTCCTCGTCGTGCTTCTTATGGTGTATACATTTCGCAACTTATTAGGTTTGCTAGAGTCTGCAATCATGTTACAGACTTCAACGCTCGAAATAAATGTTTAACGGCAAAACTTCTCCAACAGGGCTATCGGTATCATAAACTTCGAAAAACCTTTTCTAAATTTTATCGTAGACACTATGAATTGATTTCCAAATATAATGTTGGGTTAAAGACACTTTTAAGTGAGGGCCTTTCGGAACCTGAATTTTATGGTGACTTGGTTTACAAATTAAAGAAACTTAAAGGAATAAATGATTTTTCTCTTCAGTTCGGAAAAATCATATCACGTTACAGACGTATAGGTTATAACTTGAATGTTATGCGACAGTCTGCATGCTTAGTTTTTAACCCAATCATGGTTGATAACTATGCTGCCTTCTTTAATTGCACGCCGGTGGGTCGGGCGTCAGACTCTATGATGGCCCCGACTTAAAGCTATTCATTTTAGTTGGTTGGGGCCGGAGCTTCTTGTCTGTTGCTTGGCCCACCGGGGTCCAACTGGTGTTTTTCTTTTGCTCCGGAGTTAGTAGGTTATTCGGCACCCAGGGATCTCCATCGTCGGGCAGCTTACTCAATCTGTGAGTCCTGGTTTTTGATTCATCAGGATGTTTATCATGATTTATTTGTTTGTTCTTGATGATTCATTGACTAGTTAGAGATTCACCACGAGGACCGAAGAACTAACTAAATGTTGTGAACCACTGCAGAAGCTGAGGGTGAGGTTAGGTACCTGTAAAACCGGTTTAAGCCCGCCAGTAACTTTGTGTTACTGATCGTTCCAAGTCGATACTTCTGTAGTGGTTCTTTTTGTTTTATGTCTTGGTGTTTAAAATTTTTTGTGCTGTTGGCGCCTTATGTATGTTTTCATATTTTTAGTTAAGTTAAGGTAACTGAGTGGCCACCTATTGGGAAAATAGCTGCTCATTCGGCTTACGATATGTTTCATGGTATAAGTACCTGATTGTTAGTTTGGTTTTTTCCCACCTCGGTTTTTGGAGTGGGAATCTTTTTCTGATTGCGCCTTTTCCTGATCTTTGCCTACTTGTACCTTTTTCCTATAAAACGGTTGACTTTAAAGAAAATGTTAGACCATTAAGAGTTTTAACTGCTCTACATTGGCTTATGAACAACAGCAAACTGTACAAGAACTCTGGCATAGTAATTGATGATGACTGGTTTCAGGAAGTTACTGAAAGTGCAGATGAAACAGTCAGAGAGTTTTTAGGAGTTTCAAGAGAACAAATTAATGACAAACATAGCATGGATAATGAAAAGCAGGAACAAATCACAAGTAAAAAGGACACTAATGCACCAGCTGATTATGATTCTGATCATTACAGTGAAATAGATGCTAATGACCATGTTGGCAATATAGATACATTAGTGGATGATGCAGATATTGACAATAAGTGTGACAAAGTTTACACTTTTGCACCAGGTGAAGGACAACATCCTTTGAGTCTATATAATGATAAAGATGCAGAGTATTTGTGCTTCCCATCCATTTTCTGTGGACAAACACCACCTAGCAAGGAAGAGCGAATTGTTCCAGTTCATTATAGTGACATTGTTAAATGGGAATTGAGAAGTGTTGACAGAAGAGCTGCACAGTCAGTTCCAAATATATTTTTTAAACACAAAAAGCTACAGATGAAACAAATCAGTGATAAAGTCAACTTGGCTGTTAGAAGATGTAAAAAGCGAGGTCAAAAAATAACTGCAGCTGAAGCTAGAGATTCAAATTATTTGGACAAACTTGTAAACCTTGATGAAGGCTATTATATCTTTTGCCAACTGAGAAATTCTCCTGCCTATTTAGAAATGCGCAAGAAAGACATTTTTGCAATGATTAGGCAACTTTCTTTACCTACTTGGTTTATGTCATTGTCAGCTGCCGATACTAGATGGACAGATCTATTGAAAATGTTAGCAAAATTGAATGATGGTATTGAATATTCTGAAACAGAATTAGAAAGGCTTACTTGGCAAGAGAAAACAAAGCTAGTTCAGAAAGACCCAGTTACATGTTCAAGGTACTTTGATCATAGGGTTCAAGAGTTCCTCAATACAATTCTAAAAAGCAGTTCTGAACCAATTGGAAAGGTACTTGACTATTTTTATAGAGTTGAGTTTCAGCAACGTGGCTCCCCTCATATTCACATGCTTGTTTGGGTAGAAAATGCTCCAACTCTAGAAACAAAGTCAGAAGAGGAAATAATTGAATTTGTTGATCAATATCTTACCTGCAGTAGTGATAATGAGAAAACAGCAAATCTTGTTAACCTTCAAAGTCACAAACATTCTAGAACCTGCAGAAAAAAAGGGAAACCAATATGTAGGTTTGGATTTCCATTGCCACCATTGCCGAAAACTATGTTGCTGTATCCTCTTGAGGAAAACATTGACAAGTACAAGAAAAAGAATGTAGAGCTCCAAAAATCAATGAATGAGTGTAAAGAAAATGAAGATATACCATTTGATGAGTTTCTAGAAAAAATTGCTAGAATGGACTTCGAAGATTATATTTGCTGCATAAGAAGCTCATTGAAAGCACCAAAGGTTTTCTTAAAGCGAAAAGTGAAGGAAATGAGAATAAATCCATTTAATGAAAACATACTTCTTGCCTGGAAGGCCAATCTTGACATTCAGATTGTTCTTGAGCCATACGGTTGTGCTTCATATATAGTTGGTTATATAAGTAAATCACAGAGAGGTATGAGTGCACAACTTGACGCAGCAGCAAAAGAGGCTAGAAGAGGAAATCTTGACCTAAAGAAGCAAGTCAGGCATATTGGGAATGTATTTTCTAACTGTGTTGAAGTCAGTGCTCAAGAAGCTGTTTATCTTGATCTGCAAATTCCTTTGACAAAATGTACCAGGGATATTGTTTTCATCAACACATCTATACCAGAGGAAAGAATCTTTCTGTTGAAGCCAAAAGCTGCTCTTGATGAACTTCCAGCTGAATCCACAGATGTAGATTCTGAAAATGTAATACAGAGGTATTCTAAAAGACCCAGGCAGCTTGGGAAATTATGTTTAGCTGATTATGTCTCTAAGGTTGACATTACTTATCCAAAAGGAAATAAGTTTTCAGAGAAAGTTGATGACACTTATGATGATGACAGTTTTGTCAATAGCTCTGGTGATGAAAGTGATGACATCTTTGATGATAACATTCAAAGTTCAGACCTGTTGTTTGAAGCAAAAAATGGAACAAAGTACAAGAAAAGAAAAGTACCAAGAATAATAAGGTATGTAAAATACAACAGAAAAAGAGACCCAGAAAATTACTTTAGAGAGCAGCTCATGCTTTTTGTACCTTGGCGAAATGAACAGAAAGATTTAATAGGTTCTTTTGGAACATATGAAGCTCGGTATAACTCTGTGCAGACATCACTCGTGTCCAAAAGAAATGAGTATGAGCATCATGCTGAAGAGCTTGAGATTGCAAGACAAATGATGGAAAATGAGGAAAGGGACTATGATCAAATTGCACCAAATGCAGAGCAAGAAAATAGAGAAACAGAAGAAGAAGGGCCAGCAGAATCAGAAAAGTTTGTTTGCTTTAACCCAAGCAGAGTTGTAGAGCAGAGGCACTATGACATAGGAATAGAATTACAATCAACTTGCTCAGTGCCACCAGTAGAAACAAGTGGTATCTTATTACCAGATGATGAATATTTACAACTACTCAGAAGTCTTAATTTGAGACAAAGAGAATTCTTTAACCATATTGTTCACTGGATAAAATCCAAAGATGAACCAGTCTATGCTTTTTTAACAGGAGGTGCAGGTGTTGGTAAATCAGTTGTCATTCGAGCACTTTATCAAAGTCTGTACAGACTGTGGAATTTGAAAGATGGAGAAAATCCAGATGATAAAAGAATTTTACTGTGTGCTTACATGGGCTTTGCTGCATTCAATATAAGTGGTCAAACCATTTCCTCTGCTTTCCACAAGAAAATGTATCAAAAGGGCACAAATCATCTTTCAGCTGATGAATTAAACACGTTCAGAATTAAGTATAGACATCTGAAACTTGTCATTATTGATGAAATATCAATGGTAGGGAACATGACATTAAATTTTATCAACATTCGCTTACAGCAGCTCATGGGAACAAAAGAAGTTTTTGGTGGTTTAAGTGTTATTGCTGTGGGTGATCTGTACCAGCTAAAGCCAGTAGGTGATTATTTGATAAGTCTTGATTTGAAAGTGGGAGCATCTTCACTGGGACAAAACTTGTGGAAAGAACTCTTCAAAATGTATGAATTGGTTGATATCATGAGGCAGAAAGATGACCTTGCATTTGCACAACTATTAAACCGACTTCGGTTGAATGAAATGACAGAGGAAGACAAACAAAAGCTGCAGGCACGTGTTGTTGACCATGAAACCGGTGACTATCCAAAGGACGCCCTTCATTTATTTGCGGAGAATTCTTATGTAGACCAACACAATGACACTATTTTGAGTCAGTTGCCTGGAGAAAAATTTACAATACCATGCCATGACATTGTTGTCTCATCAAACATTCCTGCTAAAAGGCAACAGTCCCTGATTGATGGGCTTCCAAACGACTATGGGAAAACAGGACAATTGAAGAAGTCATTGACAGTAGTTGTTGGAATGATTGTTGTTCATACAGCTAATGTAGATGTAGAAGACGGTTTAACTAATGGTGCTACGGGTGTTGTGAAACATGTTGACTTCAGGTGGATGGAAGGAACAAATAGACCTAGCATTGTTTGGGTTTTGTTTGATGACCCTCGAGTTGGTAGGGCAACACGTGAAAAAAACAGGAAATTCTACAACTCTAGCATTCATTCAGACTGGACACCTGTATTTGAAACACAACGAACATTTATAGTGAACTACAAAACATTTCAGAGAAGCCAATTTCCGCTGACACCAGCTTCAGGTAAAACAGTCTACAAAGCAGAAGGAGCTACAGTAGACAAGGTAGTTGTTGATTTATCCCAGAAAGATAGAAAGTATAAAATGCCACATATGCACTATGTTGCATTCAGTAGAGTGAAAAAGCTTGAGGACTTATATATATTGAATATGAATGAAAATACTCTGGATGTTGATAATGATGTGAATATAGAGATGGAAAGGCTACGCAGAGAAGCTGCATTAGAGCTCTGTTATGTTCCTCTGTATAAAATTGGTGCTGGCAAAACCAAAATTGCATTCAACAATGCTAGATCCTTGAATAAACATTTTAAGGATGTTGAATTTGAACCAAATGTGTTAGCAGCAGATGTCATTGGATTTGCTGAAACAAGATTATGTAGTAGGGATGAAAACATACATTTTGCCCTCAAACGGTTCAGACTTATTAGGCTTGATGACACAGTAAAAGAGACTCGCAACAGGCCATATCATGGACTTGCATTGTATGTAAAGGAGTACTTGCAGATTCAGAATGTCGTGAAAATGCAATGCAAGTCATTTGAGTTCATATTCACTGGCACATTCAGCAATCAACAAGGTTATGTTCAAGTTGTTGTGTTGTACAAATACCCAAAAAGTTCACAGACTGATTTTAGAAAGGATATCCACTGTCATCTTAGGCCGGTTATTGATCTGAATGCTAAGTTAGTCATATTAGGTGACTTCAACACACAGATAGATGGTGCCAGTACAGGGTTTGTGGATTTTATGGAGAAATTATTTGGGTGTATGCAGCATATTAAACAATGTACAACAGACTCTGGATCAGTGCTAGATTTGATATTTTCAAATTCTGAAGGGTTTTGCGATGTGATCGAGGCTTATTGGTCTGATCATAAAATAATATATTGTGCCATAGACAAATAAATAATGGAAAGGTGGTGCAGAACATGAATAAAGTACAGAACAACCAGTGTAACCCCTTTTGAGACAAATAATAATGTTTCTTACGTATAATGGCAACTTCACAACCCCCAAAAGATGAAAAGCTGAATATGTGATGACTAAATATTGTTATTGACTAAGATTAGCTACTAAAGGTGTCTTTAAAACTTTCCAACTGTTGTATCATTACAGAGTAGAGAAACCTTGTCCTTGGTATATGAAAAAGAAAATCAAGAGAAAAACGGCAAAGGCGTAACCCCACTAAGTATTAAATTCGGTGGTTTAGCAAAACTTGGGGTTGCCACCATATTTTTTTTTTTTTTTTTTTTCAATTTTTTATTTTTCTTTTTTTATATATATGTGTGTGTGGGCCTAATTGTATTTTTTTGTAGTTGTAACAATACATGTACATCCATTTATATTCATGTCAGGTATTGTTTCACTATGGGTTCTTACAATTATTTCTCAGTGGAATGTTTGATGTACTGTATCAGCAATAATTTATTTTGAATTAGCTCCTTAAATAGTGAGTATGGAGGCCTAGTGGTAGACCATTAAATCTTGAGTGAGAGCCCTCATGCTGTGGTGTTATATCTTTGCAAAAGAAGCTTTAATCACAAAAGTATTAGTCTAGTACTCTTCAAGCAGTTGGTCTTATTTTTGGCATAACTGGAAAGATTTTGTCAGGGATGTTAAAACTCAACTCCAACAAAAAGGACAAAATAATTGTTTTATCATTATAGTTAGGGAGCAATGAGATTCAAAAGTTATGTATTATGAATAACACATTTAAAATATTTGTTAGACTATGGTGAAATACAGTTGTAATGGTGATTATGTATAATTTGTTTGTAATGAAACTGAAAAAAAAACAACATGTATTCTTAAATAAGATGAAGAATGAAAGAGACTGTGACAATAACATGATTTTTTAAATAGAATTTGAAATAAAAAGTAAAATGCTTATTTCAGGTAAATTAAAACAAGCAATTACATTGCATTGTTAAGGATTCATTGTATTGATACGGTGATGAATGATGTAACAAGTGCTTTATAGTTTTATATAAATGTGTAATAAATGTTTGTCAAGAAGACATGCTTTTCAGTATATCTTGTTACAAGACATTATTGTAATATTGCATAGTGATGAAAAGTGAGTGGGAGTGATATTTCTGATTTTGAAAAATCTGTATACATGTAATGACGGATGGTTGTTGGTTTAGGACATATTCTCATGTTGCTCCACAAAAGTATTGTAACTCAGAGCTTGATTCGATAATGATTATAATGTACATAAGTAATGGTCAAAAGTTTTTATTATTTGAAAATATGTATATAGATTTAAATGAAAATGTAGAACTGGAAAAAGCTAGATTTTGCATACAAGCTAATGCCTAGCAACAAGTTTATGAACAGTAATAATGTGACATTAATAATGTGACATTACTTGAGTTATTTTTGATGTTGTGGTCTAGGCCTAGTATAATTCTTAGATTGTGTTAAACTGTACCTTTACAATGATTTTTACAAGATATCTATTTTA
This sequence comes from Rugalucina vietnamica, assembly GCA_964017185.1. Lineage (NCBI taxonomy): Eukaryota > Metazoa > Mollusca > Bivalvia > Lucinida > Lucinidae > Rugalucina > Rugalucina vietnamica. Next base: position 73,849,453 of record OZ024873.1, on the reverse strand, counting down.
GCCACAGAAATGTTCTTGCATATGTCCAGTTTTGGCATGTTTTCTGACTCTTAATGTTGTAAACACAGTCTCATTACTTCTACATCTACTTTAAGATACTAGATTAACCAAGATTCATAATTGATTAAGTTTCTTCATCTTTTTGATTCACTTTTCATAATGTTGTCATTAAATTAAGTAACTCTTATTGATGTAATATTTTTGTGTTTTAGTAATAAGGGTCTAAGTTAAATAGATTTTAATGGATGAACTTTAGGAATCAGTGTAGTGCAATTAAATGAATAAAAAATATTAGATAAAAAAACTAGTTGTTTTCACTGAAACTCCTTTTGCAGTTGGCTTATTTGGATAACACTGTTAAAATGATCACCATTTGTTGATTCTGACCTGTTGATTACAAAGATGGGTATGGCAGGACAGAGAAGTAGAAGGTATTAAAGCAATGATCAAGAACTGGCACAATGGGAACAAAGTCTAAAAGAATCCCATGTGATAAGCAGAGTCAAATGTAGTGGCTTTTTCTTAAAGGTAACCAAAATCCACACCAAACCATAAACTAGAGAGAACCACAGCAGAACTTCCATCTTTGAATGCTCAGCAATATAATTTTTACTGTGACTAGGCTTTAATTAGTTTAAGAGTTGTCTAACTTTGCACTTAAAATAAAGGGAGGCACCAAGAGTTAATTAAGGTGGTTTCATCAAAGTTGGTCAATTGATTTTATTCATGTTTTATATCCCACTCAACATCTAAGGGCATATGGAGGTAGAACCTCTTTTAAAGTCTAGAAGCCTGGGATCAAACCCAGGATCCTGAGAAACAGCTTAACCAACATTACACAGAGGCTTTGGTTGACCAAATGTCCTCCCAGAACAGTTGATAGCCAGCTATTAGGGTCTTATATGTAAGAACTCAGGTGAGCGTTTACAGGACCAATGGTCCTCTGGTTTTCTCTATTCATTTCATTTTATGTGCATGTATTTGCTCAACATTTGTTGTGACTCTGTTTGTAATTGTACATGTTATGAACAATAAAGTAGTATAGAAACAATTTAAACCCCCAATACTTTATTACTGACAGTTCCAAGGCGATACTTCCTCTGTGGTTAGTCTGTTTCTCGTTTCAGTGATGACAATTTCTTTTGTATGTGCATTTTAAGGTTTACCATCTTTTCTTATTGTACCTGTATGTTGCCTATTTGTAACTTTAGCTATTTCATGTGTTGATTGCATGACCAAATGTTTGTTTATGATCATATCAGTTCCACATTTTTAAGCATTTTAACCCAACAGAGCCAAAGTCTCAAAGGTGATCTTATAGGATAGGCAGGTACCTGGCATCCATCTTCCGTTACTGTAGTCTGTCTATATTTATGCCCCCAACTTTGAAAAAGTTGGAAGGGCATATTGCTTTCGGCTTGTCTGTCTGTGTGTCTGTCTGTCTGTGTGTGTGTTAACTTTTGAATGGTGAATGCTATGGTTTTGAAATTTCATATGCACATTCCTCATTAAAAAATAGTTGACCCGTATTTTTTTTCATGTCCGAGTTACGCCCCTTTTCTGAGTTATGTCCCTTTGAAAACAAAATTTGAAAATCTTGTGTGCAAGATATCTCAAAAAGTATTTAAGCTAGAGCCTTCATATTTGGTACACTTGTTGGGGCTGAGAAGTAGATGACCTGATTAACTTTTGAGAACATTCCGTCAATTTTTCACAAAAATACGGAATTTTGAAATTTTGATTGATTTTTCCACTTTTCGGTGAAATTTGAAACTTTTGAACGGTGAATGCTAGGGTTTTGAAATTTCATATACACATTCCTCATAATAAAATAGTTGACCCGTATTTTTTTGTATGGCCAAGTTATGCCCCTTTTTTGAGTTATGTCCCTTTGAAAACAAAATTTGAAAATCTTGTGTGCAAGATATCTCAAAAAGTATTGAAGCTAGAGCCTTCATATTTGGTACACTTGTTGGGGCTGAGAAGTAGATGACCTGATTAACTTTTGAGAACTTTCTGTCAAATATTTACAAAAATTACAGAATTTTGAAATTTTGATTTTTCCACTTTTCGGTGAAATTTGAAACCTTTGAACGGTGAATTATAGGGTTTTGAAATTTCATATACAGATTCCTCATGAAAAAATAGTTGGCCTGTATTTTTTTCATGTACATGTTATGCCCCTTGTTGGAATTATGTCCCTTTGAAAACAAATTTTGAAAATCTTGTGTGCAAGATATCTCAAACCGTATTTGAGCTAGCTAGCTAGAGCCTTCATATTTGGTATGCTGGTTGGGGCTTAGAAGAAGATCACCTGATTAACGTTTGAGGACTCTCTGTCAAATTTTGACATAATTACTCCATTTTTAAATTTTTACTTCATTTCTAACTTGCCTGCAAAAAAGCTTACATTCTGTTTCTGGATCGAAGTCAAAACAGACGCAACCGAACAGCTTCTTCAGGAAATTAAATTTGACTGCATTCGAATGAAAGAAATGAATCATACAAACTGCCAGTTTAGGGACAAGCATACAGTTGGGGGCATAGTGTTTTACAAACACGCATTTCTAGTTTAAAATTACTTCTCTGAAGCCATCAGGCAGATTGTTTGCATATTACACATATAGCATCTTCACGTGGTTATAAAAGAATTATTGCATTCCAGTGTTTTAGTTGACTACAGTGGAAAGGGGTACTTTTTGACGGGACACAGTGGAAAGGGTCACATTTTAAAGCAAACACAGTGAAAAGGGGGGTCAAATTTTAAATGTCGATCACACTGTTTAGGGTATGTTCAACAATCCTTTGATCACGCATCGGTACACTGCTTACCAGAACTTATGTTTATATTTATCTTGGTAACATAATACACATCGAAAGAGAATCTTACAAAATACCTTCAATTCCTGATTATAAAATGAATGTCTGGTACTCTAATTATGGCGGAAAATATGGCCGCAATGGCGGTCAATCCCAGAAGCCAAGCGTCAACTGCACGACAGGCCAGTGCTTACAGCGCTACCTGGCGGCGACAATGCACGGATCAAAGCATTGTCGCCGCCAGGTAGCGCTGTAAGCACTGACCTGTCGCAGTTGACGCTTGGCTTCTGGGATTGACCGCCATTGCGGCCATATTTTCTGCCATAATTAGAGTACCTGGCATGCGCAGACATTCATTTTTATCGCACCTGCTTATAGCAGGGTGCGATATAGGAGTCCAAATTTCTGTCCGTCCGTTCGTTCGTCCGTCCGGTCGTTCGTTCGTTCGTCCGTCCGTCCGTCAACATTTACGTCGAAGTTTGGTTTTCTCTACATAAGTGATAGCTAGGATTGTGAAACCTTGCATAGTAATTGTCCTTGACATACTCTTCAAGCACGCACCTTGACCCCGTGCCCTTGACCTATATTTCACGGTCCATTGACTTTGTTAATTTTTACGTCGAAGTTCCGTTTTCTCTGTATCATTGATAGCTGTGAGTGTGAAACCTTGCATAGTAATTATAGCCCCGCTTTGAAAAAGTGGGGCTATACTGGATTCACCATGTCCTTCCGTCGTTCCGTCCTTCCGTCCTTCTGTCCTTCCGTTATTCCGTTATTCCGTTATTCTGTTATTCCGTCCAAATTTCATTTCCACTCAATATCTTGAGAACCAGTTTACAGAATCTGACCAAATTTTGTATGTACATTAACATTGACAAGATCTAGCTTGGGATTGTTGACCGTCATTTTTCGCAAAATTTTGACAGAGTTACTGCCCTTGATTGACGTCAGAATTTCGTTTCCGCTCAATATCTTGAGAACGAATTCACAGAATCCGACCAAATTTTGTATGCACATCATCATTGACAAGATCTAGCTTGGGATTGTTACCCGTCATTTTTCGCAAAATTTTGACGGAGTTACGGCCCTTGATTGACGTCAGAATTTCGTTTCCGCTCAATATCTTGAGAACAAATTGACAGAATCCGGCCAAATTTTGTGTACTCAGCAACATTGACAAGATCTAGCTTGGGATTGTCACCCGTCATTTTTTGCAAAATTTTGACGGAGTTACGGCCCTTAATTGACGTCAGAATTTCGTTTCCGCTCAATATCTTGAGAACGAATTGACAGAATCCGACCAAATTTTGTGTGCACATCAACATTGACAAGATCTAGCTTGGGATTGTTACCCGTCATTTTTTGCAAAATTTTGACGGAGTTACGGCCCTTGATTGACGTCAGAATTTCATTTCCGCTCAATATCTTGAGAACGAATTGACAGAATCCGGCCAAATTTTGTGTACACATCAACATTGACAAGATCTAGCTTGGGATTGTTACCCGTCATTTTTTGCAAAATTTTGACGGAGTTACGGCCCTTAATTGACGTCAGAATTTCGTTTCCGCTCAATATCTTGAGAACGAATTGACAGAATCCGACCAAATTTTGTGTGCACATCAACATTGACAAGATCTAGCTTGGGATTGTTACCCGTCATTTTTCGCAAAATTTTGACGGAGTTACGGCCCTTGATTGACGTCAGAATTTTGTTTCCGCTCAATATCTTGAGAACGAATTGACAGAATCCGACCAAATTTTGTATGCCCGTCATCATTGACAAGATCTAGCTTGGGATTGTTACCCCTCATTTTTCACAAAATTTTGACGGAGTTACGGCCCTTGATTGATGTCAGAATTTTGTTTCCGCTCAATATCTCGAGAACAAATTGACAGAATCTGATCAAATTTTGAATGCACATCAACATTGACAACATCTACCTTGGGATTGTTGCCCGTCATTTTTCGCAGAATTTTGACGGAGTTAAGGCCCTTGATTGACGTCCTAATTTAGTTTCCGCTCAATATCTCGAGAACCGATGGACAGAATCTGACCAAATTTTGTATGCACATTAACATTGACAAGATCTAGCTTGGGATTGTTGCCTGTCATTTTTCGCAAAATTTTGACGGAGTTATGGCCCTTGATTGACGTCAGAATTTCGTTTCCGCTCAATATCTCGAGAACAAATTGATAGAATCTGACCAAATTTTATATGCACATCAACATTGACATGATCTAGCTTGAGATTGTTGCCTGTCATTTTTTTTGCAAAATTTGGACAGAGTTATGGCCCTTGGTTGACGCCAGAATTTCGTTTCCGCTCAATATCTCGAGAACAGATTGATAGAATCTGACCAAATTTTATATGCACATCAACATTGACATGATCTAGCTTGAGATTGTTGCCCGTCATTTTTCGCAAAATTTGGACGGAGTTATGGCCCTTGGTTGACGTCAGAATTTCGTTTCCGCTCAATATCTGGAGAACAAATTGACAGAATCTGACCAAAATTAATATGCGCATCAACATTGTTAAGATCTAGCTTGGGATTTTTGCCCGTCATTTTTCGCAAAATTTTGACGCAGTTATGGCCCTTGATTGAGGTCAGAATTTTGTTTCCGCTCAATATCTCGAGAACAAATTGATAGAATCTGACCAGATTTTATATGCACATCAACATTGACATGATCTAGCTTGGCAATGTTGCCTGTTACTTTTCGCAAAATTTTGACGGAGTAACAGCTCTTGATTGACGTCAGAATATAGATTCCACTCAATATATTGAGAATGAATTGACAGAATCTGACCAAATTTTGTATGCACATCAACATTGACAAGATCTAGCTTGGGATTGTTGCCTGTCATTTTTTGCAAAATCTTAGAGTTTTGGCCCTTGATTGATGCCAGAATTTTGTTTCTGCTCAATACCTTAAGAACAAATTGTCAGAATCTGACCAATCTTTTTATGTGCATCAACATTAACAAGATCTAACTTGGCATTGTTGCCCGTCATTGTTTGTCTCTCCCTAGCAAAAAGCTCAGAAGCGGGGCTATAGTCAGATCCTCTGACAATTCTAGTTGTCCTTGACATACCCTTCAAGCACGCACCTTGACCCGCTGACCTTGACCTATATTTTACGGTCCACTGACTTTGTTAATTTTTACGTCGAAGTTTGGTTTTCTCTGCATCAGTGATATCTAAGATTGTGAAACCTTGCATAGTAGTTGTCCTTGACATACCCTTCAAGCACGCACCTTGACCCGATGCCCTTGACCTATATTTCATGGTCCATTGACTTTGTTAATTTTTACATCGAAGTTCCATTTTCTCTGCATCAGTGATAGCTAGGATTGTGAAACCTTGCATAGTAATTGTCCTTGACATACCCTTCAAGCACGCACCTTGACCCACTGACCTTGACCTATATTTCAAGGTCCATTGACTTTATTAATTTTTACGTCGAAGTTCCGTTTTCTCTGTATCAGTGATAGCTGTGAGTGTGAAACCTTGCATAGTAATTGTCCTTGACATACCCTTCAAGCACGCACCTTGACCCACTGACCTTGACCTATATTTCACGGTCCATTGATTTTGTTAATTTTTAAGTCGAAGTTTGGTTTTCTCTGCATCAGTGATAGCTGTAAGTGTGAAACTTTGCATAGTAATGTGTATTGCCCGATGCAGGTGCGATATCGACCTCCGCGGAGTTCTTGTTATAATCAGGAATTGAAGGTATTTTGCAAGATTCTCTTTCGATATGTATTATGTTACCAAGATAAATATAAACATAAGTTTTGGAGAAAAAAAAAATAATTTAGATAAGGTTTTAGATAAGGTAACGTATGATCTCATGAGCCGATTTTGGCTATATCCCATAATTCAAAGCGTCAAATGCGAGAGATCTAGATGAGGTCTCGTCAGATCTCGCGAGAATGGGATCAAAGTTAACGCGGATGCATTTTCGAATTTCGAGAAAAGGTTTGTTTAAACATAGTTTCTCAAAGTTAAGAACGTGCAAAGTCAAATCCTTACTCCCAATTACCGAGGTCGGCTGTTTCAGATAAGAAAAACTGTAGTTTCTTGTTGCGAGTTATAAATTTGACGATCCTGGAAAAGTCCTGGAATTTTGTTGTGATCAGACCTTGAAAATTACTCATCTGGCCTGGAAAAGTCCTGGAAAAGTCCTGTAATTTGGTTTTGACAAAAGCGTGGGTACCCTGATCTGAAATATCAAGCTTTTAGCTAATTTACTGGGGGGTGGGGGGGGGGGGTGATTCAAATGATGCTACCTGTGCTGTCGTCCGAGTTATTTGTGTACCATTACATGCAAAACTTTGTCGTCGTAAGAGTATATCAACAGTTGCATCATGATTCGGATGACAGCAAAATCACTAGTATCATATTTATGGCCGTCGACCATATACTCGGACGACAGCAGGGTTTGGCATGTAATGGTATACAAATGACTCTGACGACAGCACAGGTAGCATCATTTGAATCACCCCCATGATTTATGTGGTTGTACAACTCGGTTTGTGTCATACAGTCATAATTTGTCAGAAACCAGGTGCAGACATTGCAGAAAGAGTTGGACGCTGTCACAGCTACATAAACTTCATTCTTTGTTACTTGTAGACAGAAACTTCAACACTAGGCGGACCAACAACAGAGACAGGCTGACATTAGAATATGTCAGGGTGAAGTGCAGACATTGCAGAAAGAGTTGGACGCCGTCACAGCTACATAACATCATTCTTTGTTGCTTGTAGACAGAAACTCCAACACCAGCCGGACCAACAACAGAGACAGGCTGACATTAGAATATGTCAGGGTGAGGTGCAGACATTGCAGAAAGAGTTGGACACTGTCACAGCTACATAACATCATTCTTTGTTACTTGTAGACAGAAACTCCAACACCAGGCAGACCAGCAACAGAGACAGGCCGACATTAGAATATGTCAGGGTGAGGTGCACCCATTGCAGAAAGAGTTGGACACTGTCACAGCTACATAACATCATTCTTTAGCTCGACTGCACGAAGTGCATAGAGCTATTGCAGTCAACCCCGTCGTCCACGTTCCTGTTCCCGTGTGGGTTCCCGTTCCCGTTCCAGTTCCCGTGCGCGTCACACTTGCGTTAAAGTTTTCTAGAAGTCCATATCTTGACAACAACTCATCAGAAAGCATTCATACTTGGACCATAGATACCCTGTAGGGTTAGCTTTCATTCCATGGCATCGGGCCCCTGGGTCCAGGCCTGGGGGGTGGGGTTGGAGGTTAAAATCTAGAACACCTTAAAAAATAGCTATTATTGTGTTAAAGTTTTCTAGAAGTCCATATCTTGACAACCACTCATCAGAAAGCATTGATACTTGGGCCATTGACACCCTGTAGGGTCGGCTTTCATTCCATAGCATCAGATCCCTGGGTCCATGCCAGGGGGAGGGGCTAGAGGTTAAAATCTAGAACACCATTAATAATAATGGCTTTTCTATGATATTGTATTCTAGAAGTCTATATGTTGAAAACATTTTATCATAGGGCTTTCATACTGGGACCATAGGTACCCTGTAGGGTTGAGTTTCATTTCATGGCATCGGATCTCTGGGTCCATGCCTGGGGGGTGGGGCTGGAGGTTAAAAACTAGAACACTGTAAAAAATAGATGTACTGTTGTGTAACTTTTACAAGGAGTCCATATCTTTACAACAACTTATCAGAAAGCATTCATACTTCGTACACTTTAGGTTCCATGGCATCAGACCTGGTCGGAGTCAGGGGGGCGGGGCTAGAGGTCAAAATCTAGAACACCGATTTTTTTTCTTTTTATTTATTAATAGAAACAACTTAGGAAGATGGTTGGTCATTCATCTTTTGACTTTTTGACACTGTCTTGTGTGTCACGACGGTAAGGGTCGGTTGACCTACTTTCCATGGTTCAGTGATTTTGCCTTATATGTTGACACTCAATTAGTATATTTTCTTACTTCTTTCAGATTATGAGTGAGTACGACCAGGCCTTTGACCCCAATATACTTATAGGTCACTGTGACCTAATTTCACGGCTCAGTGATTTTGCCTTATATCTTGACACTCAATTAGTATATTTTCATACTTTTTTCAGATTATGAGTGAGTATGACCAGACCTTTGACCCCAATATACTTATAGGTCACTGTGACCTAATTTCACGGTTCAGTGATTTTGCCTTATATCTCAGTACTCAAATGGTTTATGAACAAACTTCTTTCAAAGTATGTTTGCTTATGACAAGACCTTTCACCTTGAAGTAGTCCTAGGTCACTGTGACCTAATTTCACGATTCAGTGATTTTGCCTTATATCTTGACACTCAATTAGTATATTTTAATACTATTTTCATATTATGAGTGAGTATGACCAGACCTTTGACCCCAATATACTTATAGGTCACTGTGACCTAATTTCACGGTTCAGTGATTTTGCCTTATATCTCGGTACTCAAATGGTTTATGAACAAACTTCTTTCAAAGTATGTTTGCGTATGACAAGACCTTTGACCCTGAAGTAGTCCTAGGTCACTATGACCTAATATCACGGTTCCGTGATTTTGCCTTATATCTTGACACTCAATTAGTATATTTTCATACTTTTTTCAGATTATGAGTGAGTATGACCAGATCTTTGACCCCAATATACTTATAGGTCACTGTGACCTAATTTCATGGTTCAGTGACTTTGCCTTATATCTCAGCACTCAAGTGGTTTATGAACAAACTTCGTTTACACTATGTTTGCGTATGACAAAACCTTTGACCCTAAAGTAGTCCTAGGTCAGTATGACCTGATTTCACGGTTCAGTGATTTTCCTTTATATCTCGGCACTCAATTAGTATATGGACATACTGCTTTCACGATATGTATGAGTATGACAAGACCTTTGACCGTAAGGTATTCCTGGGTCACTGTGACTTAATTTTATGGTTCAGTGATTTTGCCTTATATCTCGACACTCAGTTGGTATTTTTTCATACTTCTTTCTGATTATGAATGAGTATGACCAGACCATTAACCCAAACATACTTATAGGTCACTATGACCTAATTTCATGGTTCAGTGATTTTGCTTTATATCTCAACACTAATGATCATATTTCTTTCACATTATGAGTAAGTATCACTAGACCTTTGACCCTGAAATACTTATAGGTCAGTGTGACCTTATTTCACGGTTCAGTGATTTTGCCTTGTGTCTTGGCACTCAGTTGATATATGAACACACTTCTTTCACAATATGAGTGAGACCTCTAAATCTTAGGTAGTTATAGTTAACTTCCATGGTTCAGTGATTTTGCCTTATTGCATCAAGGCAAAAAGTGTTAAAGTCAATTCATAGACACAAACTCCAATTACTGGATATTTAATAGAGCACATAAAAACAAACACTTTAGGTAGACATGACAGTTCAACTCTAAAACACATTACTATGGTTTCAATTGTGACGTCATCAAGTCACATGACGTCACTTAATGTGGTTTTCTAAAGAAGAGCATTTTTCATCAAATAGAGGAGTTACCTAACATAAACAATAGTAGCATACATGAAATTAACATTAATTATACTTTTCTTTTCTTTTTTTTTTTTTTTTTCAGTTTTAAGTACCAGCTTTAAGTTATTGTGAGAGTATGTTTTTTTTTTTTGTTTTTTTTTTTCACTTTGTTACATGTATTTGGATGCATTATTGCTTTAAAAAAGAAATTATATAAGTAATTTACATGCACCCTTTTCAGTTATGATTATACTGTCATTAGGTCTTAATAAATTAATTGTATTTGGTCTCCAAAACAAATGTATCTTCTTCAGTAATGTTCAATTTTTCCATATTCTCCCAGCTGTCAGGACACTCGGGTAGCATATGCCTGAATGAACCGCATGCTTTGCATCGAAGGGTTTTCCCATCTTGTCCTAGTGGGTTCATCTTCCTGCTGGGGGCCGGTGAATTATTTCTCTTTTCATAGACATCCTGATGATGTTTTGGCCTCTTTTCACCCTGGAACAGTTTGTTTCTCACATAGCCAGCTGCTAGGAGTATGTCCTCATTTTCTGCCAGATATGCTGGCTCAAGCTTTTTGCTCACATTTCCGTTTGTTTTCAGGTCATCTCCTTTAAACTTCTTCAAAGATGATTTGGCTTCCTCATATACTTTATTTTCAAAGTTCATGCCCGTCAATACCAGGAGTTTTTCATCTTTGGTAATGTTAGCTTTCTTTAATAGTTTGAAAGCCAGAATCTCTGGCGGTAGTTTCATACCTTTCTTTTCTATTTTTCTGTATAAAGAATCAAATATGCCTATGAATTCTTGAATTGTCTGCCCTTCCTTTCTTTGACAGTCATCAAATTCATCAAATTTTTCAACACTATCAGACAAGTCATCTTTCCCCAAATGCTTGTCTAAGAACGTCAGAAGGATATTCAACCCGTCAGCGCTTTTCAGGTCATCAAGGGATATCTGGTCAAAAACCTTGTCTTTAATTCTGTTCTCATCGTCTTCTGGTAAAGACAATGCCACTGCAATGCCTTGCTTTTCCTTTTTAAGTTCAGTTAACTCTCGCCAAGCTAAAAGCTCCTGCTTGAATCTCTCATAAGACTTTGTGCTGTTAAGTGATGGTGGATTGATTCTTGTTGTCATGCTGATCAAGAATACAATAAATTATCACTCACCACCGTGTAGATTTTATCCCAGTCTTTTAGTCTCCAAAATATTACCGATCTCCACTCTGAAGTTTCTTAAAATATTTACCAACTCTGCAAATCTCTTGTAGACTCAGAATATTATTGATCCTCCACCCCGAAGATTTCTGAATGTCCCCCACACTGAGGATTTCCTCTTATTAAATTTCAACACCACTGAGGATTTTTACTGAATTTTCCCCCCACACTGAGGATCTGGAACTCTTAATTTCCAATGTTCCCCCACACTGAGGATCTCTTCTCCTTTTTAAAATGTTCCCCCACACTGAGGATCTGTTCTCTCTTCTTTTAAAATGTTCCCCCACACTGAGGATCTGTTCTCTCTTCTTTTAAAATGTTCCCCCACACTGAGGATATGTTCTCTCTTCTTTTAAAATGTTCCCCCACACTGAGGATATGTTCTCTCTTCTTTTAAAATGTTCCCCCACTCTGAGGATCTCTAACACTGTTCTCCACACACCAAGAATCTTTGGAACCTCGCTCTGCTACCATTTGTTAAAGTCAATTCATAGACACAAACTCCAATTACTGGATATTTAATAGAGCACATAAAAACAAACACTTTAGGTAGACATGACAGTTCAACTCTAAAACACGTTACTATGGTTTCAATTGTGACGTCATCAAGTCACATGACATCACTTAATGTGGTTTTCTAAAGAAGAGCATTTTTCATCAAATAGAGGAGTTACCTAACATAAACAATAGTAGCATACATGAAATTAACAAAAAGATGTATGGGTTACTGGTCGGGTTTGGCCTTATGTTTGACAAAGGTCAGAAGCAGTCGAGCACGCTGTCCTGCGACAGCTCTTATTGTTACTTGTAGACAGAAACTCCAACACCAGGCGGACCAACAACAGAGACAGGCCGACATTAGAATATGTCAGGGTGAGGTGCAGACATTGCAGAAAGAGTTGGATGCCGTCACAGCTACATAACATCATTCTTTGTTACTTGTAGACAGAAACTCCAACACCAGGCGGACCAGCAGCAGAGACAAGCCGACATTAGAATATGTCAGGGTGAGGTGCAGACATTGCAGAAAGAGTTGGACGCTGTCACAGCTACATAACATCATTCTTTGTTGCTTGTAGACAGAAACTCCAACACCAGGCGGACCAGCAGCAGAGACAGGCCGACATTAGAATATGTCAGGGTGAGGTGCAGACATTGCAGAAAGAGTTGGACACTGTCACAGCTACATAACATCATTCTTTGTTACTTGTAGACAGAAACTCCAACACCAGGCGGACCAGCAGCAGAGACAGGCCGACTTTAGAATATGTCAGGGTGAGGTGCAGACATTGCAGAAAGTGTTGGACGCTGTCACAGCTACATAACATCATTCTTTGTTACTTGTAGACAGAAACTCCGACACCAGGCAGACCAGCAACAGAGACAGGCCGACATTAGAATATGTCAGGGTGAGGTGCAGACATTGCAGAAAGAGTTGGACGCTGTCACAGCTACATAACATCATTCTTTGTTACTTGTAGACAGAAACTCCAACACCAGGCGGACCAGCAACAGAGACAGGCCAACATTATGTCAGGGTGAGGTGCAGACATTGCAGAAAGAGTTGGACGCCGTCACAGCTACATAACATCATTCTTTGTTACTTGTAGACAGAAACTCCAACACCAGGCAGACCAGCAACAGAGACAGGCCGACATTAGAATATGTCAGGGTGAGGTGCAGACATTGCAGAAAGAGTTGGACGCCGTCACAGCTACATAACATCATTCTTTGTTACTTGTAGACAGAAACTCCAACACCAGGCGGACCAGCAACAGAGACAGGCCGACATTAGAATATGTCAGGGTGAGGTGCAGACATTGCAGAAAGAGTTAGACGCCGTCACAGCTACATAACATCATTCTTTGTTACTTGTAGACAGAAACTCCAACACCAGGCGGACCAGCAACAGAGACAGGCCGACATCAGAATATGTCAGGGTGAGGTGCAGACACTGCAGAAAGAGTTAGACGCCGTCACAGCTACTCTACAACAGCTGGAGAATCAAAAGATAGATGCTCAGAAAGCTTTAGATGACCTGGACGATAAGGTATGTCTTAGGTTTGAGTTCATAAATTCTGTCGTGCTCATTTAGATGGACATGAAATTGAAACTGCTTTGTAATAGTGAAATAGCAAAAATCATGCAAAATGTTGATAATATCAACAAAGCTAAGTCTTTTTATCCTGCTATCAAATATTTAAATGCCAACAATTCACTTGTATAACCAGGCATAATTGATCAATTGGTAGCATGTCTGATGCTTTCGCTACACGGATAGTACAATCCCTCTTGTTCTGAAAACCGGAATTTCAATGTTCTAGCCTGCTTCTGTGACTGTACAGGCCGGTTTGTGTCAGACCTGGTTGGAAACCCCAGAGACCGGTTTTCTCGCATCACAGCTCAAATGGTGAAAGAAATATGCACTGAGCACTGATAATCTGCCTCTCAAGTGCATTACGAAGAACAGTGTGGCTAGGGTAACTGACTTCCCTCACATTATGAAAACATGCCCATGCAATATACAGAGGTTTTTAAAGTTGTAAAAAATGGAAATTTTCATCAGAAAGATTTTGATATTTTTCTTATTTTTGCTCAAAACATAGATTGTGGGTACACGTTAGAACCGCCTCGGCGAGGCGGTTCTAACGAGTACCCACAATCTATGTTTTGGAGCAAAAATAAGAAAAATAGCTATACCCCTGCAAACCCCAGTTTTTCTATATAAAAGTGGGGTAAGAGGGGATATACATTTCACGGACATGTTTTCCTGATGACATGACCATATGAGCCGCGTCTTGAGAAAACCGGAATTTTGCCTATGCGAAAAACAAAGGCGCAGATCAGCTTCGCAGTTAGCGCAGATCATCTTCTCAGTAACTGCGAAGCTGATTTGCTACATGGGTAGTACAATTTGCGCACAAATATCAGTACCCCCCAAATCTAGTTTTGTAAATTTATACATTTTATGGCTTCAGAAATCCAAGCTGGAGACCAGTGCTAGAGAGATGAAACAGAAATGTGAGGATGAACAAAAACAGGTACAACACACATCAAAATATCATTATGAAAACTTGCCCATGCAATATTATATAGAGATTTCTTTAAGCTGTAAAATTTGAAAATTTCATCGGAAAAATTTTGATAGTTTTTATACCTTTACGGACATGTTTTCCTGATGTCATCTGCGTTTATAGGAAACCAGATTTTTGCATATGCAAAAAAAAACTTTAACAGACATAAAACTTAATAAATATTAGCTTTTTGAATAAAAAATGAAAGTGAAAATTAAGTTACTGAGGTTATTCAGAGTAACAAAAGTTTAGATGTATTCAAACCATAGAAAAGGCCATGATTAAATGGTTCTGAAGCAGATTGTCCGAGTCTGCATCTAGCGTGAAAGTAGAGTTTGCTGTATCATGGCTAGTTTTCAAAATTCACAGATAAAACAGGACATAGAGCTTGAAATCAGGAAAACTTGTTCATGAAATGTATACCTCCTCATACCCCGCTTTTATATTGTAAAACTGGGGTTTGCAGGAGTATACCTGTTTCTATGCCTTCAAAGAAGTTGTGGGGGCATATCGGTTTGGGTCTGTCCGTCCGTCCAGTGTGTCCTGCATGTGAGTAACGCTTAGCACAGTGAATAGATAGTGGGTACCTTGTGTGCAACTCTTCTTACTGTTTAATACTGATTCTCTTGAAACTTCACAGATGTTGTGACCATACTTTGAAGATATGCATGTGGTTTGGATATAATCCTCAAATTAATTTTTGTCACTTTTTGCAATTTGAACTTAGTCATTTTTCGGACATTTTCACATCTTGAAAGTGAGGTACCAGGTGGGGGCATAGTGTTTCATAAACACATTTTCAAGTTACCATTTGAAATGGATACCAAAATAAAACTGTCCATAAATGAGCCGCATGATGAGAAAAACAGATTTTTGCCTATGCTAAAACAAAGGCGCAGTTCAGCTTCAGCTGATCAGCGCCTTTGTTTTCGCTACACGGATAGTACAATTCCTCTTCTTCTTAAATATGAAACTTCAAGTTTCTATCCATCTTCTGTATCTGCACAGGCCGGTTCATGTCTGACCTGGTCGGAACGCCCGAAGGCCGTTTTTCTCGGGGCCGCGGCTCAAATATTGATTTCAATGTTTCAGATAGACGAATTGAATGCCCAGATTCAGAGACAGGCTAGATCAGCTCTGGTATGTATATACAGTTTTATTTAGAAAAAAAAAACAAAAAAAAAAAAACGTTTCATTGCAGAACATATCATTGCACATAAGATTCATTATTTGGCTGTAATTTGCACTTTAATTCGTTTTTGTCGAAGCAAACATCTTGCTACCTGAGTAGATGACATGCGCTCCTTTTGACAAGTTTGGTTTTATTCTCTCCTGAATTGGCTTTGTCAATTTTGACACTCCTTACTTGTTAAAAAAATGTGCATAGCTCAGCTCAATTTGGTTTCACAGAAACGTATCAGAGTGCAAGCTATAGCCAAAGTATGAAATTTTTATCTGTTATGAATCGTTTTACACTGAAATGAAATAAGGGACAGAAATTTGGGTTAGAATATACATGTATGTGTAATATTTTCACTTTTGTTAAGTATGAGTGTGTTCTGGTTCTACAATATACCATAAGTTGGTAACATTTTTACTATTTGTACGAGTTTAATTACCAATGGTACCATTGGTAAAGAAATTGGTGCAAATGGTAAAAATGTTAATACCATTGATGCAAATGGTACAAATGTTACTAATCAATGGTACCTTTGGGAGAACCATGAACACCGCTAAATATGGGCTGCATCATGAGTAAACCGGATTTTTGCCTATGCAAAAACAAAAGCACAGATCAGCTTCGCAGTAACTGCGAAGCTGAGCAGTAACTGCGAAGCTGATCAGCGCCTTTGTTTTCACTACACGGCTAGTACAATCCTTCTTCTTCTTAAATCCGGAATTTCAATGTTCTAGCCTGCTTCTGTGACTGTACAGGCCAGTTTGTGTCTGTAACCACAACGTTGGTTTCCTCATGAGGAGGCTCATATATTTCAATTGTCTAGGATCAAGAAGAAGAGTTATCTACCTTGAGAGATCAGCTGACCAAATTAAGAGAGGAAGAAAATCAGTTGGAACAGAAAGTTGATACTGGCAAACAAACTCTAGAACAGTTCACAAAGACACACAGAGATCTTCAATTACAAGTCAGTCAGGTAATGTAATGAAAAGAAAAAATTTAGGGAGTGCGGTGGCTTAGTGGTAGAGCATCGGACTTCGAATCGAAAGGTCTATAGTGTGTACCCACAAGCTATGTTTTGAGCAAAAATAAGAAAAATATCAAAGATTTTCAAATAAATTTTTCACTTTTGCAGCTAAAAATACCTTTGTTTACTGCATGGGCATGTTTTTGTAATAGATGCTCATGCTGACCCTGATCTACATGTATTCGGGGCTAACATTATGTTTCTGGATTTATCATGCCTATCACTTGACTTTCCTTTCCTACATCCAGACAAAGACCAGAATCCAGCATCTACAAGACCAACACAGAGCCATACAACAAGGGATCAGCTCGTTCTCCTCACTGAACAGTGACGACAACAAAACTTTAGATCCTTCGCCATTGCCTGATGATCAATTTAGCACCAGAGCTACGGTATGTATTGCTTACTAAATTGGTAGCTGATTTAGCAAGCATCATTTTTCATACATACCTCTGTTAAAAAGATAGAATTATTCCGATATTCTGTGATGGTGCACAAATCTTTTCTTACATACCTCTATCATAAAGATAGAAAAATTCCGGTATTTTAGTGGTGGTAGATAAATCGATCTTACACTGCTGGCTTGGTTGCTCATACAAGATAAGAAAAGCACGTGACTAAATTCGATCGTTTCTACCCCAAAGCAGCTGCTTGCAGCAATAATGTTCAACAAAACTAGACAAAATTGATGTGAATTCACAGCGAATATTCTTGAATCATTTTAAAATAAAAACAAATAAAAACTACATCTCTATTGACTTTGACCACGATTTATTATGTCTCCCCCCGACAGGGTCGGGAGACATATTGTTTTTCCCCGTGCGTCTGTCCGTCTGTCTGTCTGTCTGTCCGTCACAAATCGTGTCCGCTCTATAACTTGAAAACCGTTAAAGATTTTTCAATGAAACTTAGTACACTTGTAAACCACGACGAGACGATGTGTCATGCACAAGGACCATAACTCTAGCTTTAGTATTTTTGGAGTTATTTCCCTTTGATTATTTTCGATACAATTTCGTGTCCGCTGTATAACTTGAAAACCGTTAAAGATTTTTCAATGAAACTTGGTACACTTGTAGACCTTGACGATACGATGTGTCATGCACAAGAACCATAACTCTGGCTTGAGTATTTTTGGAGTTATTTCCCTTTGATTATTTTCGATACAATTTCGTGTCCGCTGTATAACTTGAAAACCGTTTAAGATTTTTCAATAAAACTTGGTACACTTATTGAGCATGATCAGATGATGTGTCATGCACAAGAACCATAACTCTGGCTTGAGTATTTTATGAGTTATTTCCCTTTGATTATTTTCCATACAATTTCGTGTCCGCTTTATATCTCGAAAATCGTAAGAGTTATTTCAATGAAACTTGGTACACTTATAAAGCACGATCAGATTACGTGTCGTGCTAAAGAACCATAACTCTTGCTTGCATATCTTTGGAGTAATTTCCCTTTGATTATTTTCCATACAATTTCGTGTCCACCCTATAACTTGAAAACCGTAAGAGAAATTTCAGTGAAACTTGGTACACTTATAAAGCATAATGAGACGATGTGTCATGCACAAGAACCATAACTCTTGCTTGCATATCTTTGGAGTAATTTCCCTTTGATTATTTTCCATACAATTTCGTGTCCACCCTATAACTTGAAAACCGTAAGAGAAATTTCAGTGAAACTTGGTACACTTATAAAGCATAATGAGATGATGTGTCATGCTAAAGAACCATAACTCTTGCTTGCATATCTTTGGAGTTATTTCCCTTTGATTATTTTTTCAATCAATTTCATGTCTGCTCTATAACTCAAAAACCATTAGAGATTTTTCAATGAAACATTGTCAGAAGGTACATGTTCTCGTGTTGTGGCCCATTTAGAGTAATCAGCTGCCCAGGAACAATGTGCATTTGAGGCACCTCATGAGAAAACCAACAATGTGGTTTTTGACCAGGTCTGACACAAACTGAGCTGTACAAGCACAAAGGAGAAGAGGAATTGTACTATCCTTGTAGCGAAAACAAAGGCGGTGATCAGCTTCGCAGTAACTGATCTGCACCTTTGCTTTTGCATATGCAAAATGTTGGTTTTCTCATGATGTGGCTCATGTTATGAACCCAGCTGTTGTCTACCAAGAACATGAACCCAATTTTGACACCACATTTTGACACCACATTTTGACACCACATTTTCACACCACATTTCGACACCACATTTTCACACTACATTTCGACACCACATTTTCACACCACATTTTCACACCATATTTTCATACCACATTTTCATACCACATTTTCACACCACATTTTCACACCACATTCTCATACCACATTTTCACACCACATTTTCACACCACATTTTCACACCACATTTTCACACCACATTTTCACACCACATTTTCATACCACATTTTCACACCACATTTTCACACCACATTTTCACACCACATTTCCACACCACATTTTCATACCACATTTTCACACCACATTGTCACACCACATTTTCACACCACATTTTCACACCACATTTTCACACCACATTTTCATACCACATTTTCACACCACATTTTCACACCACATTTTCACACCACATTTTCACACCACATTTTCACACCACATTTTCACACCACATTTTCGTTACAGCAAGGAAGCCCAGTGAGCACTATAAGCAATTTCAGTGTAGGATCTCTAGACGCGGAGTTTAAAGATGACCCCTTTAAAAATAAAGACCCCTTTGGTGGAGGGGGAGGGGCACAGGCTGACCCCTTTGCTGGTGAAGATCCATTTAAAAGTAGTAAGCTGTTTTTCTATTATTTTATTTAAAATTATTCACTTCTTCGGGAAAAGAAACATTTAAATTTCAAACATTGCATTCCAACACTCAAGCCCCTGTCACACACTCACGAGTTGGACCTACGAGTTCCACCCTCTTTTCTGTTGAACTCATATCAACTCTAAGAGAACATGCCATATGTCGGCTGTTGTTGTACACAAGTCTTCCCAACTCATACCTTTGCATCAAAAGGCTACAAACATTTTAAAAGGTTTATTATTTACGTAGCAACTCGCTGTCTAAAAGTGGGCGGAGCATAAGTCGTACTGATCTTATAGCTTATCGCACAGAACTCGTAGTAATGTCATTAAATGAGCCGCCTCATGGGAAAACCAACAATCTGCATAGGCGAAAACAAAGACGCCGATCAGCTTCGCGGTAACCGCGAAGCTGATCAGCGCCTTTGTTTTCGCTACTCAGATAGTACAATTCCTCCATTACTTAACTCCAAAATTTCAAGCTTCTAGCTCTTTTCTGTGACTACATGTCGGTTTGTGTCGGACCTGTTCGGAAACCACATTGTTGGTTTTCCCATGAGGCGGCTCAAATGTCTTGTATTCTTGGCGTCTTGTCAGACATGGCGAGTTACCTATGAGTTGCTAGGATATTAAAGGTGATTTCTCGCGAGTTACTACGACATCTCATGAGTTTACTACGACATTCCTATGAGTATCTGCGGGTTTCCATGACTTATATCATGGGCATGTCTAGTAACACTCATAGGACATTATAACTCGTAACTTGTTTGCTAACTCCTAGCTTCAGCTCGCAAGTGTTTGACAGCTTCTAAACTTTTCCTACATAACTCGTAGCATACCTTGGCTTTAACTCATGAGTGTGCGTCAGGCCCTTCAGGTAGAGTGTTGAAAACTTTCAAGTAAATAATCTCATTAATAAATAGTGAACCAAAATCTTATTTGGATGTCATCCAAGTGTGTTGAATCATTATTTTGTATGATGGTTTGATGATGGTCACATAACGTTAGGCCATTTTAATTTTTTAAAAGTTGAAACCAAAGATTCTTATGCAAAGATTTGATCGATGAATAGAGTTTTTCAACATACCAATTGAATTAAAGTAATTGGGTTTCAATGAGATTTTTAGAGATGTAGAATATGTCTTAAAAATTTAAACTATGGTCATAAAAAAAGAAGTTGGTGACATTGTTTTCTTATGGAGAGTGTTTTAAAATCTGTTTATACATGTATGCCATATGACATGTAAGACATAGGAGATGGTTTAACCCATATTTGACGAATGGATTCTCCCATTATTGTCTACTTTCATTTCTAGGGGCATCATGAGTGATTTTTAATTTTTATTCAATTTTTCAATAAAATTCCCCTTAGCAAACAGAATAGCCTCAGATGGGACGTCGCGTTCTGCGGCGTCAAATCTGGGGCTATACTGTTTGCCTATGTCCCATAAAAGGGACGCCAGGCTTAAATGAGTTAATCTAATTTCTTTAGTTTTCGATAATTCCAGGTGATCCATTTAAAGCAGAAGGTTTTACATCAGACCCTTTTGCTTCTGAAGATCCTTTTAAAGATGCATTTGGTTCCTCTAGTACAACAAATAAGGTATGTATTTGAACCTTCGGGTGAGAAAACCAACAATCTGGGTTTCAGACAAGGTCCGACACAAACTGGCTTGTACAGTCACAGAAAATAGCTAGAAGCTTGAAATTTCAGATCTGAAAAGAAGAGGTATAGTTCTATCTTTGGAGCGAAAACAAAGGCACTGTGATGTACTTCACAGCTGATCTGCAGCTTTGTTGTCACATATGCAGACTGTTGGTTTTCTGATGTAGTGGTTCATTTGTAATATCAAAATTTAGTTTTTTCTTTGTTTAGAAAATCTCACATAAATATGGCAGACACAGATCAGGCTGTTTTTAAAGGAAAAGAAGAATAGCAAAAGTTTTGTGGTCTGAAAATCTTTTTCTCTTGTATTTAAAAATTGCAGCAATAAAGACACAAATTTGTTTTGGCACAATCGAGGTGGCTCTAACTTGTACCCACAATCTATGTTTTGAGCAAAAATAAGAAAAATATAGAAAAAAAATTATAGTGAAAATTTTCAATTTTACAACTTGGGGAAAACCCTGTATATTACTTGGGCGTGTTTTCCTAATGTCTTATCCACAAACTCATTATAGATTCACATAATCTTTGTATCTTTTCCAGCAAGAAGATCCATTTTCTAGTTCCGACCCCTTTGGTAGTGCATTTTCTTCCAGTAGTACAAGTAGTAGTAATAAAAAACTTGATGCTTTTGATCCATTCGGTGCATCAGGGTCAACACCTAGCAAAAAAGTGAGTAGTCTTTTTTTTTAATCTGTGTATATGTACATAGACAAGATGCTTTATATGCTATATGACCACATCAGTAAATATTATTATTACTTGAAAGTTAGTGTCACATGATATTAACAGGGGTGTATTAATGAAGAAAGAAAAGACATGTTTTAATCAGGCAATTCTCATGCACCCATGCTATTAATGCACAGCATTCATATATTCTCAATATCAGGCTCAATGTATAGCATGTGCTAAATTCTGAGCAACTGGACATAGTCTGAAAAGAGCATAATTAGAAATGATTATACAGATATGAAATATGGTGAGGCTACAAAATATAGTGTGGCATTATTTCCTTTGTTTTGCAGTGTTTTTTTTTTTTTTCAGGAGGTCCCTCATGTAGTGTCAGAAACCTTGGGCTTTTTTCCCTCGGTTATTAACTCTCCCCTCGAGACCTAGCAAATGTTAATTAATGGAAAATCATGTTTGATCCCTCTAATGAATGTATAATCTTCACAGTCTAAAATTTATTATTATTCTCGTTTTCTGTTCACCATTTCAGAAACCGGGAGGAGATTTATTCGGCAGTGATCCATTCGCACCTTCAACCTCGTCTTCCTCTAAATCCCATTCAGATTCCACACGGCCATCCCTACCCCCAAAACAGAAGAAAGCCCCTCCCCCTAGACCTGCCCCGCCAAAATCACCGATGAAATCCCCAGCCAAACAACCAAACAAACCAGATCCATTTGGAGGATTTGACAGTGACCCGTTTGCATCGTCGGACCCATTCGGGAGTTCCGGGGTGAGTTCGGGAGGTGCCGGAGGGGGCGATGCATTTGCAAACTTTGCTGACTTCAGTCCGGGCAAGGTGAGTTGCAGCAAGTGCATGCCAAACAAGCCTTGCCTATTGTAGGGGACGAGATATGAGCCACGGCACAAGAAAACTGGTCTTCGGGGTTTCTGACGAGGTCTGACATAAACCAGTCTGAACAGTCACAGAAAAAAGAATAGAAGCTTGAAATTTCATATTTAAGAAGAAGAGGAGTTGTACTATCTGTGTTGCAAAAACAAAGGTGCTGATCAGCTGTGCAATTACTGCACAGCTGATCTGCGTCTTTGTTTTCGCATAGGCAAAAAAAAGGGTTTTCTCGCGATGCAACTGATATGTGATGATAATTCATAGATAACTTTGCTTATTTCTGGTTTTTATGAAGAACAACAAATATCATAGGCATACCACCAATTTCTCAAAATACGCAGCATAGGTTTTTTATGAAGAACAACAAATATCTTAGGCATACCACCGATTGCTCAGAGTACACAGCATAGGTTTTAATGAAGAATAACAAATATCATAGCCATACCACCAATTTCTCACAATATGCAGCATAGGTTTTTTATGAAGAACAACAAATATCATAGCCATACCACCAATTTCTCACAATACGCAGCATCGGTTTTTTTATGAAGAACAACAAATATCTTAGGCATACCACTGATTGCTCAGAGTACACAGCATAGGTTTTAATGAAGAATAACAAATATCATAGGCATACCACCAATTTCTCAGAGTACACAGCATAGGTTTTTATGAAGAACAACAAATATCATAGGCATACCACCAATTTCTGAGAGTACACAGCATAGGTTTTAATGAAGAACAATAAATATCATAGGCATACCACCAATTTCTCACAGTACATAACATAGGCTTTTTTATGAAGAACAACAAATATCATAGGCAAACCACCAATTTCTCACAGTGAGAAATTGTGTAATGTGAAAAGGCGGAAATAGCTTGTAGATAGCTTTAGTCTCATTTTGAGATACAAATGTTACCATATTTTACCATTTTTACTGTATGAGAATTGTTTGTGCGAATAAATTTCTAGTTACGCATGTGAATTTTATCTTTCAATTATCATCAAATACTGTCTCTTATCTAGTATTCTGCTTTAGTTAGACTAACTCTAGTAACAAAGTTTTTATGCTCATGCTCAATGGCACTGAGTATGCTCAGTGGTGGTTAGCATGAAATTATAGCTGCACATAACTATTCATGGAGTTGAAATTAAAACAAAAGTTTTCATACTCAATTTCGGATTCAAGCTTGTCAGTCACAATCGTCTTAGTGTACAGCCACAAAAATGGCTGGTCCCGAGGTTATGAAACCTTTTTCATGCTCAGCTTAGCTGAAACTAAAATTTTATCTTCTTCATAAATGTTAAAATGCCAACAACTATTGGCATTTTAACATTTATTAAGAGGATAAATTACAGGCTTTGGTGTTCTAAACCTTCAATTTACATATATTTGAGCTATTTGGGTATTTATGAGCAGTTTAAATTTAATGATCAGCTGAGTTGAGCATGAAAATTTTTTTATAACCTTGGGATCTGGAGACTTCAAATTTCAGATTTAATTGAAAGAGAAACACCATTGTGTGTAGGCACTCTTGTCATGGATGTGTGCAGGCTGATCAGCACCTCTGTGGATGCTTGGTCTTGCTTTATCTTTGATGAGGCTCGAAAAAGCTAAATTGGTGCTTTTGTGGTGTGTGCTTTGTATAACTGTGTCCTGAGTTCTTCTTCCTTCATTTTCAAAATTGTTTTCAACTTAAAACGTGTAGGGTTTATTTTCTTCTTGTTGACTTAATTTCTGCTTCCTTCCTTGAAGCTTTAATTGCCAGTGACTTGAAAAATCTTTTCTAAATATTTAAAAAAAAATGTTTTGTATGCATTGTTTATCATTTTACATAAACTTATTGAACAGCCTGTTTAAGTGTCATTGTCAAGTCTGGAGTCTCCTTTATTTTGGGTTAAATAAATAGCTGTTCTTGCAAATGCAGCCAGTCATTTTTATGTGTGCGGTTTAAAAACAACTGTTCTTGCAAATGCAGCTAGTTATTTTTATGTGTGCGGTTTAAAAACAACTGTTCTTGCAAATGCAGCTAGTCATTTTTATGTGTGCGGTTTAAAAACAACTGTTCTTGCAAATGCAGCTAGTCATTTTTATGTGTGCGGTTTAAAAACAACTGTTCTTGCAAATGCAGCTAGTCATTTTTATGTGTGCGGTTTAAAAACAACTGTTCTTGCAAATGAAGCTAGTCGATTTTATGTGTGCGGTTTAAAAACAACTGTTCTTGCAAATGCAGCTAGTCATGTTCATGTGTGCAGTTTAAAAACAACTGTTCTTGCAAATGCAGCTAGTCATTTTTATGTGTGTGGTTTAAAAACCACTGTTCTTGCAAATGCAGCTATTCATTTTTTTTGTGTGCGCTTTGTTTTGTTGTTGTTGTTGTTTAGTTAAAGTTCGGGTAAATGAGTGGCCTTCTAGCTGCATGCTTGGGTTATTGTTTGTTCTCTTTGTATTAGTACTGTGCCTAACTGCTATTTTGTTTTTTTCCCTACTTTATGTATTTAGGGTGGGACTTTGTTTCAAATTCCTGATCATTGTAACTTTTCTTTTTCAATTTTGTCATTTTTGTTGTTGTTTTTTATGTTGTTTGTGTCTTTTTGTATAATAAAGAGAACAGTAATATATTGTCTATATTCTCTCTCTCTTTGCCTTTTTACTGGCATGGTCTGATGTGTCATTTTAGCAACCTCTCTATGTTGTTTTATAAAAAACTAAAACAAATAGTATCACTGCACATAATTATTATCAAAATACTACCAAAAGTCACATTTCATTATTTTAGAGTGAATTTGATATTAACATAGTAATAAATTAGTGCTAGGCTGTATTTTCATTTTAATTCGCACCAAATTAACTTTTGATTCAACAATGCCATTTCTTGTAGAAGCTTGGTTAGTTAATGAACTTGAGTCATTTGTATGTATACTGCACACTCAAAATTATAACAATATACAGAGTCACATCTTTATTTGCCATGCTTTTGCGTGTTTCATGTACATGTATAATTCATAATTCACCCTTCTAGCCATTATGTTTGCTGAGTAGCCATGTTTGAGTTTGACTTGATTGGCATTTCGAAGACTTGCCCATGCAAAATATTGAGATTTTTTTGTTTGGAAAAATGGAAATTTTCACTGGAAAAAAATATTTTAATATTTTTGCTCAAAACATAGATTGTGGGTACACGTTAGAACCGCCTCGGTGAGGCATTTCTAACATGTACCCATAATTTATGTTTTGGAGCAAAAATAAGAAAAATTGTATACTCCTGTATACCCCAGTTTTACTATGTAAAAGTTGGGTACGAGGGGGTATACATTTTATCCTGATGGGAAACCAAAACAGTTTGAATGATATGGCTCGTACATTTATTATGATGGGTGCAATGATATATTTACAAATGACTCATGAGCCGCTGCATGGAAAACCACCAATTTGCATAGGCGAAAACAAAGGCACAGATCAGCGCCTTTATTTTTGCATCACGGATAGTACGATTCCTCTACTTTCTAAATCCAAAATTTCCAGCCTCTAACCATTTTCTGTGACTGTACAGCCTGGTTTATGTTGGACCTGGTCGGAACCCAAATTGTTGGTTCTCTCACGCACAGGCTTTAATGTTTTTACAAATATGAGCCAGAGTATACATAAACCATGAGTAGCAAGTACACACATCAGTTTCAAATTCTTATTATGTGGCCAGCAAAGCCTTTATAAGACTGGCTGATTGCACAGGCTTATTTAAGTCTTTGCTGCATAAACTTATTTCTGTAGGTTTTGCATATTTCTGGCTCAGATATTTGTTCACTTTCTCCTATTTCTATATATGCTAGCAGAAACTTTTATGGAATTTAAGATTTTAATGTTATATTAAAAATCTCCTTTATAAAACGTTGACTATGTAGTTGTTAAAATCACATAATTACCCACATACTAAGGTAGTTCTAGTAATGACCTTGAAACCATGTTTTAAACAAAACAAAAGAGGAAAAAAAAATTCTTTTTCTTCATTTGAGAAATGATCATTTTTGCATTTTAAAAAAAGAAGATTTGACCATGAAGTCACATTTTCTCTAGTGAACGGTATCATTTTGTCACAATATATGAATTTTGTCACAATATATGAGCCCTGTCATGAGAAAACCAACATTTTGCATATGCAACAACAATGGCGCAGATCAGCTTCGCAGTAAATGCGAAGCTGATCAGCGTCTTTGTTTTCGCTTCACAGATAATACAATTCCTCTACTATCTAAATCTATAATTTCCAGCCTCTAGCTATCTTCAGTGTTTGTACAGCTCGTGTTGAACCTGTTCGGAAACCACATTGTTGGTTTTGCATGCTGCGGCTCATATGTAACAATAAGTTTCTGCTAGCCTTTCTAACCACAGCTGTGTCTAACTGCAGACTTTCTAAGCCAGGGCTTTGATGTTCGTTACGGAGAGTCACAGAATAAACTGCATCTAGAAGGTTGTTCCCCTTTGCAATTAAATAAGAAAATAATATGCAAATTAGGTTTATTCCATGTTTAATATTTTTTTACTATAAGTATATAGCACCAGGAAATATTACGGGTAATATTACGGAAATATACTAGCGCGGGTAAATATAACGGAAATATACGAGCAGCAACGAGCATCAAAGCCCTGCCTAAGAAAGTCTGCCGTGTCTTACCACCCCCGTGTGAGTGTAATGTTTTTCTCTCCCCTGTAGTTTGAGGAGGACAAGAAACCCTGGGGCAGCGGTCAGTAGCGGGCTCTACCGTCCAGTCCTCCTCAGTGTTTATGGTGGGTTGTTACCTGAGCCACGTCGTGAGAAAACTGGATTTTGTTTATGCGAAAACAAAGGCGCAGATCAGCTATGCAGTAACTGCACAGCTGATCAGCATCTTTGTTTTTGCCACACAGATAGTATGATTCATCTTTTTCTCAAGTCCAAAATTTCAAGGCCTTATCCTTTTTCTGACTCTGTAGAGGTCGCTTTGTGTTGGACTTGGTCGGATACCACAAAAACTGGTTTTCTCACGTTGCGGCTCACCTGTTTTCTCTCTCTCTCTCTCTCTCTCTCTCTCTTTGGTCCAAAGGTTATGAAACTGTTTTTATTCTCAAATTTATCCTGTGAATTGTTGGCATTTTAAAATTTATTAACAGGATAAATTACTGGCTTTGGTAATCTAAACCTGAAATTTCTACTGTTCAACCTCATTATAACATGCCTAATTAAGAGTAACCTCATAAGAACATAGTTTCACTTATAACATGGTCTGCTTCTATGGACCCCAAAGATAGCTTTCTAATGAGCTTGACCTGTACCATTTGGTTCTTCCAGTGTTTATCAGCAGTTTAAACCTTTAACTTAGCTGTTTTGAGCATAAAGAAAGTTTTTTATAACCTCAGGGTTTGTTTGTGCTTTATTAAAAAATTCCATTAAACTGGTGGTGGGGATATATTTACCCATGGAAGCTTCAAGTTTGAAAGAAACGTTTGAAATAAACATTCAGATAAAATCAGTCCAAAAATCTTGAAATAAGTTAATGCAATAGTCAGCCTCAGATGAGCTGTGACATGAGAAAAACTTTTGCTCGTAATTTTCCGACACAAAATTGTTACAATCACAGGATTTTTTTTTTTTTTTTTTTTTTCAAAATTTATCTGCACCTTTATTTTCATTACGAAAACTTGCCCATGCAATAAACAGAGATTTTTTTAGCTTTAAAAATTGAAAATTTGCAGCTAAAAAAAAAAAAAAGATATTTTTCTTATTTTTGCTGAAAACAGATTATGGGCACACGTTAGAACCGCCTCGAAGAAGCATTTCTAAGGAGTACCCACAATCTATGTTTTGGAGCAAAAATAAGAAAAATAGGTATACCCCTGCATACCCCAGTTTTACTATTTTTATATATAAATGTGGGGTTCAAGGGGGTATACATTACACGCAAATGTTTTCGTGATATTTGTATAGGTAAATTGCAGGTTTTCTCATAATTTTACAGTAGTGTGTCCTCGCTTCAGTAGCAAACATATTATTTTGATTAACGGCTAGATACTAATATAGTAGTTGTGTGATGTAGGGACTAACATTCTCTTGCTATGGGCCAAAATAAGCTAAAGACTCATTACAAAAGCATGCCCATGAAGGAGGGTCTCCATGGGGTTTACTGATTTGAGATTATTGGCCTTTTTGTTTTTAATGATTAGCAATTTTTGGTCCAAAATTTTGCTGATTAGCGATTTTTGGTCCAAAATTTTACTGATTAGCGATTTTTGGTCCAAAATTTTACTGATTAGCGATATTTTGGACAAAATTTTACTGATTAGCCATTTCAGAGGTACCCCATTGAGACCCTCATGAAGTTTACAGATTTTTTTACAGCTGTAAAAATTGAGCCGCATCATGAGAAAACGGGATTATTGCCTATGCGAAAACAAAGGCGCAGATCAGCTTCGCAGTAACTGCGAAGCTGATCAGCGCCTTTGTTTTCGCTACTCGGATAGTACAAATCTTCTTCTACTTAAATCTGAAATTTCAAGCTTCTAGCTCTTTTCTGATCTTGTACAGGCCGGTTTGTGTCGGACCTGGTCGTAAACCCCGAAGACCGGTTTTCTCGCGTCGCGGCTCAATTTAAAAAGGCGTTTCTTGCAAAACGATAACAATGTCTAACTTGCATGGCACTCAGCACTATAACACAAGCATCGACACATGCCTGTGATTTTGTTGACTAAAGTTCATTCAGACTTAACAAAGGATTCTCACATTTTTTTCAACGAAAATATCAGTGTATTTGCTTTTGAAGTTGATATTAGTTAGCAAAGTGAGGGCTTAACGACCATGCTAAGCTTACGAAATTTTGAACAACTGGGCCCAGTTGATGTTGATGTTTTGCCTATATAACCCATTTAAGCCTGGCATCCTATTTTTTGGACATCGCAAACAGTATAGCCTAACCCGTTTTTGACGAATGGGTTTGCCCATCATTATCAATTAGTTGAGTCCACTTTAATTTTAAGGGGCATCAGGAGTGATTTTTAAATTTTTATTCACTTTTTCGATGAATTTTCTCTAAGCAAACAGAATAGCCCCAGATGGGATACTGTGTTCTGCGGCTATACTGTTTGCCTATGTCCCACAAAAAGGATGCCAGGCTTATATGAGTTAATAACAGGTCATCCCATCTGGCGGCTATTCTGTTTGCTTGGAGGAATTTCAATACAGGAATATTTCAAAAGTCTCTGTATATTGCATGAGCATGATTTCCTAATGGGTTAGGATGTTTATTTCCAGAATTCCGGTGGCACAAGTGAGGATGAACTAGCATGGGCATTTGCCGACAGCAAAACAACAACAACCAGCTCTACTAGTGCTTCATTATCATTTGGCGATTCATCATTATCATTTAATACCTCATCGTCGACAATGTCTAAGAAGGAGCAAGAGGATGCCGACTATAAATTTGCTCTGGCTCTCAGTCGCGGGGAGATAGATGACAGCGAGGCATAGTGCAATAGAGATATATTATCTGTGACGTGAGAAAACGGGTCTTCGGGGTTTCCGACCATGTACACACTAACTGGCCTTAGCAGCTACAGAAGATTGAGAGAAGCTTGAAATTTCTGATTTAAGAAAAAGAGGAATTGTACTGTCTGTGTAGCGAAAACAAAGGCACTGATCAACTGTGCAGTTACAGCACTGCTGATCTGCGAATTGTTTTTGCATAGGCAAAAATCTGGTTTAGTCATGACATGACTCATGTGATGTTCTCTGTGATTTTAGGTCTTTTTGACATCACAAAACATGAATAAAAGTGACGTCTTGAAATTGCATGCACCGTTAATTGGATTTTTGGTGCACACAGGATCGCCTTTGCATGAGCTACGTTGAAAATTTCTTTCAAAGGATTGTAATTTTGCCAAAAAACACAAACTCGTATTCAGTAAAAGTGCATTTTTCATACATGGCATATTCTATCCTCAGTAGCACATAGACAAAATGTGAATTTCCCCAAATAGGTCATAGCTAGGCCACGATATGAAATACTGTATATGTGATAAAAAAAATTCAGCATTGCCAGAAAACGGGAAATAAGATTTTATCAAACTTTTCCAAAAAGCTAAAAGTGTTCCTCAACTTATTTCATTGTGTATACAATACAAACACAAACAGGATCAGAATGGAAGCAATATTGTCTTTAAGGCATAGTTGTTTCCCATTCCGACAATGCCCATCTCAAATTAGGAAGGAAAGGAAGTATCAAATATTTTCATCACCAAAGTTCTATTGAACTTAAAATGCTCAAACTTAAATTTGCTCTTAGACTTAATTGTTTTCTAATTGTTTTATGTTTTGGAGTCAAATTTTTATGCTGTTTGAACCTTATGTGCATTTCATAGTTTTAGTTAAGTTTGGGTAACTGAGTGGCCACCTATTGGGGAAAAAGCTGCTCACTCGGCTTACGATATGTTCTATAAGTACCTAATTGTCAATTTGGTTTTTTCCCACCTCTGTTTTTGGAGTGGGAATTCCATTCTGATTGTGCCTTTTCCTGATCGTCGCCCACTTGTACCTTTTTAAAATGCTGGCGAGCAAACAAAAAACTTAGTCTGGGATTTGGTGAAAATAATTATTTCTCATAATAAAAAACACCACATACTACTTAAGAGTCGGCCTGATAAGCTATGTGCTGTGAATCCTTTGCCATTTCAATCAAATTAATGTTGTCTGTCTATTTGCCCAAACTGTAGCCATTAACATTATGAAAACACAACCATGCAATATACAGCATTGTTTTAAGTTGTGAAATTTGAAAATTGATGTTTTTCTTATTTTTGCTCAAAACATAGATTGTGGGTACACGTTAGAACCGCCTCATCGAGGCGGTTCGATGAGGCGGTTCTAACAAGTACCCACAATCTATGTTTTAGAGCAAAAATAAGAAAAATAGATATACCCCTCCAAACCCCAGTTTTGCTATATAAAAGTGGGGTTCAAGGGGATATACATTACATGGACATGTTTTCCTGATGACAATAGATAATATATGAGCCGCGTCATGAGAAAACCAGACTTTCACCTATGCAAAAACAAAGGCGCAATGCACAGCTGATCAGCGGCTTTGTTTTTGCTACACAGATAGTATCATTCGTCTTCTTCCTAATTCTGAAATTTCTAGCTTCTAGCCATCTTCTGTAGCTGCACAGGCCAGCTTTGTATCAGACCTGGTCGGAAACCCTGAAGACGGGTTTTCTCATGTCATGGCTCATATATGTTAGCTCTAGCCATTAATCTTTGTATAAGTATCTAGTCACATTAAAACATTGCCAATAAACACAATCTTATGTCTTCATAAACTCCATTTACTAATAGAAAAGAATGAAATATTTCGTACAAGGATTTAAAAAATTAAAGAAACAGTGTGATATCCTGTGAAACTATTTTTGGAATTATTGATTATTAATTAAAGTTGTATTTAAATTGTCTTTTCCCCACCGGTTACACTATTTCCATAGATCTTCAGAGGACGCCATTTTGGATTTCTTAGCAACGTGATGCTTCTGTTATGTTTCCATTATACATGAACTGAAACAATGTTACTGAACCCAAAATGTGTTTTTCATTTCGTCCTCAATATAATCCTAGCAATTTCAATACAACTGTTAAATAATTCCAAAAATAGTATCCCCGTTTTAGGGTTGACAGGTGTGACATATTTACCAAAAACTTTTAAATATTACTACTGATTTCAACACGCAATGCTATCCAAGGTGATAGAATGCATTGGTACATATTACAGTTGTTGCATCTCTGAATCGGCTGTAGACAGTTTTTAGCACACCTGAGCTGAAGGCTCATTGGTGAGCTTATAGTATACTCATGCTCAGTCGGTCTTGTCCACAATGCTCAAACATTTTTAGCTCGACTGCACGAAGTGCATAGAGCTATTGCAGTCACCCCGGTCGTCCACGTTCACGTTCACGTTCGCGTGCGCGTCACACTTGCGTTAAAGTTTTCTAGAAGTCCATATCTTGACAACCACTCATCAGAAAGCATTCATACTTGGACCATAGATACCCTGTAGGGTTAGCTTTCATTCCATGGCATCGGGCCCCTGGGTCCAGGCCAGGGGGTGGGGCTGGAGGTTAAAATCTAGAACACCTTCAAAAATGGCAATTCTTGTGTTAAAGTTTTCTAGAAGTCCATATCTTGACAACCACTCATCAGAAAGCATTGATACTTGGGCCATTGACACCCTGTAGGGTCGGCTTTCATTCCATGGCATCAGATCCCTGGGTCCATGCCAGGGGGTGGGGCTAGAGGTTAAAATCTAGAACACCATTAATAATAATGGCTTTTCTGTGATATAGTATTCTAGAAGTCTATATCTTGAAAACTTTTTATCAGAGGGCTTTCATACTCGGACCATAGGTACCCTGTAGGGTTGAGTTTCATTTCATGGCATCGGGTCTCTCGGTCCATGCCTGGGGGGTGGGGCTGGAGGTTAAAAACTAGAACACTGTAAAAAATAGATGTACTGCTGTGTAACTTTTACAAGGAGTCCATATCTTGACAACAACTTATCATAAAGCATTCATACTTCATACACTTTAGGTTCCATGACATCGGACCTCTGGGTCGGAGTCAGGGGGGCGGGGCTAGAGGTCAAAATCTAGAACTCCCCAAATTTTTTTTCTTTTTATTTCTTAGTAGAAACAACTTAGGAAGATGGTTGGTCATTCATCTTTTGACTTTGTGACTCTGACTTGTGTGTCATGACGGTAAGGGTCGGTTGACCTACTTTCCATGGTTCAGTGATTTTGCCTTATATCTTGACACTCAATTAGTATATTTTCTTACTTCTTTCAGATTATGAGTGAGTACGACCAGGCCTTTGACCCCAATATACTTATAGGTCACTGTGACCTAATTTCACGGTTCAGTGATTTTGCCTTATATCTTGACACTCAATTAGTATATTTTCATACTTTTTTCAGATTATGAGTGAGTATGACCAGACCTTTGACCCCAATATACTTATAGGTCACTGTGACCTAATTTCACGGTTCAGTGATTTTGCCTTATATCTCGGTTCTCAAATGGTTTATGAACAAACTTCTTTCAAAGTATGTTTGCGTATGACAAGACCTTTGACCCTGAATTAGTCCTAGGTCACTGTGACCTAATTTCACGGTTCAGTGATTTTGCCTTATATCTTGACACTCAATTAGTATATTTTCATACTTTTTTTCAGATTATGAGTGAGTATGACCAGACCTTTGACCCCAATATACTTATAGGTCACTGTGACCTAATTTCACGGTTCAGTGATTTTGCCTTATGTCTCGGTACTCAAATGGTTTATGAACAAACTTCTTTCAAAGTATGCTTGCGTATGACAAGACCTTTGACCCTGAAGTAGTCCTAGGTCACTGTGACCTAATTTCACGGTTCAGTGATTTTGCCTTACATCTTGACACTCAATTAGAATATTTTCATACTTTTTTCAGATTATGAGTGAGTATGACCAGACCTTTGAACCCAATATACTTATAGGTCACTATGACCTAATTTCACGGTTCAGTGACTTTGCCTTATATCTCGGCACTCAAGTAGTTTATGAACAAACTTCTTTGACACTATGTTTGCGTATGACAAGACCTTTGACCCT
This sequence comes from Rugalucina vietnamica, assembly GCA_964017185.1. NCBI lineage: Eukaryota > Metazoa > Mollusca > Bivalvia > Lucinida > Lucinidae > Rugalucina > Rugalucina vietnamica. The sequence goes on along the minus strand of OZ024873.1, from coordinate 73,814,880 downwards.
AAAGTAGTCCTAGGTCAATATGACCTTATTTCACGGTTCAGTGATTTTCCTTTATATCTCGGCACTCAATTGGTATATGAACATACTTCTTTCACGATATGTATGAGTATGACAAGACCTTTGACCGTAAAGTATTCCTGGGTCACTGTGACCTAATTTCATGGTTCAGTGATTTTGCCTTATATCTCGACACTCAGTCGGTATTTTTTCATACTTCTTTCTGATTATGAATGAGTATGACCAGACCTTAAACCCAAACATACTTATAGGTCACTATGACCTAATTTCATGGTTCAGTGATTTTGCTTTATATCTCAACACTGAATGGGTATATGATCATATTTCTTTCACATTATGAGTAAGTATCACTAGACCTTTGAGGAGTTGACCCTGAAATACTTATAGGTCAGTGTGACCTTATTTCACGGTTCAGTGATTTTGCCTTGTGTCTTGGCACTCAGTTGGTATATGAACACACTTCTTTCACAATATGAGTGAGACCTTTAAATCTTAGGTAGTTATAGTTAACTTTCATGGTTCAGTGATTTTGCTTTATCGCATCAAGGCAAAAAGATGTATGAGCATAATGCTTTGGGTTACCGGTCGGGTTTGGCCTTATGTTTGACAAAGGTCAGAAGCAGTCGAGCACGCTGTCCTGCGACAGCTCTTATCTTTTCTGAAAACACTGGGCCAGTCAAAGCCATGTGGAGTATCCTTAGGAAGCGGGAACCAAAGTTTATATAAATGGTCCACGGACCAGGTCACATGACCAGGTGGCTGTCATGCCAATATATGGTAAAACCCTTTAAAACTCTTTTTCTTTGGAGATGGTGGACAGATTTCAATGAAAGTTTGTATGAAGCATAGAGGACTCACAAGGTTTTTTTTTACCATGACCAACATTGATCTTTACCAAATTTTTTTTTTTACTTTACTGTTTTTACTGTCGATCAATTTCTGACCATTACCTCAGGAGCTGTGGAAATGTGACTTGCTGAAGGCCACAATGAAAGGTGCTCTGGCTGAGGATTGAACCCAGGACCTCCGGGACCGGAGTCAATCACTCTACCCCTGCGCCAGTCCGCTCAAAGGTCATTTATCAAAGACCAAATCTCAGGCAAGCTTTCTCAGGACCATTGGTCCTCTGTTTTTTATTCTAACACAAGCAATACTGAAAAATTTACAATTTTAAAATATTTTCCAATGTGCTCATTCTAGTCAGACATGAAGCATTATTGTGGTGGGGGATTGCCTGCATTAAGTTTTGAAGCAGATCGAATGAGAACTCTTTGTTTCCATGGCAATAAATAGCTCCCATATGATTATGATGGGGAAAATGACGTAAAAACAATAGCGCCTTCATTTTTAATCAGAATTACTTCATTCTAGCAGGTAACAAAGACAGGCATAAAATCTCAGATGAGTTCAATATCAGGCTAGATATGACAATCTGCTTCGGAGTTTCCTCCCAATGAACATAAAAATTTGAAACAGGAAATTTGAAACTTTAGCCAAAGTTGATAAAATTTGATGTGAAACATCATTGAGATGGGAAAAATTTTTGATTAGGTTTTGGGAGAGATCTGAGAGACTCTGGTTTCCATGGCAACAGATAGATCCCATAGACTATTGTATCTATAATTCTTTTTTACTTACATGTACAGAAGATCTACAGAATTTTAGCTCACTGAACCAGAAGGCTCACCAGGTGAGTTTATAGGAGAGGCATGCTCTAGTGTACGTCTGCCATCCATCCGCTGTCCATTCAAAATTTTAAAGTGCTTCTTCTCTAGAACCACTAGGCCAATCAAAGCCAACTTTTCTGTCAAGCCTCTTTGGGAAGGGGGAATGAAAGTTTACAAAAATGGTTCAGGTCACATGACCAAGATGGCTGCCATCCATAGAGTATTTATAGTAAAAATGGCCTTGGCTAAAGATTATTTTTCAAAGACCAAATCTCAGGTGAGCATTCTCCGATTTATTTATTGTTTGTCCTGGCAGTGCTAAGGAAACAAAGTATAAGCCATACTAACAAGATAATATATTTTATCTACAAAAATATAAAGTCATTACACATTTAATTTTTTATACATTCACAATCAAGCTGCATATTAGTATTCATAAATTTGCAAGGAAAAAATTAATATCCCCAAATTAGCAAAATAAATAAATCGACTGTCCTCCTTTAATTATTGTCAAAAATAAATAAACTAAAGAATGCAAAATTGCACTTTGAATCCACCATGTTTCTCTGACATTAAAAATAATCTGAGAGGCCCAGTAGATGTTAAAGCATCAGAAAGAACATACTTGATTGTTATTATTTTATTTTACAATTATTTTTATGTAAATGTTTTGGAGAAACTGCCTAGATTTGCCAAAACTAAATGCCCCTTAAATGGCACGGAAAAAGATGTCAGCTAAACAATGTTTTTTAAATAAGAGCTGTCGCAGGACAGCGTAGCTCGCCTGACTTGTGCTTTGCCACTACATCTGTTAAAATCTATGACGCATGACCTTGACCTCAAGGTCACTCAGGTGGCTCATGATGGTACAACATAAAACTTCAGACCAATGCAAAGTATCAACTTGATCACTCTACATGTTCAAGAGATATAGACTTATAAAAATATTGACCAAAACTTAAACACAAAACTTCAAAGTCTGTGACCCTGACCTCAAGGTCATCCAGGTGAGTTGTGATGTACAGCATAAAACCTGAGACCAATATCTATCAACATGCAAGTATCAACTTTATCCATCAACATGTTCAAGAGATTTAGACTTTAACCAAAAAATTTAACACAAAATTTTGAAGTCTGTGACTTTGACCTCAAGGTCACCCAGGGTAGGTCATGATGGTACTGCATAAAACTTTAGACCAATATCTACCAACATGCAAAGTATCAACTCGATCAATCAACATGGTCAAGAGATATAGACTTACAAAAACTTAAATCAAAAACTTAAACACAAAATTTCTAAGTCTGTGACCTTGACCTCAAGGTCACCGAGAGTGGGTCATGATGGTACTCCATAAAACTTCAGACCAATATATAGCAACATGCAAAGTATCAACTCAATCCATCAATATGGTCAAGAGATACAGACTTACAAAAACTTTAACCAAAAACTTAGACACAAAATTTCTAAGTCTGTGACCTTGACCTCAAGGTCACCGAGAGTGGGTCATGATGGTACTCCATAAAACTTCAGACCAATATATAGCAACATGCAAAGTATCAACTCAATCCATCAATATGGTCAAGAGATACAGACTTACAAAAACTTTAACCAAAAACTTAAACACAAAATTTCTAAGTCCGTGACCTTGACCTCAAGGTCACCCAGGGTGGGTCATGATGGTACTGCGTAAAACTTCAGACCAATATCTAGCAACATGCAAAGTATCAACTTGATCCATCAGCATGGTCAAGAGATATAGACTTATAAAAAACTTTAACCGAAAGCGTGACGCGGACGTACACGTAAACGGGGACGACCAAGGTGACTACAATAGCTCTATGCACTTCGTGCAGGCGAGCTAAAAAAAGCTGTTTTGTGACAAATATTCACATCATCTTGATGTCACATAACCACATTAACTTAAATGCACATTATGTGATGACCTCAATTCACCAGTCATTTGTAACCACTGCTCCCCATCCTACAGGGAAGGGCGGGGATTATGACTTTTCAGCTTTCAGTGCCCTGCTATAAGCCCCACACACGGGGCAAACGGCAGGTCAAAACTTTGCTCTTTGACTTGCCCTTAGCAATAGAAAATCTCACTGGGGTAAGGATCCTAATGTCAAAACCCCATCATTTCCCCTGCACTGCGGGGACACTTGAAAAGTAATTGCCCCGCACTTTAGCCCGGCTATCCCACCCAGGGGTATTATACAACTTTTTTTGTTTTTGATCCAATACAAAGATTGTGGGTACTCGTTAGAACCGCCTCGCAGTTCTAACGTGTACCCACAATATTTTGAACAATTTTAAAAAAAACTTTCTGTCAGATGAAATTTTCAATTGTTACAGCTGAAAAAATCTCTGTATATTGCATGGGCAAGTTTCCGTAATGTAAAAACTACAAATCTAGAATCTACAAGCCATTACACTTCAACAAATAAATAAATTATATACTCTGTCAAAGAAGTTCCTATACTAGAACTTGCCTGTAATGCCATGGCAACTGCGGAAGCTTTGGGTATTTATGCTTTATCAATTGCGCTAGATTGATCCTTCAATATTTTTTTTTTTTTTTGGCAATTTTGGGAAGGGGCCCCAGGGCCTTTCTGGTTGGGAAAGCGACTTAAATCCTGAATTTGGAAAAAATTTAAGAAGTTTTCATAGAGTAATATTGTTGAAGTTCAAGGTCATTTTAAGCTGGTTTGTAATTATTGGTAACTATTTATCTCAAGGAAGAAACGAGCCACAAATCAGGCGAAAGTGCCACTTTCTATGTGAATTCCTTTGGAATTTGAAATCTATGGCTAACGGCTGTGTAATGATTCTTTCTACTTTGTTATTTAGCAATGAAGACAATGACATAAAAATGTCTATGAAAAATAGATAAGAAATAATGGTGACTTGAAAATCGCTATTTTTTTATTTCAAAGGGAGATAATTTGAGAAAATTCGAAGAATTCAAACCCCTCCTGCAAAGCATGTATAACAGTGTTTTTCAGGGTCAGTCACAGTGCCATATGGAAATTATGCTCGGTGATATTATTTCTGCACATGTGCATCGGTAAGAAGCCATTGAAATGGGTTGTCTTTTCAAGAATATCTCTAGATAACTCTTTCAGGAGAAAGCATGGACTAGCAATTTTCCAAGTACCAGTAGTTTATCCGTGGCACCTCCCCAAAAATACTAAAAATAGAAAAATACTAAAATCTGCATGTGATTGCTTGAAAACATTGTCTAAATTTTGTATAGGAACTTTTTTGAAGATGGAATACATGTAAAAGGATAAAGAAAAAAAAAAAGATAATAAATTAACAAATTACACTATACATGGCAACATGATTTAAGGCTTTATCATACATAAAATAAACTGAACTCATTAAAGTGATTCAGATGGGTACAACTTGTTAGACTTTGCATACAAAACAGAATATCTTTTAACACTATAAAAGGGGATAATAATGGTATTTAATTTTCCATAAGTATATATTAGTATATGTTCATTCAAAACTTTAGTGTTTTTCAACAGTTATTGTGAAATTCATCATTTGCAAATATGAAAAAATCATAACATGTACATGTAAATGCACATTACATGTACTGTATTCCTCTTTAAGGCTTGAACCATGGATCTCTTTTTATTCCAAAGATTTTGCAGCACTGAATTACAGCCATCTCTGGACTCCCCATTCAAAAGTGAAAATTGCTGGAGGGTGTCTTATTTTAGAGAGATTTTTTTCACAGCCAAGATAACTGGAAAATGCCAGTTAACCATATACCATCATTTCTGTGTAATGTATACCTCCTTATAATACCCCACTTTAATATAGAAAAACTGGGGTTTGCAGGGGTATCTTATTTTTCTTATTTTTGATCCAAAACAAGCTGAGGCGGCTCTAACATGACCCACAATCAATGTTTTGAGCAAATGTATGCAAAACATCAAAAATATTCAGATAAAATTTTCAATTTTTGAAGCTGAAAAAATCTCTATATGGTCAAGTTTTCGTAATAACAATTCTGCATCATGAATAGACATACTCTATAATTTGCACATATCAAAAGAAATGTTTTTACATGTGTGAAAACAAGAACACAGACCAGCTTTCAAGTTTTAAGTCAACCAAGCAACATCTTTTGTTTTCTCTTCAAGGATAAAACAACCCATCATCTTTAATCTCAAATTTGAAGCCTCTTTCTTCTTAACTGTACAGGCTGTTTGGTGTCTGACATGGTCACAAACTCAAAGCTACAAAAAGCTTTTTTTTTCAATACAGCAATCTAGTCTCAATGTTATTAAGGTATGTGCCACATCATGAGAAAACCAACAATGTGGTTTCCGACCAGGTCTGACACAAACCGAGCTGTACAAGCACAGAAGGTTAGAGATGGAAATTTTAGATTTAGAAAGTAGAGGAATTGTTCTATACGTGTAGCAAAAACAAAGGCGCTAATCAGCTTCGCAGTTACTGCGAAGCTATCTGCACCTTTGTTTTCGTATACGCAAAATTCTGGTTTTCTCATAACGCAGCTCTTTTCTATAGACGTGGCTCATATCATTACATATTACACTTGATGCACATTTGACCCTGCATTATGGTACCCTTGTTTAGGTGGTTCCTCTTCGACAGTTTCTACCACGTATCCACGGCGATCTAGAAGGCTCGGTTGTCTTGGTGAGCAAAGAACGTAAAAACAGTTACAGCAACAGCTGCCATGGCTATACGGATTCACGTGATTCTTGTATCGTTTAGAACTGTATATCCCTTTAATGTCTTCATTTGTCGTCATTTCATTGGCTACAAGGTAACTATGGTAACAGGCAAGACCTCCCACGGAGGCAAGAGAGCTTATACAAATAATGCCCTCAATAACGGAGCCCACCGAATGTTTGAAAGCTGAACCAACGTCAGTTTCATTAGCACGCAGAACTATCACAGCTATGTTACAGGCCAGAACGTAAACACACATTATTGACGTTGACGTTATGAAAAGGTAGAAGTACCTATAGTTACGTTTTCCTATACAGTTTCCAACCATGGGACAGTGATGGTCAAATCTGTCAACACAATTATTACAACGGCTGCAGTGAGACGAACGTGGTGGTCTGAACATCTGACATGTATGACAGTACGCCAGCTTAAATGTACGTCCGGCAATCTCAATTTCCTTGAACCTCGGTGGCGTATATGAAACATAATTCTGGTTGTTTGTCTCCTGATTTGGGTTTTCTAGCTGGTGTTGCTTGTCAGTGTCTAGGGCCTCTGCAAGTGTAGCCCGAGGTATGACCCCTGGGTCGATAAGGGCTGTCTGACAAAGGCAGCCTATTATAAAAATCCACATCAAGGCACCTACGACTGGTATGGCTGGCGTGACCTTGACCGCAAGATAGGGACAGTCAAGGGCAAAGTACAGGGCTCCTGAAAAAAAGAAAAATCTGTGTAGCAAAAACTGTGAAGCTGATCTGCGCCTTTGTTTTCACATATGAGCCTTTGCATGAGAAAACCAACAATTTGGGTTTCCGACCAGGTTCGACCAAATCGGCCTGTACAGTAAGAGAAGCCGGCTTGGAGCTTGAAATTCCAGATTTAAGTAGAATGATTGTACTATCTGTGTAGCGAAAACAAAGGCACTTATCAGCTGTGCAGTTACTGCACAGCTGATCTGCGTCTTTGTTTTAGCCTAAGCACTTTGTTGGTTTTCTTGCGCAGCGGCTCATACTTAAAATCGAGTATGATACCAACATCATTTGAGCAGCAGCCAAGTCACGAAAAATACTGGATTTTTAGAAGTTTCAAACGGTATCTGTCAAATTGTGAATGCTGTATCATAGTTAAATGTCCTATCAAAAGCTAAGGCCATTACTGAGAGAGGAATTCAGTTTTAAGTCTCCTCCAAATGACTTGAGAAGCACAATATCTTTTCAGTAATGCCTGCTTTACAAGGTAAGAAGCTTAACCACTATGTGATGAGAATGGATGTACACAAAGCATAGATGGTTAATCCTGAAGGTAAACAAGTAAATAGAAAAAGTTAGCTAGGATAAATGACCAGTAGAACTAGAATTGTCAGAGGATCTGACTATAGCCCCGCTTCTGAGCTTTTTGCTAGGGAGAGACAAACAATGATGGGCAACAATGCCAAGTTAGATCTTGTTAATGTTGATGCACATAAAAAGATTGGTCAGATTCTGACAATTTGTTCTTAAGGTATTGAGCAGAAACAAAATTCTGGCATCAATCAAGGGCCAAAACTCTAAGATTTTGCAAAAAATGACAGGCAACAATCCCAAGCTAGATCTTGTCAATGTTGATGTGCATACAAAATTTTGTCAGATTCTGTCAATTCATTCTCAATATATTGAGTGGAATTTATATTCTGACGTCAAGCAAGAGCTGTTACTCCGTCAAAATTTTGCGAAAAGTAACAGGCAACATTGCCAAGCTAGATCATGTCAATGTTGATGTGCATATAAAATCTGGTCAGATTCTATCAATTTGTTCTCGAGATATTGAGCGGAAACAAAATTCTGACCTCAATCAAGGGCCATAACTGCGTCAAAATTTTGCGAACAATGACGGGCAAAAATCCCAAGCTAGATCTTAACAATGTTGATGTGCATATTAATTTTGGTCAGATTCTGTCAATTTGTTCTCCAGATATTGAGCGGAAACGAAATTCTGACGTCAACCAAGGGCCATAACTCCGTCCAAATTTTGCGAAAAATGACGGGCAACAATCTCAAGCTAGATCATGTCAATGTTGATGTGCATATAAAATTTGGTCAGATTCTATCAATTTGTTCTCGAGATATTGAGCGGAAACGAAATTCTGGCGTCAACCAAGGGCCGTAACTCCGTCCAAATTTTGCAAAAAAAATGACAGGCAACAATCTCAAGCTAGATCATGTCAATGTTGATGTGCATATAAAATTTGGTCAGATTCTATCAATTTGTTCTCGAGATATTGAGCGGAAACGAAATTCTGACGTCAACCAAGGGCCATAACTCCGTCAAAATTTTGCGAAAAATGACAGGCAACAATCCCAAGCTAGATCTTGTCAATGTTAATGTGCATACAAAATTTGGTCAGATTCTGTCCATCGGTTCTCAAGATATTGAGCGGAAACGAAATTAGGACGTCAATCAAGGGCCTTAACTCCGTCAAAATTTTGCGAAAAATGACGGGCAACAATCCCAAGCTAGATCTTGTCAATGTTGATGTGCATACAAAATTTGATCAGATTCTGTCAATTTGTTCTCGAGATATTGAGCGGAAACGAAATTAGGATGTCAATCAAGGGCCGTAACTCCGTCAAAATTTTGTGAAAAATGACGGGCAACAATCCCAAGCTAGATCTTGTCAATGATGACGGGCATACAAAATTTGGTCGGATTCTGTCAATTTGTTCTCGAGATATTGAGCGGAAACGAAATTCTGACATCAATCAAGGGCCGTAACTCCGTCAAAATTTTGCGAAAAATGACGGGTAACAATCCCAAGCTAGATCTTGTCAATGATGACGGGCATACAAAATTTGGTCGGATTCTGTCAATTCGTTCTCAAGATATTGAGCGGAAACGAAATTCTGACGTCAATTAAGGGCCGTAACTCCGTCAAAATTTTGCAAAAAATGACGGGTAACAATCCCAAGCTAGATCTTGTCAATGTTGATGTGCACACAAAATTTGGCCGGATTCTGTCAATTCGTTCTCAAGATATTGAGCGGAAACGAAATTCTGACGTCAAGCAAGGGCCGTAACTCCGTCAAAATTTTGCGAAAAATGACGGGTAACAATCCCAAGCTAGATCTTGTCAATGTTGATGTGCACACAAAATTTGGTCGGATTCTGTCAATTCGTTCTCAAGATATTGAGCGGAAACGAAATTCTGACGTCAATCAAGGGCCGTAACTCCGTCAAAATTTTGCGAAAAATGACGGGTAACAATCCCAAGCTAGATCTTGTCAATGTTGATGTGCACACAAAATTTGGCCGGATTCTGTCAATTCGTTCTCAAGATATTGAGCGGAAACGAAATTCTGACGTCAATCAAGGGCCGTAACTCCGTCAAAATTTTGCGAAAAATGACGGGTAACAATCCCAAGCTAGATCTTGTCAATGATGATGTGTACACAAAATTTGGTCGGATTCTGTGAATTCGTTCTCAAGATATTGAGCGGAAACGAAATTCTGACGTCAATCAAGGGCCGTAACTCCGTCAAAATTTTGCGAAAAATGACGGGTAACAATACCAAGCTAGATCTTGTCAATGATGATGTGCATACAAAATTTGGTCAGATTCTGTAAACTGGTTCTCAAGATATTGAGTGGAAATGAAATTTGGACGGAATAACGGAATAACGGAAGGACGGAACGACGGAAGGACATGGTGAATCCAGTATAGCCCCACTTTTTCAAAGCGGGGCTATAAAAAAGATTGAGGCTACTTACTGCAGATGACAAGTGAAAAATAAATAAATAAATAAAATAATTAAAGGTAGCCTTTTAAACAACCTTCAGCTTTGTTACCTGTTACGACTATCAGCACTAAACAAAAGAGGAATCCTTGGTAGTCTGGTGAGCACATACATCTCCCATCACAACCAAACTTGTTTTTCCCAGGAAACACAGTCCATTTCCTCGCTTTCTCACCACCAGCCATGTTTTTCTCTGTAGCTTTGTTGTTCGTAGCTCCTGCAGCTGAGTTTGACACTCTAACTTTGGCCATACTGCAACATTATCTCTGAAATAAAATCAGGGAACTCAAACTTGACAAGTATAATACAAGTGAGCTGTGACGCAAGAAAACCTGTCTTCAGGGGTTTCCGACCAGGTCCGATACAAACCGGCCTATGCAGTCTCCAAAAAGGCTAGAAGCTTGAAATTTCGTATTTAGGAAGAAGAGGAATTGTACTATCCGTGTAGCGATCAGCTGTGCATTTACTGTTTTCTTACAAAGCGGCTCAAGTAGTTATTTATAACTTTTTGGGAATGGACAACGACAATCAGGTTAATTTACTGTAAATAGGATTATTTGAGCCGCGTCGTGAGAAAACCGGATTTTAGCCTATGCGAAAACAAAGGCGCAGATCAGCTTCGCAGTAACTGTGAAGCTGATCAGCGCCTTTGTTTTCGCTACAAAGATAGTACAATCCCTCTTCTTTCTGAACCTGAAATTCCAAGCTTCTAGCCCGCTTTTGTGACTGTACAGGCCGGTTTGCGTCGGACGTGGTCGGAAACCCCGAAGACCGGTTTTCTCGCGTCGTGGCTCATTTTGTAACGGCTGGCTGAAATTTGATGTGAATGGTTTGAAGCCATTCTAATTCTAGAACTCCACAGAAAACACACCAACCAAGAGACCTCTGGTCTTCAGTTGTGTAGCTTAAAAATCAGAGATTTCAACATCTAAATGTTTGTTTTTTGATTTACACATTTTTTTTTCTTCAAAAATTACATTTGGTTTAGCATACTTGTATCTTTTGACTGACACAATATCTGTCATTTGACAGGTTTCCTATACTGAAGTACATGTATATTAATTTAACAAAATGTTACTTGCAAACTATTCTAAGCTATCATGTTTAAATCCAGAGATACAAAACATGGTATAATTAAACTTTATAAAAAAAAAAATATCATAAAATTGATAAAAATTATTGAATAATATTTATAATAGTTGGAAAGATGCAGTCATTCCAATGTCATTTGGTAAAAGTATAAAGATTCATTCATTTATCCGCGGCTATAAATAATATCTGCACACTCTGACAGGTGATGATTTAAATAAGTTTAATGTTTAATACATCATGCATGAGTGAAATATCTTAATTTTTATTAGAAAAAGACAATAAAATGATCTTACATCAAACAAAAACCAATTTGCCAAAAATATCTGATTATCATAAAAGTGACATAAAAGTGATATGTTTTTTGATAATTTTTATGTTTTCAACTCACGAGATGACAAAAAAACAAAGTACGAGTTGACTTAGGGTATGAGTTTACTCCAGTACAAGTTGCCCAATGAAACCGTTGACAAGGGACAAGTTGGTAAAAGTACAAGTTGACCATAAACCCATGTGATGCAGTACTGTATGCCAGGACCTTGACATCATAAGATTCCATGACAAACCAAATTCTATCAAATTTAACGATTGCAATCTATCTATCTATCTTCATATACTGAGTCGATCAATTTCTGATCATCATCTCAGGTGTTGGGTGGGTGCTAAATTTTGAATTTAGCAAGATGGGGATATAACACTGAATAACACTGAAGAAATGCAGTTACTGAAGTGTGTGAATGAGCAAAACGTTTGTTTGTTATACATGTTAAAATAAAGTCTTCAACTCAAGAGAATAATTAATTTGTCAACACATGCTTCTGTACTTTTTCATCCACACTTGACCTAACAAATTGCACATATTTTCTACATAATTCTACACCATCCATGCATCAGTCTGATCTTGGATTGGACAAGGCAATTCCGATTGTCTAATGTCTACTGTATATACAGCCTAGACAAAGATTTTTGTGAAAGCTTTTCCTTGTGATAATGTGCAGAAAAATGCCAAATAGCAACACTAATGTCGGTGAAACATAGATATTCAAATGTCAAAAATGTGTCAGCTTAATTCAAGATTTGATAAATAACACTTTCATGCTTGATTGGGGTCTTATTGGTGTTTATATCTCACATTTACCCAAGGCATTTTTCAGAACAAGTTGCCAAAGCAAACACCGGAAATACCTGTCAAACCGGTGTCTCGTGAGACCCGATAGGTCGTGAGAAATGGAAGTGCAACCGGAAATGCTTGCGGATCTCACGTTACCCAATAAGAATTGCAAGAACCGTGAGAAATGGAAGTAATGGTGTTGAGCGCCCACCATACTATCTTAATAAGGGCACCAGCGATGATCTAGATCAACTGTGCCTTTCACCTAGATTGGCTATAACCGCATAGATCTTTACGTTGTATATATAAGTTGCCGTTGTTGTATTATTTATTTTATCATTATCAATTTTATTATTATTATTATTAGTATTATTATTATTAATGATTATTATAAAATCCGCGTTCCATCATTATTATTAATATTTCAGCCTCAATTGGATATTTGATAGTATTTTCAGTTTTTAAAATTTATTTTATTATAGTGAGTGGAACTATATCGCGCGCACAGGTAAATGTAGTAGAACGAAACAAAGTTATCGTGCTACCGGAAAAGTTAAGGCAAACTCTCCCCGTGTCCACTCAATGCTACAACTTTTTTATTAAGAAACTATGCATGTTATGCAAATATTAGCAAACACGCCAACAAGTCTTTTAATATTCCCGGGGGGACGGCGGTCCAAATTCCCAGAAGGGGTCTGACGGACATGGCAAACATCAATAATCTGGCAATTCCAGGGGGGCGGGAAGGGGGGGGGGGGTCCGGACCCCCTGTGCAAATATGGTGCGACTCAATGGTTAGGGCATCATGGTCTTGCCTGGCTAATCATTGGAATATATGTAACTAATCTATTCCATTTAAAGCTGCAACCTTTTTGCACAATTTATGACGTTCGTGGACTGAAGTTGTCATATTAATTCAACGAATAAATTGAATAGAAGTTCAACTATCAATCAAATTGCGGTTTTAGAATCCTCCGTGGCGCTGTGGCTATGTCACTCGCCTTGTAAACCAGGGGTCGCAGGTTCTATCTCGGGCTTCCCCCAACCAGTCTGTCGGACGAGACTATAAACCGAGTTCCCGTCTCCATATGACCTTAGCTAAACCACAATCAATCAAATCAAAATAAGGTTTATCATATTATAAGGTTTATCTCCAGTATGCGTAACTCGCAACTCCGTGATTAGCACATTTGCAATAACATTGCTTATATTTCATCATCTTTTTATGTCTTTCGAACATGTAAAGGTGCATCAGCCTGATACAAACTATATTTGGAAAAACGTGTATGCGTTGCTCTCTATCAAATGTATAGACATATTTTTTAATTTAACCTGTACTTACCCTTTCGACCCTTACCGTTACCGTTAAATTCGCTTCATACGTTACAGAGTATATTACAAGTACATGTACATGTATAATAGTTGTTACTGGGAAAATATGCAAACTTTTTTTATTTTGTCACTGTGATTAGGCAGTACTGAAATGCGAAATCGGCTTGATTTCGCGAAATCAAAATGAAATGCGAAATCGTCCCTTTTTTAATAATTTAAAGGCAAATTGGTAACAGAAAACATATTTTCTTGAAAGTATGTTTAATTAGTTATATGCCAACATATCGATGAAGATAATAAAATTTGATAATTGTTAAGTAACAAATGAGCTAGGAGAGCCGATTTCGCGCGACAAACTCAACTGATTCAACCAGTTCAATCAGCGAAATCGCCTCTAATATTAAATTTTAAAAGGAAATTTACTCGTACAACCCAGATACATTATTTTAAGCACAATTATAAGGTTAGTTATAGACCAATATCTTGACATAGAAAGATGATATATTTGGACAATCGAATTTCGGGAGACGATTTCGTCCAACAAGCTTTCCGAAATCAAAGTTCAGTCAGCGAAATCACCTTATATTAAATCTTTAAATCAAATTTATAACCCAGATACATTATCTATTCAATTATATATTTAATTAGAAATATACGAACATGTAAGCGATAAGAAATTTTGACAATTATTCGAGTAATATTCGAGCTTGCTGGTAAAGCTTCTCGCGCAACAAGCTTGACGAAATCAAAGTTCAATTAGCGAAATCGCCTCTTAAATTAACGTTATTACACAGATACACATTTTACTCAATAAAATAAAATGTTTTAGTAGTAATAATCCAACATCTTGAAGTAAAAGATTATATCTTTTAATTATTGTTAAGAGATTCTGCGCGATAATCATAACGAAGTCAAAGTTCAATTAGCGAAATCGCTTCTTATACAATACCTTATTTATATAACAAATAATTAATCCTTTCTCATCATGAAAAAAGTTCAAGAATTAATTACCAAACTTATAACACCGTCATTGTCTCTTTTATTGGAGTTTGAATTTAATTTGACACTATATGATTTGACGAAATCACATAACGAAAACATGCCCATGCAATAAACAGAGAATTTTTGAGCTTTAAAAATTGAAAATTTTCAGCTGAAATATTGTGAAAAATAGATTGTGGGCGATTCTAACGAGTACCCACAATATATGTTCTGGCGGACAATAGCTTTAAGTCGGGGCCATCATAGAGTCTAACGCCCGACCCACCGGCGTGCAATTAAAGAAGGCAGCATAGTTATCAACCATGATTGGGTTAAAACTAAGCATGTCAGATCAAATCAAACCAATGTACTGACTATGTAGCTCAGAATATCATTGACAATCAAACCACAAACAACAGTCAATGCTTTAAACATATCCAGTGCCAATCAGTATTATTCCGGAATTCATTTTTCCCAAGAACTGTCATAGATTGGAACCACCTTAAATACAGTGTTGTGTATGCAAAGACAGTAATTAAACAGCTTCAGGAAAGCTGTTTACTGCCTTTGCACACACAAGACCTTTATATTTTATTCTCACTGGGACTAAAAAGGTACAAGTAGGCAAAGATCACGAAAAAGCCCAATCAGAAAAAGATTCCCACTCCAAAAACCGAGGTGGGAAAAAACCAAACTAACAATCAGGTACTTATACCATGAAACATATCGTAAGCCGAATGAGCAGCTATTTTCCCAATAGGTGGCCACTCAGTTACCTTAACTTAACTAAAAATATGAAAACATACATAAGGCGCCAACAGCACAAAAAATTTTTAACCACCAAGACATAAAACAAAAAGAACCACTACAGAAGTATCGACTTGGAACGATCAGTAACACAAAGTAACTGGCGGGCTTAAACCGGTTTTACAGGTACCTAACCTCACCCTCAGCTTCAGTAGTGGTTCAGTGATAAACAAGAAATAAGAAATCATATTAAAAAAATACTAAACATAGATACCAACGTTTAACATGAATAACGGAAAGCAGAGCGAGCAGCTATTGAAGGTATTAGGTGGTCACAGTGCTAGCTTGGACAGAACAAGTAAATGCAGAGGGCTAAGTGAACAGCCATTATATTCGGGTGGTCACAAAGCCATGCAACATGAAACTCGTAATTGGAATAACTTTGATAAGTGTGAACCAGAACAGCAGTACCGCCTTGGTACGGTCAGTTATAAAATAACTGGGGGGCTTAAACCGGTTTTACAGGTACCTAACCTCACCCTCAGCTTCTGCAGTGGTTCACAACATTTAGTTAGTTCTTCGGTCCTCGTGGTGAATCTCTAACTAGTCAATGAATCATCAAGAACAAACAAATAAATCATGATAAACATCCTGATGAATCAAAAACCAGGACTCACAGATTGAGTAAGCTGCCCGACGATGGAGATCCCTGGGCGCCGAATAACCTACTAACTCCGGAGCAAAAGAAAAACACCAGTTGGACCCCGGTGGGCCAAGCAACAGACAAGAAGCTCCGACCCCAACCAACTAAAATGAATAGCTTTAAGTCGGGGCCATCATAGAGTCTGACGCCCGACCCACCGGCGTGCAATTAAAGAAGGCAGCATAGTTATCAACCATGATTGGGTTAAAAACTAAGCATGCAGACTGTCGCATAACATTCAAGTTATAACCTATACGTCTGTAACGTGATATGATTTTTCCGAACTGAAGAGAAAAATCATTTATTCCTTTAAGTTTCTTTAATTTGTAAACCAAGTCACCATAAAATTCAGGTTCCGAAAGGCCCTCACTTAAAAGTGTCTTTAACCCAACATTATATTTGGAAATCAATTCAAAGTGTCTACGATAAAATTTAGAAAAGGTTTTTCGAAGTTTATGATACCGATAGCCCTGTTGGAGAAGTTTTGCCGTTAAACATTTATTTCGAGCGTTGAAGTCTGTAACATGATTGCAGACTCTAGCAAACCTAATAAGTTGCGAAATGTATACACCATAAGAAGCACGACGAGGAACGTCACCATCCAAAAAAGGAAAATTTACTATATCAAAATCAAAGTCATCGCGCTTATCATAAATTTTAGAAGAAACAAATCCATTTGCAACAGAAAGATGTAGATCTAAAAAGGGGGCTTCGGTATCTGAGATATTAGCTTTGTTCAACTGAAGTTCAGGTGGATAAATTTGATTGACCATACCTTCAAAATAAGGGTTGTCAATGTTCAAAAGGTCATCGAGGTACCTAGATGTGGAATTAAAAGCCTCGATAACATCAGCTTGATTATCATGGTTAAGAGAATCCATGAAATCTCTTTCGTAGCAGTATAAAAATAAATCAGCTACGAGAGGTGCGCAATTTGTACCCATCGGAATTCCAACAATTTGTCTGTATAACTTGGTCCCAAATCTAATATAAATATTATCAAGGAGATAGGATAAGGCGTCGCACACATTCTGACATGACCAAAGGGTATACCGACTTTGGTCAGAGGAAGTGAAAAAAGCCTTTCTGTCATTACATGCCAAATAAAGTGAACCATAGTTTTTTAATGCCCTTTTGAAGGTCCACTCTATCAAATCCAGAAGTTTTTCTTTAATTAGATTATGTGGTAATGTTGTATACAGAGTAGAAAAATCATATGTGGACAAGCTTGTCGCACGGAACCCTCTACACTTCAATTTACTGAGCACCTCACCAGAATTTTTTATTGACCAAAACCAATCTTTATTTGAAGTTTCATACACTGTCTCACAGTATCTTATAACATGAGATTTGATAGCAGTAAGACAAGAAGTTAATAATTTAGAAAGTTCAGTGGTAGTACAAGAGCTAGAATTTGCAATAAATCTAGCTTTGTATGGTCTTTTGTGAAGCTTAGGTAACCAATACATCGTAGGAAGTTTGTCTTGGCCTTCATTGACACAAACAGAAAACTTAACAGGTAAATCGTTTAAGTGGGCATTTACTACAGACACCTCATCAGTATCTGTCTCCAGATAAGCCCTGGTAAAATTATCATTCCAGCTCTCTCTCCCGTTGCTCACATTCTGAAAGGCCCTGCAACGTAGTTATCCAGATCCAGATCCAATCTCATCAAGGTAAAAGTAGACAATGATCAGGAAATGGCGCAATCAGAAAGAAATTGCCACTCCAAAAACTGAGGGGTGGGAAAAAATAAATTGACACTTAGGTACTTATACCAATAAAGCATATCGTTAGCCGAGTAAGCAGCTATTTCCCAATAGGCCACTCAGTTACCCGAACTTAACTAAAAATATGAAAACGTATATAAGGCTCAAACAGCACAAAAATTCAACTGCAAAACACAAAACAATTAGAACCACAGAAGAAGTGTCGCCTTGGAACGATCAGTAATATAAACTTACTTGGGGGGGGGGGGGGGAGGGGGCTTAAACCGGTTATAGTTGTAATAGCCCAAACTATCTCCCTTTGAATGTTTTTACTGCTTCCAAAGGATCAAACCTTTATATTTTATTTTCAGGGTCATAACCTCACCCTCATCTTCTGCAGGGGTTCACAACATTTAGTTGATCGGTCATCGTGGTGAATCTCTAACTATTCATTTCTTTCTGATTCCGCCATTTCCTGATCATTGCCTACTTGTACCTTTACCCATAGACGGCCAATCAGTTATCCAAACTTTAAGCCAGATGTACGTAATATACCTCACGGTACAATTTTTTTATTTTTTGCATGTGAGTGTATTTTGATGTCCTACATACGAAAATGAAAAGAAATCGATACCGTTCCGAGTTTGTTTTCGAGATATCGGCCTTCAAAATCGTCAAATTTGAGAGCGAAATTACATTGACGTCAACGTAAAATGCGATTTTTAGACCCCCATTTTGTTAATTTTCTTGATATATTTCAAAAAATCCACGGTAGGATTTTTTAAAAACCTGATATGTATTAGAGAAATTCCTGAACTACATATGGATAACGAGAAAGTCCTTAGTTACCGGATTCGTTTTCCTGCTGTAGGCGTGCGAAGAGAGGTAGTCGTTGCTGAATTCAGTACATTTTACGCGCGACGTCGATTTTGCGCCAAAATTTCCGACACTGTTTAGTATTCAATATTGCTAACTGTCGCAGAAATGTTGTTTTCTTCGGGATAGCATGTCGACAATCTATATTTAGAGCAAAAATGATAAATAATATCAAACTTTTTACATTTCTGAAGTCCTCTGCATAATTGTATGGATACAGTTTCGTATTCCGAACGTAAACTAACGCTAGAAATGACGTTTCGAGCGAAAACTGACGTTACGAATGCGGCGTAAAAATGACGTTTCGACCCTTAGATACGCACGTTCCTTTGAGCGCCTTCAATTACGTACATCTGTCTTTAAATAAAAAAAAATATGAGAACGTACATAAGGTGCAAACAGCATAAAATTCAACACCAAAACATAAAACTATAAGAACCACCATAGAAGTATCGCCTTAGAATGATCAGTAATATAAACTTACTGACGGGCTCACCCCGTACATCATCCATAGTGCAGATTATATTTTCCTTTTGGTCCTTTGAGATCAGCTAGGGTATTTCTGAGTTATTGGAAATTAAATATCGGTTTAGATTCATTTTCTAACCTACATTTATGAAATTTGGATAATATTATTCCTTGTATGGTATATCCTGTTGAAACTTGCAAATTTACATTAATGCAGTTTGGCTACATGTTGCCAACTCTTAAGGGTCACTGACGAGGCTTCAGTAGCCGAAACCATGGTATGACCAATCTCTTTTCTCGTTAATATCCTCGCTGCTCTTAAAGGATCTCAGTTTTTATTTTTATTTACTGACGGGCTTAAACTAGTTTTACAGGATCCTCTTCTGCAGTGGTTCACAACATTAATAATGAGCCGCATCGTGAGAAAACCGGATTTTTGCCTATGCGAAAACAAAGGCGCAGATCAGCTTCGCGGTAACCGCGAAGCTGATCAGCGCCTTTGTTTTCGCTACTCGGATAGTACAATTCCTCTTCTACTTAAATCCGAAATTTCAAGCTTCTAGCTCTTTTCTGAGCTTGTACAGGCCGGTTTGTGTCGGACCTGGTCGGAAACCCCGAAGACCGGTTTTCTCGCGTCGCGGCTCAATTTTAGTTAGATTGTATTATTGTTTCAATAATGTTCATCTTTTTTTTCGTGCTTTTATTTGCATTTATATTGCGTGTGTTCGGGGTTCTCCAATGGTACAAATGATTGGTAACATTTGTACAATTTAAATTGTTAATGGAACCATTAATAAAGAAATTGGTGCAAATGGTAAAAATGGTTATACCATTCGTACCAATGGTACAAATGTTACCAATGGTACCATTGGGAGAACCCCGAACACACACACACACACACACACACACATTGTTCTTGTTTTGTATTTGTAAGTATATGTTTGCTCTCCATATGTGGAGATAATGAATTATCTATCCATCTACCTTTTTAAAACTAATTCTAAAGCAATTTCTGATTGTAGTTCGTTCAGGATGCGGGAGGTTAGGCCATCTAAACCATCAGCCTTGTCTGGGTTCAGTTTGGATAATGTGTTGCTTGGCGTCTCTGTTTACTGAGATGGTTATTTCGGACATGGCTGGGGAAGCATAGAGACTTTGGTAGGATAAGTCCAATAAGGTGTATTAATTTCAGGGGTACGATTTTGGTGAAAACAGACTGGAACTGAGTGTTCAGAATATTTGCATTTTCAACAGTTGCGGTATAGTTGATGCCATTAGATTTGAGACAATTTATTCAATTGCTATCTGACTTTTTTGCTTTAAGGTGCTTGTTGGGGCGGCGGAATTCGTTATTTCCTGTGTTATCATCAGTGACAATGGTTTCAGTATATTGATTGTAACTTTCACCCTTAATGTTCTCTGTAGTTTATGCTTTAGATGGTTAAATTTGGATTTGATACTTGGATTAGACCTGTTTTGTTTGTATTTACAGTATAGCCGATCTCTTTTTTGTATCAAACGTTTTATTTCAGAAGAAGTGACCCATGGGTGTCCGTCTTTTGGTTTGCAGCGTTTTGTAAGAATTTTTTTTCTGTTAATTCATTGAGGGAGTTTTTGAATTATTTCCATTTAGAGTTAGTATCGTAGTTATACGGTCTGTTGGTAGTGTCTCATTTCTTCACGAAAGCCATCCCAGTTGGTCGTTTTGTATAACTTGATAGGGGCCTGTTTCCTTCTGCCAGGACTGATCTTTATTTCATGGTGAACAATGTCATGGTCGCCTTGGTCCAGAGGTGGGAGAGTTTTAGTACAGTGGACAAAAGAGGGCTGGTTTAGAAGAAAGAGGTCAAAGATATTGTTTTCTCTATTGTGGATTTTGACAAACTGTTCCAAGCCGAAGTCATGAGTGATGTTTAGAAAATCTTAATATCATGACTTATGAGATCAGTTTTGTTTAATTTGTTCAGTGTTCCAGTCTACCTGGAGGAGATAAAAGTCTCCAAGAAGCCATGCATGGCTGCATCTAGGTATTTTAGATAGTGAAAGGTACAAGTAGGCAACAATCAAGAAAAGGCGCAATCAGAAAAAGATTCCCACTCCAAAAACCGAGGTGGGAAAAAAAACTAAATCAACAATCAGGTACTTATACCATGAAAACATATCGTAAGCCGAATGAGCAGCTATTTTCTCAATAGGTGGCCACTCAGTTACATAAACTTAACTAAAAATATGAAAACATACATAAGGCGCCAACTGCACAAAAATTTAAATACCAAGACATAAAACAATTAGAATCATCACAGAAGTATCGCGTTGGAAGAATCAATAATATAAAATTACTGGCGGACTTAAAAAGGTACAAGTAGGCAAAGACCAGGAAACGGCGCAATCAGAAAAAGATTCCCACTCCAAAAACCGAAATGGGAAAAAACTAAATTAACAATCAGGTACTTATACCATGAAAACATATCGTAAGCCGAATGAGCAGCTATTTTCCCAATAGGTGGCCACTCATTTACCTAAACTTAACTAAAAATATGAAAACATACACAAGGAGCCAACAGCACAAAAATTTTGAACACCAAGACATAAAACAAAAAGAACCACCACAGAAGTATCGCCTTGGAACTATCAGTAATATAAAATTACTGGCGGGCTTAAATCGATTTTACATGGCCATAACCTCACCCTCAGCTTCTGCAGTGGTTCAAAACATTTAGTTGTTCGGTCCTCGTGGTGAATCTCTTACTAGTCAATGAATCATCATGGACAAACAAATAAATCAAAAGATAAACACCATGCAGAATCAAAAACGAGGATTCACGGATTGAAAGCTGCCCGATGATGGAGATTCCTGGGCGCCAAATAACTTACTAACTCCGGAGCAAAAGAAAAACACCAGTTGAACCCCGGTGGGCCAAGCAATAGACAAGAAGCTCCGGCCCCAACCAACTAAAATGAATAGCTTTATGTCGGGGCCATCATAGAGTCTGACGCCCGACCCACCGGCGTGCAATTAAAGAAGGTTAAAGAAGGCAGCATAGTTATCAACCATGGAGTCTTTAAGTATTTTTAGAAGGGACATGTTTCTCATTTTGCGGGGATGAAAATGCTTGTGGGAGTCCGATACTGCTACTAGAGAGAGATTAATAAGAGCATTTACCTTCTGAGTGTTGCGTAGAGTTATCAGTGAGGGTATCTAATTACTGAAAAAGTCCATGTGAGTAGTTCACTGCTTCCAGGTTCTCTGTAGAAGGGGTCAAGAAACTATGCATTGATTTTTCCAGTAATCAAAAACTCAGGTATGTCAAGTACCATATATACGGACAGTGTTAGAAGCAGTTATAAAAAAAAAACTTACTCAAAATTGAGTTTATCACAATAAAAATTGTGAAAAACCATGTAAAGATATGAGATACATTCCATTAAGCAATGCATCATATCAGCTTCACAATCATATAATTTTCAACAAAATAAATTGTGCAATGTTCCAGAAAATTGTTCCCAAAGACTTTATGTGAATGAAATTTGTGGAAATGGACACTGTGGTACATATTAAGACAAAACAGATATGAATTCCAAACTATAATGCTACTATTAATGTAGACTGGATAATTTAGCATGTCCTGATATATAGAAAAAATGAAAGATTCAATAAAAGGATTATGTAAAATTGACATTGATAATAAATTTTGAATGTACGTTTTCTTGGTGAGTAAATACGAAACTGACATACAAGAGTTTTGAACATAGGGTAAAGATTCTTGACCCCTTCTATAGAGACCCTGCTGCTTCCAAAGGATCTATCATTATAGTTCATCTATACGACCTTAGCCTTTGGGTGGGACATAAAACGTACGCCAAATCGAATGATTTTTTTTTTTTTTTTTTTTTTTTTGCGACCTTAGAATCTATTCAATAGATGTATGCTCTTAGACTGGCCCCCGTCCTATGTTCACTATCATCCTATCATACCATGTTCTATAACCTCAATAAATATTTAAATATTTTCTTGTATGAGTTACCCCTCTTCTTAGGCTCAGAACATAACTCAGCCATCAGAAGATTTTGTGCATGTTTTTCTGATAAAAGCAAAAGTTTGACGACGGGAGCCAGTCTAGTATGCTCTATGTACAAGTATTTATTTGAAATCATTTGTTTACCGACGGTGTTCACTGTCTTGCCTTCGAAGTATATACATGTTGGCTATCGACACGATTCAAAATGTACGCATACTGAGAAGGTACAAGTAGGCAAAGATCAGGAAAAGGCGCAATCAGAAAAAGATTCCCACTCCAAAAACCGAGGTGGGAAAAAACCAAACTAACAATCAGGTACTTATACCATGAAACATATCGTAAACCGAATGAGCAGCTATTTTCCCAATAGGTGGCCACTCAGTTACCTTAACTTAACTAAAAATATGAAAACATACATAAGGCGCCAACAGCACAAAAAAAATAAAATAAAATAAACACTAAGACATAAAACAAAAAGAACCACCACAGAAGTATCGACTTGGAACGATCAGTAACACAAAGTTACTGGCGGGCTTAAACCGGTTTTACATGGCCATAACCTCACCCTCAGCTTCTGCAGTGGTTCATAACATTTAGTTAGTTATTCGGTCCTCGTGGTGAATCTCTAACTAGTCAATGAATCATCAAGAACAAACAAATAAATCATGATAAACATCCTGATGAATCAAAAACCAGGACTCACAGACTGAGTAAGCTGCCCGACGATGGAGATCCCTGGGCGCCGAATAACCTACTAACTCCGGAGCAAAAGAAAAACACAGTTGGACCACGGTGGGCCAAGCAACAGACAAGAAGCTCCGGCCCCAACCAACTAAAATGAATAGTTTTATGTCGGGGCCATAAACCATTATGAGTATCATTATAACCATTCCAAAAATACCAATTTCCAAAACAAAAAATTATATTAATTTAACTCAAATTAATGTATTAATAATGAGAAATGGGAATTTTTGAAAAATGGTACAAATGGTAAAAATGTTTCCATCCAATGGTACCATTGGAGAACCCCGGATACACGCATAGGTAGTTATGCAGGCGGTCTTATTTATTTTTAGGTACAAAATGACTTGGCGTGCGTTCGTAGTTTTTTCCTATGGTAAAAATGGTACCATTGGTAGACAAATTCCGTTCAAGGTTTTACCAATTGTACCATTGGTAATGCCGTTGGTACCAATGGTACCAATGTTACCAACATACGGCAGCAAATGGTGCAGACAGAATACAGCGTGGGAAATTCTACCAACGCGGGAAAAGTCACGTGATTCAATATGGCGAGCCTAAAAATATATCATGAATTTCGTAAATAAGCAATACTTTTGTCATACATGCAAATGTAAACGTTATATAAATAACACAATATACATGAAGTACAGTGTAAATAAGAAAGACAAAAACAAGTGAGGTGTATTGATCAATATGATAAAAATTCCACCATGTGATCTACCAATGGTACCGTTGGTACCAATGGTACCATTGGCAGCAGAAAAGCGTACAGGGTTTTCTGGTTACCATTGGTAAATATGGTACCAACATTACCATTGGTAGATTTGTAGAGAACCCCGAACGTAGCCATTATTTGATTTAAAGAATCCGGGTCGTTTTGCCCGTGGGTCGTTTCGCCGGGTCGTTTCGCTCTGAGTCGTTTCGCCCTGGTTTTATGGGTGGGTCGTTTCGCCCGGGTGTGTCATGGGAAAAACATAAAAAAAAAATCTTCTTCTCCAAAACCACAAGGCCCAAAGCTTTCATATTTTGTATGTAGCAATGTTAAATGGTTGTTTCGATGGATTTCTATGTTATCATTGTTCGATGGCTAAAACACAAGGCGATGGTGAATTTTCTGGTTTTAATGAATTTCTATGCGATGCGATGACAAAACGACATTATTTCCCGCAATTTTCTGTTTCTACTGATCGTCTCGATTATTACTAACTATATGTAAGCCGTTCTCTGGCTTTCACTATTTCGGACAAACTCGACCGAGACTTTTCGGACCAAGACTTTCCGGTCCTTACTACCAGACTAAGCTATTACGATCTATTTCTATACGAATCTATATCGATAAACGACCTCTTCAGACCATTCTCCCCTTCTTTGATAAGTTGCACTCTTATCAAACAGACATTATTGACTTTATCTTACATGTAAAACATGTAAACAATTAACGAACGATTGAAAAACACAAAAACGTAAACAAATGTCACATTTAAAGCAATTAAACATGATGGTTACAAAATTTTCACTGTTCATCTAATGCTTAACTTGTGCATCTAATGCTGAACTGCTCACTCTAATGCTACACCAAGCATCTAATGCGTAACCAAATAGAAACTTTGCTTTTACATCAAATGTCTACATTCAAC
This sequence comes from Rugalucina vietnamica, assembly GCA_964017185.1. NCBI lineage: Eukaryota > Metazoa > Mollusca > Bivalvia > Lucinida > Lucinidae > Rugalucina > Rugalucina vietnamica. Next base: position 73,789,295 of record OZ024873.1, on the reverse strand, counting down.
TTGAAAGTTCAAACTTAAGTAAAGTGGAACATGATTCTAATCAATATGATTGTCTGTTTTTCAATCAAAACTTGCAATTAAAAGTTTTAAGCAATGCACAATGTATAAACAATATATATTTAACATGTATTAATGACAAATAACTGTGACGCTTCTGTAAAGCCATAGTCTTCCAAAACTGTTCATTCTTGTCCGTTCAGCAATTCTGTTAATTTCTGTCCACAGTTCTGATCAAAGCGTCGTTTATTCAACAATTTAACAAATTACACTAAGGCAATGATTATTACATCTATTTACAAGTTTACTTAAAGTTATTGAGTAAGCCTACATGGCTTACACGGGTGTACGGGGATTATTATGCCCCTTAACACAGTACAACCCATCTTAATGGCAAATCTTAATCACTATATTTTCACTGTCTGTAACTGTTTGATTGATATTAAGCCTATGTGATTAAGCCTATGTGGCTTAATGTAGAAGTACGGGGATTATTATGCCCCTTAAGCACAGTACTTCTACCTTTATTTACCGATCACAATTACAATTGTTAATCTGAAGCTGGACAACTCTCGATAAATGCTAGTCTGGTAACTGCTCTCTTCAGAATCATTTTTCCAACTTGCACATTTACGACTCGCACATTGTCATCTGGTCCACGAAACACCTCCGTAATACGTCCCAGCGACCAATGACCCCGATGCGCCTCTGGTTCCACGACTAAGACTATGTCACCGACTTGAAAGTTACGATGCGTCTTATGCCATTTCTTTCTCGACCCTAACGTTGGTATGTATTCCCTTAACCAACGTTTCCAGAAGTGTTTCACCAGTTCCTGTACACGTCTCCAACGTTTTCTAGGACTGAATACTGTTTCGTCAACTGATTCTGGTGCGAATACTCCGCCAATCTGCCCGAACAGAAAGTGATTCGGCGTAAGTACTTCCTCATCGCTTGGATTTGCACTCTGATATGTTAAAGGTCTACTGTTCATTAAACCTTCAGCTCCAACAAACGCGGATAACAGTTCCTCATCAGTAATATCTGCTGACTGAAGTATAGCGAATATTGCCCGCTTAGCACTTTTGATCAATGACTCGTGAATACCTCCAAAGTGAGGTGCTAGCGGAGGGTTAAACTTCCACTTAATTCCCTGGTTAGCGGTTGAATTAACTATTTTGTCTCTATCCAACCCCTTCAACAAGTCTTTCAGTTCACGATTTGCTCCAACAAAGTTAGTACCATTATCTGAAATCATCACTTTTGGCAGTCCTCTTCTACTCACCATACGATAGAATGCGTTTAAAAACGAGTCTGTATCTAATCCATAAGCCATCTCCAGATGTACAGCTCTGGTTTGAACACATGTGAATAAACACAAATATCGCTTAGTCTTTACTTTTCCTCGACCTTGTTTGGTGAGAAACGGCCCAGCGAAATCCACAGCTGAATGGGTAAAAGGTCGAAGTGATGTCCCGACCCTGAAATCTGGTAATGGGGCCATAATCTGTTCTCCTGGTTTCGCTTTTCGAATTCGACAAACTGCACAATCGTGCTCGACATCCCGAATTTCCTCTCTCGCTGCTATTATCCAGTATTGTGCAGAAAGAGATGCTAGAATCTGATTTGTACCACTATGATTTCCATTTTCATGATATTTTTTCACTATGAGTTTTGTCACATAACTTTTTCTAGGCAGTATAACTGGGAACTTTGCATCATACGACATATGTTCTGCATATTTCAACCGGCTGCTACAACGCAACAAACCATCATTGTCAATAAACGGCTTTAAGCCCACAAGCTTGCTCTTACTATTAATTTCTTTCCCAGATTTTATGGCATCAACCTCAGCCTGAAATTGTTCTCCTTGTGCACTTTTAATCAGTTTTATTTCTATGTCTCTAATTTCTTCTGGCTGCAATTGTCCTGAGGTACGGAGCTGTTTTGACTGTGTTTTGCAGTTTTCAATGAACCGATAGACCCATGCGTATATTCTGACCATGTGGTTCCAGTCAGAATATCTTTTGACATCTAGGCGATTGACACTGTCCGACACATGTGTAGAGTTCTGACCCACCAGCTGAACTTCACTTGCTACTAGCGAAACATGTCTGTTATTCTTAATCTTGCGTTCTTCATTTTCAGAAGCCTGTAATTTCTCTACCTTATTTTCTGGCCACTGATCTTCACTACTTTGTAAGAAATCAGGACCATTCAACCATGTGTCTTTGTTCAATAATTCATCTGCTGTTAATCCCCTAGTTACATAATCCGCGGGATTGAGTTCAGTGGGTACATATCTCCATTGTTCAGGTTTACTGTTTGTTTGAATTTCTCCGATTCTATTTGAAATGAACGGCTTGAAGTTCCGACTGTGATTCCTCACCCACCAGAGAACATTCATACTGTCCGACCAAAATGTAACATCACTCATTTGAATGTTAAGTGTTTTTGACACATCTTCGGTTAACCTTAACCCTAGTACTGCAGCTGTCAGTTCTAAACGAGGTATACTTATGGCCTTTAAAGGAGCTACTCGCGCTTTTGCTGTGACAAATCTTGTTATTACTTCTTCACTTTTCAATACATGTCTGATATACAGTACTGCTCCATAAGCTTCTGTTGACGCGTCTACAAATGTCTGAATTGTCGAAAATTCTACGTCCTGAGTAAATTGCAGACAGCGTGGTAATCTTAAATTGTCAAGTAATGGCATTTCATTTAACCAGCATCTAATCTTAGACTGCAATTCAGTTTCTAAAGGTTCATCCCAGTCACAGCCTGATATCCATATTTCTTGTAACAACATTTTTCCGCGAATAACATACGGAGCTGCGAACCCTATCGGATCGAAAATTGAAGCTATTCTCTTTAATACTGTCCGTTTACTTATTTCTGACTTGGGACTAATGTCTGGACTTTTGAACTGGAAATTGTCCTCTGAAGCAATCCACTGAACCCCAAGAGTTTTCATTAATGGAAAATGTCCTGTTTCTAAGTTCACGGATTTTACCCTATCTTGTGGTGGAATGTTGTTAAGTACTTTTGTCGAGTTTGAAAGCCACTTTCTCGCATACATGGCGGCTTTACCCCACACATCTGATAGCTGATGATACAGTTCGATAGCTTGTTCATTGTTCATGACCGAATCCATACTATCATCCATATATGTGGAATTCAAAATAGTATCTGCTGCCAGCGGATATTCATTCCCATACAGTCTTGCATTTTCTTGTGACACATACTGTGCTAAGAAAGGCGAGCAATTTGCACCAAAAACTAGCCTATTGAATTCATAAATGTCTGGTTCCTGACTATAGTCTGTACGCCAAAGGAAACGATGAAACAGTTTGTCATTTTCTTTCAGATTAATCTGCAAATACATTTCTTCAATGTCACAAACTAGAGCTACAGGGTGTTTCCGAAAGCGAAGAAGTACATCAAACAAGTCATTCTGTAATTTTGGACCTTGATACATAGTGTCATTTAACGATATCCCATCTTGCTTTGCTGACGCGTCGAAAACTATGCGAACTTTGGTTGTATCTCTTTCTGGTCGAATTACCGGGAAGTGTGGTAGGAACCATTTTGTTTCTGGGCTACTTTCAGTGACTTTTTGCACGTAACCTTTTTCTACATACTTTTCAATAGTCTGTTCATACATTTCAGCAACTTCAGGATTTTTTCTCAGTCTTTTTTCTGTATTTTCTAACCGTTTAACAGCCATTTGATAATTGTCATGTAATTTGGGCGCTGACTCTTTCCATGGTATTGCGACCGAATAGCGACCATGCGAATATGTTAGTGATTCTTCAGTCTTTTGTAACACACTTCTGTCATCTTTTGACATTATAGGCGAGGACACTGTTCCTGATGCTTCAATTTCCCAAAAGCTACGCAAAGTGTCATTTACTTCATTCATTTGTTCGCGATCTTGGGAGAAGAAGGTAGAAAAATGTGTCTCTTGACCTTCAATATGACTATCCTCAGGACTACCGATACACGTCCACCCTAACAGAGTTAAACGAGCGATAGGTTCTCCAGGTTGACCCTTAATGTCTCTGAGTGAATAATGCAAGTCTGAGTAATCTGTTCCAATCAACAAGTCTATAACAGGGCGAGAGCTAAGTTTTGGAAACTGAATCTGTTTCAAATGATCCCATTTATTCTTGTAATCAGACCAATTCACTGCTTTCAAATTTCCAGTGACCTTATCTGCAGTAAAAACTGACATATCTACTTGACATTGTCCATTTAGGCTTTCAAGCTTTACAGATACTGGCATAGTTTCAAAAGTTTCTGTGTTACCATTCAGTACATTAACTTTCACTTTCTGAGTTACTGTCTGAATTCCCAGTTCAGCCGCTATGTCACTATTAATGTACGATTTTGTACTCCCATCATCGAGTAAGGCATTAATCTTAATTTTCTTGGTATCTGAACTCACTATTACAGGGACGGTTCTTAATCCAGTGACTGAGGGCGCGAAATGTGACGTTAGAGTACTCTCCCCTTCAGTGATTAAGCTTTGTGCAGTGTCTCCATTCCTTGGAACATTTTCAGATCTAACAGTTTGATTTTGATTAGATTCAGGTTTTGTATGGAGAAGTCTATGGTGTGTTCTAGTACAACCCTGTATTCCACATACTCTGCTCCTTTTACACGAACCACCGACATGATCATGCCCTAAACAGCGAAAACATAATTTCAGTTCTTTGGCCTTTTCCCAGCGATCACTTTCTCTTAAATCTTGAAATGTCTTACAGTTCCATATGCCATGTGGACCATTACAAAATTTACAAGCCTGCTTACTTTTTCCTTTTTGCTCAGACTGCACGAAGTATGTTCGATTTGGTTCAGATTTTGCACCTTTCCCATGTTTTTGTATTCTAGTACGTGACAGACCATGCAATGTTTCTTCAGCTATGGTGTGAAACTCAGATTCTAACAGTATCCATTTTCTGAGAGTTAATACTGATTCTGACTCTTGATTTTCATGAATCCACCTATGATACCTTGTAAGCATAGAGTCTGGTAATTTCTTCTGTAGTCTTAAATATAATGACCCATTTTTCAAATCATCCAAGCCATCTGACTCACTTATATTTACCACAGCTACGTCTAGTAAGTCTGCAAATTTCTCCAAAGACCTGGCATTTTCTTCTTTCATGGGATAGAAATTTTCTAATTCCTCCAAATACCGCGCAACCTGCCTACGATGTCCGCCAAACTTGCGTTCAAGTCTTTGTAACGCGGTGTCATATGCTGACGCGGAATGACCTAACTTGTCGATACAATTTAACGCTTCGCCACTTAAATATTGTCTTAATTGGAGAAGTTTGTACTCTTTCGTAGCTGGAGCTTTGTCTATGCAGGCCATAAAGGCAGCTTTCCAGGAATCATATTTGGTTTTATCACCACTGAACATTGGGATGGACACCCTTTTCATTTGCTTCCAAAGATCTTGACCTAACTGATTTTCAGATTCTTGGACTCTAGGTGTTGGCAATTCATACAGGGACTCTGACTCATTATCGGAATCGACCGACAAGTGATCCTCCGAAGCTTCACTTCGCGAATTCTTACTTTCCCTACAGTACTCCTGAACTTGATTTACAGTGTCGGCATATTCATTTTCCAGAATTTCCATATCTTTTGCAACTTGATGCAGTCCTGTATCATCACCAACATACATATAATATTCGGATAATTCTTGGAAACTGTTCATTGCAGTTTCTAAAGCCAAATCCATTTTATTGTTGGTAGATTTAATCATGGAAATAACAGTTCTAGGATCTGTGTCTTCAAGGGACGGGTCAAGGTGCTGTAACAACACATTTTTATGCCTGGTGAATGTTGCCTTTGCTCTTGATTTGTTCATTTTTAATTTGTCAATGTTTCTGTCCGAACCAAGATTCCTGTCGAACTGCGGTTCAAAACGACCGCTTTCGTCTCCCTCACTCATGTTTAGCGGAATTACACAACCTCGCTCTGCTACCAATGTTTCGATGGATTTCTATGTTATCATTGTTCGATGGCTAAAACACAAGGCGATGGTGAATTTTCTGGTTTTAATGAATTTCTATGCGATGCGATGACAAAACGACATTATTTCCCGCAATTTTCTGTTTCTACTGATCGTCTCGATTATTACTAACTATATGTAAGCCGTTCTCTGGCTTTCACTATTTCGGACAAACTCGACCGAGACTTTTCGGACCAAGACTTTCCGGTCCTTACTACCAGACTAAGCTATTACGATCTATTTCTATACGAATCTATATCGATAAACGACCTCTTCAGACCAATGGTCCTCTATATAAACCCTGCCAATTTTGCCCCTGGGGTCAAAAATGGCCCCGGTCCGGGGGTCATTAGCTCCCATAGACTTATAATGGGAAAAACATAAAAAAAAATCTTCTTCTCCGAAACCACAAGGCCCAGAGCTTTCATATTTTGTCAGTAGCAATGTATAGTGGTCATCTTTATAAATCCTGCCAAACGTGCCCCTGGGGTCCATACGGGCTCGGCCCCGGGGTCGTCATGGGAAAAACTTAAAAAAATCTTCTTCTCCGAAACCACAAGGCCCAGAGCTTTCATATTTTGTTTGTAGCAATGTAAAGTGGTCCTCCTTATAAATCCTGCCAACCGTGCCCCTAGGGTCCATACGGGCCCCACCCCGGCGGCGTCATGGGAAAAACTTTAAAAAATCTTCTTCTCCGAAACCACAAGGCCCAAAGCTTTCATATTTTGTTTGTAGTAATGTATAGTGGTCCTCTTTATAAATCCTGCCAACCGTGCCCCTGGGGTCCATACGGCCCCCGCCTCGGGGGCGTCATGGGAAAAACATAAAAAAATCTTCTTCTCCGAAACCATATGGCCCAGAGCTTTCATATGTTAAGTCTGGGGTCCCTCAAGGTTCTGTCTTAGGTCCAGTCCTTTTTCTTTTATTTTTAAACGATATGCCTCTCTTTATTAAGGAAACTTATCTAGACAGTTACGCAGATGACACAACAGTCCACACGGCAAGCAAAGTGCCTGACACTATTAAAACAAAACTTCAGATATCTTCTAATGACTTTAAGATATATTGTAAACAAAATAAAATGTATGTTCATGTAGGAAAAACTTCAATCATGATTCTTGGTTCTCGCCAAAATAAAGCAGAAATTGAATCATTTGAGATCTTTATCGATAATGAAATTATAAAACAGGTAGACAACCAAAAGCTTCTTGGTATAATAATTGATCAAACCCTGAGTTGGGATAAACAGATAGATATGGTAGCTCTAAACATATCCAGAAGAATCACCTTACTAAAATTACTTTCAAAATATGTCGGAAAAGACTGTCTTTGCCAATACTATAGCTCATATATATTGCCGATTTTTGACTACGGCTGTCTTATTTGGGGAGGCAATAGAAGAGCTCAATCTAATAGGCTCGTAAAACTGCAGAAACGTGCCGCTCGCATCATCCTTCGAGTAGATATAATGACGCCTTCTGAATCAATGTTTTCTCAATTAAAGTGGCTGTCTTTTCCCAAACGGATTCAGTATCATGCCTCTATTATGATGTACAAATCACTAAATAATTTAGCACCAGATTAAATGAGTGATCTTTTCAATAAAGTATCGGAGTCTCATAGCAGAAATCTACGATCCGTAAGTGTCACGATAAAAAATGTACTTTTGCTGTTTGTGGGGTTTGGATAATTTGTTTGATTTCTTTTAAATGTTTAGTTGAGCATAATAGGTATTTGGAAACTCTTACACAGGAGTAAACATGACATGTTTACTGCATTGTGAAGGATATCTATGTATGTTAGACACGGCAAAAAATATTTGTGCCATGAAGAGTTTTATGCTCAATTGTGATATTTTAACAGTCTTTTTGTGTTATGGTATTTGTTGATTTGTGGCGTGGAAATTGGCATTATGTGCAGTTTAATTGGATTCTGTACTGGGCTCAGATTCGTGTTTTATCAGTTTGCCATAAATGGTTTCTGAGAGTGACACGGCTTTAACGAAAACATGAAGTCCGGGGATTTGAATCATATGATTTACACCTTGAGGTATAATCCAGAGAAAATTTATATTGCCGATTTTATGGTTAGCAATATAGCTTTTTGCAAGCTGATCTGGGTGTGGGTGTCAGTGGATGTGCATTTAGAATTGTTATTCACTTGCTCACGGTAGGTTATTCACATGTTCTGATGAATGGTTTTGGAATATATGATGGAAAACGGTATGGTTTTCAGGGAAATGTTCACAAACTTATGCGTATAAATAGGCAGCTTATTTTGTGTGGAATCAATATGAATTATCGGAAGAATGTAAAGATTGGGCATGAATTTGAGATGTTTGGATATGGGTTTATCTGGTACACCTGGTTATGGTCAGCGCCAGTCTGAGTAGTCGGCCGTCGGTAAGTTATAACAGTTCATAAATATACATTTTGTACAGTGAGATTGTATAGCCATAATAATGTAGCTCATTATGGTGGAAAGCACATTGATAGGGTTGTAAAAATGAAGATTTCTATATTTCTGCACGCTACGTTGCCGTGAAGCGGCATTGGTTTAGTTTTTATGTATTAAATTTCGCGTAAGAATGACATTGCGCGGTATGTATGTCAACCAAAGTTGTAAAATGGAAATTTCTGTTATGTGCTACGTTACTTGTAGCGACGTTATTGTCATTGACGTACATTTAGTTTCATGTTATGTTTTGTTATCTAATCATCTCATCATAAAGGAAGTTAATGTTGACTCGGAACAAAGCTGTAAGACTGGAAATTTCAGATTTTAAGTTTTACGTTATAGTAACGTAACGCTTAGATTTGACGTTAATGACGTCATTAAGAATATTCGCTATTACTGAAATTAGTGATGTCATTTAAGAAAGGTTTAATATTGTAACAAGATTGTCTCGCAAGATTTATCGTATTCTGAGAAATGGCTTTCTATGAATTTGGTCATAGATTGGCAGGACCAATTCCTGGGTGAGGAATTGTGGATGCATGTCGGAGATTTGCTTGTGATGTCGCTGGGAAAGGAACTAGGGTTAGTTCGCGACATATGTGGTTTAACTGTATCGTACATGTGAATAAATGTTTCAATGTAGATACTGGAGTATTATGGTTTATATGTATAGTACAAGCAATCTAGCGAATAAACTAATACAGTTCCGGGGTACGGAATTGTGGGAGGTTATTTGCAATTGGATGTTGTGACGTGCATAGCTGCAGGAGATTTCGTTATGATAAATTGCGACACTATCAGTTATTTTGTTGTTAAGACACAGTTACTTTATTTCAGGCCTTGAAGCTGAAATTGTAATCTATGGACGTAATCTGAATTCCTGAAACTAAACTGGGCTAAACTATATGATGGGGCAGTGACGGTATAAACGGGACGATATAAAATCATTGGTGTTTGATTTACAATGGACGGGCGTGGTCTACAGTTCGTTTTGGGAACACTGGACTGTTTTGCAAGCAGTGGTGTCGAGTGTACTAGTGAGACGAACGTGTGACAGTATACCCGGAGATGCCAATGGGAAAGTGTGTGGGACATTGATGAACAAAGGACGTATTTTTTTTTTTTTTTTCTTTTCTCAGTAATTTCTTTTTGTAGTCTCTTTCTATCTTTTTTCTCCTTCTTTGCTTCTCACTTTAAACATCATTATAAATAAATCATCATAATTTGAAAATTCTGTTTAATTGAACCCTCCCATAGATTTGCTGGTCATTCATAGCAGGAAGCGTATACCCTTGGTCATTCGATACATGATTTGTTGGGCACAACAAGCCATTGTATCCTCTGACTTTATATTAAGTAGAGTCAGTCCGTGACATTTGGTGTCAGAAGTGGGATACGCCCAACATTTCTGCATTGGATATCAGTAACTCTTGGAGGTGTTTATATATGCTAGGATTTAGAGAACCAAATGTGAATCACAGTGAAATTCTCTAGTGTACCAAAGTAAGCAATGCTTAAGCAAAGTAAAAGTAATTGTTTAAAATAATGCAAATGTAATCTCTAAAATTTCATTGTTCTGGTATATGTTACAGTCACACTGTCACTTAAGAACAAGATATCAAAGTATATTTCAGTTATGAGGGCCAATGGTTAGACTGATGGGAGTCCTCCGATAATTCATATTCCCGTCGACCGACTGTCAGGGTTGGCGAGCACCAGAGACGGGGTGTACCAGTGAAGCACCAGGTGATCCTGAAATTTGAGGTTTGTCAATTGAACGGTTTGTTTAAGGTATTCATGAGTATGGGCTTACTTTTGTAAATTGTTACGCAACAGTTACAGGCATTAGTTGATTGTGGTAGAATGTCTGGGTGATTCTTAATGGGTTATTAAGAATAGGTTGCGTTGAGGCAATTGGTAAACAAAAGTTGAAGCTTGGTAAGCATTGGGTTTTGCTTATTTATTGATGTGAAGACTGTGAAGTTTACGTTGTTCAGAATCAATTGATAACTCAGATTTCGTTTTATTGTGACCATCCTTACAAACAGTAATAATTTTTCGAAAGGGAAATAATCATGGATGTAGTTAAAGAGTTAACCAAAGTGGGAAAAGATTTAGGTCTTGAAGGTGAAGCACTTAATGCGTTTGTTTCAGAGCAACAAGTAATACTACGTGATGAACGTCAAGCGGCACGTGATGCAGAACGTGAGCGTCGAGAAGCAGAGCGCGAAAAAGAAAAAGCAGAACGCGAAATCCGCGAGATGGAATTAAGAGCTGAACGCGAACGCCATGAGCGCGAGTTAAAAGCTAAAGCTGATGAACAAGAAAAGCAGCGTGAAATTAAGGAGTATGAATTACAACTTAAGAAACAGGAAATTGAACTGAAGCGGAATGAGTTGCTAGCGCAAGAAGCTGAAAAGGTAAGACAGAAAGAATTAAAAGAACAAGAGTTAGAAACCCAGAGAGCATTAAAAGAGCGTGAACTGGAAGTACAATACGGGCATGCAAATGAAGAAATGGAGCTTAAGGCAGATGAGGAGCGTAAGATCAGAAATGCAGATAGGGCTAAGTATGAGGCAGAAATTGCATTGCGACAACAGGAGATTGCATTGGAACGAGAGAGGTTAGTAGCAGAGAGAGACAGGTTAGGAGCAGAGAGAGAGAAATTAGAACGTGAGTATGAAATGCAGATTGAATTACAGGACAGAAGACATTTCGCAGAAATGGAGAGGATCACAGCGCAAAGGGCGGAGAGGCCAATCCCAGCGCCAAGAGACACTATTAAGGCAAGAACGCCTAAAATCCCGGCATTTAATGAAGGTAAGGACGAAATGGATGCATATTTACTTAGGTTTGAACGGTATGCTACAGCACAAGGGTGGAAAAGAGAATCATGGGCAACTGATTTGAGTGCGTTATTACAGGGTAAAGCGTTAGATGTGTACGCATTGATGCCACAGGAGGATGCAATGGACTATGACAAGTTGAAGTGTGCATTGTTACAAAGGTATCAATTAACAGAGGAAGGATTCAAGCGTAAGTACAGAAAGTGTAGACCAGAAACCGGTGAAACGTTTCAGCAGTTTTCAGCACGGTTGAAGAGCTACTTTACAAGATGGATAGATATGTCAGGTATTCCTAAAACTTTTGAAGGTTTGCAGGATCTCATGTTGAGAGACCAGTTTACATTTATTTGTAACAGAGAACTGGAGTTATTTCTACGGGAGAGAGAACCAACTTCGTTGGAGCAAGCTAGTAAATTGGCGGATTCCTACAAGGAAGCTAGGTATGTGGATATTGTTAATTTGACCTTCAAGAATGACAGAGGTAGATCTCGTTCTAATTCAGCATCCAGATCAAGGTCACCAGTGAAAAGAGACCAGATTCCTAATAATCAAAACTCATATGGAAGAGGAAGAGGTAAATACTATCCAGGTTTGAAATGTTATAATTGTGGTGGAACACATTACAGGAGGGAGTGTCCGGAACTAAAACCCGGTATCATGAAAGTAGGTGCGGTAGGACATAGAGGTAGATCACCAACAAAGAAGGTTACTTTTCAGAGCAAAGATTCGGAGGTACAGACTACATATGAAGACAGTCATGAGGATACAACAACAGATGTTAAGAAATGTGGAGCTTGCTTGACGTATACAAATACTGTCAGTTATTCCAAAGCAGCAATGGAGAGTAAGGATAACATACATGAGAAACACCAAGTAAGTGTGAGTTCAGTATCATCTCTTTCAGAACTTAGTACTGTACAAGGAATGGTTGAAGAGAAATCGGTTGAGGTTTTACGAGATACTGGATGTTCGGGCGTGATAGTAAGTAAACATGTAGTCCCGGAAGGTGCATATACAGGAAGAAATCAAACTATGGTAATGGTAGATTATTCTACAAGAGTTGTTCCGGAAGTGAAGGTAAACATTGACACACCATATTACAAAGGGGAAGTATTGGCACTATGTGTGGAAAAGCCATTGGTTGATTTAATCATAGGTAATATTCCAGGTGCACGGGAACGCAACAAACCGGATATAGACTGGGTGCCAACATTAGCAGTGCAAACTAGGGCACAGAAGAAACAGGAAGGAACACATGTGAGTATGAAGACACCAGAAATAGTTATACAAGAAGTTACACCGGATCAAATTCGGAAGGCCCAGAATGAAGATCAGAGTTTGAAGGTAATGAAGGCACGGTGTGAAGCCAAGGAGTGTCTTAAGAATGCATCATATTTTATTAAAAATAACTTGATGTACCGGAAGTTTAGCTCGCCGAACATTGAGCGAGGTAGGTTATTTACACAACTTATAGTGCCACAGCAATTTCGCAAAACAGTAATGAAGTTGGCTCACGAGTCAATAATGGCAGGTCATTTAGCTGTTAAACGAACCATACAAAAGGTTCTCTCAGAATTTTATTGGCCAGGCATCAGTAGCGACATAAAACGATTTTGTCAGTCATGTGACATTTGTCAACGTACTGTACCCAAGGGTAAGGTAATTCGAGCACCCTTAGGAAAGATGCCTAGAATAGATGTACCATTCAAGAGAGTTGCAACTGATTTGATAGGACCTTTGAAACCTGTGACGTACAGTAAGAATAGATTCATACTTACAGTAGTTGATTATGCAACGAGATATCCAGAGGCAGTGCCATTGGCGTCAATTGACACGGAAACTGTTGCAGATGCATTGGTAAGTATTTTTAATCAAGTTGGAGTAACCGATGAGATCAGCTCAGACTTAGGATCACAATTTACGTCATCCATTATGAAGGAAGTGAGTACTAGGATGTTTTTCAGGCGATCCATGACGGGCCCGCACTCTACACCGCACTCTACACCGTACACTAACCCGTACACCAACTTGTACACCAACCCGTACATCAACCCGTACATCAACCCGTACATCGCTCTGTATACCGTCCCGTGTACCGCCACGTATTCTACGGTACATGACGTATTTGTGGAACATTTCAGGTGGACGATAAACAGCATGCTGATAAGAATCTATACGGAGAAATCAGCAGATTGTGGTAAGTTACCATTGATCATTTACAGAAACATGGAGAGTCAGAATGGCCGAGATGGAGATTGTGTGGCAACGTTGCCTGTGGGAGCGAATGCAGGTTTGTTACCAGAAAGATCGACAGAAGAAAAGCCGGCAAAGGATGTAACACAGTGTTATGCTCAAAGTATGGTTGGTATTTTCAGCTCCGACGTTAACGAGACCGACACCGGAAGTTGTAGTTTAGAGACAAGATATCATCCAGGTTTAAGATTTAACGAGAGTTTGGCAGGTAGACAATATCTTACTTTCACAGGTTGGGTACACATTTGTATCAGTATAATGTTGTTCCTTACTTCCCAATGTCCAGGAGATATATTGGCATTCATGGTTTGGTTTTTGTCGATATGTAATAACGTGATCACGTTTGTTGCGGTGGTTACCGTGGCGTTGCGGGTGGACAGTATTGTAACTGACTGGCATATATCTTTTATTTGGGTAAGTGTAGTCAGTGTAATGACTAACTGGTGGCTGTGGCCGCATAGACGGAAGCCCAATAATAAGGTTAATACTACATGTAGTAATGCGGAGTGTTCCAGTAACGTTGAATGGAAATATGTAAGATGGAAAGCAAGGAAGGCGGAACAGACTATTTGTCGCGTATTTAGTGGATTACGGTTAACGCCGATAGCTTTTGCTGTTTCCTCCGGAATCCGAGTATAGATCCGATTGTCATGGAAAGTTTAAGTTCGCGGTAATCGGGGTACGGTTCTTGAAAGTATAATCTTCTAAATATGACTTCAATTAGTGTTACTCTGTGAAACATGAGTATTGTGCATTAAGGTTATCTATTTGTTGCGTATGTAGTGAATCAAGGGCAAGAAAGCAGCTTTGCAGTTTCCTCCGAGATCCGAGTATGTTCCATTTATCATAAAAGATTTAGATTGCGATACGTGGAAGCAGGTTTTTGCAAGTATGATTCTCTAGATATGACTTCATTTAGTAAATTTTTTATCGCGTAGATCTAGTGTTACGCATTTTTGAGATGCTTCACACTTCAAAAGGGGGAAGGTATGTCACGATAAAAAATGTACTTTTGCTGTTTGTGGGGTTTGGATAATTTGTTTGATTTCTTTTAAATGTTTAGTTGAGCATAATAGGTATTTGGAAACTCTTACACAGGAGTAAACATGACATGTTTACTGCATTGTGAAGGATATCTATGTATGTTAGACACGGCAAAAAATATTTGTGCCATGAAGAGTTTTATGCTCAATTGTGATATTTTAACAGTCTTTTTGTGTTATGGTATTTGTTGATTTGTGGCGTGGAAATTGGCATTATGTGCAGTTTAATTGGATTCTGTACTGGGCTCAGATTCGTGTTTTATCAGTTTGCCATAAATGGTTTCTGAGAGTGACACGGCTTTAACGAAAACATGAAGTCCGGGGATTTGAATCATATGATTTACACCTTGAGGTATAATCCAGAGAAAATTTATATTGCCGATTTTATGGTTAGCAATATAGCTTTTTGCAAGCTGATCTGGGTGTGGGTGTCAGTGGATGTGCATTTAGAATTGTTATTCACTTGCTCACGGTGGGTTATTCACATGTTCTGATGAATGGTTTTGGAATATATGATGGAAAACGGTATGGTTTTCAGGGAAATGTTCACAAACTTATGCGTATAAATAGGCAGCTTATTTTGTGTGGAATCAATATGAATTATCGGAAGAATGTAAAGATTGGGCATGAATTTGAGATGTTTGGATATGGGTTTATCTGGTACACCTGGTTATGGTCAGCGCCAGTCTGAGTAGTCGGCCGTCGGTAAGTTATAACAGTTCATAAATATACATTTTGTACAGTGAGATTGTATAGCCATAATAATGTAGCTCATTATGGTGGAAAGCACATTGATAGGGTTGTAAAAATGAAGATTTCTATATTTCTGCACGCTACGTTGCCGTGAAGCGGCATTGGTTTAGTTTTTATGTATTAAATTTCGCGTAAGAATGACATTGCGCGGTATGTATGTCAACCAAAGTTGTAAAATGGAAATTTCTGTTATGTGCTACGTTACTTGTAGCGACGTTATTGTCATTGACGTACATTTAGTTTCATGTTATGTTTTGTTATCTAATCATCTCATCATAAAGGAAGTTAATGTTGACTCGGAACAAAGCTGTAAGACTGGAAATTTCAGATTTTAAGTTTTACGTTATAGTAACGTAACGCTTAGATTTGACGTTAATGACGTCATTAAGAATATTCGCTATTACTGAAATTAGTGATGTCATTTAAGAAAGGTTTAATATTGTAACAAGATTGTCTCGCAAGATTTATCGTATTCTGAGAAATGGCTTTCTATGAATTTGGTCATAGATTGGCAGGACCAATTCCTGGGTGAGGAATTGTGGATGCATGTCGGAGATTTGCTTGTGATGTCGCTGGGAAAGGAACTAGGGTTAGTTCGCGACATATGTGGTTTAACTGTATCGTACATGTGAATAAATGTTTCAATGTAGATACTGGAGTATTATGGTTTATATGTATAGTACAAGCAATCTAGCGAATAAACTAATACAGTTCCGGGGTACGGAATTGTGGGAGGTTATTTGCAATTGGATGTTGTGACGTGCATAGCTGCAGGAGATTTCGTTATGATAAATTGCGACACTATCAGTTATTTTGTTGTTAAGACACAGTTACTTTATTTCAGGCCTTGAAGCTGAAATTGTAATCTATGGACGTAATCTGAATTCCTGAAACTAAACTGGGCTAAACTATATGATGGGGCAGTGACGGTATAAACGGGACGATATAAAATCATTGGTGTTTGATTTACAATGGACGGGCGTGGTCTACAGTTCGTTTTGGGAACACTGGACTGTTTTGCAAGCAGTGGTGTCGAGTGTACTAGTGAGACGAACGTGTGACAGTATACCCGGAGATGCCAATGGGAAAGTGTGTGGGACATTGATGAACAAAGGACGTATTTTTTTTTTTTTCTTTTCTCAGTAATTTCTTTTTGTAGTCTCTTTCTATCTTTTTTCTCCTTCTTTGCTTCTCACTTTAAACATCATTATAAATAAATCATCATAATTTGAAAATTCTGTTTAATTGAACCCTCCCATAGATTTGCTGGTCATTCATAGCAGGAAGCGTATACCCTTGGTCATTCGATACATGATTTGTTGGGCACAACAAGCCATTGTATCCTCTGACTTTATATTAAGTAGAGTCAGTCCGTGACAGTAAGCAACGATCTACTGTCTATTCCGTTGTCTAAAACTCGCTATTATGATCGATCATTTGCAATTCAAGGTGCCAAACAATGGAACTCTCTACCGACAGACATAAGACATGCGCATTCGCTTACTAGTTTCAAACACAAAGTTAAAATGCATCTCTTATCAATTTATTTTATTATTCATGTTCACACTCAACTGGTTGTGAGTTGCCCGACAGGATCTGCTGTATATTTCTTCAGGGTATTAAATTCAATAAAACATTTTATATGCGTGTCAGAAACGACCTAGGTAGGGAAAGCCCAATCAGACAGTTTTCTGACACGCACATTCAGTTTAATTGTCGTTTTCATATGATTCACTCATCTTAACACCTTTAATGAATTATATAAGATTTTAACTCAATATTGATCTCTGTTTTATAAATATTTTCATCATGTTTTCATTTTAGATAAATTTATTAATTCAAGAAGCTTTTCCCATTTTAAAGCATAACTTTTAAAACACTTTAATTTAAGTTTAATTCACAACAAATATTTTAACTTTTTACCCGAATGTCTTAAGCACAATTGCATTATTCTATCAATGTCAGAGATCTACTCATATCCTGTTTCCTAGACTTATTTTAAAACGTATGTATATATTGTACAAATTGTTAATATTTTTGTTCTATTGTTCTGTTTTTAGTTGCAGAGGACCATATGTTAGATAAGTAATTGTATTTGCTTAATATGTCATCCTCTTAAAATAAAGAATTTATTATTATTATTATTATTATTATACCCCGCCACTTAAAAAAGTGCGGGGTATTATGTTATACCCTCCAAAAATATTTGCGTTCGAGTGTCCGTCCGTCCGTCTGTCTGTCTGTCTGTCTGTCTGTCCGTCCGTCTGTCCGTCTGTCTGTCCGTCCGTCAGCGTTTCGTTTCCGGGCTCTATCTTGAGCATTTATTGACCGATTTTCTTCAAACTTTGTATAGGAGTTTATATCAGGAAGGAGTGGTTTGGGATTGAAGATGGGTAAATTTTGTCAAATAAGTACAGAGTTATGCCCTTGATTTACGTTAAAATTTCGTTTCCGGGCTCTGTCGTGAGTATTTAATAACAGATTTTCTTCAAACTTTGTATAGGAGTTCATATTATAAAGGATTGGTCTGGGATTGAAGGTGGGTAAATTTCGTCAAATAAGTACAGAGTTATGGCCCTTGATTTACGTTAAAATTTTGTTTCCAGGTTCTATCTTGAGCATTTATTGACCAATTTTCTTCAAACTTTGTATAGGAGTTCATACCAGAAAGGAGTGGTCTGGGATTGAAGATGGGTAAATTTCATCAAATATGTACAGAGTTCTGGCCCTTGATTATGTTAAAATTTTGTTTCCGGGCTCTATCTTGAGCATTTATTGACCGATTTTCTTCAAACTTTGTATAGGAGTTCATACCAAGAAGGAGTGGTCTGGGATTGAAGATGGGTAAATTTTGTTAAATAAGTACAGAGTTATGGCCCTTGATTTACGTTAAAATTTTGTTTCCGATCGTTGCCATTGGGCTACTTGTTATTATTATTATTATAGTTGTTGTTGTTGTTGCTATTGCTACTGTTGATGCTGCTGATAGGTGGGTAGGTAGGTTTGGTTAAAATGAGTATCTTGACGTATCTTGTTAATATAATATTCATTTAAACATTTTGGCGCTTCCGCTTCTGTGGCTTTTAATGTTGTAGAAAGATAACGGAAGAAAGAAAGAAAGAAAGAAAGAAAGAAAGAAAGAAAGAAAGAAAGAAAGAAAGAAAGAAAGAAAGAAGGGGGAAGGAAGGAAGGAAAGATAGATAGATAGATAGATAGATAGATAGATAGATAGATAGATAGATAGATAGATAGATAGATGGATGGATGGATGGATGGATGGATGGATAGATAGATAGATAGATAGATAGATAGATAGATAGATAGATAGATAGATAGATAGATAGATAGATAGATAGATAGATAGATACTGTGGTATTTCTGGCATTTTGACAGTCAGCTAAACTAATCAAATAATTAAGAGAAGTGTGATATTTGTCCAAGTCATATCCTTTGGTTATAAATAACATATAATACACTAGATTGCACATTTGGGCATGGTAGTAAAATAAGGGGGAAACAACTCATCAAATCATTACGTGTTCTCGCGCATATTCGAAAGAAATACGCGACCGAACTACTTTAATTTTAGCCCCGCCCCTACTTACGTCAGGTGACCAAGATTAAAGAAACAACTACTCTGATTTTATGACTGAGATTAATTGCGTTTTATGTTTTGATCAAAGCATGTTTTGGTTCCGCATACATCTTATTCCAGTTTGTGCGACTCTTTGATGATGCCGAGCGGTATGTCACACAATATCCCCACGTGTCATATGGTTTATTGGCACGCTTGAAAGGAAAGTTTCGGTCATATTAAATCTTGATAAATTGATTTTATTCATTTCTTTTTAATTGATCTTGTATCATTTCTGTTTTTTTTTTCATGGCGATCTATCGTACAGAGTCGGGAATTGGAAATGAACTTTGAAAATTTAATTGACATTATGATACTCAAAGTTTACAACGATTAATGGATAGTAAAAATTAAAATGATCTTTGTGCGCCATAAATGCGATTTTCCGAAGAAAAATCTGTAACTTACGCCTAACCTTCAGGTGCGACACAAACCGGTCTGTGCACTTACAGACGATGGCTGGGAGCTTAAAATGTTTAATTTAAGAAGAAGAGGAATTGCGCTACCCCTCGAACGAAAACAAAGGCGCTGAGCAGCTGTGCAGGTACTGCATGGCTAATCTGCGTCTTTGTATATAGGCGAAACATCAGGATTTCTCACAACGCGGCTCATATTACATCTGCTGATCACCTCGGTGTTACTTTAGTTGTATGCGTTCTCATATATGTATTACCAAAGACATTTGAGTCCTAAAGTTTTCATATTGAAACGTTACATACGATCTTCTAAACGTATAATGGGCCTTTTATTATCACAGACATAAAATCAGCATAAAAAGTCCTTTATATTATTTATAATCTTGAAAATAAGGAGATACGCTGAATTTTGATTGTCTACTTTTGCCAAACATCGTTTTTGATAATGTCGTATTTCAATACTAACTATGTTTGTTATTTTACATTCTTCTTGTAAAAGAAACGAGTTTAATAATATTTCGTTTCTAAATTTGACCGGAGAGCTTTTGCATGTTTTGATTGATTCGGTTATTTTAATTTTGCATTACTTTTATTATTGTATTGTTTCATATTGCACTTTAATTCTTTCAGATATTTATTTTGGTTTTTTAATATAATTATTAAAGATTGCTTCCCTTAATAAATGATACAAGTATCAGCTTTTTTGTAAACAGAAGCAAAAGGTAGTAGCGAAATGATTGCGTTTTATCTTTTGATATACGAAATTGTGAGCTATTAAATCGTTTAGACGAAAACATTTCTCATTTATCATGCAAACTTATTTGTTGTATGTCGTGAAGCATACCTATTTGATGCATGTTTGCGACCTAAGGATCGCCAAGATGATAAAGTCGTTATGCCCTGATGCTAAACCGTTCTGATCAGCAGATGCATGAATGGTATTGATTAAAAAGAAAGAAGAAAAACTATTACAGCATTGTTTGTTTTTTCGTTTGTCGCTTACGTCGTACATTTACTTCGTGTACCCGAACACAAAAGCCGAGAACATGTACACTGCCCTAACGCGTACAAGTGCCTCTTCACGTATAATGCATGCGATCGGAATTCGAGGGCCTGTCACTTAAACCATAAACTTTTCAATAGATTCTCGCAGATATTTTCTTTTCTCTTTTTATCTTTTCTACATCAGGAAAACATGTCCGTGCAATATATACCCCCTTAAAACCACTTTTATATAGTAAAACTGGGGCATGCAGGGTCATACCTGTTTTTCTTATTTTTGCTCCAAAACATAGATTGTGGGTACTCGTTAGAGGCGGTTCCAACTTGTACCCACAATCTATGTTTTGAGCAAAAATAAGAAAAATATCAAAAATTTTCAGTTGAAATTTTCAATTTTTACAGCTGAAAAAATCTCTGTATATTGCATGGACAACGTTTCGTAATGTTGCTCTTAAAACGCCTCACATACTAAGTATGGGTCCGTTAACCACCTGGTTGATTAAAAATATACATGTACGTTCATGTATAATTATTATTATACATGTACGTTCGTATGAATTGTGGCATGCGCGGATCCAGAAATTTTCATGAGAGGGGGTCCAACGAAAATGGTAATTTTTGGTCACAGACGAGTGTGTGTGTGTGTGTGTGGGGGGGGGGGGGGGGGGTCCAAGCCTCAAAAAATCCCGAAATTACCTTTTTTTTAGGTAAAAATTTCAAAACAATATTCTGATTTTTCTTTCCTCGTTATTTGGCAGATACTGGCGGTTTCACATTTGAGCCGCTGCTTCAGCTGAAAACCAACACTCTGCATATTCGAAACCAAAGACGCAGATCAGCTGCACAGCTAATCAGTGTATTAGTTTTCGCTACATGTTCAGTACAATTCCTCAACTCTCAAAATTCAAACTTGAGTTGCCCGTCTCTAGCCATCTTGGTTTGTGTCGGACCTGGTCGAAAACTCAGATTGTTGGTTTTCTGATATGAATGCTCATTTAAAATTGGGCCAACAAATTTTACCATTTCATACTCCATTTATGGGAAGCAGGTCTATTTTGTTTTGTATTCTCTTGATCCTAGGATGAGAATATGCTAGTGAGAATTGCAGTATTTCTCTGTGAAAAGTAAACGTTCTCATAGAACTTATATGTACTTATTCAAATGCATTCGCAAAATGATCAGTGTATTACTGGCGTTTATGCGTAGGGACTACAACACACGCACACACACACACAGAGACGCGCGCGCGCGTTCGCGCACGCACACGCTATCGGCATGTCCTACATAGCAATATTGTGATCCGTTCTTTTGCATAATTTTGTTGAACTAGCCAAGCTTTACATTATAATAAAGTGGTTGTGAGGGAATATGGGCCCAGCGCACTGGGACCTAAAGAAATAGATTGGCTGTCTGTGCCTTCATCTTTTGGATAAAAAGTCCCATAAAATAGAAGCAACGTCCAAATATGTCTATGGCTGTTGACCGGGACGTAACAGCAAACCAGTTTTATATGGAATACTTTTACAATGAGTATGAATGTCTCGGAAATGTCCTTTTTTTATGACGAAATATTGCGCACATTTTTATTTTGTTTTGTGAAACAAATGCAAATTATTCTCTTTGATCAAACAGCAGTATTATATTGATATTGTAGCATTAAATTAAAATGATGTGTTTATTTTATATACTTGAACAAAACTCCTCGCGTTTGCGGGATGCTCAAAATTCAGTTGTCCTTCAACAGATTCATTTTTTTTTCTCGCTCCCTTTAACATTTTTAAAATTTTAAAATTCTCGTTTTCAAAGTCAACGTACGCGCGATCTTAGGCAAATTGAAAATAATTCTAAACAGCTAAGTAAAACAATGATTTAATTTATTACTTTTTTACAATATAATTTTCTAAGAATTATTTCTTAGATGAAAATCAAATCGATGCATCGTTTTCACATAGTCACATAGTCATAGGAAGCAATCTTGTAAGCGAAATCGAAAATATTTTTACATCGAAACAAAAAAAAAAAAATCTACAAGACGACATATATTTATTGAAATAATATATATTTTTTTTTTTTTACATTATCGTTTTTCTTTTGATATCGATACGTTTTTGACCAGGTATTTGCTCCGCCCACTTGTTAATTTGATTGGTCGGTTGTATCACTACGCGCGTATATTCAACCTGTTAACATTTTCAATGCCGAAGCGCGAAATAGCTCACATTAAAAACACATTTTTATAAGGCATGGATTAGCAAAATTGTTCAAATATGTCATTTTAGTGATTCCGAAGGAATAACAATGTTTAAATTCATAATTTGGTGCCTGTGGTAGGTGTAACAGACATTTAAATTTCAAGCCCCCTCGAATCCACCTTTCTACTATATAATGTGGTGAAACAGGGGGACTTAAACATATGAGGCCGGAAACGTAATGAGGGGCGAAACGACTCACGGGCGAAACGACCCAGGGCGAAACGACTCATGGGCGAAACGACTCACGGGCGAAACGACCTCTGATGAATGAACCGACCGTTGCCTTTTATTAGAAGACGTTTCAGTTATTTATCTTATTTACTTCCTGAACAGGAAAAACAATTTTCAGCATATGATTAGTAGAAAATGGCTTGCTGTTCCACCGATATCGTTAATCTTGTAACAACAGAATTTGAAGAATGGCAAGAGAAAAATACGTCGGACATCATAGTATTGGTTGAAGTAATGTCATGCCCTTATAGACCATATTCTTTGCTTAACAAATGACGGGCTTTTTGACGTTTTCATTAAAATCATTTTTTTACAAAATTTCTGCATTCATTTTCAACTTGTTTACCCTTTGAGTTTGACTGGTGAAATAATGTCATTTGGCGTGTCACCAGTTAACTATTCAGATTCAGACTATGATTGTGTTTTTACATGTGGCAAGCTTAAGCATTTTCCAAAAAGCTTGCATCTTTCTGGCACTATTTCAACCAATTTTAAATCAAAGGTCAAAAGTACTGGTGCCGGTAAACTTAGTACACATGGTACTTTTTTAATCTTGTACTGTAGTCAACACGTACTAAAAAAACTTGTACCTTATTTTACCTTAGTCGCCTCAAACTTCTACGTTTGGTCAACTTTTTTTTTTTTAAATTGGTCAGCTGACTCACCTTTTGATATCAAAGGTTACAATACAAGTCAGTGATGCAAGCCAAATAAAAGATGAAAATGAAGTATAAAGCTCACCTTTTCAACTCTCAAAGTCAAGCTGTAGTTTTCACAGATTTAGAATGTTGGTCCTGAACATGAGCACCATAGGTTTTTAAAAATTTTAGCCGCTTCATGTTTTTAGCTTATCCCTGCGCACCATTTAAAAACGTACTGGCAATCTTAATCAAGTTATTTTCCTCATACAACAATACTATGAAACAGGTCATGCGTGTGTTCAGGGTTCTCCATTGGTACCATTGGTTGGTAACATTTTTACCATTTGTACCAATTTAACTACCAATGGTATTAAAAGAAATTGGTGCAAATGGTAAAAATAGCAATGCCATTGGTACCAATGGTACAAATGTTACCAACCAAATGGTACCATTGGGAGAACCCACAAATCAGGCTGTACTGTCAGAGAAGCAGGCTAGAAGCTTGAAATTTCGGATTTAGGAAGAAGAGAAATTGTACTATCCATGTAGCAAAAACAAAGGCGCTGATCAGCTTCGCAGTTACAGCAAAGCTGATCTGTGCCTTTGTTTCCGCATAGACAAAAATCAAGTTTTATCATGATGCGTCTCTTGTAGGTATCTTCAGTGAAAACTGCTGGATGTTTTATGAATCTGCTGCTGGCTTGCGAGTATGAGGTCAAGTTGCTAATACCAGATGGTAGGTCATTACATTTATAATAAAACATGTACATGAAATGTATACCCCCTTATTCCCCACTTTTATATACTGTAAATTCGGAATTTTCGCGTGACTTTTATTTCGCGAATTTTCTATTTCCGAATTATTAACGAGTTCTTGAATTTGTGAGTGAGTGTTGATTTATTCTATAAAGTTTATTGTGACTCTTTATTAGCAAAAACTTTGAATTCGCAAGGCAACCAATTCGCAAATATTAGCGAAAATTAAGTTCTCACGAATATTTCCGGATTTACAGTAGCAAAACTGCGGTATGCAGGGGTATACACGTGTACCTATTTTTCCTATTTTTGCTCCAAAACATAGATTGTGGGTACTAGTTAGAACCGCCTCGCCGAGGCGGTTCTAACGTGTACCCACAATCTATTTTTTGAGCAAAAATATATATATATAAAAATCTGTTGAAATTTTCAATCTTTACAGCTGGAAAAAAAAATTGTAATGCAAAAACTTGCCTTTTCAATATTCGTACATATGAGCCATGACGTGAGAAAACCAGTCTTTGGGTTTCCAACCAGGTCCAACACAAATCGGCCTGTACAGTCACAGAAAAAGGCTAGAAGCTTGAGATTTTGGATTTAAGAAGTTCTGGGGAATTGTACTATACAAGTAGCGAAAACAAAGGCGCTTATCAGCTGGGCGGTCACCCCGAAGCTGGTCTGCGGCTTTGTTTTTGTTGGGAAATATCCGGTTTTCTCATGAAGCGACTCGTGTTATTTCTTGTGCTGTAAAAATTGAAATTATTCATTAGAAAATAATGACAGTTTTAATATTTTTGCTCAAAACATTGATTGTGTGTTCAAGTTAGAACCACCTGTGCAAAGCCTTTCTATCGAGTATGGATTTTATGTTAAAGTTTTTGGTTAAAGTTTTTAGCACTCTATATCTCTGGAACATGTGGATGGATCTAGTTGATACTTTGCCTCCTGTTAGATATTGGTCTTAAGTTTTATGCTGTATCATATCGACCCACCTGATGACATTGAGGTCAAGGTCATGGACTTCAAAATTTTATGTTAAAGATTTTGTGACAGTTTTTAGAACTCTATTATCTCTTGATGCATGTTGTTAGATTTTGGTCTGAAGTTTTATGTTGCATCATATCGGCCCACCTGATGACATTGAGGTCAAGGCCATGGACTTCAAAATTTTATGAATTGAAAGTTTTTGATTAAAGTTTTTAGAATTCTATAACTTATAAACTTGCAGATAGATCTACTAGTAGTTAACTTGCCTGATGTTAGATATTAGTCTGAAGTTTTATGCTTTGCCATTGTGACCCATCTGAGTGACCTTGAGGTCAAGGGTATGGGCTTTGAAAGCAGGTTTTAATAGTTTTAGTGGCAAAGCACAAGTCAGGCGAGCCACGTGGTCCTGCGACAGCTCTTATTTATGAGGAAATATCAAAACTTATCAAATTATCACTTAATGTGAGCCGCCTCATGGGAAAACCAACAATCTGTTTATGCGAAAACAAAGGCGCAGATCAGCTTCGCGGTAACCGCGAAGCTGATCAGCGCCATTGTTTTTGCTACACGGATAGTACTATTCCTCCTCTACTTAAATCCGAAATTTCAAGCTTCTAGCTCTTTTCTGTGACTGTGCAGGTCGGTTTATGTCGGACCTGTTCGGAAACCACATTGTTGGTTTTCCCACGAGGTGGCTCATTTATGAGGAAATATCAAAACATATCAAATTATCACTTTATGTGTTTTTTCCATAATATCTGTTGCAGGCTATCCAGAATATAGCGGCAGTTTTAGTGTACAGTCAGACTCGGTGATCAACAGCTGGGCAAAGTCCCTAAATCAGGTGAAAATTTGAGCCAAATCATGAGAAAACCAACAATGTGGTTTCCAAACAGGTCTGACACAAACCAAGCTGTTCAAGCACAAAAGAGGCTGGAATGTTTAGTTTTAGAAAGAAGAGGATTTTTTATTGACTTTAATGTCCCTTTCAAGATTATTTCAGCTCATATGAGATGGGCCAATCAGTAGGTGGGGCGAAAACGGGAGAACCCAGAGAAAAAACACCTGGCACACCCGCAAGCAGAACTTGGCTTGTCTTACATGTGCCCCATGTGGGGCTAAAACCCACACCAGACACAGCGGTGTGACGATTGAATTGTTAAGAGGGGTAATGAAATATCAGCGCTCTTAACCATTTGGCCAAGGAGAGGGGCCGCCTAAGAAGAGGAATTGTACTATCCATATAGCGAAAACAAAGGCGCTGATCAGCTTTGCAGTTACTGCAAAGCTGATCTTGTTTTGTCATGACACGACTCATTTGTTACATCATGAAAACATCTCTTTATGAAAGCTACCCCAGATTTGCACCTTACATGTAATAAAAATGGTGGAAATCCGGGGTATTATATGTAAAGTAACAACGCGGAGCCAGACCACAATCATTCATTGCTCCAGACACAGATCTTCAGCACTCATAATAATAATAATGATAATAATAATAATAATAATAATAATAACAATAATAATAATAATGATATTTGAAATCAAAGTATAAAAGGCGTAATGCTCTTCTTGAATTTTCAGATTTTGTCCACATGTGAAAAGAAGATGAGTTTATCTGAAGTTCTAAATAGGTAAGGTGACTATTAGGTAAAGCCTGAATAGATTGAATGCATTTTGATCAAGGTCAGGGAGCAAAAGATTATTTTTGTTTAATTGTTCATTTAGGTTGTTTTGATATTCATGACCGGTTAATATCTCTTACTCAGAGGAGTGGAGCATGATAAAAAAATATGAGCTGCTGCATCAGAAAACCAATAATCTGCATAATGCAAAAACAAAGGCGCAGTAACTGCACAGTTGATCAGCGCCTTTGTTTTTGCTACTCAGACAGTCCCTCTTCTTCTTAAATCCAAAATTTCAAGCTTCTAGCCCTTTTTAGCTCACCTGAGCCGAAGGCTCACAGGTGAGCTTATAGTATACCCATGCTCCGGCGTCCGTCCGTCGTCGTCCGGCGTCCGTCGTCCGTCGTCCACAATTTCAAAGATCTTCTCCTCTGAAACCGCTTGGCCAATCAAAGCCAAACTTCATGTGGAGCATCCTTAGGAAGGGGGAACGAAAGTTTATATAAATGGTCCAGGTCACATGACCAAGATGGCCGCCATAGCTATAAATAGCAAAAACCTTTAAAAATCTTCTTCTCCAGAACCAGTGGGCCGATTTCCAAGAAACTTGGTATGTAGTATTGGGGACGTGAGCCCATCATACTTTATATAAACCATGACCCTAGGATGACCTTGACCTATTTAACGGCAAGTTCAACTTAGGTCTCCAATGCATTTGAATGGGGAAAAAATGGTAAAATGCTATTTAATTGGTAATACTTACTGGGAATAGGCAAATGGACAGAAGATTAATGTTAATGGAAAATTTTAGCCCCTGGGGGGTTGTCTGCCCCTGCCCCGGGGCTATATACATGTATATTTCCATAATAATGAAACATCTTCTTTCCTGAAACCGCTTGGCCAATCAAAGCTAAACTTCATATGGAGCATCCTTGGGAAGGGGGAAAGAAAGTTTATATAAATGGTCAAGGTCACATGACCAAGATGGCCGCCATGGCTATAAATAGAAAAAACCTTTAAAAAATCTTCTTCTCCAGAACCAGAAGGCCAATGATTTTGAAACTTGGTGTGAAGCATCAGTGATTGGAGCTCTACAAAGTTTATATAAATCATGACTCTGGTATGACCTTGACCTATTTTACGGCAAGGTCAACATAGGTCGCTCATGCATTTGAATGGGGAAAAGTGTTAAAATGTCATTTGTAGGGAAAAACTTGCAGGAAATGGGCAAATGGACTTAAGATTGATGATTCTGAAAAAATTTGGACCCCAGGGGTCTGTCTGCCCCCACCCCGGGGCAATATACATGTATATTACAGTGATATTCAAAGATCTTCTTCTCTGAAACTGCTTGGCCAGTCAAAGCCAAAATTTGTGAAGAGCATTGTTAGGAAGTGGGAATGAAAGTGTATATAAATGGTCAAGGTCACATGACCAAGATGGCCGCCATGGCTATA
Source organism: Rugalucina vietnamica (assembly GCA_964017185.1). Lineage (NCBI taxonomy): Eukaryota > Metazoa > Mollusca > Bivalvia > Lucinida > Lucinidae > Rugalucina > Rugalucina vietnamica. The sequence continues at coordinate 73,760,917 of OZ024873.1, read as the reverse complement.
AATAGCAAAAACCTTCATAAATCTTCTTCTCCAGAACCAGAAGGCCTATGATTTTGAAATTTGGCATGAAGCATCAGGCAATGGAGCTCTACAAAGTTTGTATAAATTATGACCTTGGGATGACCTTGACCTATATTACGGCAAGGTCAACATAGGTTGCCAATGCATTTGAATGGGGTAAATACGATTTGAGGGGCAAAACTTGCAGGAAATGGGCAAATAGACAGAATATTTATGTTTATGAAAAAATTTTGTCCCTAGGTGGTTGTCTGTCCCTGCCCCATGGCTATATACATGTACATGACCATAATATACAAACATCATCTGCTATGAAACCGCTTGGCCAATCAAAGCCAAACTTTATGTGGAGAATTGTTTGGAAGGGGCAATGAAAATTTATATAAATGGTCAAGGTCACATGGCCAAGATGGCTGCCATGGCTATAAATAGCAAAAATCTTTAAAAACCTTCTTCTCCAGAACCAGAAGGCCTATGATTTTTGACAATTGGCAAAGGGACTGAAGTTTTATGATTTGAAAAAGATTTGAAAAAGAAATTGACTCAGGGGTTGCTCTGACCCGGCCCTTGGGTTATATACATGTATATTACCATTCTAGTCAAACAAGTTTATTGGTATATATCTCAGGTTTCAGGTGAGCGTTTACAGGACCATTGGTCCTCTGGTCTGTACTTGTACAGCTCGGTTTTTGTTGGGCCTGGTCGGAAACCCAGATTGTTTTTCTCGTGCAAAGGCTGATATATAAAAAGATCAACAAACTTCAATGTAGCAAATATCCTTAACAGGTATAGTACTTAACTTCCAGCTACCATTTTGTTGTAACTTTAGAAATGTACCTGCAGGTATCATATGAGTCGGAGTTTCCGACCAGATTGGACACAAACTGGCCTGTACAGTAACAGAAAAAGGCTAGAGGCTTGAAATTTTGGATATAAATAGAGGAGGTTTTGCACTATCTGTGTAGCGAAAACATAGGTGCTGATTAGCGGTGCAGTTACTGATCAGCGGTGCAGTTTTCGCATAGACAAAAATCCAGTTTTCTCATGAAGCGGCTCATATCATTACCACCTTAATTATGGTGCAGTGTGCCAATCAACTGCACCTGAAGGTTTCAGGCTGAAGCAGACACTATAAGAGCCAGTTTACAGCTGCGCAAATACCAGCTTAGCAAACATCTCAAAATAGTTGTCAAAGATAACAAATTGATAGTCCACGACAGTCATTCAGGTGCAATTTTTAGCTCACCTGAGCCGAAGGCTCACAGGTGAGCTTATAGTACACCCAAGCTCCGGCGTCCGTCCGTTGTCTGTCCTCCGTCGTCGTCCGTCGTCCACAATTTCAGAGATCTTCTCCTCTGAAACCGCTTGGCCAATCAAAGCCAAACTTCATGTGGAGCATTCTTAGGAAGGGGGAACGAAAGTTTATATAAATGGTCCAGGTCACATGACCAATATGGCCGCCATGGCTATAAATAGCAAAAACCTTTAAAAATCTTCTTCTCCAGAACCAGTGGGTCGATTTCCATGAAACTTGGTATGTAGCATTGGGGACACGGGCCCATCATAGTTTATATAAATCATGACCCTTGGATGACCTTGACCTATTTTACGGCAAGGTCAACTTAGGTCGCCAATGCATTTGAATGGGAAAAAATGGTAAAAATGCTATTTAATGGGTAAAACTGACTGGGAATAGGCAAATGGACAGAAGATTAATGTAAATGGAAAATTTTAGCCCCTGGGGGGTTGTCTGCCCCTGCCCTGGGGCAATATACATGTATATTTCCATAATAATGAAACATCTTCTCTTCTGAAACCGCTTGGCCAATCAAAGCCAAACTTCATATGGAGCATCCTTGGGAAGGGGGAAAGAAAGTTTATATAAATGGTCAAGGTCACATGACCAAGATGGCCGCCATGGCTATAAATAGAAAAAAACCTTTAAAAATCTTCTTCTCCAGAACAAGAAGGCCAATGATTTTGAAACTTAGTGTGAAGCATCAGTGACTGGAGCTCTTCAAAGTTTATATAAATCATGACCCTGAGATGACCTTGACCTATTTTACGGCAAGGTCAACGTAGGTGGCTCATGCATTTGAATGGGGAAAAGTGTTAAAATGTCATTTGTAGGGAAAAACTTACAGGAAATGGGCAAATGGACTTAAGATTGATGATTCTGAAAATATTGGACCCCAGGGGTCTGTCTGCCCCCACCCTGGGGCAATATACATGTATATTACAGTGATATTCAAAGATCTTCTTCTCTGAAACCGCTTGGCCAATCAAAGCCAAACTTTATGTGGAGCATTCTTAGGAAGAGTGAATGAAATTTTGTATAAATGGTCAAGGTCACATGACCAAGATGGCCGCCATGGCTATAAATAGCAAAAACCTTTAAAAATCTTCTTCTCCAGAACCAGAAGGCCTATGATTTTGAAACATGGATTGAAGCATCAGGCAATGGAGCTCTACAAACTTAATATTAATCATGACCCTGGGATGACCTTGACCTATTTTACGGCAAGGTCAACATGGGTTGCCCATGCATTTGAATGGGGAAAATTGTTAAATGTCATTTAAAGGGCTAAACTTTAGTAAATTGGCAAATGGACTAATTTTTTATGATTTAAAAGGCATCAACTCCAGGGTTATATACATGTATATTACCATTCTTGTCAAAACAGTTTATTTGTTTATATCTCAGGTCTCAGGTGAGCGTTTACAGGACCATTGGTCCTCTGGTTAAGAATATAGAAAAAGTTGTTTGTTTCTTTAAAATGGTCAAATTCTATCAAACAATCAACTTGGTCTGTTTCATTATTTTCAATCAACCAATTAAATTCTTGAAAAGAGATATCAACACCTGACAATTCCATCTTACTGTGACCAATCAGGGATAAGAGGTGATGATGTACATTTCAAGGTTGATACAAATATTGGACAGGAAATGTCTGTTTCATGTTTTTGACAAATAGCAGGCCTGATAGAACCTTAACATGTGTATTTTTCATTATTAGACATTAAAACTGCCTCATGAGAAAACCAAAATCTGCATATACGAAAACAGAATTGCAGATCAGCTTCACGGTAACCGCGAAGCTGATCAGCGCCTTTGTTTTCACTACACGGATAGTACACTTCCTCTTCTTCTTAAATCCAAAATTTCAAGCTTCTAGCCTGCTTCTGTGCTTGTACAGCCTGGATTATGTTGGACCTGTTAAAAACACATTGTTGGTTTTCTCATATGGTGGCTCATTGTTGTGTTTCAGAGCGGTGACACTATATTCCAGTACTGAGAAATCCGCTGTCAAGATGGACACAAGCTCTGAGGTACGTTATAAAACTTTTTTCATGCTCAGCTCAGTTGAGACTAAAATTTATCCTGCTCATAAATGTTAAAATGCCAACAATTGTTGGCATTTTAACATTTATCAGCAAGATAAATTACAGTCTTTGGTGATCTTAATCTGAAATTTCAATTTATTTGGGCTATTTTGTCAAGAATGAGCAGTTGAAATATCGTGCTCAGCTGAGTTGATTATGACAAAAGTTATATAAACTCGGGGCCAAGTGTATGGATTTCTGACCTTGTCCCCCACACACCAGCCTGTACAGTTACAGGGGTTGCTAGAAGCTTGAAATTTCGGATTCAAAAAAGAGGGATTGCACTTTTATCCATGAAGCAAAATAATACACATGCTGTTCAAACATACAAGTGATTATGGAAATCTGAAAACAATGTCAACTTGGGAGTATTTAGGCCAAATGAGACTAAATTCTACGGACCAGAGTACAAAAACTGAGAAAATTATTTTTCCAATTTTTGTCAGCCAACAACGTAAATCACAACAAAAATGTCTCCAAAGACAAGATTGTTAAAATTTATGTCTGAGAGTAAACATATACAATTATATATAGCAAAAATAGTAAATAAAAAACATTCAGGTTCAGCAATAATATGTTTTATATCCAAAACTATGCTATAAGATCTATGTTGTATTAGATATTCAGGCAATTGTAGCTACATGTATATAGCAAACTCATTTTGGATTCAGTAATCATTTGGATGTGTTGTATTTGAATCCATGTTATCATATGAGCCGCATCGTGAGAAAACCGGAATTTTGCCTATGCGAAAACAAAGGCGCAGATCAGCTTCGCGGTAACCGCGAAGCTGATCAGCGCCTTTGTTTTCGCCACTCGGATAGTACAATTCCTCTTCTTCTTAAATCCGAAATTTCAAGCTGCTAGCCCTTGTCTGTAACTGTACAGGCCGGTTTATGTCGGACCTGGTCGGAAACCCCGAAGACCGGTTTTCTCGCGTCGCGGCTCATATGATGTCACTGTTTTCCAGTGGTGCAATAATAAAAAGCGTTATGACTATGTAAATAATGTCATTGACGACATCCATAACAACAATGTAAATGAAAGTATGTCAAGTTTGAAAGCGCTAAAATCTTATTTTAAAGGTCATATGATAAAACAAATCTTGTGGTCATTTCAAATGAAATTTATTATGAAATTTCATATGAAATGACCACTTGCGTAATATCCTCTATTTATGATGAACCATGGTATAAAAAACTTTTTTTCTTTCTAGGAAGAAGAGGAGGAAGACATGGAGGATGATAGCACTGGGAGTGGAGATAATGATGATGATGATGAGGTTCGGTTTGTGTTCTTTCTTCACGTCCACGGTCAATAAGTATAGACAACAAAGTGATATTCCTAAGCATAGACAACAAAGTGATATTCCAAAAACCACAAGACCCTTGCTCACCAGAAAAACATGTCCATGAAATGTATACCCGCTTAAACCCTACTTTTTTATAGAAAAAACTGGGGTTTGCAGGGGTATACCTAATTTTCTTATTGTTGATCCAAAACATACATTGTGGGTACTCGTTAGAACCACCTTGGCAAGACGGTAAATAAGAAAACATTGGGGATCCAGCAATAATATGTTTTGCATCTTTTGAGCGAAAATATTAAAAAGATAAAAAAAAAAATCCAGTGAAATTCTAACTTTTTTCTTCTGAAAAAAAATCTCTGTTTCTTGCATGGGCAAGTTTTCGTAATGTACATATAGCTTGTTTAGCCTTAAGTGTATACTTTGTAAGATTTTTGTCTTCAATACCATGAATGAATCTGTCAGTGACCCCATTTTTTCAAAGTGAACATTCCAGTCAGTTTTTCATTTTGCTCAAACATCATTCCTGTGAGATCATAAAACCTCATCGTGATCTCTCACATTTGACACTTTGAATTGTGGGATCTAGCCAGTTTTGGCTAGTCACAAAAACAGGCTAGAAGCTTGAAATTACAGATTTACAGGGTTCCCATGGGCTCTGGAAAACCTGGAAAATGGCTGAAAAAAATTCCATGCATGGAAAAGTCATGGAACTTGAAAAATGATAAAATATCATGGAAAAATCATGGAATATTGTTATGAAATTCAATGAAATATCATGGAAAAATCATGGAATATTGTTATGAAATGCCAGTTTGGATTGCTTTGGCATTCATTTTTTTCCTCGCTCGCTCGTTAAGTATTAATAAATAAAGTTCTGATTTTCAACAGGGCATTCAAACTAATTTTTCTTCATCAGAAAACAAGATAATACCTTGGAAGTAAGTTACTTTTGCAATATAATTATCTGTTCTTGCCTTTTTTATAGTGTTATATGATATAAAAAAAAATGAATAAATAAACAAAAAAATAGTCCTTGAAATTTAACTCCGATCATGGATTTATCATGAAAAAGTCATGGAATTTTATTTTATATTGTCTGTGGGAATCCTGGATTTAATAAGAAGATGGATTTTAGTATCTGGGTAGCAAACGCAAAGATGCTGATCATCTGTGCAGTTACTGCACAGCTGATCTGCGTCTTTGTTTTTGCCTATGCATGTTATTGGTTTGGTCTGTGTGTCATTTTTCAGGAGGTATTGGTCGGAGAAGATGAAGCCTTCACTACAGAGTGGGATCTTGTTGTGGCTAGGAAGAAGGTACGTTCAGAGATTTTTGTGTGACTTTATTTCGCGAATTTTGTGTTTTCGAATTATTAGTGAGCTTTTTAATTGGTGAGTGAGTACTCATGCAGTCTATATAACTTATAGTAATTCTTTACAAGCTAGAACTTTATTTTCGCGAGGCAACAAATTCTCGAATATTAGCAAAAATTAAGTTCTCGCGAACATTTTTGAATTTACAATATGTGGTCCAGCAAGTTGTTAGTTTTACCCCGTGTTAGGTAGCAGACATGGGTTTAATCTTGGCTATTTTTTGGTTGATTTCAAATGCTGCTTATTGTTGATTGAATCGATATTATTCAAAATCAACTCCTACATAAAATATATAATGTTATATTTACTCGTTTAATAAATTTCATATGAAATGACCACTCGTGTAAGATCCTCTATTTGTGAGGTCGAATCTTCATTTCAGATGCGTTGGTCCAAAATGGAGCCACAAGTCAGAGAAATGATGCTGGAGAAAAAGAAACAAGAACAAGGTTATTTTCCTTGATTTTTTTAACATGATAAAGAAAAAGATAAATGATTGAAGGAATGTATTTGGCTCGATTTTTTTTTTAAACAAAGTGAATGTTGATTTCCATCGTTTTATAAAGGATTGAAATGTCCTTGTGTCACTTGTCTGTGGCTAAATTTTCAATCATATACCTTAATTTTAAGAAAGCAAATTTGGGAGATTTTGAATGGGATTTTCAAATTCTGATTTTCCTATTGATTCCTATCACACTGTAGTATATCTACACCGACACATTGTGTTTCTTCCTTCTGCCGGTGTTACAGAAGACAAAATTCAGACTTTCCAATATTTGGGAATTAAGTCCGAGGGAGTCATTTCTGAAATATGTTTGTGATTTGTCTTGACCAGTAAGTGTTTCTGTTTGCAAAATGCACAAAAAAAAATAAGTTTTGTATACGAAAAACTTACTAGAACAATAACTTTACATGTACAGTTTCGTCAAAATATGTCTTGTTTCGTCATTGGTGGACTTAAGTTTATGACAAAACCTGACAATTTTGTCAAGACCGTACAATTTTGTTTTTGGATTGTTTAAAGTCTTAGAGCACTCATTCACCAAAACTTCATGCTTTCTGCAACAAATAATGCCTTTTCTTACTCGTTATTGACTGAAGTATGAAAGATTGCCCCGAATTGCTCAATATTTTCACCAGATTCTAACATTTGATATTTTTATGTTGACACCGGCTGAAGAACAAAACCCAAAATACCGGTGTAGATATACTAAGTGTATCATCCCCGTGTCAAAAGTAAAAAGGGAAAAACAAACAAACCACAACCATAATCATTGACATATTCATATTTGAAGGAATTCAAAATACACATTAATGTATTTATGTTTTTTAGCTTGAAGGACAAACAAATGATTCATTATTTGTCTTTGGACAGAAAGAAACATAGTAGACCAATGTACAAAATATTTACTATCCATAATTGAGCCACCACAACAGAAAACCAACAATCTCCATATGCTAAACCAAAGTTGCAGATCAGCTGTGCAGTAACTTTATTTTCACTACACAGAAAGTACAATCCCTCTTCTTCTTAAATCTTAAATTTCAAGCTTCTAGCCTCTTTCTATAGCTTTACAGCCTAGTTTGTGTCAGACCTGGTTGGAAACATAAATTGTTGGTTTTCTAATGCGAAGGCCAATCATACTTCGTTGAGCAGGTGCAACAAGTGACAGTAAGACGTCAGAACAGGCCTTCAACAGTAAACCTACGTCGGCACCGTTCAGTAGTAAAGCTGCCTTTGGTATTCTTACAAATGATCTAGTTACTATCATGGAGAAGGAATCGGTAAGCATTACTAAAACTTGCCCATGCAATATACAGAGATTTTTTTTTTCAGTTGTAAAAAAAAAAATGAAAATTTTATCAGAAAAATCTTGATATTTTTCTTATTTTTGCTCAAAACATTGATTGTGGGTACACATTAGAACCGCCTTGCCGAGGCGGTTCTAACGAGTACCCACAATCTATGTTTTGGAGCAACAATAAGAGAACTAGGTATACCACTGCATACCCCAGTTTTGCTCCTATAAAATTGACGTAAAAGGGGGTATACATTACACGGACATGTTTTCATGATGAGTAAAAATAATCTTGGTGAACTTTAGGACAAGGTATCAACTTGCTTAGCAACCTCAGCTTATAGTTTTTGATAACTGGCATTTCCATAGCTGTAAACCAATTTATTTTTAGCTCACCTGAGCCGAAGGCTCACAGGTGAGCTTATAGGATAGGCAGGCATCCGTCGTCCGTCGTCGTCCGTCCGTCCGTCGTCCGTCCGTCCGTCGTCCGTCGTCCGTCCACAATTTCAAAGAAGAATATTTCTGAAGCTAGTAGGCCGATCTTGATCAAATTTAATGTGAACCATAATTGGGTTGGGGGATTGATGGCATTAGGTTTTGGAGCAGATTGTATCAAAATTGTGGTTTCCATGGCAACAGATAGGTCCCTTAGACTTACAATGGGAAAAACTAAAAAAATCTTCTTCTCTGAAACCACTAGGCCCACAGCTTTGATATTTGATATGTAGCAATGGCTAATGGTCCTCTACATAAATTGTGCCATTCGTGCCCCTGGGGTCAAATTTGGCCACGCCCCGGGGGGTCGATAGTCTCCATAGACTTACTATGGGAAAAAAATTAAAAAATCTTCTTCTCTGAAACCACAGGGCCCACAGCTTTGATATTTGGTATGTGGCAATGGCTAATGGTCCTCTACATAAATTGTGCCAGCCATGCCCCTGGGGTCAAATTTGGCCACGCCCCGGGGGTCGATAGTCTCCATAGACTTACAATTGGAAAAACTAAAAAAATCTTCTTCTCTGAAACCACTAGGCCCACAGCTTTGATATTTGGTATGTAGCAATGGCTAATGGTCCTCTACATAAATTGTGCCATTCATGCCCCTGGGGTCAAATTTGGCCACGCCCCGGGGGTTGATAGTCTCCATAGACTTACTATGGGGAAAAAATTAAAAAATCTTCTTCTCTGAAACCACAGGGCCCACAGCTTTGATATTTTGTAGGTGGCAATGGCTAATGGTCCTCTACATAAATTGTGCCAATCATGCCCCTGGGGTCAAATTTGGCCACGCCCCGGAGGTCAATAGTCTCCATAGACCTACAATAGGAAAAAAACTAAAAAAATCTTCTTCTCTGAAACCACTAGGCCAACAGCTTTGATATTTGGTATGAAGCAATGGCTAATGGTCCTCTGCATAAATTGTGCCATTCATGCCCCTGGGGTCAAATTTGGCCACGCCCCGGGGGTTGATAGTCTCCATAGACTTACTATGGGAAAAAAATTAAAAAATCTTCTTCTCTGAAACCACAGGGCCCACAGCTTTGATATTTTGTATGTGGCAATGGCTAATGGTCTTCTACATAAATTGTGCCAATCATGTCCCCGGGGTCAAATTTGGCTACGCCCCGGGGGTCGATAGTCTCCATAGACCTACAATAGGAAAAACTAAAAAAAATCTTCTTCTCTGAAACCACTAGGCCCACAGCTTTGATATTTGGTATGTAGCAATGGCTAATGGTCCTCTACATAAATTGTGCCATTCATGCCCCTGGGGTCAAATTTGGCCACGCCCCGGGGGTTGATAGTCTCCATAGACTTACTATGGGAAAAAAATTAAAAAATCTTCTTCTCTGAAATCACTAGGCCCACAGCTTTGATATTTGGTATGTAGCAATGGCTAATGGTCCTCTACATAAATTGTGCCATTCATGCCCCTGGGGTCAAATTTGGCCAGGCCCCGGAGGTTGATAGTCTCAATAGACTTGCTATGGGAAAAAAATTCAAAAATCTTCTTCTCTGAAACCACAGGGCACACAGCTTTGATATTTTGTATGTGGCAAGGGCTAATTGTCCTCTACATAAATTGTGCCAGCCATGCCCCTGGGGTCAAATTTGGCCACGCCCCGGGGGTAGATAGTCTCGTGGTGTTTCGTGGTGTGGGTACCTGATTGTTAGTTTGGTTTTTTCCCACCTCGGTTTTTGGAGTGGGAATCTTTTTCTGATTGCGCCTTTTCCTGATCTTTGCCTGCTTGTACCTTTCCATAGACTTACAATGGGAAAAACTAACAAAAATCTTCTTCCCTGAAACCAAAAGGCCCAGAGCTTCTATATTTTGTATGTAGCAATGTTTGGTAGTCCCCATTATAAATTGTGCCAGTCATGCCCCTGGGTCAAATTTGGCCATGCCCCGGGGGTCAATAGTGTCCATGCATAGACTTTCATTGGTCGATTCTCAATTAATTTAAATCTCATGAGCTTACAATGTGATAATCTCTCAGGTGAGCTACAGGACCAATGGTCCTCTAGTTTATCTTTTGTTTTTGTGAAAAGGATAGTGTAGTGAAAAAATAAATCACTGCAAAAAATGTTCATTTGAGCCTTGTCATGAGAAAAGCAACATTTTGCATATGCGAAAACAAAGGCACAGATCAGCTTCACGGTTACCGCGAAGCTGATCTGTGCCTTTGTTTTCGCCACAAGGATAGTACTATTCTTCTATTTTATTAATTCAAAATTCCCAGCCTCTAGCCATCTTCTGTGCATGTACAGCTCAGTTTGTGTTGGACCCGTTTGGAAACCACATAGTTGGTTTTCTCATGTCGTGGCTCATTGTCTAGTAATTCCCTTTATAATTCCTGCCAGTCATGCCCCTGGGGTCAAAAATGGCCTGCTCAGGGGGTCATTAGCTCCCATATACTTACAATGGGAAAAAGACACAAAAGCATTTTTCTCAAAAAACCATGAGTCCTCGAGCTTTTATATTTGTGTGTTGCAATGTTAAGTAATCCTCTTTATAGAACACCACAGGGATGTAAGTATTTGCCATAGGCTTATAATATGAAACATTTGGAAAAAAAATCTTCTTCTCTGAAATCGCAATACCCAGAGCTTGTATATTTAGTATGCAGCAATGTTATATGTTGCCTTACAGATCCTGCCAATGATGCCCGAGGTTCAAAATGGCCCAACCCCAGAAGACATTAGCTCCCATATACTTACAATTGGAAAAGCATACAAAAATCTTCTCAGAAACCATGAGTCCCAGAGCTTTTATATTTTGTGTGTAGTTATGTTCAATAATCTTCTTTATAAATCCTGCCACCTGTGCTCCTTGGGTTTATACAGGCCACACCCCAGGGCATTAGCTCCCCTACAAGTAAAGCTGTCCAGATCAAGTTTACAGGACCATTGGTATCCTGGTCTTGTGTTGTGGCTCATCATGCAATCTTGATATGCTGTGCTTTATATGCATACAAAATTTTCGGATTTGTTTCAGACTTGCGGGTTCTCTGCTGAGCCTATACAAGACAATATCTACCATTGGCAGGTGAAGCTGTTCAAGTTTGATCCTGGAAGGTAAAATTTGTGATAAACGGAGGTTACTGATTAGCGATTTTTGGGCCAAAATTTTACTGATTAGCATTTTTTGGGCCAAAATTTTACTGATTAGCAATTTTTGAGGCAAAATTTGACTGATTACTGATTTTTGGGCAAAATTTTACTGATTTGTGATTTTGGGGGCAAAATTTTACTGATTAGCGATTTTTAGGGCCAAATTTTACTGATCAGTGATTTTTGGGCCAAAATTTTACTGATTAGCAATTTTTTAGCCAAAATTTTACTGATTAGCGATTTTTCGGCAAAATTCTACTGATTAGTGACTTTAAGACCAAAATTTTACTGATGAGCATTTTTTAGAGGTAAAACTTTACTGATTAGCAATTTTTAGGGCAAATATTTACTGATTAGCTATTTTTTGGCCAAAATTTTACTGATCAGCGAATTATGGGACCAATTTTTATGATTAGCTATTTCAGAGGTACCCCATTGAGACCCTCAAGTATGATGAAAGTTGGAAATAACCACAAGCTAGAACAATGCTTTTGTATGAGAAAGGGTAAGATTTGATTTCTAAAGCTTAAATTTTCTGAAATTATATTTTGCTTTTTTCAATTCCAGTGTGTTATCTCAAGAACTATCAGAGCTAAAGAAGAAATATGGATATGACTACATTGAAATGGAGATGGTAGGTTGAAAGAGAGTTAAAACTTACTAGAGAACTTTCTGAATCTAAATGTTATTACACCCTTATGGGCAGTTTAATTTACCCTCAGAATAACATGTCTGTGTAATATATACTCCCTTATACCCCACTTTTATATAGCAAAATGGGGTTTACCTATTTTTAGCTCACCTGAGCCGAAGGCTCACAGGTGAGCTTATAGGATAGGCAGGCATCCGTCGTCCGTCGTCGTCCGTCCGTCGTCCGTCCGTCCGTCCGTCCGTCCGTCCACAATTTCAAAGAAGAATATTTCTGAAGCTAGTAGGCCGATCTTGATCAAATTTAATGTGAACCATAATTGGGTTGGGGGATTGATGGCATTAGGTTTTGGAGCAGATTGTATCAAAATTGTGGTTTCCATGGCAACAGATAGGTCCCATAGACTTACAATGGGAAAAACTAAAAAAATCTTCTTCTCTGAAACCACTAGGCCCACAGCTTTGATATTTGGTATGTAGCAATGGCTAATGGTCCTCTACATAAATTGTGCCATTCATGCCCCTGGGGTCAAATTTGGCCACGCCCCGGGGGGTTGATAGTCTCCATAGACTTACTATGGGAAAAAAATTAAAAATCTTCTTCTCTGAAACCACAGGGCCCACAGCTTTGATATTTTGTATGTGGCAATGGCTAATGGTCCTCTACATAAATTGTGCCAGCCATGCCCCTGGGGTCAAATTTGGCCACGCCCCGGGGGTGGATAGTTTCCATAGACTTACAATTGGAAAAACTAAAAAAATCTTCTTCTCTGAAACCACTAGGCCCACAGCTTTGATATTTGGTATGTAGCAATGGCTAATGGTCCTCTACATAAATTGTGCCATTCATGCCCCTGGGGTCAAATTTGGCCACGCCCCAGGGGTTGATAGTCTACATAGACTTACTATGAGAAAAAAATTAAAAAATCTTTTTCTCTGAAACCACAGGGCACACAGCTTTGATATTTTGTATGTGGCAATGGCTAATGGTCCTCTACATAAATTGTGCCAATCATGCCCCTGGGGTCAAATTTGGCTACGCCCCGGGGGTCGATAGTCTCCATAGACCTACAATAGGAAAAAAACTAAAAAAAAATCTTCTTCTCTGAAACCACTAGGCCCACAGCTTTGATATTTGGTATGTAGCAATGGCTAATGGTCCTCTACATAAATTGTGCCATTCATGCCCCTGGGGTCAAATTTGGCCACGCCCCGGGGGTTGATAGTCTCCATAGACTTACTATGGGAAAAAAATTAAAAAATCTTCTTCTCTGAAACCACAGGGCCCACAGCTTTGATATTTTGTATGTGGCAATGGCTAATGGTCCTCTACATAAATTGTGCCAATCATGCCCCTGGGGTCAAATTTGGCCACGCCCCGGGGGTCGATAGTCTCCATAGACCTACAATAGGAAAAAACTAAAAAAATCTTCTTCTCTGAAACCACAGGGCCCACAGCTTTGATATTTGGTATGTGGCAATGGCTAATGGTCCTCTACATAAATTGTGCCAGCCATGCCCCTGGGGTCAAATTTGGCCACGCCCCGGGGGTGGATAGTTTCCATAGACTTACAATTGGAAAAACTAAAAAAATCTTCTTCTCTGAAACCACTAGGCCCACAGCTTTGATATTTGGTATGTAGCAATGGCTAATGGTCCTCTACATAAATTGTGCCATTCATGCCCCTGGGGTCAAATTTGGCCACGCCCCAGGGGTTGATAGTCTCCATAGACTTACTATGGGAAAAAAATTAAAAAATCTTCTTCTCTGAAACCACAGGGCCCACAGCTTTGATATTTTGTATGTGGCAATGGCTAATGGTCCTCTACATAAATTGTGCCAGCCATGCCCCTGGGGTCAAATTTGGCCACGCCCCGGGGGTCGATAGTCTCCATAGACCTACAATAGGAAAAAACTAAAAAAATCTTCTTCTCTGAAACCACAGGGCCCACAGTTTTGATATTTTGTATGTGGCAATGGCTAATGGTCCTCTACATAAATTGTGCCAATCATGTCCCCGGGGTCAAAATTGGCCACGCCCCGGGGGTGGATAGTCTCCATAGACCTACAATGGGAAAAACTAAAAAAATCTTCTTCTCTGAAACCACTAGGCCCACAGCTTTGTTATTTGGTATGTAGCAATGGCTAATGGTCCTCTACATAAATTGTGCCATTCATGCCCCTGGGGTCAAATTTGGCCAGGCCCCGGAGGTTGATAGTCTCAATAGACTTGCTATGGGAAAAAATTAAAAAATCTTCTTCTCTGAAACCACAGGGCACACAGCTTTGATATTTTGTTTGTGGCAATGGCTAATGGTCCTCTACATAAATTGTGCCAGCCATGCCCCTGGGGTCAAATTTGGCCACGCCCCGGGGGTAGATAGTCTCCATAGACTTACAATGGGAAAAACTAAAAAAATCTTCTTCTCTGAAACCAAAAGGCCCAGAGCTTCTATATTTTGTATGTAGCAATGTTTGGTAGTCCCCATTATAAATTGTGCCAGTCATGCCCCTGGGTCAAATTCGGCCATGCCCCTGGGGTCAATAGTGTCCATGCATAGACTTTCATTGGTCGATTCTCAATTAATTTAAATCTCATGAGCTTACAATGTGATAATCTCTCAGGTGAGCTACAGGACCAATGGTCCTCTAGTTAGCTCACCTGAGCCGAAGGCTCACAGGTGAGCTTATAGGATAGGCAGGCATCCGTCGTCCGTCGTCGTCCGTCCGTCGTCCGTCCGTCGTCCGTCCGTCGTCCGTCCACAATTTCAAAGAAGAATATTTCTGAAGCTAGTAGGCCGATCTTGATCAAATTTAATGTGAACCATAATTGGGTTGGGGGATTGATGGCATTAGGTTTTGGAGCAGATTGTATCAAAATTGTGGTTTCCATGGCAACAGATAGGTCCCATAGACTTACAATGGGAAAAACTAAAAAAATCTTCTTCTCTGAAACCACTAGGCCCACAGCTTTGATATTTGGTATGTAGCAATGGCTAATGGTCCTCTACATAAATTGTGCCATTCGTGCCCCTGGGGTCAAATTTGGCCACGCCCCGGGGGGGTCGATAGTCTCCATAGACTTACTATGGGAAAAAAATTCAAAAATCTTCTTCTCTGAAACCACAGGGTCCACAGCTTTAATATTTGGTATGTGGCAATGGCTAATGGTCCTCTACATAAATTGTGCCAGCCATGCCCCTGGGGTCAAATTTGGCCACGCCCCGGGGGTGGATAGTTTCCATAGACTTACAATTGGAAAAACTAAAAAAATCTTCTTCTCTGAAACCACTAGACCCACAGCTTTGATATTTGGTATGTAGCAATGGCTAATGGTCCTCTACATAAATTGCGCCATTCATGCCCCTGGGGTCAAATTTGGCCACGCCCCGGGGGTTGATAGTCTCCATAGACTAACTTTGGGAAAAAAATTAAAAAATCTTCTTCTCTGAAACCACAGGGCCCACAGCTTTTATATTTTGTAGGTGGCAATGGCTAATGGTCCTCTACATAAATTGTGCCAATCATGCCCCTGGGGTCAAATTTGGCCACGCCCCGGGGGTCGATAGTCTCCATAGACCTACAATAGGGAAAAAACTAAAAAAATCTTCTTCTCTGAAACCACTAGGCCAACAGCTTTGATATTTGGTATGTAGCAATGGCTAATGGTCCTCTACATAAATTGTGCCATTCTTGCCCCTGGGGTCAAATTTGGCCACGCCCCGGGGGTTGATAGTCTCCATAGACTTACTATTGGAAAAAAATTAAAAAATCTTCTTCTCTGAAACCACAGGGCCCACAGCTTTGATATTTTGTATGTGGCAATGGCTAATGGTCCTCTACATAAATTGTGCCAATCATGTCCCCGGGGTCAAATTTGGCCACGCCCCGAGGGTCGATAGTCTCCATAGACCTACAACAGGAAAAACTAAAAAAATCTTCTTCTCTGAAACCACTAGGCCCACAGCTTTGATATTTGATATGTAGCAATGGCTAATGGTCCTCTACATAAATTGTGCCATTCATGCCCCTGGGGTCAAATTTGGCCACGCCCCGGGGGTTGATAGTCTCCATAGACTTACTATGGGAAAAAAATTAAAAAATCTTCTTCTCTGAAACCACAGGGCCCACAGCTTTGATATTTGGTATGTAGCAATGGCAAATGGTCCTCTACATATATTGTGCCATTCATGCCCCTGGGGTCAAATTTGGCCAGGCCCCGGAGGTTGATAGTCTCAATAGACGTGCTATGGGAAAAAAATTAAAAAATCTTCTTCTCTGAAACCACAGGGCCCACAGCTTTGATATTTTGTATGTGGCAATGGCTAATGGTCCTCTACATAAATTGTGCCAGCCATGCCCCTTGCGTCAAATTTGGCCACGCCCCGGGGGTAAATAGTCACCATAGACTTACAATGGGAAAAACCAACAAAAATCTTCTTCTCTGAAACCAAAAGGCCCAGAGCTTCTATATTTTGTATGTAGCAATGTTTGGTAGTCCCCATTATAAATTGTGCCAGTCATGCCCCTGGGTCAAATTTGGCCATGCCCCGGGGGTCAATAGTGTCCATGCATAGACTTTCATTGGTCGATTCTCAATTAATTTAAATCTCATGAGCTTACAATGTGATAATCTCTCAGGTGAGCTACAGGACCAATGGTCCTCTAGTTAGCTCACCTGAGCCGAAGGCTCACAGGTGAGCTTATAGGATAGGCAGGCATCCGTCGTCCGTCGTCGTCCGTCCGTCGTCCGTCGTCCGTCCGTCGTCCGTCCACAATTTCAAAGAAGAATATTTCTGAAGCTAGTTGGCCGATCTTGATCAAATTTAATGTGAACCATAATTGGGTTGGGGGATTGATGGCATTAGGTTTTGGAGCAGATTGTATCAAAATTGTGGTTTCCATGGCAACAGATAGGTCCCATAGACTTACAATGTGAAAAACTAAAAAAATCTTCTTCTCTGAAACCGCTAGGCCCACAGCTTTGATATTTGGTATGTAGCAATGGCTAATGGTCCTCTACATAAATTGTGCCATTCATGCCCCTGGGGTCAAATTTGGCCACGCCCCGGGGGGTCGATAGTCTCCATAGACTTACTATGGGAAAAAAATTAAAAAATCTTCTTCTCTGAAACCACAGGGCCCACAGCTTTGATATTTGGTATGTGGCAATAGCTAATGGTCCTCTACATAAATTGTGCCAGCCATATCCCTGGAGTCAAATTTGGCCACGCCCTGATAGTGGATAGTCTCCATAGACTTACAATTGGAAAAACTAAAAAAATCTTCTTCTCTGAAACCACTAGGCCCACAGCTTTGATATTTGGTATGTAGCAATGGCTAATGGTCCTCTACATAAATTGTGCCATTCATGCCCCTGGGGTCAAATTTGGCCACGCCCCGGGGGTTGATAGTCTCCATAGACTTACTATGGGAAAAAAATTAAAAAATCTTCTTCTCTGAAACCACAGGGCCCACAGCTTTGATATTTTGTACGTGGCAATGGCTAATGGTCCTCTACATAAATTGTGCCAATCATGCCCCTGGGGTCAAATTTGGCCATGCCCCCGGGGTTGATAGTCTCCATAGAACTACAATAGGAAAAAAAACTAAAAAAATCTTCTTCTCTGAAACCACTAGGCCCACAGCTTTGATATTTGGTATGTAGCAATGGCTAATGGTCCTCTACATAAATTGTGCCATTCATGCCCCTGGGGTCAAATTTGGCCACGCCCTGGGGGTTGATAGTCTACATAGACTTACTATGGGAAAAAAATTCAAAAATCTTCTTCTCTGAAACCACAGGGCACACAGCTTTGATATTTTGTATGTGGCAATGGCTAATGGTCCTCTACATAAATTGTGCCAGCCATGCCCCTGGGGTCAAATTTGGCCACGCCCCGGGGGTTGATAGTCTCCATAGACTTACTATGGGAAAAAAAAAAAAATCTTCTTCTCTGAAACCACAGGGCCCACAGCTTTGATATTTTGTATGTGGCAAAGGCTAATGGTCCTCTACATAAATTGTGCCAATCATGTCCCCAGGGTCAAATTTGGCCACGCCCCGGGGGTCGATAGTCTCCATAGACTTACAATGGGAAAAACTAACAAAAATCTTCTTCTCTGAAACCAAAAGGCCCAGAGCTTCTATATTTTGTATGTAGCAATGTTTGGTAGTCCCCATTATAAATTGTGCCAGTCATGCCCCTGGGTCAAATTTGGCCATGCCCCGGGGGTCAATAGTGTCCATGCATAGACTTTCATTGGTCGATTCTCAATTAATTTAAATCTCATGAGCTTACAATGTGATAATCTCTCAGGTGAGCTACAGGACCAATGGTCCTCTAGTTTAGCTCACCTGAGCCGAAGGCTCACAGGTGAGCTTATAGGATAGGCAGGCATCCGTCGTCCGTCGTCGGCGTCCGTCGTCCGTCGTCTGTCGTCCGTCGTCCGTAGTCGTCTGTCCACAATTTCAAAGAAGAATATTTCTGAAGCTAGTTGGCCGATCTTGATCAAATTTAATGTGAACCATAATTGGGTTGGGGGATTGATGGCATTAGGTTTTGGAGCAGATTGTATCAAAATTGTGGTTTCCATGGCAACAGATAGGTCCCATAGACTTACAATGGGAAAAACTAAAAAAATCTTCTTCTCTGAAACCACTAGGCCCACAGCTTTGATATTTGGTATGTAGCAATGGCTAATGGTCCTCTACATAAATTGTGCCATTCATGCCCCTGGGGTCAAATTTGGCCACGCCCCGGGGGTCGATAGTCTCCATAGACTTACTATGGGAAAAAAATTCAAAAATCTTCTTCTCTGAAACCACAGGGCCTACAGCTTTGATATTTTGTATGTGGCAATGGCTAATGGTCCTCTACATAAATTGTGCCAGCCATGCCCCTGGGGTCAAATTTGGCCACGCCCCGGGGGTCGATAGTCTCCATAGACTTACAATTGGAAAAACTAAAAAAAATCTTTTTCTCTGAAACCACTAGGCCCATAGCTTTGATATTTGGTATGTAGCAATGGCTAATGGTCCTCTACATAAATTGTGCCATTCATGCCCCTGGGGTCAAATTTGGCCACGCCCCGGGGGTTGATAGTCTCCATAGACTTACTATGGGAAAAAAATTCAGAAATCTTCTTCTCTGAAACCACAGGGCCCACAGCTTTGATATTTTGTATGTGGCAATGGCTAATGGTCCTCTACATAAATTGTGCCAATCATGCCCCTGGGGTGAAATTTGGCCACGCCCCTGGGGTCGATAGTCTCCATAGACCTACAATAGGAAAAAAACTAAAAAAATCTTCTTCTCTGAAACCACTTGGCCAACAGCTTTGATATTTGATTTGTAGCAATGGCTAATGGTCCTCTACATAAATTGTGCCATTCATGCCCCTGGGGTCAAATTTGGCCACGCCCCGGGGGTTGATAGTCTCCATAGACTTACTATGGGAAAAAAAAATAAAAAATCTTCTTCTCTGAAACCACAGGGCCCACAGCTTTGATATTTTGTATGTGGCAATGGCTAATGGTCCTCTACATAAATTGTGCCAGCCATGCCCCTGGGGTCAAATTTGGCCACGCCCCGGGGGTCGATAGTCTCCATAGACTTACAATAATAAAAACTAAAAAAATCTTTTTCTCTGAAACCACTAGGCCCACAGCTTTGATATTTGGTATATAGCAATGGCTAATGGTCCTCTACATAAATTGTGCCAATCATGCCCCTGGGGTCAAATTTGGCTACGCCCCTGGGGTCGATAGTCTCCATAGACCTACAATAGGAAAAAAACTCAAAAAAAATCTTCTTCTCTGAAACCACTTGGCCAACAGCTTTGATATTTGATATGTAGCAATGGCTAATGGTCCTCTACATAAATTGTGCCATTCATGTCCCTGGGGTCAAATTTGGCCACGCCCCGGGGGTTGATAGTCTCCATAGACTTACTATGGGAAAAAAATTAAAAAATCTTCTTCTCTGAAACCACAGGGCCCACAGCTTTGATATTTTGTATGTGGCAATGGCTAATGGTCCTCTACATAAATTGTGCCAATCATGTCCCCGGGGTCAAATTTGGCCACGCCCCGGGGTCAAATTTGGCCACGCCCCGGGGTCTATAGTCTCCATAGACTTACAATAGGAAAAACTAAAAAAATCTTCTTCTCTGAAACCACTAGGCCCACAGCTTTGATATTTGGTATGTAGCAATGGCTAATGGTCCTCTACATAAATTGTGCCATTCATGCCCCTGGGGTCAAATTTGGCCACGCCCCGGGGGTTGATAGTCTCCATAGACTTACTATGGGAAAAAAATTCAGAAATCTTCTTCTCTGAAACCACTAGGCCCACAGCTTTTATATTTGTAATGTAGCAATGGCTAATGGTCCTCTACATAAATTGTGCCATTCATGCCCCTGGGGTTAAATTTGGCTAGGCCCCGGAGGTTGATAGTCTCAATAGACTTGCTATGGGAAAAAAATTAAAAAATCTTCTTCTCTGAAACCACACTGACAGGGCACACAGCTTTGATATTTTGTATGTGGCAATGGCTAATGGTCCTCTACATAAATTGTGCCAGCCATGCCCCTGGGGTCAAATTTGGCCACGCCCCAGGGGTAGATAGTCTCCATAGACTTACAATGGGAAAAACTAACAAAAATCTTCTTCTCTGAAACCAAAAGGCCCAGAGCTTCTATATTTTGTATGTAGCAATGTTTGGTAGTCCCCATTATAAATTGTGCCAGTCATGCCCCTGGGTCAAATTTGGCCATGCCCCGGGGGTCAATAGCGTCCATGCATAGACTTTCATTGGTCGATTCTCAATTAATTTAAATCTCATGAGTTTACAATGTGATAATCTCTCAGGTGAGCTACAGGACCAATGGTCCTCTAGTCTTAATTTTGTTCCAAAACATAGATTGTGGGTCTAGATTGCTGAGACGGTTCTAATGTATACCCACAATCTATGTTTTGAGCAAAATTCAGAAAAAAAAAAAAAAAAAAAAAAAAAAAAAAAAAAAAAATTCAACTGAAAATTTTCAATTTTTATAACTTAGGAAAAATCTGTCTATTACATGGGTGTGTTTTCATAATTTCAACACAACAGGCATGTCCCAGTGCTTGCTGTGTTATGCTGAGTGCCAAGCAAGGTAACCATTTTTAACGCCTTTTGTATAATGAAGCCTGGAATCAAACCCACTCCCACTCTCGAAATGGGCACTCTAACCATTACGCTACTGGGACCGGTATAACAATATATTCATACAGCTCATTTATAGTTTTCATGATGATACACACAGAATGTAGTTTAATTAATGATGGCAACAAAAAATTAAATGATGTTGACTTCAAACATAACTTAATGTATATGTAGCATCGCTATGTTTTTGTGGGAGCTTCATCTGAGCCGTCACTTGAGAATACCGGTCATCTGGTTTCCGACCAGGTCTCACATAAGCCTGCCATTGCAGCCACAGAAGGTGGCTAGAAGCTTGAAATTTCGGATTTAAGAAGAAAAGGGCTTGTACTATCTATGTAGCAAACCAAAGGCGCTAATCAGCTTTGCAGTTATGCGAAGCTGATCTGCGCCTTTGTTTTCGCATAGGCAAAAATCCAGTTTTCTCATGACGTGGCTCATCTTATATAAGTATTTAAGGAATAGATAGGTGTACTATTATTCCTTAATTCACTGTTTACATATTTGAATAAAACTTCAGTTTGGAAAGACAACACTGAACTCCGCTCGGAATGAGCATAAGAATGAAAGCTTTTACGCGTATGAAAATGTGACGAGGCTGTAAAATATGGTGCACCATTTTTTCTTTCATTTGTGCAGAATTGTATGCAATAATAACAATCAAAAATGATTTTGTCATTCATTAACGTTCGCTAGGTCCCTCAGGGAAAGACCTAGCGAATGTTAATGAATGGAAAATCATGTTTGATCCCTATGTTGAAGTTATATGAGCCTGTGCGTGAGAAAACCAACAATTTGGGTTCTGACCAGGTCTAACACAAACCGGCCTGATAGAAGCCTCCATGGTGCAGTGGTTATGTCACTCACCTTGTAAACCAGGGGTCGCAGGTTCTATCCCGGGCTTCTCCAGTCCGTCGGATGGGACTATAAACCGAGGTCCCGTCTCCATATGACCTTAGCTGTTGGCGGGACGTTAAACCTAAATCAACCAACCAACAAATCAGCCTGTATAGTCACAGAGGCAGGCTAGAGGCTTTAAATTTTGGATTAAAGTAGAAGAGGAATTGTACTATCAGTGTAGCAAAAACAAAGGCGCTGATCAGCTTCGCGGTTACCGCGAAGCTGATCTGCGTCTTTGTTTTCACATATGCAAATTGTTGGTTTTCTTGTAGCGAAAATAAAGGCGCTGATACTGCACAGCTGATTTGGGCCTTTGTTTTCGCATATGCAAATTATTTGTTTTCTCATGCGGTGGCTCATAATAAATTTTCTTATTTTGTAGACATTTGAGATAGATTTGTTCCCATTCTACCCTCCACTGGTGAAGCTCATCAGACCCAGATTACAGGTACGATGACTTTGCCTATCATTATGAAAATATTCCTGTGCAAAAAAGAGTGTCTCACAAGGTGAGCTTAATGTATAGTAGTCAAGCCGTGGTGCGTTCACACTTTCAAATACAAATATCTCCCCAACTTGTCAGCCAGTTGCAATCAAATTTTATCTGAAGCATCACTGGGGTGGGGAAAAGGTTGCATTAGGTTTGGGGTCAGGTCGGATCAGAACTCCGGTTTCCATGGCAACAGATAGCTCCCATAGACTTGTAATTGGAAAAACATAAAAAAAAATGCTCCGAAACCACAAGGCCCAGAGTTTTCATATTTTCTGTGTAGCAATGTATAGTGGTCCTTTTTATAAATCCTGCCAACCCTGCCCCTGGGTTCCATACAAGCCACGCCCCAGAGGCGTCATTGGAAAAAACATTAAAAAAATCTTCTCCAAAACCACAAGGTCCAGAGTATTTCCATTTTGTGTGTAGCTATGTATAAAGGTCCTCTTTATAAATCCTGCCAACCATGCCCCTGGGGTCAAAAATGGCCCCACCCTGGGGATCAATTGCTCCCATAGACTCACAATGGGAAAAACATAGAAAATCTTCTTCTCCAAAACCACAAGGCCCAGAGTATTTCTATTTTGTGTGTAGCTATGTATAAAGGTCCTCTTTATAAATCCTGCCAACCATGCCCCTCGGGTCCATACAGGCCACGCCTCGGAGGCGTCATTGGAAAAACATAAAAAAATCTCGAGGACCAGAGCTTTCATATCTTGTGTATAGCAATGTAAAGCTGTCCTGTTTATAAATCCTGCCAACCATGCCTCTGGGGTCAAAAATGGCCCCACTTCGGGGTTTATTAGCTCCCATAGACTTACAATGGGAAAAACATAAAAAAAAATCTTCTTCTCCAAAACCACAAGGCCCACAGAATTCCTATTTTGTGTGTAGCTATGTATAAAGGTCCTCTTTATAAATCCTGCCAAGTTCATACATGCCATGCCCTGGAGGCGTCAGTGGAAAAAAAAAATCTTCTCCGAAACCACAAGGTCAAGAGCTTTCATATTTTGTGTGTAGCAATGCATAGTGATCTTCTTTATAAATCCTGCCAACCATGCCCCAGGGTCAAAAGTGTCCGCACCCCGTGGGGCCATTAGCTCCCATAGCCCTACAATGGGAAAAACTTAAAAAAATCTTCTTGTGTCCGACCTGGTCAGAAACCCAGATTGTTGGTTGTGTCATGTGGCGGCTCAATTGTATTGTTTTAGAGTGGCATGATGCAGCGAATCACCAACATAGAGCTCCTCCAGCTGTCCTATTGGTCCCCGGCTAAAGACATGAAAACGGTCATCGAGGGAATCAAGTCATTCCTCCAGCAATGGGCCAGGATTGAGGTCGATTATGAACGTAACGAACTGACGAGATGTCCATACCTAGATATTGAACACCATTTACTGACCCTGGCACAGGTAAGCCTTCGCATGAGAAACCCAACAATTTAGGTTTCCGACCAGGTCTGATGCAAACTGGCCTATGCAGCCACAGAAGATGGTTAGAATTTTTTCATTTCAGATTTAAGAAGAAGAGACATCATTCTATCTGTAAAGCAAAAACAAAGGCTTTGATCAGCTGTGCAGTGTTACTGCACAGCTGATCTGAGCATTTGTTTTCGCCTATGCGTATTGTTGTTTTTCTTATGTGGCTCATATTGAAGTTGTATATGTGCCATTTTCAGAAAACTAAAAATGGTCACTGGGGAAGGTTGTGGCCCAGTGGCAAGAAGTTTTCTGGGTTTGAGCCCCTCTTGTGTTCTTTTGCATGACATATTAACTCTCCATTGTATACTTGTTAATACTCTTACTAAAGCAGTGGATATGTCCCGGGGTGACTTAAAAACTGTTGACAAACTACAAAACAAACCAATTAAATACAATCATATATTACCCTAGATCAATTTTATGTTTTCCGCAGTAAGAACCTAGAACTCAAACTCTGTAGTAGCCATATCTCATATGGACATGTAGAGCACAGCAAAGGCTGGATCTCTCAAGTGTGCAAGCTAAACATAGGTCTGGCAAGCCAAGGAAATCATGGGATGAAGTGGTGTTAGATGACAGAAAAAAAGATAGGAATGGATAATGCTGATACTCAGAATCGCTGGAGAGGTCGCCTAAGAAGGAGACTTGTCAAACAAGTCCAACCCTCAGTAGAGGACAACGGACTATAAAACAGATATGATGATGATATGATGATTAACCTAAAATTCTAAGTTTGTTTGTTTCCCAGGTCAGTGAAATCACACCAAGAGTTAATCAGGTCTACACACTGGGAGAGGAAAAAATCAAAGAACTTAAAAATATAGCTTCTATTATGCAAGTAAGTGCTACCAAAAACTGAATTTGTCTATATATGACGGTTTGTATGGGGTGTGACAGTGTTGAATGTTGATTTACCTTGCCTATGCTATCAATTCAAGCATGGTGATGCTTTTAGCTCACCTGAGCTAAAGGTTCATGGGGAGCTCGAGCCGGCATCCGTCTATGCGTCCGGCTGTCAGTCAGTGCGTCCGTCCACATTTTCAAAGATCATCATCTCTGAAACCGCTTGGCCAATCAAAGCTAAATTTTCGCTTGGCCAATCAAAGCTAAATTTTATATGAAGCATCTATAGGAAGTCTGAAGGGGAAACCAATGTGTATATAAATAATCCAGGTCACAGACCAAGATGGCCGCCATGCCCATATATGGTAAAAATCCTTCAAAAATCTTCCGGAACCGCTGGACCGATTTCAACGAAACATGGCATGAAGCATTATGACTCGAATACTACAATGTATATATAAATCATGACCCTGTGATGACCTTGACCTTTTTACGGCAAGGTCAACATATGTCGCCTATGCATTTGAAAGGGGAAAACTGTTAAAATGTCATTTTAAGGAAAAATCTTGCCGGAAATGGGCAGTAGGACTGAATATCAATGATTCTGAAAAAAATTGGACGCCCCACCGGGAAAATATACATGTATATTACCATAATATTCAAACCTTTTCACCTCCGAAAAAGCTTGGCCAATCAAAGCAAAACTTTATATGAAGCGTCTATAGGAAGGGGGAACCAATGTGTATATAAAAAATCCAAGATGGCCGCCATGCCCAGATGATGTAAAAACACTCCAAATATAATTTTCCTGAACCGTTGGACCAATTTCAACGAAACGGCATGAAAAGGTACAAGTAGGCAACGATCAGGAAAAGAGGCAATCAGAAAAAGATACCCACGCCAAAAACCGAGGTGTGAAAAAACTAAATTAACAATCAGATACTTATACCATGAAAACATATCGTAAGCCGAATGAGCAGCTCTTTTTCCAATAGGTGACCGCTCAGTTACCTAAACTTAACTAAAAATATGATAACATACAAGATACAAA
Organism: Rugalucina vietnamica; assembly: GCA_964017185.1. Lineage (NCBI taxonomy): Eukaryota > Metazoa > Mollusca > Bivalvia > Lucinida > Lucinidae > Rugalucina > Rugalucina vietnamica. The sequence continues at coordinate 73,734,804 of OZ024873.1, read as the reverse complement.
ATACAAGATACAAGCATTGATGACTAAAGTACTACAATGTGTATATAAATCATGACCCTGAGATGACCCTGACATATTTTACTGCAAGGTCAACTTATGACGCCTATGCATTTGAATGGATAAAACTGTTAAAATGTCATTTAAAGGAAAAGTCTTGCAGGAAATGGGCAATAGGACTGAATATCAATGATTCTGAAAAAGATAAGACACCAGGGGTTCATCTTCCCTCACCCAGGGGCAATATACATTTATATTACTATAGTATTCAAACCTTCTCCTCTGAAACCGCTTGGCCAATCAAAGCCAAATTTTATATGGAACATTCAATAGAAAGGAGAAACCAATGGATATATAAATGCCTGGATTTTTGCATATGCGAAAACAAAGGCGCAGATCAGTAACTGCGAAGCTGATCAGCGCCTTTGTTTTTGCTTCACAGATAGTACAATTGCTCTTCTTCTTAAATCCAAAATTTCAAGAATCTAACCATCTTCTGTGACTGTACAGGCCGGTTTGTGTCAGCCTGGGTCAGAACCCAAATTGTTGGTTTTCTCACACACAGGCTCAAATTGTTTTCTTTCCATTGTAGCTTGGTAAATCAAAGGATGGTAAATCTCAGGAGGAATACTGGGCCAAAGGTGTGGGATTCGGACATAACAACAGACCCGGTACGATCAGCATCTTGGTTTCCTGGGCCCAGTTGTTCAAAACTTTGTTAGCTTTACGCTGTTGTGAAACCCTCAATTTGTTATTATATATCGACTATAAATACACTTGCAATGCAAAGGATTCTCACATTTTTTCAACAAAAAATAACTGTATTTGTAATATTGCCACTTGAAATTGAAATCGCTAATTAACGACATCGTTAATTTTGAACAGATTTTCATTCAATTTAAGCCTGTCATGAGATTTTTTCCGTATTCAAAAAATAATGGGATGATCATCTGCAGGATGCAGTCATTCTACATTTTGAATTTGACATTCCAGGCCTTTATTGATCAAATTTTGTTGCGCATTCCTGTTTTTTTTTTTATAAAGTTTGAATTAATGCTTAATATTCCAGTCAACAGATATGGTCATGTTGGGACGTTGCCTCCATTTTATGGGACTTTTACCCAAAGTTAGGATGTCATGACATGTAAAAAGTGCTTCAAATATAACCATCCAAGTAAGCCACTAAGGCTTATATGTATGGATGTTTTTACTTGAAAACTCTTTTTTCTGGGCAGACTCAGACATGAGCATTTGACCAGTAATCAAATTGTTCAGTAGCGTGTAAGCTTTGCCTGGAGGCACAAGTAGCCCATCTATTTCTTTTGGCACTTTTTCTGGGCAGGCTCAGACCCGAGTGGTTAACCAGTTATCGGATGGTCAGTCAATAATGTTTAAGGTTTGCCTGGAGGCACAAGCAGCCCCACTGGGCGAGTAGTTTCGTGAAGAGAGACACTGAGATTGTGCCAGTTTTGAACCATCAGGAAAATTGGTCCACGAAATGTATACCCCCTTAAACCCCTCTTTTATATAGCAAAACTGGGGTATGCAGGGGTATACCTGTTTTATTTTTGCTCCAAAACATAGATTGTGGGTACTCGTTAGAACCGTCTCGACAAGGCGGTTCTAATGTGTACCCACAATCTTTGTTTTGAACCAAAATATTAAAAATATAAAAAAAATGTTACAGAAAATTTTCAATTTTTACAACTTAAAAATCTCTGTATATTGCATGGGCATGTTTTCGTAATGATTTTCCACTATTGTCATTCCAGGCTGGGATATAGATGCCTACATAGCTGCTCAGAAAGAAAAAGACAATAAGGTATTTAATTGTTTTCTGTCTGGGTTTTAGTTAAATCATCTGTTTAATAGCAAAGGCAATTGTTTTGCAAACTATCTAGCGCCACCAAGAGTTATGTACATGTAAGAGAATGGTCAGTTCTGAACTTGACTTTAAAAGTGAAAGAATTGAGCCACCACATGAGAAAAGCAAGAAACTACCTACGCCAAAAACAAAGACGCAAACCGGGTTGGTGGTAACCGCAAAGCTGATCAGCGCCTTTGTTTTCTCTACTCAGTACAGTCCTTCTTTCTCTTAAATCTGAAATCTGGAGCTTCTAAACAGTTTCTGTGACTGAATATGCGGGTTTGTGTCGGACCTGTTCAGAAACCCAAATTGTTTGTTTTCTCATGCAAAGGCTCAAATGTATATTCTGTATCCAAATATGGTGCTTCATTATTCCGATAGAAGGTTTATTAAATATCTTTGCATTGGTATATCTGTGAATGTCTATTCTGAACCCAAATACATGTATTGAGATTCCACAGAAAAAGGTAGCATGTTAGCGCAGTGGTAGAGCATCAAACTCTGAATGGAGAGGTCCTGGGTTCAATCCCCACTGGCAGCACCGTGTTGTGTGCTTGAGTAGGACACATTAACTCTCCAAAGTACTGGTTAAAATGCAGGAAGCGGTGACTCCATCTCAATATGACTAAAAAATTGTTTACTGGGACGGTTAACAAAAAAAAAAGCTTTGCTCACTGATGATCAAATGAGCCTTGTCATGTGAAAACCAGATTTTTGCCTATGCAAAAACAAAGACGCAGATCAGCTGTGCAGTAACTGCACAGCTGATCAGCGCCTTTGTTTTGGCTACTCGGATAGTACAATTCCTCCCCTAACAATACCCAAAATTTCAAGCTTATAGCCATCTCCTGTGACTGTACAGCCCGGTTTGTGTCAGACCTGGTTAGAAATCTGGAAGACCGGTTTTCTTACGGCGAGGCTCAAATGATGTTTACTATAGATCACGGACGATCATAGTAGACTTTCGTCACAGATTTACCGTTATAAAGATGAATGTCACGCCTGTTCCTATTGGCCAGATACATTCATTTCATTCATATGTATGTAAACCTGTGACATAAGTCTACTATAATCGTCCAGGATCTATAAAGATGCTCAAGCCAAACAGATAACCATTGGATTCTAATAAGCGCACATGCTCCAATAAGTGCACACCATGGTCGTTTCTGAAAAACGTGCATAAGCTTAAACAGATTTTTGCCTATGCGAAAACAAAGACGCAGATCAGGTAACTGCATAGCTGATCAGCGGCTTTGTTTTCGCTACTCGGATAGTACAATTCCTCCCCTACCTCTACCCAAAATTTCAAGCTTCTTGCCTTCTCCTGTGACTGTACAGCCCAGATTGTGTCAGAGCTAGTTAGCAATCCCGAAGAACGGTTTTCTCACGGCTCGACTATAATATTGATAGTTTACACCAATTTTACATAAAGATATCGTATTAAAACTTAATCTTAACCCATATTTGACGAATGTATTTTCCCATTATTATCATTTGGGTGAGTCCACTTTCACTTTTAGGGGTGTTAGGACTGATTTTTAAATTTATTCAATTTTTCGATGAAAATTCTCTATGCAAACAGAATAGCCCCGGATGGGACGCCGCGTTTTGCGGCGTCACATCCGGGGCTATTCTGTTTGCCTATGTCCCATAAAAGGGACGCCAGGCTTACATGAGTTAACTAATCAAACGCTATTTTGCAATGAATGACATTGTCATTGATATTTCTGACATGGTTATCTCTGCAGTTTATGTGTCGTTTTCTTTCATATTGTGTGCTAATTGGAACGATATTTAGTTACCTTAACTTTAAATAATTTTGAAAAGTTAAGCGCACTGTGAGCTAATTAGATTGAATACAGTACATTTTCTCCATAGATTGAATCTGCCCTAAAAGACATACTAAGGGAGTTAAAATCCATGAAAGTTGAACTAGTCCCTAGGGCGGGGACCTCAAAAGATGATGACGGGGCCTGTTCATCAGTGTCTCGGGTAAACGGGGCTGGGGACAATGTGGATGATATCTACGCAGTGCTGGAGGGATCTGCCTTAATACCATGTCTAGAGGTAAAGCCAATTTAGCTGCATTATGTGGAAAATGTCTGAAAATCGTCGTTTGGAAGTCTAACCTTTTGCTAGTGGTACGGTTGTAAAAAACAAAAGGGTCCCTTCCATTTACGAGGGAAGATTAATTTATAGGAAGACCCTTTTTTTCAATATACAAGTCCGTTCCACTGGGCTTCTCAACATTATGGAAAGTTGCTCATGCAATATACAGAGAATTTTTTCAGAAGCAAAAATTTAAAATTTCACCAGAAAATTTTTGATATTTTTAATATTTTTGCTCAAAACATACACTGTGGGTACAAGTTAGAACCGCCTCGGCGAGGCGGTTCTAACAAGTACCCACAATGTATGTTTTGGAGCAAAAAAAAAGAAAATTAGGTATACCCCTACAAACCCCAGTTTTTCTATGTAAAAGTGATTTGAGGGGGTATACATTTCACGGACATGTTTTCCTGATGATGTATTGTGGTTTCATTTGAATCGGTGTTTTTCAGTGTGGATTTAATGAGTATTTGTTTAATATTTCAGAATTACCTACAGATTGATTCGTTTCTAGAAATAAGCCGACATTCTGTGGTGAGTTCTGTGGCGTTTCTATCAGAATAGATCTTTGAATCTGAATAGTTTATTGGTGACACGCCAAATGACACTATTTCACCAGGGGGTTAGGATGATGGAGAAACTAGTCCCTAGAACGTGGGAGCGAAGCGAACTTGGACACACAATCATCTGACATTTCAGTGGTGGAAATCAGAGACTCAGGGTGGTCATTGCTGTCCTTTAAAGTCTGGAGAAAGAAACTACATGTACATTTATAGGCCTCTATACATACTAGCAGATGGTATCTGAAATGCCATGGAGTGATTATTTCTACAATGCCTAGTCTTGGGGACAAGGTCATCTGTAGGTAGCATGAATGTATAATTCCTAGGTATAAATCTGGCCGTATGATTTTGTACCTTCTCTGATTCCTCCTGAAGGCCTTGAATGTCCCAAATTGATGATTTGTGCCCGACAATTACAAAAGTAAATCTAAAAAATGCTTTGGTATATGTATATGCATGATGTGTTCATAAATGTAAGATACTTTGTAAGTATTTTATTTGAGCCACTGCATCAGAAAACCAACAATTTGCATATGCGAAAACAAAGACGCAGATCAGCTGTGCAGTGACTGCACAGCTGATCAGTGTCTTTGTTTTCGCTACTCGGATAGTACAATTCCTCTTCTACTTATGTTCAAAATTTGAAGCCTCTAGTCTGTTTCTATGACTTACAGGCCGGTTTGTGTCGGACCTGGTTGAAATCCCAAATTGTTGGTTTCTCATGCGTCGGCTCATTTGTCAGATATTTACTTGAGTACATTATATCAGACATGAGTAACACTGCGTTCTGCAGCGTCACATCTGGGGCTATTCTGTTTGCCTATGTCCCACTAAAAGGACAGCAGGCTTATATCCTTTCCACTACCAGAGCGTATTTATGCGTAATTGCTGCCAGACACTTTTTGATCGACCCTCACGGCATTGTTAAAGCTAGCATGTGCGGTCTTTTTATATATTTCAATTAACCAGTAAGTAGGCTTCAACCAATATAAAGCTTAATTGCAAAGATTATCAAACAAGCGAGTTAGAGGTCCAGAAAGTTGGGAAAAACATGATTTTTCTGTGTTAAAAAGGTCGAGTTTGCTCTGTTATCTTTGAATCGCAACCACACACAAACCAATCAAGTGCGACCAAAGTGCTAGGGCTGAAAAAAGACACAATAAGAGAGAGAAGAAAGAGAGATAGAAAGAGAGGAGAAAGGAGGAAAAAAATCGGGAATCAAATCGCAAAAAAAAAAAAAAAAAAAAAAAAAAGAAGAAGTCCGTGCGCATCGATTTTTCTACGGTGACCCCTGTGCCGTGACCTTTCAGTAGTAAAAACCAAAACGGCTTACACACTGTTAAGGAGCAGTCTTTCTGCTTTAAATACCGGCATACGGCGTGTTTCTAGGACTCACAGAAATGGTTTTATGGACAATTAACCAACCCTACCCCCTATTTATGTGCATTTTGTGAAAAGCCTGACAGTCCTAAAGATATGAGTTAATGACAGGTACAAGACACACTAACTGATGCTCTATGATGAAATGTTGATAAACTCTGAAGCCTCATAAGGGAATATTGGTGGATATTTTTTTTTTTAAAAGGAGAGAAAAAATAATTTAAGCTTGATTCATAAATGGTGAAATTGGACTTTTTTATTTTTGTTTTGTTTGTTGTTTTTTTATATACTTTTCCACCAATCTTCTTTAGAAGTGAAGATAATTCCGTCCTTATTCTGAGAGCAGTTTTGTAATGCCTGTATTTGAACATTTGCGAATATTGGTCTCACCTTTTGAGATATTCCAAACCAAGCTAAGTTTACACATTTATCTTGAACAAGGGATTCATAGTCTGATGATGAGTGAATGTAGTGGCTCAGTGTTAGCAAGTAGAGCAAGAAGGGGATGGATAAAACTAATTGACACCATCTTAAGCAAAGTAAGCATAGGGGAACGAGGAATCAACGCAATTGAATATAAAGTCCCAGCATAGACACCAGGTGGGAAAGAAAATACAAAAAACATAATAAAACATTTTTTCTGACAACACACTCGGAGAGCAGAATAACTAGCTCTTTCCCAACAAGGTAGCCATCTGGCTAAGTTTCAACCAAAACCAAAGGCAAGAAGCATAACAGAGAGGCAGGCACAATAAAGAGTCAAATTATGAAGATAAACCACTTTACCTGGGATGCCGATTACTGTTTTTACTGGGGACAGTGCTGAAAAATATTTTTCCTGGGGACATCTTCATGACATTTTACTTCTCATAATCAGTCTAGTCCAGGATGGAAAACCTTCCAATGAAAAAAAAACAGGACCCAGTTGTTCAAAGCATCGTTAGCTTAACGACATCGTTAAGACATAAATTTGTTAAGCAAATATCAGCTAAAGTATAACTGTATTTGTAATATTAATGTTTGAAATTTTAACGAAATGTTAACTAACGACGTCGTTAGTTTTGAACAACTCGGCCCTGACTTTTTCTATTGTTTCAGGTATATACTGTGATAGTAAATGTGATCAGAGAAATAGGTTGGTATGATAATATTTGAGCCACATGATGGGAAAACCAATAATCTGGTTTTCTTTCAGGTCCTACATAAACCAGACTGTACAAGCACAGAAGATGGCTAAAGGCTGGAAATTGTGGATTAAGAAAGTAGAGGAATTGTGCTATCCATGTAGTGAAAACAAAGGCACTGATCAGCTTCGCGGTTACCACGAAGCTGATCTGTGTCTTTGTTTTTGCATATGCATAATGTTGGTTTTCTCGTGATGCAGCTCATTTGGATTTAAGTGCTTACAATATATCATGAAATGAAAACCTGAAGGGTATAATATTTATGTAACTGATGTTCTACAGAACTATAAATTGAGGACATCACATGAGCGGTCATTTCATAGGGTCATTTCTGACAAAGTGTTAATACAGATGTGGTCATAGCATATTTATTACATGGATATGAGCCGCGAGGCAAGAAAACCAGTCTTTGGGATTTCCAACCAGGTCTGACACAAACCGGCCTATACACACATGGAAGAAAGCTAGAGTCTTGAAATTTTGGGTACAAGTAGAGGAGGAATTGAACTATCCATCTAGCAAAAACAAATGCTAATATCTTCAAACATTAAAGGATACCCAGACTGTCGCTGATCTGTAAAAACCAATTCACCGACTCGAAATAAGCCAAAAAAGGCAAGGGAATATACTGAATGAAAAAGAGCTAATTCATACCGATTGTAGCAAATGAAAGGTAAGGATTGTACAATTCTTATCAAAATATCTTCTGTAATAGGGGCTCGAAGATCTTTTTATCGCACCTGCTTCTAGCAGGGTGCGATATAGGAGTTCAAATTTCCGTCCGTCCGTACGTTCGTTCGTTCGTCCGTTCGTTCGTCCGTTCGTCCGTCAACATTTACGTCGAAGTTTAGTTTTCTCGACATCAGAGATAGCTGCGAGTCTGAAACCTTGCATAGTAATTGTCCCTGACATACCCTTCAAGCACGCACCTTAACCCGGTGCCCTTGACCTATATTTCACGGTCCACTGACTTTGAAAATTTTTACGTCGAAGTTTTGTCAACATTTACGTCGAAGTTTGGTTTTCTCGCCATCAGAGATAGCTGCCAGTCTGAAACCTTGCATAGTAATTGTCCTTGACATACCCTTCAAGCACGCACCTTAACCCAGTGCCCTTGACCTATATTTTACGGTCCACTGACTTTGAAAATTTTTACGTCGAAGTTTGGTTTTCTCGCCATCAGAGATAGCTGCGAGTCTGAAACCTTGCATAGTAATTGTCCTTGACATACCCTTCAAGCACACACCTTGACCCGGTGCCCTTGACCTATATTTCACGGTCCACTGACTTTGAAAATTTTTACGTCGAAGTTTGGTTTTCTCGCCATCAGAGATAGCTGCAAGTCTGAAACCTTGCATAGTAATTGTCCTTGACATACCCTTCAAGCACGCACCTTAACCCGGTGCCCTTGACCTATATTTAATGGTCCACTGACTTTGAAAATTTTTACGTCGAAGTTTGGTTTTCTCGACATCAGAGATAGCTGCGAGTCTGAAACCTTGCATAGTAATTGTCCTTGACATGCCCTTCAAGCACGCACCTTGACCCGGTGCCCTTGAACTATATTTCACGGTCTATTGACTTTGCCCGATGCAGGTGCGATATCGACCTCCGCGGAGTTCTTGTTTGGATTGCAAGCGCCTGAAACCTTCCAAAATCTTCCTGATAACGAAGGATTCAATAGGGTCATCAATGTTACGCAACTTGTGCACGAAACTAATGGCAGACATGTATGTTGTGACAGATGCAGGAGAATAACCCTTCTGGTAACAAAAGGACACAAAAAATGCTAAATCAGAAACTGGCACTGGCCATATTTCGACTAAAGAATATTGGGATCGAAATGCAGAAAAACACTTCAGTGCATTGCTGTAGACTGCTTTAGTATTCTCCGATAGACTAGCACCAAGTAATAATTCACACCCTAATCGAAGACTTTCCAGAGATGGTCCGGCACTGCTGCTGGCTGCGGCTCTGCCTCTGGTGCCAGCTGGCGAAATCTCTGTAAACAAGATCGAGAGAGACAGTCACTTAACACGTTAAGAGTCCCTAAAATATGTTTCCCCTTAATCACCATGTTGTGTCTTAAACACTCCATTGTTATCATTCTAACCAAGATCATAACATTGTCAGACTTAGAGGTCATTGAGTTCAAAATATAAACCACACTCTGATTGTCAGAATGGAAGAGCAACTTCTTGTTCTTTAACATGCGACCCCATACAACTAAACAAACCAAAATCGGAAACAGTTCGAGAACCGTAATGTCCTTCGTAATCTCTTTATCATGCCAGGATTGTGGCCAGATCCCATAAGTCCACTTGTGTCCAAAAACTGCACCAAAACCCAAACCTATTCCAGCTGCACTATCTGTTAGTAACCCAAAATCTGTCATGAAAAACTGAAATACCATTATAATTCTGGAAAAAAGTGAGCCACATCTCCAGGTCCTGTCGCATGGAAGAAGTGACAGTAAGGTGGTGGTGTGGCTTAGTAACACCCTTAATTGAGTTGATTAGTCGCTGAAGAAATGGGCGCCCTGGAACAATCACCCTTGTAGCAAAGTTCAGACTTCCAATGAGCTGCTGCATGTGTCGTAATTTAACAGATTTTTTATCTTTGACAAGGCAGATTTTAGAGATCAACTCATCTATCTTTTGCTTGGGCGTGCGCACTACCATGTCATCAGAATCAATCTCCAAACCAAGATAGATAATCCGAGTTGTAGGCCAAACAGTCTTCTCTGAAGCAATAGGAAAACCCATTTGATCACAACAAAAAATGAAATTCTTTATTATAATCAAGCAATTGTTAGTCCCAGCCTCACCAGCAAATAGGAAATCATCAACATAGTGTTTAAGATCTCCGAACTGCGATTGTTACTTTGCTACAGACTCCAAAAAGGTTGAGACCTTTTCCCATGAAGCACAAGATATGCTGCACCCAAATGGCATGACCTTGTCAAAGTAAAAAGAGCCATCAAACATAAAACCTAGCTGATCAAATTCAGCGGGTGACACAGGAAGTAATCTATAGGCCATTTTGATATCAAGTTTCCCAAGTAAACATGCATGACCCATATCTTGAACCATATGAATAGCCTCATCAAAATGTGTGTATTTGACAGAACATAATTCAGGATCAATGAAGTCATTCAGCGAGTCCCCATCAGGAAAAGAAAGATGGTGTATAAGGCGAAATTCGCCAGGCGTCTTTTTTGTAACTAAACCAATAGGTGAAACCCTTAAAGTAGAAATAGGTCGCTGTTCAAAGGGCCCAGCAACTCTACCGCTGTCAACTTCAGATTTAATTTTCTGCCGCACTATCTCCGGGTGAACATCAACAGACTTCAGATTGTTTGCATCGCGAGGTAATCGCGAGCCAGTGTAGTGCAATGGAAATCCAAACTGAAAACCATGTGCAATTTCATCAGCTGATTTAGTGTCAGAATAAAAACTTAGATAATGTTTCAGTTTTTCTAACTTCACTGGGGTCTTAGCCAAAGTAAAACGGTTATCTCCATCGCTGGTATCCGCGACCACGAGAGCGGAAGCCCCTAATGGAGGCCCGGTAAGGGCCTCCGTATCCGTATCGAAAGCCGCGAAAGCCACGCGCTGCTGCTGGAACATTTTTACCAGCTTGACACCTTATCATGCCATGGAATGAGCTGCCACACAAATCGCAAGAATGTTGATAGCGACAGCGGTAAAAATTGCAGAACCCTTGATTATTAAAATCTCTGCAAGAACCAAATTGAGATACATCGGATGTTGATGTAGTGGAAGAAACTGACATGGTCCTGAGCCATAGATCAGAATGAATTTGGCCCCAATTTGCAACCCTCTTCTCTTGTCGCGCCCGAAACTGTTCATCATAATGACGCCAGGAATAATTTGGAAATTTAGCTGCAGCATCACGGATAACCGAAATGTATTTCAGCAGCTCCTGGGTTTTATCAGGGTAGCGAGAAAGATAGATGCTCATAAAAATCAAAAACGCCTCAGTCCACTGTTCAATGGAATTGACCTTCTCCTTTGTTTGTTTAGGCCGTGCCTCAACTTTTCCATCAGAAACATGCAAAACACCCCCAGAACAAATTTCAGCTAATTCAGCATTTCCCTTCAAAAGGAGCACAATGTGGATGTACTTGTTATCCCAAATTTTTTGTTTCAACTGCTGAGGCACATGAACAGATAAATCATCATCTGCACATTTGACCAAATCGACAGGTTCTTCCACAACATCAAAAGAAAATGAAGGCAGGGTATTGGCGCGAGATTGTGGTAAGGAAGGAAGTGCACCGGAGGGAGATTGTTGTGTGTTAGCGGGGATTGGATCATTCAAAATCGCATTAATATTGAACATCTCTTCCACTAAGGGTAGCCGTGGAGTGGTACCTTGGCCTCGTGGAGGCCCATCGTCAAACAATGTGACTCGCTCATCTGAAGCCCTGGTGCGTTTGGGAGCACGATCCGGTGCCGCGGCACGTCGCTTGCGACCCCTGCCCGACATTGCACAAATCTATATGGAGTAGCAGATGTAATTCGGCGGATGGAAAACGATAGAAATATTGTTGATTTCAAATTGCCGCTGACAATATTCGCAAGACCGGAACAACAACGGACTTGCGCAAGCGCACTGATTAAAAGGCTGCACTTGTTTGGTAGTATATATGGCTGTCCGATCTAAATTCTGAAAAACGAACAGAATGACTAAAAACCGGAATCACTTTAAATACCAACCCAACCTCCACACTACATTCGTTCAAAATTAAAGTCAAGCATATTGTACAACAATAGCTTTTAATATTTTTCATTGTCTTTGACATTTTGACCATCTTTATTTCGGACTAAATTTGTTACCATTTAATGCTATAATAATATGATTTGCGATGTGAGAACACTAGTCTTCAGGGCTTCTGACCAGGTACAACACAAACCAGCCCGTTCAGCCACAGAAGCAGGCTGGAAGGTTCGAACTTTGGGATTTAAGAAAAAGAGGGATTGTACTATCTGTGTAGCAAAAACAAAGGCTGCATAGCTGATCTGTTCCTTTATTTTCGCATAGATAAAAATCTGGTTGTCTCATGATGCAGCCCCATTATTTTTCAGCATATCGTAAAGACCTCCTACCCCTCCTATGTGCCCTACCAGGTCAGACTGTGTCAGTCTATCAACTGTTGGAACATCTAGATAAGATGGTAAGAAATGAGCCGCCTTGTGGGAAAACCAACACTGTGGTTTTCGAAAACTCCCCTACATCTTCTATGTGTAGAGCTGGGTCAGTGAGTTAGCTTGAGTAAAAAGATGAACGAGTATGGGTTGACCATATCGTCCGTGAGGCGGAATCATGGATTAAGTCCGTTCAGCCCGGGAAGACATTAAAAGCCCACTTTCTACATGTACTACTTCTGGGTTGACCCTATATGAGCCGTCTTGTGGGAAAACCAACAATGTGGTTTCCAAACAGGTCTGACACAAACCGGCCTGTACAGCGATAGAAGCAGGCTAGAAGCTTGAAGTTTTGGAGTTAAGTAGAGGAGGAATTGTACTATCCGAGTAGCGAAAACAAAGGCGCTGATCAGCTTCGCGGTTACCGCGAAGCTGATCTGCGCCTTTGTTTTCGCATATGCAGATTGTTGGTTTTTCCATGAGGCGGCTCATATGTTATGAAGCCTGCAATGAAAAACAGGATAAAGATGACTGACTTTGCCTACGTCACCTAGACTGTTTTTATGATTGATTGATTATTTTTACATTTTGTACATTTAGGTTTTCATGCAGAAATATTGTGAGAAATATTACTGATGTTGTTAGTAGATGAAAAAAAAAAATGCTAAAAGGTACACACTAGACAGTATTAAAATGAAAATGTATACACTGAACAATTTGCATAAGTTAGGACATTAACATTAATAGTATCTGAATTTAAAGCTCATATTACTCACTACCATTAAAATTTAAAATAGTTATTTTATTCCATCAGGCCTCCTTGATCATACAACATATCTCCAAGCCAGCCAACGGCTGTGTACCTGACCATTATCAGCCGGCGGATGATAATTCCGACACCGACAGCGACTCTGAAACTTTCTTTAAGCCAAAGTCCTCCTTGGAGAAGATACTAAAAGACAAAGCATTCCGTCGAAAGCAACAACAGTCAAATATACCCACGGCAGTAACGCTGAGTCCATCAGATGAGGAGCGACTTGCAAGGTTAGCTGTGTGATGTTAGCACATCAAGAAAATACCGTATTTGTTCTAATTAGCGCACATGCTCCAATAAGTGCACACCCTGGTCGTTTACAAAAAACGTGCATAAACCCACACTGCTCAACTAGCATATTGGTATTTTACACAGTTTTTTCATGAAAATACCATATTATCCGCATTAAAATTTAATATTAAATGGCCAAACACTATTTTGAAACGGTTGCAACACTTTAATGGTATCATCATTGATTATTTTGACACGCTTACTTTATCTGTTAGTATGTTTATAGTGTGCGCTTATTAGAACAATATTTTGTTACCTTAACTTTAAATTATTTTGAAAAGTTTAGCACACTGTGTGCTAATTAGAATGAATACAGTATGCCTATGCAACATGCAGAGATTTTTTTTTGCTGCTGCAAAAATGAAAATTTTGAATAGAAAAATTGACATTTTTTTTTATCTCTGCTCAAAACATAGTCTTGCTGAGGTTGTTCTGATGGTTACCCACAATCTGTGTTTTACAGTGCAAACAAGAACAGTTGGTTTTCCTCTGTACACCACAGAGTTACTGTATAAGAGTGGAGTATTAGGGGATATATATATATATTACACAAATATGTGATGAACAGTTTTGATAATGTGATGAGGAACCCCGCTTTAAATATGCAGTTGTAGATCATCTGCATTGTTATTGATTTTGATATTGCTACATTGTAAAATGAGCCGCCGCATGGGAAAACCAACAATCTGCATAGGCGAAAACAAAGGCGCATATCAGCTTCGCAGTAACTGCGAAGCTGATCAGCGTCTTTGTTTTTGTTACACGGATTGTACAATATCTGTACTTTCTAAATCCAAAATTTCTAGCCTCTAATCGTCTTCTGTGACTGTACAGGCTGGTTTGTGTTGGACCTGGTCGGAACCCAAATTATTGTTTTTCTCATGCACAGGCTCAAATGTCTTTGCTGACAACAGCAGTCAGTTATACCCCCCCTCATTAACACAGAGTCCGTCAGATGGAGAGCGACCTGCATGACTAGATGCTTGAAATTTTGGATGTGTCGCAAAAACAAGAATTGGCGGCCTTCGCGGCTGAGTGGTTAAGCCTACGGATTTCATCAACTAACTCATGCGATCAAAGTCCCATGAAACTGGTCAACTCATACCCAAGGTAGCTTGCACTGATAATACTAAGCAAGTAACTGCACAGCTGATCAGGGCCTTTGGTTTTTGCTACTCCGATAGTTTAATTCCTCTTCTACCTAAATCCAAAATTTCAAGCCTCTACCCTGCTTCTGTGAAAGTATAGGCCAATAATTTAGTGTCAGACCTGCTTGGAAATCCAAATTGTTGGTTTTCTCATGCAAAGGCTTTTGTTTTCTTTTCTTTCAGAGAGTTCACAGTGCTATTTAAACTAGTCATACGTAAGTATCTTTTCATATGACATAGCTGTTATCCAATAGATATTGTCGTGTAATAAGTATGTAATGACCATGTGTATTAACACTTTTGCGGGAATTCATAACGTCGTTGATGGTGTCAGTAAAAACATTGTAAATTTTCATTGGAAATATTTGTTATATTTTATTGACGTTTATTAGCTCACCTGAGCCGAAGGCTCACAAGGTGAGCTTATAGTATAGTAGTCGAGCCGGCGTCCATTAGTGCGTCCGTCTGTGCGTGCTTGCATCCACACTTTCAAATACAAATATCTCCGCAACTAGTCAACCAATTGCAATCAAATTTTATCAGAAGCATCATTGGGGTGGGGGAAAGAGCTCAGAGCTTTCATATTTTGTGTGTAGCAGTGTATAGTGGTCCTCTTTATAAATCCTGCCAACAATGCCCCTGGGGTCCATACGGGCCCCGCCCCGGGGCGTCATGGGAAAAACATAAAAGATCTTCTTCTCGGAAACCACAAGGCCCAGAGCTTTCATATTTTGTATGTAGCAATCTATAGTGGTACTCTTTATGAATCCTGCAAATCATGCCCCTTGGGATCATTAGCTCTCATAGACTTACATTGGGAAAACATAAAAAATCTTCTTCTCTGAAACCACAAGGTCCAGAGCTTTCATATTTTGTGTGTAGCAATGTATAGTGGTCCTCTTTATAAATCCTGCCAACTGTGCCCCTGGGGTCCTTACAGGCCCCGCCCCGGGGGCGTCATGGGAAAAACATTAAAAAAATCATCTTCTCTGAAACCACAAGGCCCAGAGCTTTCATATTTTGTATGTAGCTATGTATAGTGGTCCTCTTTATAGATCCTGCCAACCATGCCCCTGGGGTCAAAATTGGTTCTGCCCTGGGGGTCATTAGCTCCCATAGACATAATGGGAAAAACAAAAAAAAAAAATCTTCTTCTCCGAAACTACAAGGCCCAGAGCTTTCATATTTTGTGTGTAGCAATGTATAGTGGTCCTCTTTATAAATCCTGCTAACCGTGCCCCTGGGTTCCATACAGGCCCCGCCCCGAGGGCATCATTATCTGCCATAGGCTTATTAAGGAAAATAGATGAAAAATTCAATTTCTCTGAAACCACAACAGCCAAAGCTTCTATATTTGGTATGTAGCATTGTTATGTGTAGCTTTACATAAATCCTGCCAACCATGCCCCTGGGGTCAGAAATGGTTCCTCCCTGGGGGGTATTAGCTCCAATATAGACTTACAATGGAACAAACATAAAAAAATCTTCTGCTTTGAAACCACAAGGCCCAGGATTTCCATATTTTGTGTGTAGCAATGTATAGTGTGTTTATAAATCCTGCACACCATGCCCCTGGGATCCATACAGGCCCCGCCCCAGGGGCGTCATCATCTGCCATAGTTTTATAATGGGAAATACATGTAAAAATCCTGTTCTCTGAAAGTACAAGAGCCAAAGCTTCTATATTTGGTATGCATCATTTTTATTTGGAGCTTTACACAAATCCTGCGAATCATGCCCCTGGGGTCAAAAAAGGCCCCACCCCAGAGGGTCAATAGCTCCCATAGACTTACAATTGGAAAAACATAAAAAAACCTTCTTCTCCAAACCACATGGCCCAGAGCTTTCATATTTTGTGTGGAGCAATGTATAGTGTTCCTCTTTATAAATGCTGCCAACGGTGCCCCTGGGGTCCATACAGGCCACGCCCCAGGCATGTCATTATCTACCATAGACTTGTAATGGAAATGCCTGAAAAAATCTTCTTCTCTGCAACCCCATGACACAAAGCTTGTATATTTGATATGCAACAATGGCATGTGGAGCTCTACATAAATCCTGTCAATCATGCCCCTGGGGTCAAATATGGCCCCACCCCAGGGGTCATTATAGGACCCTGACCTTGTATGATGATTTTTTCAAGTGAACCAAAATGGCAGACAAGAGGATACACAACAAGAGCTGTTCTGCTGATGTAAGTAGGGTTTCAAGGTCACATGACCAAGATGGCCACCATACCCATATATGGTAAAAACTCCAACTACTTTGTCCAGTGACTGTACTTGTTGACTCTCAGGTGAGCGATCGTTACCCTTGGGCTACTTGTCTTCCCTGTCAACAATTGTTTAGTCATGTGATGGAGCCACTGCTTCCTGGGTATTAACCAGTACTCTGGGGAGTTTATATGTCTTGTTCATGTACACAACACGGCACCGTATATGGAGATCAAACCCACCAAGTTCCTCGATTCTTAGTCTGATGATCTACCATCAGGCCACTGTGCTTCCCGACATTGATAATATGACCACTTTGAAATCAATATGAGCCAAGCCATGAGAAAACCAACATTTTGTATAGGTGAAAACAAAATCGTACAAGCTGGTCAGCGACTTTGATTTCACTACATGGATAGTACCATTCCTCTACTTTCTAAATCCAAATTTTCTAGCTTCTAGCCATCTTCTGTGCTTGTACAGCTCGGTTTGAGTTAGACCTGTGCGGAAACCACATTGTTGGTTTTCTCATGGTGCTGCTCATATTATGATATTTTAAGTCATGATGAAAAGAATCTCACTTTTGTGGCCATTTCATATGAAATTTATTAAACTCGCAGAAGCTTGTTTAATAGGGTGTATTACTAATGTAATGGCCACTTGTGTAAGATTCTCTAAATCTTGTATGATAACTTAAGTGACATAAATTTGGATATTGTTTAAAGGATTATTCTTTCCCAACATGCAGTAGTCCCTCCTTTCAAATGAACAGGTTTTCTCATATGAGCCGCAACGCTAGAAAACCGGTCCTAGGGGTTTCCGACCAGGTCCGATACTAACTGGCCTATACTCTCAACGGATGAAAGCTAGAATCTTCAAATTTTGGGTATGAGTAGAGAAGGAATTTGTACTATCCATGTAGCAAAAACAAAGACGCTGATCAGCTTCGCAGTAAGCTTATCTGCGCCTTTGTTTTCGCATATGCAAAAATCTGGTTTTCTCATGACGCGGCTCATATAAAGTGTTTCATGCTATTTGCACATGTAGATGCAGTATCTAAGTACGGCCTGAAGTCACGATGTTGGTGTAACACGGCTGGAACTGTACAGCTGAACGGGAAAGGTGCTAGTGGGGTAATACTTGACACTCATTTGTCTTTTAGATGCAGTATCAAAGAACAGACTGAAGTCACGATGTCGGTTCAACACGGCTGGAAATATACAGCTGAAAGGGGAAGGTGCTAGTGGGGTAATACTTGACACTCATTTGTCTTTTAGATGCAGTATCAAAGAACGGCCTGAAGTCACGATGTCGGTGTAACACGGCTGGAACTATACAGCTGAATGGGGAAGGTGCTAGTGGTGAAGTGCCTGTACATATCGTAGATGAAAAGGTAGATGAAGAATCACACGAATTAGAAATCAATTCAAGCCAACTTATGTTTTAAAAAGTCCAACATAACTAGTATTAGATATGGCAACATGGAGCCAGAGAATTACTGAAATTTTGCAGCTTTCAACTGGGTAGTCAATACAAAGACTAGTGTTTTCTAAATTGGACCAAATTTTTTTTTTTTTGATTCAGTTTAACGTCCCTTTCAAGATTATTTCAGCTCATATGAGACGGGCGAATTGGTAGGTGGGACGAAAATGGGAGAACCTCGAGAAAAACCACCTGGCACACCCGCAAGCAGAACTTGGCTTGTCTCACATGTGGCCAGTGTGGGGCTCGAACCCACACCAGACACAGCGGTGAGATGATCGAGTGATTAAGAAACAGGGCTCTTAACCGCTCGGCCACGGGGGCCGCCTTTGGACCAAATATATTAAATGTTTGAATATACCTCAAAAGTATCAAAATTATAGGAAATTTTGTGAAGTTGCGAGGCCACGAAAAGTGTTAGTTTGTAATGTTGGCAGAGATTTTCTTGTTCTTTGTAATATTTGTTAAATGATAAATGAGCCGCGTGACGAGAAAACCGGTCTTCCGGGTTTATGACCAGGAAGGACACAAACCAACCTGTAGTGTCACAGAAGAAGGCTAGAAGCTTGCAATTTTAGATTTAAGTAGAGGAGAAATAGTACTATCCATGTAGCAAAAACAAAGGCGCTGATCAGCTTCGCGGTTACCGCGAAGCTGATCTGCGTCTTTGTTTTCGCATATGCAGATTGTTGGTTTTCTCATGAGGCAGCTTGTTGAATGGTAAATGAGCCACATAAAGAGAAAACTGATCTTCGGGGTTTCGGACCAGGATGGACACAAACCAACCTGTAGAGTCACAGAAGTAGGCTAGAAGCTTGGAATTTCAGATTTAAGAAGAAGAGGAATTGTACTATCCTTATCGCGAGAACAAAGGTGCTGATCACTGTGCAGTTACTGCACAGCTGATCTGCGCCTTTGTTTTTGCATAGGCAAAAATCTGGTTTTCTCATGACGTGGCTCAAATGAGTAAAAAGGGCTATAATAAAGGTTGTTAGTACATGTATCTGTTTAATTTTCAGCTTTGTTTAATTGTTGAAAACCAGTACAAGGAAAGCCTTAAACCTTTACAGTTCCAGTCTTGTAATATTCCATGTGAGTATCCTACGGATGGCCAGTTAAATGGAGTATCTGATAATTGAGCAGCTACATAAGAAAACCAACAATCTGCATATGCGAAGCTATAAAAATTGAAAAATTGTGATAAATTCATGAGATTTGCTTTGGAGATCTGAAATTCCAAATAGGGAGATGTATAAGATATATAGGGAATTTCTGGCATTCCAAATAGGGCGATTTGCTCAGAAATAGGGAGATCCCTCTGAAATAGGGAAATATCACATGTATGCTTTCCATGGACATGTTATCCTGATGTGTGTACAGAAAGGTTTGATATTCTAAGAAGCCTGCCTGTAACTATATTTTTGCTCTCATTAAAGAAATTGATCAGGTCTTGTTGTGTCTTGTGTAATTATTGACTGTGTGGAGGTCAGAAATAATGTATATACAAATCATAAGTTCTGGCGATGCAGCTAAAATAAAGTTTAACTATAAATTGTTGAAAAGGGAGCACGGTGGCATAGTGGTAGAGCGTCCGACTCCGAATCGAGAGGTCCTGGGTTCGATCTCCACAAGTGTCACCATGTTGTGTCCTTGAGCAAGACGCATTAACTCCCTACAGTACTGGTTAAACCCAGGAAGAGTTGGCTCTGCTCGACATGAATGAAAAATTGTTGACTGGGATGTTAAGCCTCAATTTAAAAAAAATATATATATTTATTGTGTGGAGTTAAATTCGTATTTCACTCATGATACAAATTTTTTCTATTTAGTGGAAGGTAGCTGTGTTCACCATTACAAAAGTCGATACAACTCAAATTCTAATCAGAAACCCTCACAAACACAGGTAAGATTTCTAGTTTTCTCCCATAAAAATGAACCACGTCATCAGAAAAACAGAGTTTGGAGTTTTGCATATGCGAAAACAAAGGCGCGAATCAGCTGTGCAGTAACTTCACTGCACAGCTGATCTGCACCATTGTTTTAGCTACTCGGATGGTACAGTCCCCCTTCCTCTTAAATCTGAAATTCCAAGTTTCAAGCCTTCTTCTTTCACTGTACAGACTGGTTTGTGTCAGACCTGGTCATAACTCCCAAAGACCGGTTTTCTCGTGGCGGCTCAATTAATGATACATCATATTAGAAACATCAAATGCATTGATCAAAGTCATGATTAAACAAATCTATACTTGTAGTCATTTTATATTAATTCAATTTCCCAAAGGTTGTTTTATAAATTTGATATGAAATGATCACTCTTGTAAGCTCCTCTATTTTTGTAATGATTCCCAATAAATATTTCAGGTGATAAGAATAGTCCAAGAGTTATCCTCCTTGTCCAAGTCCTTGCCACTGGAATTGTCGTCTGCTATTTTTGTCAGAACAGTAAGTTATAGCATTACGAAAGCTTGTCCATGCAATATACAGAGATCTTTTAAGTTGTAAAAATATTAAAATTTTCTATAGAAAATTTTTGATATTTTTTTTATTTTTGCTCAAAACATAGATTGTGGGTACACATTCTAATGAGTACCCACAATCTATGTTTTGGAGCAAAAATAAGAAAAATAGGTATACCCCTGCATACCCCAGTTTTGCCATATAAATGTGGGGTTCAAGGGGTTATATATTACATGGACATGTTTTCCTGATGGTTCAGCCATTTACTGGTATGCACAGGCGCGGGCTGGTGCAGTTGGTAGCTCATCAGACTTTTGGCCGAGGGGTCCCTAGTTTGATCCCTGTCCGAGGTGTGGTCTGTTGTGGCCTTGAGCAAGTCTTATTTCACAGTTCAATGTGTATATAGTGTACATATGTTGTTCGAAGTTAAAGACAAGTCCTTGCTACTGCTATTTACACCAGAACATTAGATCATCATTCAACCAATATCTGATACACACCAGCGTACTATGAGCTAATCAGTTCACCTTGCACAGGTCCTTTGAAAATAACAACAAACGTGCCACTGCATCAGAAAACCAACAATCTGCATATGCAAAAACAAAGGTGCAGACCAGCTTCGCGGCTGATCATCGCCTTTATTTTCACTACACAGATAGTCCAATTCCTTTTCTTCTTAATCCAAAATTTCAAGCTTTTAGCCTGTTTCTGTATTCGTAAAGGCTGGTTTGCATGATGAAACTGCATCGCACCTGGTCGGAAACCCAGATTGTTGGTTTTCTCACTGGAAGACTCGGAATTACCATTTTGTCAGAATTTTAACCCTACACACAAATTGTAAAAATGTTTGTTTTTTTTTACTGTTTACAGGATGATGAAAAGATCTCGCTCATGAAAGCCTTAATAACTGGGTAAGTTTTAAAAAGGCTTAAGATTCAAATTTATGTTGTCTACCAACTCGGTGTTAGAGTGAAATATTCTAGACGGATATCGGTCAAGATGTGGTTTAAACCCAAACAGGCAGAGATGCATAAGCAGAGGCAAAACTCCTTTTTATTGCTGCCACTGCGGTAACATATGGTAGACACAGATGCCCTATGTTTTTAATAGGAAAACAACTACTTACCATTGTTTGCATTTTAACAAAATATTTATAAATGCTTGAATTATTATTGCATCATTATTTCTGTGTTGTTGTTGTGTTTTTTTTCAGTCCTGAGTGTACCCCATATTCCTCCGGTTGATATGTGTTTAATATATATTTTCAGTCCTGAGGGTACCCCATATTCCGCAGGTTGTTATGTGTTTGATATATTCAGCCCTGAGGGTACCCCATATTCCTCAGGTTGTTATGTGTTTGATATTTTCAGCCCTGAGGGTACCCCATATTCCTCAGGTTGTTATGTGTTTGATATTTTCAGTCCTGAGGGTACCCCATATTCCTCAGGTTGTTATGTGTGTGATATTTTCAGCCCTGAGGGTACCCCATATTCCTCCAGTTGTTATGTGTTTGATATTTTCAGCCCTGAGGGTACCCCATATTCCTCAGGTTGTTATGTGTTTGATATTTTCAGTCCTGAGGGTACCCCATATTCCTCAGGTTGTTATGTGTTTGATATTTTCAGTCCTGAGGGTACCCCATATTCCTCAGGTTGTTATGTGTTTGATATTTTCAGCCCTGAGGGTACCCCATATTCCTCCAGTTGTTATGTGTTTGATATTTTCAGCCCTGAGGGTACCCCATATTCCTCAGGTTGTTATGTGTTTGATATTTTCAGCCCTGAGGGTACCCCATATTCCTCAGGTTGTTATGTGTTTGATATTTTCAGCCCTGAGGGTACCCCATATTCCTCCAGTTGTTATGTGTTTGATTTTTTCAGCCCTGAGGGTACCCCATATTCCGCAGATTGTTATGTGTTTGACATTTTCAGCCCTGAGGGTACCCCATATTCCTCCAGTTGTTATGTGTTTGATATATTTTTCAGCCCTGAGGGTACCCCATATTCCTCTGGTTGTTATGTGTTTGATATATATTTTCAGTCCTGAGGGTACCCCATATTCCTCCGGTTGTTATGTGTTTGATATATATTTTCAGTCCTGAGGGTACCCCATATTCCTGCGTTTTTAGCTCGCCTGTACGAAAGTACAGGAAGAGCTATTGCAGTCACCCCGGCGTCGATGTCGGCTTCGGCATTAGCGTCGGCGTCGGCGTTGCTCAAAATGTTAAAGTTTTTGGTTAAAGTTTTTATGAGTCTATATCTCTTGAAGTTGTGGATGGATCAAGTTGATACTTTGCATGTTGGTAGATATTGGTCTGAAGCTTTATGCTGTACCATCATGACCCACCTGGGTGACCCTGAGGTCAAGGTCACGGACTTAGAAATTTTGTGTTAAAGTTTTTGGTTAAAGTGTTTTGAACTGTATATGGCTGGAACAGATGGATGGATTTAGTTTATACTTTGCTGTCAGATATTATTCTTAAGTTTTATGCTGTAGCATCTTGACATACCTGTGGTCAAGGTCACAAACTTAGAAATTTTATAAGGCTATATCAGATATGTAGATGGATCAAGTTGAACTTAGCATGTTGGTAGATATTGGTCTGAAGTTTTATGCTGTACCATCATGACCCACCTGGGTGACCTTGAGGTCAAGGTCACGGACTTAGAAATTTTGTGTTAAAGTTTTTGGTTAAAGTTTTTATAAGTCTATATCTCTTGAAGTTGATGATGGATCAAGTTGATACTTTGCATGTTGGTAGATATTGGTCTGAAGTTTTATGCTGTACCATCATGACCCACCTGAGTGACCCTGAGGTCAAGGTCACGGACTTAGAAATTTTGTGTTAAAGTTTTTGGTTAAAGTGTTTTGAAATGTATATGGCTGGAACAGATGGATGGATTTAGTTTATACTTTGCTGTCAGATATTATTCTTAAGTTTTATGCTGTAGCATCTTGACATACCTGTGGTCAAGGTCACAGACTCAGAAATTTTATAAGGCTATATCAGATATGTAGATGGATCAAGTTGAACTTAGCATGTTGGTAGATATTGGTCTGAAGTTTTATGCTGTACCATCACGACCCACCCGAGTGACATTGAGGTCAATGTCTTTGGTCATAGATTTTAATAGATTTAGTGGCAAAGCACAAGTCAGGCGAGCTACGCTGTCCTGCTACAGCTCTTATTATGTGTTTGATATATGTTTACGGTCCTGAAGGTACCCCATATTCCTCTTTCAGCCTTGATGGTACCCCACATTCCTCCAGTTGTTATGTGTTAGATATTTATTTTCAACCCTGAGGGTACCCCATATTCCTCTGGTTGTTATGTGTTTCATATTATATTCTCAGTCCTGAGGGTACCCCATATTCCTCTGGTTGTTATGTGTTAAATATATATTTTCAGCCCTTAGGGTACCCCATATTCCTCTGGTTGTTATGCGTTAAATATATATTTTCAGCCCTGAGGGTACCCCATATTCCTCTGGTTGTTATGTGTTTGATATATATTTTCCACAAGCCTATCCACTAGTGCCACCTAAAGTCAATCTGCAGACCACAGGAAATGGAACAGTCAGATTTAACCCCAATCTCTACAAGTAGGTTTTGTAATATTATTGTTATCCTAACACAACACTTGGATCCAAAATATCCTGGATATGACACTAAAAATGTCACTGCTTGATTTTAAGTACATGTATCATAAAATGCATTATGATCATCTAAAATGAGTTTTATAGGTGACAACTAAGGTTGTAATAATAGGTTTTTAGCTTATTTTGCCATAAGGAATAGATCACTATGAATAATAATCAAGTTTTCTCACTCGTTTTTTTTTTTTTTTACCCAAATCTTCAAATTTTCTGTCAAGATAGCTAAAAATAGTGAATTTTTTGTCATGGTCGGATGATATTGTTTTTATTTGAGCCGCTGCACAAGAAAACTTATAATTTGCATATGCGAAAACAAAGACGCAGATCAGCTTCGCGGTAACTGCGAAGCTGATCAGCGCCTTTGTTTTCGCTACACAGATAGTACAATCTCTCTTCTTCTTAAATCCGAAATTTCAAGCTTCTACCTATCTTCGTTGACTGTACAGCCTGTTTGTGTCAGACCTGTCAGAAACCCAAATTGTTGGTTTTCTCACTCACAGGCTCATTTATTTGTTTCCAGCTGTGGTACAGTATGTTTATCATTACTGGGAACATGGCAGGGTCAGAATGGGGAGGAGTGGAATGAAAAGACTTCGACCATACTTCAGGTAATCTCAATCAATTCATTACCAGGGAGTGCGGTGGCGTAGAGGTAGAGTGTTGGACTCCTGGGTTCGATCCCCACAAGCGTCACCATGTTGTGTCCTTGAGCAAGACACATTAACTCCCTACAGTACTGGTTAAACCCAGGAAGCGTTGGCTCCGTCCCGACATGACTGAAAAATTGTTGACTGGGACGTGAAGCCTAAACACAAACAAATCAATTCATTACAAAAACTTCCCATGCAATATACAGAGATTTTTATGCCCCCAACTTCGAAGAAGTTGAGGGGGCATATTGGTTTGGGTCTGTCCGTCCAGTCCAGTCTGTGATGCGTGAGTAACACTTAGCACTCGGTCAGGAACCGTTGGAGCTAGGATCTTGAAATTTGGTATGTAGTTTGTATATGAAAATTAAGAGGACCCGTATTTTTTCTTTCAGGTAAATTCAAGGGGCTAGGGGCCAATTCTGTGAGAGTTATTTCCCTTTTTAATTCTTGATAAAGTGAATAGATAGTGGCTACCTTGTGTGCGCAACTCCTCCTACAGTTTTATTCCGATTCTCCTGAAACTTTACAGATGTTGTGACCATGCTTTGAAGATATGCATGTGGTTTGGATATAATCCTCAGATTAATTTTTGTCACTTTTTTTGCAATTTGAACTTAGCCATTTTAGGGCATTTTCACAATGAAAGTGAATGGGCAGTGGGTACCTTGTGTGCGCAACTCCTCCTACAGTTTTATTCCGATTCTGTTGAAACTTTACAGATGTTGTGACCATGCTTTGAAGATATGCATGTGGTTTGGATATAATCCTCAGATTAATTTTTGTCACTTTTTTCGCATTTTGAACTTAGCCATTTTTCAGGCATTTTCACAATGAAAGTGAATGGGCAGTGGTAACCTTGTGTGCACAACTCCTCTTACATTTTCATGCCAATTCATTTAAAACTTTACATATGTTATGGGCATGGTCTGAAGATATGCATGTGGTTTGGATATAATTCTTGGATTATTTTTTGTCATTTTTTTACAATTTGAACTTAGTCATTTTTTCGGGCATTTTAGTGAATGAATAGAGGGTACCTTGTACTCCTCCTACAATTTAATACTGATACTTTTGAAACTTTGCAGACATTGTGACCATGCTTTGAAGATATGCATGTGCTTGGGATATACTCCTCAGATTAATTTTTGTCACTTTTTTTTACAATTTGAACTTAGTCCTTTTTTTGACATTTTTACATCTTGAAAGTGACTTACCAGTTGGGGGCATAGTGTTTCATAAACACATTTTCTAGTTTATAGTTGTAAAAAAAATGAAAAGTTTCAAAATTTTGATATTTTTCTTATTTTTGCTCAAAACATAGATTGTGGGTACACAATCTAACATAGATTGTGGGTACACAATTTATGTTTTGGAGCAAAAATAAGTATATCCCTGCATGCCCCAGTTTTACTAGATAAAAGTGGGGTATAAGTGGGGTATAATTTCACGGATATGTTTTCCTGATGATTATATGAGCCGGAAAAGGGGTCTTCAATGTTTCCTATCAGGCCCTGAGGCTACTATTATAAAACTTTTTTAATGCTCAGCTCAGCTGAGACTAAAATTTATCCTGCTCATAAATGTTAAAATGCCAACAATTGTTGGCATTTTAACATTTATGAGCAGGATAGAATACAGGCTTGGGTGATCTAAACCTGAAATTTCAAGTTATTTAGGGTATTTCTGTATTTATGAGCAATGAACTCAGCTGAGTTGAGCATGAAAAGTGTTTTATAACCTCGGGACCAGGTCCAACTCAGGGTGGCCTGTATAGTCACAGCAGAAGGCTGGAAACTTATGATTTGGGAAATAAGTAGAAGAGGAACTGTACTATGCTCACATAAAACTCAACTAATTGAGCCGCCTCAAGAGAAAACCAGCAATTTGCATATGCAAAAACAAAGGTGAACAGCTTCGCAGTGTACAGCGCCTTTGTTTTCGCTACACGGATAGTACAATTCCGCTAAAATTTCCAGCCTCTAGCCATCTTTTGTGACTGCACAGACTGGTTTGTGTCAGATCTGTTTGGAAACCACATTGTTGGTTTTCTCACGAGACAGCTCAAATCTCACCTAATTTATTCCAGGTGTTAATATCTATACAATCTCTGATAATGGTTCCCGACCCCTACTTCAACGAGCCGGGCTATGAGCAGTACATCAACACAGAGGCAGGCAAGAAAATGAGCTCAGAATATAACCTTAGTAAGTACATGTAGTGTAGACCCAGATTTGATGCTCCTTGGAACAATCTGGTCAGTGTCAGCGTTATTTTTCATTCCATCTTCACACTAATAATAATTATGTTATGGGCAGTTTACAAGAATACAGAAGCTGGCAAGAAAATAAGCTTAGAATATAATCGTAGTAAGAATAATTGTACAGTAATCACACCGTATTAGCGACAATTGGGAACAAGCAATTTGATAAAGAGTTCTAGATTGCAATAAAAAGACATTTTGAATTGCCAAAATGACATTGTAGAATATAAATTGAACGTCCTCGATTGCCAACACGTGCTTTTTGGCAATCTAAAATGCCTTTTTTGGCAGTCGGGAACGCAGTTTTGTATAAAATCACATCACAGTGTGGTAATAGTCTTAAAGTTGTACACACATTATTTGGGCAGGAACAAATGAGCCACCGCATGGGAAAACCAACAATCTGCATAGATGAAAACAAAGACGCAGATCAGCTTCGCAGTTACTGTACAGTTCCTCTACTTTCTAAATCCAGAATTGTGACTACGGGCCGGTTTGTGCAGGACCTGGTCGGAACCCAAATTGTCAGTTTTCTCATTCACAGGCTGAAATATTCTTAATGTCCGAGATTCGAATTCTATCACCGCTGTGTAATGGCATTTTATTTGAACGTTGTGTGTTGTCTTTTTAAATTAAAAGGTAAAGTTGTGAAATTATTGAAAAATGATTGTCTGAATTGTTAAGGCAGAATTTAAGCAAACTGTAAGATGTGTCCATTATCAAGTTACATGACGTGTAATTAAAGATATATAATTTGAGTCTCATCATGAGAAAACCAACAATCTACATGTGCGAAAACAAACATGCAGATCAGCTTCACAGTAACCTCAAAGCTGATCGGCACCTTTGCTTTCGCTACACGGATAGTACAATTCCTCTCCTTTCTAGATCTAAAATTTCCAACCTCTAGCCATCTTCTGTGCTTGTATGGGCCGGTTTGTGTCGGACCTGGTCTGAACCCAAATTGTTAGTTTTTCTCATGCACAGGCTCAAATATTCTTAATGTCTGAGACTCAAGTTCTATCACCGCTGTGTAATGGCATTTTATTTGTACCTTGTGTGTTGTCTTTTTAAATTAAAAGGTAAAGTTGTGAAATTATTGAAAAATGATTGTCTGAAATGTTAAGGCAGAATTTAAATACACCTCAACCTCTTTATAAAACTATTGCTGGGGTCCAAGCCAATTTCTGTGTTAGCTATCCAATGCATGTTATAATGAGAGTGAAATGTATAGACATATAGCAAAATAGTCCAATTGGGGTCCAACAATGATCAGTGTTATATCCAAAACCGTGTTGTAACGAACCATGTTATAAAGAGGTCCGCATGTAAACTGTAAGATGTGTCCATTATCAAGTTACATGACATGTAATAAAAGATATATTATAATTTGTTGATTTTTCCTTCTTTTGTCAGGTGTGCGGACCAATAATATCAACTATGCCATGGTAGCTCAATTACAACACCCCCACCCGGGCTTTGAAGACGTAATCAAGACACATTTCTACATCAAGAAAGACAGAATATTAGAGGTCTGTATTACGAAAACATGCCCATGTAATATACAGATTTTTCTTAAGTTGTGAAAAAAGATTATTTTTTTTTTTTACATTGTTTTCTTATTTTTGCCCAAAACATAGATTGTGGGTTCACGTTAGAACCGGCTCAGCTTGCCCAAAACATAGAGGCAGTTCTAACGAGTATAGAATACCCCTGTATACCCCAGTTTTGCTATATAAAAGTGGGGTTAAAGGGGTTACACATTTCACGGACATGTTTTCCTGATGGTATGAGTGTTGGGTGATCTTTTTTGGCATAATTATATTAACTTTACATGTAATCAGAAAACTATCTGATTAATCAGAAAACTATTTGATCACTGATTACATCTAATTACTTCGGATTTTGTAATTGATCACCCCAAGTCTTTGAAAACCATTGTATATGAGCTGGGTCATGAGAAAACTAGTCTTCGGGGTTTCTGACAAGGTCTGACACGAATCGGCCCGTACAGTCTCAGATGCAAGCTAGAAGCTTGAAATTTCGGATATAAGAAGAAGAGAAATTGTACTATCTGTGTAGGGAAAAACAAAGGCGCAGATCAGCTTCGCATTGACTGTTCCAGTTTTCTCATGTCGCTGCACATATGATATGAGCTTTGTCGTTAAAAAATCTTGCTTCATGTTAAACTTACAGCTGTCAGAGCATTATGAGGCTCATATGAAGAGCATTTCAAACATTGTCAATAATTATGTCCCCCCAACCGAAGGTGGGGGACATATTGTTTTTGGTGCGGTTCCCGTCGGCGTCGGCGTCGGCGTCGGCGTCCGCGTCCGCGTAGCTTCTTTCTTACGCGATATCTTTTGAACCAGTGGATGGATTTTGACCAAACTTGCATAGATACATGGTTGGGAGGGGGGAAAGAGTTGATTAGATTTTGGTGACCTTGACCTCATTTTCAAGGTCACCAGCCCATGAAAACTGATCAAATTAGGTTTTCTGACGCGATATCTTCTGAACAAATGAATGGATTTTGAGCAAACTTGCACAAGAGCATTGTTGGGAGGAGGCTCAGAGTTGATTAGATTTTGGTGACCTTGACCTAATTTTCAAGGTCACGAGTCCATAAAAACTGTTGAAATTAGTCTTTCCAACTCAATATCTTGAAAACCAATTGATGGATTTTGACCAAACTTGCACAGAAGCATTGTTGGGAGGAGGCTCAGAGTTGATAAGATTTTGGTGACCTTGACCTAATTTTCAAGGTCACAAGTCCATAAAGAATGTTGAAATTAGTCTTTCCAACGCAATATCTTGTAAACCGATTGATGGATTTTGACTAAACTTGCACAGAAGCATTGTTGCGAGAAGGCTCAGAGTTGATTAGATTTTGGTGACCTTGACCTAATTTTCAAGGTCACGAGTCCATAAAAAATGTTGAAATTAGTCTTTCCAACGCAATATCTTATAAACCAATTGATGGATTTTGACCAAACTTGCACAGAAGCATTGTTGGGAGAAGGCTCAGAGTTGGTTAGATTTTGATGACCTTGACCTAATTCTGAAGGTCACGAGTCTATAAAACTGTTGAAATTAGTTTTTCCGATACGATATCTTGTAAACTAATTGATGGACTTTGACCAAACTTGCACAAAAGCATTGTTGGGAGGAGGCTCAGAGTTGATTAGATTTTGGTGACCTTGACCTAATTTTCAAGGTCACGAGTCCATAAAAACTGTTGAAATTAGTCTTTCCAATGCAATATCTTGTGAACCAAATGATGGTTTTTGACCAAACTTGCACAGAAGCATTGTTGGGAGGAGGCTCAGAGTTGATTAGATTTTGGTGACCTTGACAGAATTTTCAAGGTCACGAGTCCATAAAAACTGTTGAAATTAGTCTTTCCAACTCAATATCTTGAAAACCAATAGATGGATTTTGACCAAACTTACACAGAAGCATTGTTGCAAGAAGGCTCAGAGTTGATTAGATTTTGGTGACCTTGACCTAATTTTCAAGGTCACGAGTCCATAAAAAATGTTGAAATTAGTCTTTCCAATGCAGTATCTTGTAAACCAATCGATGGATTTTGACCAAACTTGCACAGAAGCATTGTTGGGAGGAGGCTCAGAGTTGATTATATTTTGGTGACCTTGACCTAATAATCAAGGTCACGAGTCCATAAAAAATGTTAAAATTAGTCTTTCCAACGCGATAACTTGTAAACGAATGGATGGATTTTGACCAAACTTGTACAGAAGCATTGTTGCGAGAGGGCGCAGAGTCGGCTAGATTTTGGTGACCTTGACCTAATTTTCAAGGTCACAAGTCCATAAAAAATGTTGAAATTAGTCTTTCCAACGCAGTATCTTGTAAATCAATTGACAGATTTTGACCAAACTTGCACAGAAGCATTGTTGGGAGGAGGCTCAGAGTTGATTAGATTTTGGTGATCTTGACCTAATTTTCAAGGTCACGAGTCCATAAAAAATGTTGAAATTAATCTTTCCAACTCGATAACTTGTAAACCAATTGATGGATTTTGACCAAACTTGCACAGAAGCATTGTTGCGAGAAGGCTCAGAGTTGATTAGATTTCGGTGACCTTGACCTAATTTTCAAGGTCACGAGTCCATAAAAAAATGTTGAAATTAGTCTTTTCACTGCAATATCTTGTAAACCAGTTGATGGATTTTGACCAAACTTGCACAGAAGCATTGTTTGGAGGAGGCTCAAAGTTGATTAGATTTTGATGACCTTGACCTAATTTCCAAGGTCACGGGTCCATAAAAACTGTTGAAATTAGTTTTTCCGATACGATATCTTGTAAACTAATTGATGGTTTTGACCAAACTTGCTCAGAAGCATTGTTGTGAGGAGGTTCAGAGTTTATAAGAATTTGGTGATTGTGACCCAATTTTACACAGGGTCCAAAACAAGTTTAAACTATCACACCTTACATGGTTTCTTCCCTAGAAAAACTTCATATCACAAGGTAACTACACTTCAATTACTAAACGGTTGGGGGGACATAGTTTTCCTCAGAAAACATTGTTTTAATTTACTTATGTATTGTATTGTGAATTATGTGAAATGTTAGCTTACTGTATGGCTAGGTAACAGTAGATCCTAACATTAAGAAACAGCTTTTGTATACGTAAACATGTACTATATTCTTAATTTTCAGGAATGCAATGAGTGGTTGAAATCCAGTAAAAGCTCCAAGCTGACACAAGCCGTCAACAACCTGAAGAAAGAACTTAAGAAACTCGAGCCACCCAAATCACTCGTTAATCCAGTCAAATCAGCAACACCCTCACCAGCCAAGGCATCAACACCAGCCAAGAAACCAGCAGCAAAAACTGGGTCATCGTCGTCAGTTGAATCAGCTGTTTGACCTTGAGCTTTGACCTTGAACTTTGGTTATAAATAGAATGATGCAACAATGAGGCTTAAGAGGCTGTACGCATGAGAAACAGTTAATCCATGAGTATGCTAAGTCAGCAAGTGCCGACAAAAACCATTGTTGTATCACAACAGGTTGTCAATGGATAACTTTTGAACGTACAATCCAGTCAGTTGTCTAAGCAGTGAAGGAAGGCTTTTTTTGAGACAATGTGGGCAAACATGTTCACCTGAGCTGTGTTTATGCACGTATCTGCAGCCAAATGTGCAACAAAATCCATGGCAGTATTTGCTTGAAAGGCATTGACAGTGCAACTTGCCTATATAGAAGCACATATTTGCCGTGCCGTGAGAAAACCGGATTTTTGCCTAGGCGAAAACAAAGGCGCAGATCAGCTTCGCGGTAACCGCGAAGCTGATCAGCGCCTTTGTTTTCGCTACACGGATAGTATATTTCCTCTTCTTCTTAAATCCGAAATTTCAAGCTTCTAGCCTGCTTCTGAGCTTGTACAGCCCGGTTTGTGTCGGACCTGGTCGGAAATCCCGAAGACCGGTTTTCTCGCGTCGCAGCTCATATTTGAGCCATTGTTTGAGAAAACCAACAGTTTGAGTTTCTGACCAGGTTCGACACAAACCGGCCTGTACAGTCACAAAAGCAGACTTGGAAGCTTGAAATTTTGGATTGAGAAAGAAGAGGGATTGTACTATCCATAAAGCGAAACAAAGGTGCTGATCAGCTGTGCAGTTACTGCACAGCTGATCTGCATCTTTGTTTTTGCATATGCAAATTGTTGGTTTTCTGATGCAGCGGCTCATTTATGATACAATATGTATGTACAGTCAGGACACTATAGATAAAAGCACGTATAAATGTACACATATGTATATGATGTACATACTTTACTGAATTAAAACTGACAGTCAGGACACTATAGATAAAAAGATGCACCAATCTACGCTTATAAATGTACACATATGTATATGATGTACATACTTTACTGAATAAAAACTGATACATAGTTGAATATTGGAGTATTACTCTCAAAACCTACTGAGACGAACTAGGAAACACTCCATTTTGGAGTTTGGGCGCCGTAAAATCAAGTAAAGCCCTTCAGTAGTTTCTTTACTGCAATTTTAACTCATATAAGCCTGGCGTCCTTTTTATGGGACATAGGCAAACAGTATAGCCCTAGATGTGATGCCGCGTTCTGAACGCGGCATCCCATCTGGGGCTATTCTGTTTGCTCAGAGAAATTTCATGGAAAAATGAGATAAAGATTTTAAATCACACCTTAAGCCCCTAAAAACGAAAGTGGACTCACCCAAATGATAATGATGGGAAAGTCCATTCGTCAAATATGGGTTAAGCCTTAAGGTAAATCACAGCAGAACTGCCTTTGAACGGTCAGTACAGAAATTACTTGAGGGTTTATCTTGATTATACGAGGATCAAACCCCAAACTGGGAAGTTAGAAAATTTAAGTTCAAAGTTCTCTCTGTACACTTGTAAATGGAAGAGCACAGCAAGACCTGATGTAAAGCCATATTCCAAAATGAGCCGCGTCATGAGAAAACCGGATTTTTGCCTAATGCGAAAACAAAGGGGCAGATCAGCTTCGCAGTAACTGCTAAGCTGATCAACGCCTTTGTTTTCACTACTCGGATAGTACAATCCCTCCTCTTCTTAAATCAAAAAATTCCAGCCTCTAGCCCTCTTCTGTGACTGTACAGGCCATTTTGTGTCACACCTGGTCGGAAACTCAGAAGCCTGGTTTTCTCACGTCGCGGCTTAAATAGTATATATACTTTTGTTTTGGGTAATTCAAATGTGTCATTTTTTTGTTGTATGTATATTGATTTGATAAGGGCAGGTCCCATTCATAGACTTGCTGTATATTGCTATATGTTTCTCATTTGAGCCTGTGCGTGAGAAAAACAACAATTTGGGTTTCTTACCAGGTCCAACAAACCAGCCTGTACAGTCACAGAAGATAGCTAGAAGCTTGAAATTTCGGATGAAGGAAGAAGAGGGATTGTACTAACCATGAAGTGAAAACAAAGGCGCTGATCAGCTTCACAGTTACTGCGAAGCTGGTCTGCACCTTTGTTTTTCGCACATGCAGATTGTTGGTTTTCTCATTCTAAGGCTCATTTGTAAATAGTGAAAGGATATTTAGAGAAAGGATATTCTTCAGTTCATTTTGCTAGAGAATTTCATTTTGAAAAGATTTTGTGGTAGTTTATAGCTTTAATATTGTATACTGAAAGCCTTTCATTCCAAATAAAGGGGTTTTCCTCTTTATGCTAAATAAAGCAGGCAAAATACTACATGTACCTGAATTAAGATATTTTGAGGGAGCGCGGTGGCATAGTGGTAGAGCGTCGGACTCTGAATCGAGAGGTCCTGGGTTTGATCTCCACAAGTGTCACTGTGTTGTGTCCTTGGGCAAGACACATTAACTCCCTACAGTACTGGTTAAACCCAGGAAGAGTTGGCTCCGTCTCGACATGACTGAAAAATTGTATTGTTGACTGGGACGTTAAGCCTCAATACAAACAAACAAACAAACAAATACATGTAGATATTTTTGAAACACATTTTCATTTGAAACATTTTTCTATTCTTACTCCCCATTCAAAATTTTGTGGAAACAGGTTTTCGAAAAATCTCTCTTTTAAAATAAAAGGATCACAAACAGATACTTTAAACCACTAGATTTTCGGTGGTGGTCTGTTTTCACAATTTTTGTGAGAATGAAGAATTTACAAAGATAAATCCATGTTGACATAACGTTGATCAGTGTATGAGCCGCCTCATGGGAAAACCAACAATCTGCATAGGCGAAAACAAAGACGCAGATCAGCTTCGCGGTAACCGCGAAGCTGATCAGCGCCTTTGTTTTCGCCACTCGGATAGTACAATTACTCCTCTACTTAACTCCAAAAATTCAAGCTTCTAGCCTACTTCTGTAGCTGTACATGCCGGTTTGTGTCAGACCTGTTCGGAAACCACATTGTTGGTTTTTCCACGAGGTGGCTTGTATTATTGGACAAAGGGTACTTTCAGACGAAAATGAAAACTAACAGGTCTCCGGCTTCTCATCATTCTTTGGGGTATATTGAAGGAACCTTGGTACCAGTCATCTTTTCCAAACAAAAAATCTTAGAATCTGCTTAAAACAAAGCGACCTAGTGCTTTACCACAGCTTCTGATGGTGAATTTGAATCTATATGTGTTTGAAAAACACTCTATCACTGTTTCCTTTGACAGACAAAAACAGCCTTTAAGAGTATCTAAATCTACATCAGTCCCCAGGCTGTCTGTTGAAAATTGTTATAAATAGATCGGTTACATTTGTACATTGATATGTAGAGTGAACCAAGGGGACCAATCTAAGGTAATTATCAGACACAGCTATTTCAAACCGAAACTCAACAACAACCCCCAGGAGGCTGACCCACGTGCCTGACCTAAGAGGAAACATTGATGTTGTTAATTTTTTTGTAAACACATCTTAAATTCTGATTAAATAACTTGAGAGTTATTGGTGTCAGAAGCTTAAATTGATCAATTTTCATATGCACTCCACTCTTTTAGCTTTTAATGTTATTATTAAAAACCTTCAATCTGTCCCATAATTGCCGAACCTATCTGATAAATACCCTGCTTGTGTCCCCTTTAACAAACAAGCGCCATTAGTGCGAAAGAAGGAGATAACTCCAGTAAAGATTGCAAGATGCGGCTTTCGTAAAAATATCGGCAACGTTTATTTTGAAGATAACGTTCTGAAAACAATGGCCCTATTGCAAGCAAACCGAATTTTGTCTGATAATACCCCGATTGAGTTTACATGGTCTGTCTTGACATGACTACAGGGACATTCATCATGAAAACTTGCCTGTGCATTATACAAGGATTTTTTTTCAGTTGCCAAAAAAATCTAAAATTTCATAATTTTTTGGATATTTTTTTTCTTATTATTGCGCAAAACGAGTACCCACAATCTGTTTTGTAGCAAAAATAAGAAAAAAAGGTATACCCCTGCAAACCCCAATTTTGCTATATAAAAGTTGGGTATAAGGCGGTACATTTTGCACGGACATGTTTTCCTGACAAAAAAACACAAAGTACAAGTAGGAAGGGAACAGCAAAAGTGCTTATTGGACACCTTAGATTACTTGCAATTTCTTATTTTGTTGTTGTTGTTGTTGAAAGTGCCATGAAATAAGAGTA
The DNA here is from genome assembly GCA_964017185.1 of Rugalucina vietnamica. Taxonomy (NCBI): domain Eukaryota; kingdom Metazoa; phylum Mollusca; class Bivalvia; order Lucinida; family Lucinidae; genus Rugalucina; species Rugalucina vietnamica. The sequence continues at coordinate 73,698,420 of OZ024873.1, read as the reverse complement.
AAATGAGCCGCCTCGTGGGAAAACCAACAATGTGGTTTCCGAACAGGTCCAACACAAGCCGGGCTGTTCAGCTTCAGAAGCAGGCTAGAAGCTTGAAATTTTGAAGTTAAGTAGAGGAGGAATTTTACTATCCATGTAGCGAAAACAAAGGCGCTGATCAGCTTCGCGGTTACCGCGAAGCTGATCTGCGTCTTTGTTTTCGCCTATGCAAATTGTTGGTTTTCTCATGAGGCGGCTCAAATAATGAAGTGCTATGCTGTTATTATTAAGTTATTTTGGATATTTGTTATTTTGAATGTTTGTTATTTTGGATGTTTGTTATTTTGGATATTTGTTATTTTTGAATGTTTACCATTTGTGATGTTTGAAAACTTTATTTTGTTATACTTAAATGAGCCGCTGCACCGGAAAACCAACTACCTGCCTATGCGAAACCAAGGGCGCAAATGATTTTAAACAGATCTGAAAAAAAAATAAATAAATTAAAAAATAAACAGCCTAGACCCAGCTCCTATGGCTTGGTCAGGGTCTAGACTATTTAGCAAGATTAGAGCCACATCACACCGTTTGTGACGTTCTGACACAAACCGGTCATAACTGTCACAGAAGAAAGCTAGAGCCTTGAAATTTCAAAAGAGGAGGGAATGTTCTATCTGTTATTTGCATGCAAAGATGCTGATCAACTGGGCAATGACTGCAAAGCAGATCTATGCATTTGTTTCCTCATATGCAAAATGTTGGTTTTCTCAAGACATGGCTCAAATGTGCGTTATGCACCAGTCATTTGTAACCACTGCTCCCCCATGGGTATCATGACTTTTCAGCTTTCAGTGCCCTGCCATGAGCCCCACCCCCAGGGGGCAAACTGGAGGTCAAAACTTTGCTCTTTGCCCCGCCCTAGGCAATAGAAAATCTCCCTTGGGAAAGGATCCTAATGTCAAAATTTTAACCCCGTCATTTCCCCTGCACTGAGAGGACACTCGAAAAGTAATTGCTCTGCACTTTAGCCTGACTATCCCCCACCCTTCCCCGTTGGTGAGTGGGGAAGGGGGGGGAGGTAGTGGTTACTAATGACTGGTGCATTAACTACTGGTAATCTGCCTCTGGAAGGCTTGCACAGCAACAGTGTTATTAGGATAAATGGTTTTCCTGAAATGAACTTCGCTGTCAGCCATGGAAATATAGCAGTAAAACAAACATGCCTATGTTACATTTGGCCTACGATTACCCTAAAATGACCGTACAATGCCAATTTTGCATTTTCTTGCAGTCTACGCAGTGCGACCCTAAGATGTCCCTGCGATTCTAAGGAAAATTTTTCTTATTTTTGCTCAAAACATAGATTGTGGGTGCACGTTAGAACCACCTCGCTGAGGTGGTTCTAACAAGTACCCACAATCTATGTTTCGGAGCAAAAATAAGAAAAAATTTTCCTCGGTTTTAGTATACCCCTGCATACCCCTCTTTTGCTATATAAAAGTGGGGTATAAGGGGATATATATTACAGGGAAATGTTATCCTGATGAACCAAATTTGTGCTGGAAAGTCTGACTGGCATGCAAACAAATTGGGGAATCTGTCCCTCAGGTCATTTAAGCTTTGCAATGCAAAACATTTGAGCCACCAGCGTATGCGTATGCGAAAAAACAATGGCGTAGATCAGCATCGCAGTAACTGTGAAGCTGATCAGGGACTGTGCCTTTATATTTTTCTACAAAGATACTACAACTCATCTTCTTCCTAAATCCAAACTTTCCAGCTTCTAGCCATCTTCTGTACTTGTACAGCTCGTTCTGTGCCGGACCTGTTCGGAAGCCGCATTGTTGGTTTTCTCATGACGCGGCTAATTTACACTCTAAAGACAGATAGTCTAAGATCTGATTATTAATAATATACATGTAAATAAAAAATGTGAAATACTCATACATCATGAACAAATGAGCAGCCTCATGAGAAAACCAACAATGTGGTTTTCCAAACAGGTCCGACCCAAACTGAGCTGTGCAAGCACAGAAGATGGCTAGGGGCTAGAAATTTTGGATTTAGAAAGTAGAGAAATTGAACTATCTGTGTAGAGAAAACAAAGGCGTGATCAGCTTCGCAGTTACTGCGAAGTTGATCTATGCCTTTGTTTTTGCATTTGCAAAATGTTGGTTTTCTCATGACGGGACTCAAATGATATGACAAAGTCAGTGCATGATTCCTGTACATTCTTGAGTGAAATTGTGTATTTTGATTAATATTGCGTATTGTTTACAGTTGAAATCATTGCAAAAGCCATGCAAAGAAAAAAGAAATTTTGAATCAATAGTCTCTTGTTATTTATCCTTTCCAACATGATAATAAGGTTCTTCAGTACACAGGAATTTGAAGCTTATTCCATGCCTGTTGAGAGATCAGTGGCCCAGTGGTAGAGTCAGAAAACATTATTATAGTAGCCTGACTAGGAGGCCCTGTGGCCGAGTGGTCAAGAGCCGTGATATTTCATTACCATGCTTAATCATTTGATCACCTCACTGCAGTGTCTGTTGTGGGTTCGAGCCCCACACAAGGCCCATGTGCGACAAGTTCTGCTTTCGGGTGTGCCAGGTAGTTTTTCTCGAGGTTCTCCCATTTTCGTACCACCTGATTGTCCCGTCTCATATGAGCTGAAATAATCTTGAAAGGGATGTAAATCTGAATTACAAAAACTTTTACACTTGCCATGCAAGAATAAATCAAATCAGTCAACAGTGTCAAAGCTGTCATTTGGTTCCTTATTAACAGCATTTTTTAGTTTTTGAGAGCATGTGACATTCATTTTGCAAACACACTTCCATTTCCCCAGTCCATGGAGGCTCCATGTAAAATTTGGCTTTTTACTGAACACATGGTTTTTGAGACCTTTAAAAAATGGTTGGTAAACTGTAAGCTCACTTTGCGAGCCAAACAGCTCTAACAGGGGAGCTAAAAAAAGCCACAATTAATACAATTTACAATTTCAATGATCATAAATAAGCCTGCTAACTATTACAATTGAACCGTGGCGCAAGAAAACGGTCTTCGAGGTTTCTGACCAGGTCTGACACAAAACGACCTGTACAGTCCCAGAAGCAGGCTAGAAGCTTGAAATTTCGGATTTAAGAAAAAGAGAAATGGTACTATCTGTGCAGCAAAAACAAAGGCGCTGAACAGCTTCGCAGTTACTGCGAAGCTGATCTGCGCCTTTGTTTTTGCATAGGCAAAAATCTGGTTTTCTCATGAAGCGGCTCAATTGTATCCACTCAGTCTGATCAAAATGTTGTTGGTTGACGCAATCTCAACCTGTAGTTGCTAAGTAGAGGATACAATGTTAATCTTATCTTTTGATATGAAGTAGATTAGGTGCCAAATGGTGCGTCTTCAAAGTACAACAGTACAAATTCTGGCCAAAACTGATAGTGATAGCCTCCATATCAAAGTAATATATTCAAATATCTTGAATGCAATGCTTAAAACCATGAAAATATTGTTAAAACCTGAAGTTTGGTAAAAAAAATTTTTTTTTTTTTTTTTTGATTCAGTTTTACGTCCCTTTCAAGCTTTTTCACTCATATCGAGACGGATCAATCGGTAGGTGGGGCGAAAACCAAAGTACCCGGGGAAAAACCACCTGACACACCCGCAAGCAGAACTTGGCTTGTCCCACATGTGACTCGTGCCCCGAGCGAGGCGCGAACCCACATCGGTGAGATGATCGAACGATCAAGAGCACTGAAGTCAGCGACCTTAACCACTCGGCCACGGGGGCCGCCTTGGTAAAATTTGGTTTGTCTCTCTCCACTAAATCGCTATTCCTGGACAGGCTCATGCTTTCTAGGTACTGCGGTGATAATATGACAGGCAGCTCAAAATAGAGGCATCTAGGAGCCCATACATATCTCACATTTTGACTACACGACATCTGTTGAATTTTGTTGTCATTTCACAACTGTTGCTACATTACCTTGACATAATATACACTACAATATTGAGAACAAATGAGCCACCTCATGAGAAAACAAACAATCTGCATATGCGAAAACAAAGACACAGATCAGCTTCGCGGTCACACAGATCAGCTTCGCAGTGACCGCGAAGCTGATCAGCGCCTTCATTTTCGCTTCACAGATAGTACAATTCCTTCGCTTCACAGATAGTACAATTCCTCTACTTTCTAAATCCAAACTTTCTATCCTCTAGCCATTTTCTGTGACTGTACTGGCCAGTTAGTCATACCTATTCGAAAACCACATTGTTGGTTTTCCCATGAGGCGGCTCATAATAGCATGTTTAATTGTCAATATGCAGCCAATATAATGGGGATAGCAGTAAAATAAACTGGTATAACACCATGTCAGGCAATAATTTTTCAAGCAATTACATTATATAACTAAAGTCTTGTGTCTTTGTTCTGGGTACATGTACCAATCAGGTCCAAAATGGCATGTATACAGTCTATCCAATGGTACCATTGGTAGGTAAAATTTGCACCATTTGCAAAAATTTGATTACTGGTAACAAATGGTGTAATAGTTAAGGAAATTGGTACAAATGGAAAAAATGTTGATAACATTGGTGCAAATGGTACAACTTTCTAACCATCCCTGGAAACATGCTTGGTATAAAAATATTACCTACCAGGTAGTTCATCAAATTAAAACTAGCAGTCACTGGTCATTTGAAAACTGAATTTCTTTCAAATTCCAATTTCATAATTCATGACAAAGAGGTGACATGTCCATAATGTTGCTAATACATATTCAAATCTATGAATTGAGTCAAAATTCTCAAGTGTTTCATAACACAGGCAACCTCAGCATCATCTTCTAAGTGGCGCCATCCCGAGTTTTGCCCGTAGTTCATTGGCTTCTTGTATCTCTAGTTCCTCCTTGGAGATTTTGTCGTGTCGACTACCATGATCACGGTGTCTGTCTCTGTGTCTGTCCTTGTGGCGATCGTCCTTGTCTTTATGATCATGCTTGCTTTTGTGACTGTGTTTTCTGTAGTGGAAAATTATTAAAATAAAGCTCAATATCAGCAGTAACCTTTGTAAAAGCAACTGATCCATTTTATAGTTCATTTCAGTTCTAATATTGTTGTTGTTGTTTTTTTGTTTTTGTTTTTTTTTCCCAATACATTAGACATGCAATGGCAATGAAAAAAAAAAAAACAACAAAAAATTCAACAAGGTATTAAATGAAAGACCCCTGTTACTGAAGTAGTAAATAAAATTAAAGTAGATTACACAACATATTTCATAGTGTGTGTAAGTTTTTTTAAGCTCTGAAAAAATGCAGGTAGTTTCCAATTCCTTTCAGTCAGATGTTTGCCTGTTTTCACATCCATTAAAAGACAAGTTCAAAATATTAAACATGTAATTTTTAATGCTAAAAACTAAGATGAATCCTTAAATAACCTATATTTGAGCCTCCGCAAGGAGAAAACCAACAATCTGCATAGGCGAAAACAAAGGCGCATAACTGCGAAGCTAATCAGCGCCTTTGTTTTCGCTACACGAATAGTACAATTCCTCTACTTTCTAAATCCAAAATTTCCAGCCTCTAACCATCTTCTGTGACTGAACAGGCCAGTTTGTGTCAGACCTGGTCGGAACCCAAATTGTTGGTTTTCTCACTCACAGGCTCATTTAAAACCGTGCTGGGAAAGACCCAGAGTAGAGGGTTAGAGCAAATATTACCTGTCACTATCTCTGTGTCTTTTATCAGACTTTCTGTCTCTATCTCGATCTTTTGACCTTGACCTTTTTCTACCTCGGTCCCTGTAAACAATCATATTCATTGTATTTAAAATTAAATTGGTTTAAAAGCTAACCAATCGCAGTTGATTGCTTGATATTCAAAGTCAAACCATTTGATTTGTCTGTATTGACGTTTTAACGTCTTGGTCAACAATTTTCCAGCCATGTCAGGACAGAGTCACTGCTTCCCAGTATTGACCAGTGATCCCTGTATTGACCAGTACTGCAGCGAGTTATGTGTCTTGCTCAAGGACACAACACAGACCCCCATGTGGAGATAAAGCCCAGGACCTCTCCATTCCCAGTCTGATGCTCTAATACCAGGCCCTGAGGTTATAAAACTTTTTTCAAGCTCAGCTCAGTTGAGCATGAAATTTCAACTGCTGATAAATGCTGAAATAGTAAAAAATTGTGGAAAATTCAGGTTCAAAACACAAAAGCAAGTAATTTATCCTGCTCATAAATGTTAAAATGCCAACAATTGTTGGCATTTTAACATTTATGAGCATCCTGCTCATAAATGTTTAAATGCCATGAGCAGGATAAATTTCAGTCTCAGCTGAGTTGAGCATGAAAAAAGTTTTACAACCTCGGGGCCTGGTCACCTCGAACTGAGTTTTGATCTGATGCTTCACATCCATGGAAAAAGCTATGGTCATCTCATGGTCTCCTTGAATCAGAGAAAGTAGAATAAAGGCGGTAGAAATATTTTCATGAACAAATCTTGAGGGCTTCACAAAAGAATTGCCATTTATGTGGGTACATCCCGGGACACATGGACGTAGATGAGAAAACCGGTCCTCACGGGTTTGTGACCAGGTCTGACATAAAATGGGCTGTGTAGCTACAGAAGACGAGCAGAAGCTTAAAATTTCAAAATTATGAAGAAGAGGAATTGTACTATCTGTGTAGCAAAAACAATGACGCTGATCAGCTGCGCAGTTACTGCACAGCTGATCTGCGGCTTTGTTTTTGCACATGCAAAAGTCTGGTTTTCTCATGAAGTGATTCAGATGATAAGCAGCCATACTTCAGAGATAGCTACCACGCCTGGACAGAAACCCAAAGACAGGTTATTTCAAGACCATGCACATACCTATGATGAGGAGAGGGAGATCTTTTATATCTTTGAGGGGATGGACTTCTAGGTTTATCTACGTCTTTGTACGACCCTCTCTTCTTCTCAGGAGTCTCCTTTGGTTCTTCCTGAAATACACATAGAGAATATTACTTACAAAACATGCCCATGCAGAAATGTTTTGGATTGTTAAAAATCCAAAATTTCATTTGAATTTTTTTGATATTTTTCTTATTTTTGCTCAAAACATAAATTGTGGGTACACGTTGGAACTGCCTCAGAAAGGCAGTTCTAACGAGTACCAACAATCTATGTTTTGGGGCAAAAATAAGAAAAATAGATAATACCTAAGCATACCCCAGTTTTGCCATATAAAAGTGGGGTTCAAGGGGGTATACGTTACACGGACATGTTTTCGTGATGTTTAGAGATAGTCATATTATATGACTCAAATATAGAAGATTTGTAAGTAGTCATAAAGAATTTGTTTTTATTAGAGCTGTAGAGAACATTTGGGAAACATTCATATAGAAGCTTTCGAGATACACAAGATTCAGGAAACCTTACACAAGATTCAGGAAACATTGTAAAGAATGTTTGGCGATAGCCATAAAGACCATTTTGACATAGCTATAAAGAATGATTGAAGATAATTATAAAGAATGACTGAAGATAGTTATTAAGAATGACTGAAGATAGTTATATAGAAGTTTTTAAGATAGTCATAAAGAAGATTAGGAGATACTCCTATGGAAGCCCTTGAAATAGTTGTAAAGAACATTTGGTAATACTGTAAGGCTTACAGCTAAGAAATTTTCTTGACTTATATTTCACATTTTTTTTTATTTCTGAATTGAATGCAGCTTCTTGAAATGGCAAATGAGTACTCTTGTAGTCCACAAAGCATATATTAACTCTTAATTAAAGAGACACTTGAATTTGTGAGAAAAAGAATTCACGAATATCAGCAAAAATCAAGCTCTTGCAAACATTTCCAAATTTACAGTAGTCGAACTACATACCTCCACAGATCAGGTGTCAGAAATTAACTTTCCCTTTAGAATATGGGCTCAAAAGTTAAATGAGCCGCCTCGTGGGAAAACCAACAATGTGGTTTCCGACCAGGTCCGACACAAACCTACCTGTACAGTTACAGAAAAGAGCTAGAATCTTGAAATTTCGGATTTAAGTAGAAGAGGAACTGTACTATCCGAGTAGCGAAAACAAAGGCGCTGATCAGCTTCGCAGTTACTGCGAAGCTGATCTGCGCCTTTGTTTTCGCCTAGGCAGATTGTTGGTTTTCCCATGAGGCGGCTCAAATCTTACAATGAGATTGACAATATTCACACCGGAAATATTCAGCCCAGATAGAGACTGGTTCACTATTTTACATCGACAGATTTGAGACATTTTGTGACACTTTAAAAAACAGTTAATATATAGGTATAAAAGCCAAAAGGACAAAACTGGACTGAAATGTTATGAAATAAGCCCAATGGATGGGGAAAAAAATCTTAGAATTTGTTCAAACTTGTGTCCCACCAAAGCATGTCATTCACTAGCAAAAAAACAAAAACAAAAAAAAACAACCTCAACCTCTTTTCGACACTATTGTTGAGGTCCAAGACATTTTCGGTGTTAGCCATCCAATCCGTGTTATAATGAAAGTAAAATGTATAGATATATAGAAAAATCGACCATTTGGGGTCCATGAATGGTCAATGTTATATCCAAAACCTTGCTGTAATCAACTGTGTTATAAAGAGGTCCAGGTCCCAAGGTTATAAAACTTTTTTCAAGCTCAACTCAGCTGAGAATGAAATTTTAACTGCTCATAGATACTAAAATAACCCAAATACAGTCCCTTTCACTCGAGTTTGCCGTTCAAGCATTTAGGTCAATCAAATTTGTTCACTCGAGTTTGCCGTTTGTTTGTAAATCAGGTAACTTTTTATTCTATTTTAGAACTGAAACAGTGTCCCAGGTGCCAGGTGTTCTTAAAATCTATTCAGCATTTATCTTTAGGTAATGATGTCACCTCTTCTGATAAAAAAAAATTGTAATTGTTTGGTTAAAGCACATTTTTATTTCAAAATTCTTTGCACAACATATACAATGCATATTACAACCAGGCAAATAGCAGCTTAGCAATCCAGGTGTTTCAAACATCTCCTACATGTAAGTAGTTGTCAAAAACATGAAATTGACATTTCCTGTCCAATATTTGTATCAACCTTGAAATGTACATTATTACCTTATTTATCTCTGATTGGTCACAGTAAGATGGAATTGACAGATGTTGATTTCTCTTTCCAAAAATTTCATTGGCTGTTTGAAAATAATGAAACAGACCAAGGTGATTGTTTGACAGCTTTTGACTATTTTAAAGAAATGAACAACTTTTTCTATATTTAAATTGCACCTGGATAACTGTTGTGTACTGTCAATTCTTGTCTTTTACAACTGATTTTGAGATGTCTGAAACTTGTGAATTGCTAAGCTGGTATTTGCGCGGTTGTAAGAACACACATTTGAAAAAGGATAGAGACAAAAACAGAGTTTTATCAATTTAAGCAGTTACCTGATCGGTATCTACATGGCAAAAATTCCACATAGTAAGTTAAAAATTTCACTCGAGTTTGCCGTTTAAAAGGTCATTTAGTTTGAAACTGTCACTCAAATCAGCAGATCAATCAATCCAGATATCTTTGTGGACAACATGAAAAGAAACTCAGATCTTCGGAACACATGGTCTTCTTGTGTGATGCAAATGCTCAAACGGCAAACCCGAGTGAAAGGGACTGTATATCGAAATTGAAGGTTTAGAACTCCAAAGCCTGCAATTTATCCTGCTAATAAATGTTAAAATGCCAACAATTGCTGGCATTTTAACATTTATGAGCAGGATAAATTTCAGTCTCAGCTGAGCTGAGCATGAAAAACGTTTTATAACCTCGAGACCAGGTGTATTTTTTTTTATTTTCAGCCAAATAGCTTACAATAGCCTCCTCCTCATCTGACGTTTCCATATCCTCCAGATCCTCATCAAGGGCACTAACTCTTAACTCCAGTTGATTACCTTCCTCTAAAACATTTCGCTTCTGAAATACATAATGATACATAATGAAAACAAGGGCACTGAGTCACATTTTTTTTATTCAGTTTAACCAGTTTAACGTCCCTTTTAAGATTATTTCAGCTCATGAGATGAGCCAATCGGTAGGTGGGGTGAAAATGGGAGAACCTTGAGATAAAACACCTCTCACACCCGCAAGCACAACTTGGCATGTCCCACATGTGCCCCGTGTGGGGATCGAACCCACACCAGACATAGCGGTGAGATGATCGAATGGTTAAGAGCGGTAACGACATATAAATGCTCTTAACCACTCGGCCATGGGGGCCACCGAGCCACAAATTGTTCTTTAAGATACACATCAAGGGCACTTAGTGATTTAATACTTGCCATTTCGGAAAAACAATGTCAGGAACATTCTAACTCAAGTTGCTAATATAATATCAAGTTGTCAATATAAGATGGAGAGCTTTCAACCAAATCCTATTTATAGATATGTCTGAATGAAATTAAGACTTCTATTTGAGCCGCGTTGTGAGAAAACCAGCAATTTGCACATGCAAAAACCAAGACACAGATCAGCTGCACAGTAGCTGCGAAGCTGATCCGCGCCTTTGTTTTTGCTACACGGATAGTACAATTCCTCTACTTTCTAAATCCAAAGTTTCCAGCCTCTAGCCATCTTCTGTGCTTGTTCATTCGGTTCGGTTCGGTTCGGCGACACGGACACAGAATTTTGAAAGAGAAGTTTTTTTCTATTATTTTTCGAATTTCCCATTGTTTTTGTTTGTAAAACTTCCCGACTTTAGGTCAAGAAGTTTGGGACCTGCAATTTCTCATTGTTGGTCGCTGTTTTCCCCCAAATTAAGAGTCTAAGCATTGATTTTCTTAGTCGTGCGATTCGCGCCAAAACGATTCGTTCTTTACTTGAAAATTTCTTTTCTTGAAACTTTTTGGCCTGAGAGCTGACAAGCTTTTGGACCAGAATTTGTTCAAGCTTCACTGACAGTGACATTGAACGGCTCTAGCAGGGCTGCAACGATCTGTCATAAAATTTAAAGAATCTGAATAGTTTTTCTGGTTTGACCTTCCCCCACCCACTTTTTTCATATAGTGATTGAAGGTCTTTTTGTTTAATCATTTGAATTGGAACTCATGGCTTCAGGTTTTGTCGGTCCAACTGTGGGGCGGTTGACTTGTCGGGGTGGAAAAGAGCTGGTATGTTGTTTCCATACACCGAAGTCTTGTCCGCTGCTCCTCAGGTTGGCTTTGTTGTTGGTTTTCGGGCTCTGTGTTTGGAAGTGGACAACATCAGGAGATATTTTAGATGCGAACAAGGACTGTAGTATAGGATTTGGTAAATCAGTTGGTGGAATTGCTCAGAGCTTGGCTCTCACAAGGAAAATTGGTAACCGAAGAGGCTCCGAAGGATTACGCAGTTTCAATCCTTCAAAGGGAACAAACTTGTTGATTCTTATTATTTTGGCTGGAGATATAGAAATGAACCCAGGCCCCAGGTTCCAGTGCCGCACGTGCAAGAAGTATTGTAAGGCGGCCGAGAAAGCAGTTAAATGTGAAGATTGCGAGAAACGCTTCCATGCGTCTTGCGTAAATCTTGGTCCCGTTGAGTTACAAAAGATTGAGTCGGGTAATGATTCTTGGTATTGTTCAAACTGCAAAGCTGAGTGCAGCCTATGCAGTGGTGCTGTTTTGAATTCCCATAAGGCTGTCCAGTGTGACAAATGTGAAATGTGGGTGCACAATAACTGTTCTTTTATGTCAGACTCAGAGTATGAAATGATGCAAAACTCAAACTGTACATGGATTTGCCCAAAATGTGACTTTTTCAATTTCTCAGACTCTTTTTTCAATGAACAGTTTAACTTGGAAAGTGAAAATAGGTTTGACCTACTTGCAAGAGGTCATGAAAACAAGTCCACTGAAACCTTGAATAGCAAAAACAGTTTTATTAGTGGTCTGAAATTTTCCAGTATCAACATAAACAGTATAAGAGGAAAAATACTTGAGTTGTTGGCCTTCATTGATTTTCATCAATCGCAGATTTTGGCGATTCAGGAAACAAAAATTGACAATTCCATATTAACGTCTGAATTATTTCCGCAATCTTTCCCATACAGCGTGTACAGAAAGGATAGAACCTTACATGGTGGTGGTGTTATGCTTCTTGTACACAAGGACATCCCACACATGCCCCTCACAGAATTGGACAATGACTCAGAGTCAGTTTGGGTCAAACTTTTTGTAAATAAGAAAACTCACTTTGTGGCTAGCTGGTATCGACCACCTGTCGATGGTCATTTATCAGTATCGGACAATGGAAATGACTTATTGAATTCACTGGAAAAGTTTGACAATTTATTTAGAGAACAGCTTGACAAAATCAAAAATATTAATAAAGGCAACAAACCCCCCTTAATTCATGTTTTAGGTGATTTTAACTTTAGAGATATTGTATGGCCGGACAGACTCAGCAAATCTGGGTCATCATTGAGTCAGACGGAGGGTCAGATCTTGATAGATATCATGAATGACCATGGTTTGGAACAATTAGTCAATTTCCCCACCAGAGAAAGAAATACTTTGGACTTAATTTTGACCTCTCTTCCTGGTCAGTTTGTAGACATTCATTCCCCGGATAAGCTCAGTGATCATGACATTGTTTCTGGCACATTGAAAATTGCTATCCCCCCTATAAAGAAACCTAGGAGAAAAGTGTATCGTTATCAGAAAAGTGATTATGAATCTATGAGAGCAGAAACACTTAAATTTGCAAAGGAAAGATACTTCAACGGTTACTCAGATACTCGGTCGGTCCAGGAAAATTTCAATCTCATTACAATGTTTATTCAGGAATCGGCAGATAAACATATCCCCTCAAAAACTAGTCGCTCAGTTTCCTCTGTCCCTTGGATAACACCTGAAATAAGAAGGAAGATTCGCAGAAAAAATGCAACTCATGCAAAAGCTAAAAAGACTGGTAGTGCAAAATTTAGATCTAAATTTGAATCTTTACGGAAAGAGATCAAAGCTGATATCAGGAAGCAGCATGATCTTTATGTGAACAACTTGGTAGGAGATGTTAAGGCTAATCCTAGAGATTTTTACAGGTACGTAAACAGTCAGAAAAAAGATACCCAAGGTATTCCCCCGTTGAAAAAGAGAAATGGAAGTGGAATAGCTCAATCTGAATTTGAGAAGGCGGAAGAATTTAATGGTCAATTCTCGGATGTTTTCACTAAAAGTGAATACAAACAGGTCCCTCTTATGGATAGATCTGCCCCATTCATGCATGATATTGTGGTCACAAAGGAAGGGGTGACCAAACTTCTCAAAGGTCTAAACCCGTCTAAAGCCTTAGGGCCTGATGAGCTTCATCCCAGAGTCCTAAAGGAACTGGCTATGGAATTAGGGCCGGTATTCGCCCATCTCTTCCAGCAGTCAATTGATACAGGTGAAATTCCTAAAGAATGGTCTCTTGCTAATATTTGCCCCCTGTTTAAGAAGGGCGACAGGTCACTTGCCCGCAATTACCGCCCTGTTTCTTTGACATGCATTCCTTGTAAGCTTCTTGAACATATTGTATGCTCAAATATTATGGCCCATCTTGATGAACATGAACTCCTGTCGGACAGGCAACACGCATTTAGGAAATGGCATAGCTGTGAAACTCAGTTGACTACAGTGATAAATGACTGGGCCAAAATCTTAGACAAAAAAGGCCAGGTCGACACTTTTATACTCGATTTTGAAAAGGCTTTCGATACTCCTCCCCATGAACTCCTTAAAAGCAAATTGTTCAGCTATGGAATAGGTGGAACAACACTGAATTGGATAAATGCTTTCCTTTGTTTCAGACAACAAAGGGTAGTGGTTAATGGTATTAAATCGGATTGGGCTCCAGTTGTGTCGGGTGTCCCTCAGGGCACCGTTCTCGGCCCCTTGCTGTTTTCCTTGTATATAAATGACATCTCAGCAGACATCGAGTCTGAAATAAGACTCTTTGCTGATGATTGTGTTTGCTATCGTGAAATCAAGAATGAAGAGGATACATTGAAACTTCAAAGAGACATTGATCGCCTAGGCAGTTGGGCTAGAAAATGGGGAATGAGATTTCAACCCGTCAAATGCAACATGATGCAGCTGACAAATAAACGGTCTAGTAAGATACAGGCTAACTACACCCTTGAGGGCACTTTACTGGAAAACGTTGAAAGCATAAAATACCTGGGTGTAACTATCACAAATGATTTGAAATGGAATACTCATATTTCCAATGTTTGTACAAAGGCTAACAGAACTCTCGGATTCTTGAGGAGAAATTTGTATTCTTGTCCCCCAGATGTGAAAGAAGCAGCTTATAAAGGACTGGTGCGGCCGGTCTTGGAATATGGAAGCTCAGTTTGGGACCCTCACACTCATGGCCTCCAGGAAGAACTGGAAAAGGTCCAAAATCGTGCGGCAAGGTTTGTTACGGGAAATTATGTTTTTGAAACTGGGAGCATGACTGGCATTTTAGGTCAACTGAAATGGGAATCTCTTAAGAAAAGGAGGAAGGATAGTAGACTTATATTGCTATACAAAGGTCTAAAGGGTAAAGCCAGAATACCCACAGATGACCTTATCCCAAAGAATAGGCGTTGTAGAAATCAACACTCTTTGGCTTTTCAGATACCTTCAGCTAGCAAAGAAGCGTACAAAAGTAGTTTCTTTCCACAGACTATCAGGGACTGGAATGACCTCCCTGATTCACTTGTCTCCTCTGCTGAAATGTCTGATGACTGTGTGTCCAAGTTCGCTTCACTCGTGCGTTCAAGGGACTAATTTCCCCCCCATCCGAACCCCCTGGTGAAATAATGTCATTTGGCGTGTCACCAGTAAACTATTCAGATTCAGATTCAGGTTCAGCTCGGATAGTGTCAGACCTGTTCGGAAACCAAATTATAGCTTTTCTCATGACATGGCTCAATTATTTACCTGAATTCTGGGAAGAATGATATCACATGATCTTTCTTCTCGGAGAAGTTCATCAATGAATTCATCCATGTGTATCAGGTGAAAATCTGTAACAGAGGTCTGGTGTAAAATATCAAATACTACATCTTTGAGTAGATACTGCTGCCCATAATAAACATATTTTTTAATCAAAAATTATCAGATTACTATCGTGCCTGCATGCAATATTTAGATATCTTGGCAAGAAATAAGTATTCTATTTTTTTTTTTTTTCAAAAAATTCTGTTTATCAGTATATTCCAAGCTATGCAATGTAGATGCTAAACGTGAAATGCTATTTTTTTATGTCAGCAAACCTAAACATACAACATAAATAAGTGGCACTATAGTGCCTAGAAGTTACTTTTTTATTTGTTGTTGTTTTCTTGGAATTGGCCTTTTGCCGAAATAACTAGAAAAAGTGCCTTGAGAGGCACGTATACCCCCGGCTGGTAGCTCCCTCCAACGCCCCCACCCCTCAGCCCACCGCCACCAATCCAGACATGCTCACTGACAGTGACACATTAAACCTCAATTCCTGATGAAATAGAGCACCCTCAACAAGTAAATCTTATAAATTTGTATTTGCAAAAAACACTGTCTAAAACCATTGGGGGGAGGGGGGTGTAGTAGAATGACAGATCTATTTTAGAGTATAAAATATCTAGATTGAGTATACAGAGCTGACTTGTATACTCAATCTAGGACTTGATCGCGGACATTGAGGGCCAGGTCCTCGGTCCTAGATGTAAAGTAGAATGTCATTCTTCAATAATATTAAAAAAAGAAAAATAAGATGTCCTATATTTTGACCTCTAGCCCCACCCTCAGGGCACGGACCCTAGAGTCTAATGTCATTAGGAACAAGGTAAACCTTATAGTGTACCTTTGGTGCAAGTACGAATCATTTCTGAACATGGTGGTGAAGAAAAGTAAAGAAATACATTTTTTAAAGAAGTTCTAGATTTTGACCTCTAGCCCCACCCCTTGCACATGGACCCTAGTGTCTGAACCTTACATGGTACCTATGGTCTAAGTATGAATGCTTTCTGATAAAACTTTGTGGATGTCAAGAAAACAGACTTACAGAAAATATTTATTATGAGATTTATCATATTATAAATAAGTCCTAGATTTTGACCTCTAGCCCCACCCCCCTGGAGATGGTACCGAGCATGGAGTATGAAAGCAAACCCTATAGGGTATCTATGAACTAAATAAGAATACGTCCCTAAGATTGTTTGTTAAGATATGGACTTATAGAAGAAACATTAAAATTGTAAACAGCATATTTTAAAGGTGACCTAGATTTTGACCTCCAGCCCTACCCCTGGGGATGGGCCCTGGAGTCCGAACTCATGGAAACAAAGCAAACCCTATAGGGTACCTATGGTCCAAATATGAATGGTTTCTGACCATTGGTTCATGAGATATACACCTCTAGAGAAACTTTAACCAAAACTTTGACGTAAATTCCACGAACGTTCCGGAATTACGAACGAAGAAACGAACTAACTAACTAACTAACATACGAACAGTCGAACGGAAAAGCGAAAGCTATATACCCGTCGGCATAAATGCCGGGGGTATAATGAGACTGAGTAATTTTGAAAAACATCTTAAACATATGAATTTACATACAATTTATTGCTGATCTCACGCGTCCATGAATTTACAACTTAAAAAGCACATCAAGGAATCATGATTATTGAAGCTCACATTTACAAACTTATGCACTAGTCATTTGTAACCACAACACCCCCCTACCCCCAGGGGAGGATAGGGGATAGCTGTGAAAATATGGGGGGGGGGGGCTTTGACTAAGGTTTTGCCATGGCAGTGCGGAGAAAATACCCGGGGCTTACTTCATGTAGGCAAAATGGGCCGTGAAATGAAAAGATAGCAGGCTGCGGGGGATAAACAGTAGTGGTTTTTACCAACGAGCAGTCCCCGCAGGGTGAGGCTTTTAGCGGGAATTCGTTGGACCAAAAGTCAAAGTCCCCGCCATTCCCCGGGGCTGGGAGGGGGTGTGGTTACAAATGACTAGTGCATTACTTCCGTCCTTGTCCTGCCTCTTGAGTTTCCTGTAGTCCAGATAGAGAGGTTCTAGATACTTGTAGCAGTCCATAGAGGTCCCTGTCAGTCGCATGTAGATGGCTCCCAGTGCTCTCACATATCTGGGGAAAGAAAACATTTGAGCCGCTGCGCCGGAAAACCAACAAGCAGCATATATGCGAAAACAAAGGCGCAGATCAGCTTCGCAGTAACTGCGAAGCTGATCAGCGCCTTTGTTTTCGCTACACGTATAGCACAACTCCTCTTATCTCTAAATCCAAAATTTCAAGCTTCTAGCCATCTTCTGTGACTGCACAGACCGGTTTGTGTTGGACCTCTTCGAAAACCACATTGAAGGTTTTCTCGTAATGCGACTCATTTGATGACTTGTAGATGAGTGATCTGTTAATATTTCATGACTGATAATATGAGCTGTGTCATGAGTAAACCAACAATGTGGTTTTTGAACATGTCTGACACAAACCAAGCTGTACAAGCACAGAAGATGGCTCGAGGCTGGAATTTTTTTATTTAGAAGGTAGAAGAATTGTAATATCAGTAGCAAGAACAAAGGCGCTGATCAGATTCGCGGTTACTGCGAGGCTGATCTGCGTCTGTTTTGGCATATGCAAATTGTTGGTTTTCTCATGAAGCAGCTCATATATTGTTTTATCCATGGAAAACAACTGGGGAAACTTTGCTACATTTTTTGCTTATCAATGTTCAAAACAAACAGATAAGGCTTTGTCAATGTCGGGTGGATAATTAGCTTTAGCAAACTGTTTCTTGGTAAGCATATTAATGCCGCCACAGAAAAAAGTGTTCTTATAATTGTATGACCTAATTTTCTCCAAAAAAATTACTCAGTAATGTAGACATTGGAGACCCTTTCCTTCTGTGCAGCCTTGCATTTATGAGGTGGATCTGGTGTGGATCTTGTATTTATGAGGTGGATTTGCGTTAAAGGAAAATAATAATTAATACATATTTATGCTTACAGTAACACTTTATTGGCAAGACATTAAAATTCAGAAGGCTACAATTTTGTGAATATTAGTGAAAATCAAGTCCTAGCGAATATTTCTGTATTTCCAGTATTTTACTAAGTCTTACAGGGCTTTTTCTCACCTTTTTTGGGAAATTTTTGGGAAGGATTAAATTGGGAAGAAGTAAAGCAATTTTAAGCCAAATTGGGGAAGTAAAACGTGCAATTTTAAGCCAAATTGAGAAAGTTTACTCTTTAAAATGGGATTTTTATGCTAAGTGGGAATTTTCAGGTCAATTGGAAATTTTTTCAGCTAATTGGGGAAAAATTCAGTACCGGAAATCGGACCCAGTTTTGGATTAAGAAAACGCCCTGGCCTTACTTGAAGTCTTCATTCCTGATAAACTCCACTATGATGTCTTTCTCTGGCTGAATCTGTAGCATCTTCAGGATGAGACAGAGGAACGGAGTAGGCTTGATATTACCACTGTAGATTCCTCCAATGTATCTCAACTCCATTGCCTTGTCTACCAGCAACTCCGCTGTAAAAGTTTTGGAAAAATTGGGTTTGGTTACTTGGATAATCAGAATAAACTAGAAGGAGTTTTCAGAGGAAAACATATGTCCCCCCTCTCTGCCCCAACCCACTTTTAATTTTGTAAATTTTTACATATAGCCCTGAAAAATATATACCAACAGACATTTTCAATTAAAACCAATATATTAAAATATCACATATTTCAGCTGTAAAAAGAAATGGACCACCTCGGCCCCAACCCTAAATTTTTACAAAACGGCAATTTTGAACATAAATCAAGAGCCATAACTGTAAGGTCGTTTCACAAAATTTACCCATCTACAATTCCAAACCAATCCTTGCCGGTATCAACTAATATGCAAAGTTTGAAGAAAATGGGTCTAAAACTACTCAAGTTAGAGAGCGGAAACGGAAAAAAATGCAATTTTTAACCTCAATCAAGGTCCATAACTCTGAGGTCGTTTGACGAAATTTATCCATCTACAATCCCAAACCGCTCCTTGTCGGTATCAACTCATATGCAAAGTTTGAAGAAAATCGGTCAAAAACTACTCGAGTTAGAGAGCGGAAACGAACAAAATTCAATTTTTAACCTCAATCAAGGGCCATAACTCTAAGGTCATTTGACGAAATTTACCCATCTACAATCCCAAACCAATCCTTGTCGGTATCAACTCATATGCAAAGTTTGAAGAAAATCGGTCAAAAACTACTCAAGTTAGAGAGCGGAAACGAACAAAATGCAATTTTTAACCTCAATCAAGGGCCATAACTCTAAGGTCATTTGACGAAATTTACCCATCTACAATCCCAAACCACTCCTTGTTAGTATCAACTCATATGCAAAGTTTGAAGAAAATTGGTCAAAAACTACCCAAGTTAGAGAGCGGAAACGAACAAAAATGCAATTTTTAACCTCAATCAAGGGCCATAACTCTAAGGTCGTTTGACGAAATTTACCCATCTACAATCCCAAACCACTCCTTGTCGGTATCAACTCATATGCAAAGTTTGAAGAAAATCGGTTAAAAACTACTCAAGTTAGAGAGCGGAAACGAACAAAATGCAATTCTTAACCTCAATCAAGGGCCATAACTCCAAGGTCGTTTGACGAAATTTACTCATCTATAATCCCAAACCACTCCTTGCCGATATCAACTTATATGCAAAGTTTGAATAAAATCGGTCAAAAACTACTCAAGTTAGAGAGCGGAAACGAATGGAGACACCTGGATTTTCAAACAGTTAATTGACCTTTGTGACCTTGAAAATTAGGCCAAGGTCACCAGCCATTTTTTTGGCAATTTTGGGAAGGGGCCCTAGGGCCTTTCTGATTGGGAAATTTAGCGACGTAAAACCTGAATTTGGGAAATTTTCAAAATATTCACAATTGATAATATTTTCAAATCATTTAGAATCATTAAATTATAACTTATAATCAAAGCTAAACACTGTCTCACACAGCAAAGTTTGAATTTCACAATGCATGGAACTGTTGAAAAAATAAAATCAGCTTTGATTGGGAATTTTTTTCTTCAAATTGGGAAAAAAGTCACCCAAATTGCATTGGGAATGGGGCCTTATTTCGGCCCCTGAGACACCCGAAAAAAATCCCTGGTCACCGAAATCTAATCACTCCATTCCGCTGTCCCAATGAAGTTTCTGTGCCAGTTTGGTCTAAATCCATCCAGTGGTTCATGAGATATCATGCAGACAAAAAGCTACGCTGACGCCGACACCGACGCCAACGCCAACGCCGACGGGATCCACACCAAAAACAATATGTCCCCCACCCCTTCGGAGGGGGGACATAAATATGAGCCGCCTCACGAGAAAACTAACAATCAGTAACCCTGAAGCTGATCAGCGCCCTTGTTTTTGCTACACCGATAGTAAAACTCCTCTTCTTTCTAAATCTAAAATTTTCAGTCTCTAGCCATCTTCTGAGATTTTACAGCTCGGTTTGTGTCGACCCTGTTCTGAAACCACATTGTTAGTTTTCTCATGAGACGGCTCAAATAAGAAATTTTTGCTAATGTTTAAATTAATACATGTACCTGGCATTTCACTGATAACACTGATAAAGCAGGGTTTTCCCTTGGAGTATTAATTTTGATGGGCCAATGTCCCAATACAGACATCTTCTGAAAGACATTTTGTAGAGAATTTGTGGAACATTTACTTCAGGAAGCATAAATATTTTAGAAGTTTTGGGAACATTACTTTCCTCTCAATGGACAGTTTTTGGGGTCATTGATGGCCAAATGGGGTCAATGTGCACATTTCTAAGCGCCAGAGCGAACCCTGCTAATAACCTCCTAACATGGAAGTTGGAACACACCTCAGGGAGTCTTGTGCCAATAACACCGCTTTAATATCGGCATGACGGTTGTGCCGATAAGCGGTGTTATCGGCCCGACCGTCGTGCGGATAGCCAATGCTATATGCATTGGCTATCGGCACGACGGGACAATGGGATTTTCTAACATGCTTGCACATGCATTTAACTATCAAATAAATTAATTATTTGTTTAGCTATTGAAATACATTCGAAATTAACATTTTTGTTAATAGGGCTGGGACGATACGCTCATGACGCGATACGATACGTATCGCGATACAGATGTTATGATATGATACGTATCACGATACTTAAGGTCGTTTCTTAGGATTTGTAATTTACTGTTTATCATTTGGTTTTATCTTTTTATTACCTTTTGCATTACAGTTTTGCATCACACTAATAGCAAAGGTCAAATGTAGACAGGGCAGCTAAGGCCTGGTTTACAAGGCAAGCTGCTTTGCCACTAATTCTGTACAGTTTTTTTTTTTTTTTTTTTTTTGTGTGTGTCAATTTTGTGCAGTTCCAAATACATGTGACGGCTATTGTGGCCAACATATAACGTATAGCGGGATTGTCCTGCTATACCGCGCCTTGAATTAACGCGGTGTTGGATGTAACGCGAAGGCACCTTGGATCCCAAAATTTCAAAATTTTGCCCACCCACTTAATGAAAAAAATTTGAAAAAAAAAAAAAATCGCGGCGACGCGAAGGCGCCGTTTACCCTTTTATATTCCTTTATTGTATTAAAGTTAAAGGTGTTTATGTGCGGATGAAATCAATGTTAAAAAGATATCGTTTGCAGGGACTTCGCCAAGGTTCAGTTTTCTTACAGTTTCCCTTTATGGCACTCGAGAGAAAAGAAAAACAAGGTGCTATTTTCTAACAGTTTCTCTTTATTGAACATTGAGAACAATTAATGTTAATTATTTTGTGCATATTTAAAACTGAAAGAACAGGTTTTCTTATAGAAAGCCAAATGTGTTTACGAACCGTATCGGCTGCGTGTATATTCATGAGTGATAATTGCCATTTCAGTAATTTTTAGACACAATCTACCGCTCGCGAAGCGTGGATGACACATTGTTTTCTTAAGATTAGCCATAAAAGTTGTGAAAATAAGCCAAAGGCGCTAGGGGATTATCGATTGACCGTAACGAGACCGTAAACACAGGTTGCTGTAGGCTATTGATGACACCTGTTACGCAACGTTGCTTATTTTCGACGGCGACACAAACCAAAGATTGTCTAAGCACTAGGACACCTATTTATCTTGTATAATTCTATCCGATCAGAAAATGCATTTGTACTTTCTCGATTTAGAACGGCGAATTAAAATAATTCGGTATCTGCAAATACGGTATCGGCATATGACACTTGTCCGCGTTAAATATAAGTCAAAGGCGGGACTCTACGATACAACAGCAACATACGCGCGGTGTCATGGACGCTTTTTTAACATTAAATTGTACGTTGTAAATAAACGAATTTTATCGTTGTAAATCGTTTTTCACTGAGTAAAATGTGGGAACACGCAAAGTTTTACTTTTGTTTATTCCATTTTACAAGGACTCCGCGATAAACCACCACGCCAATAAACACGTCGTATAGGTTCCCCACCCACCAAAACACAACAGACACTGCGATCAGCCTGGTCCGACTCAGTAGATTTGCATAACCTATAACGCGCATGCGACTTGTGGACCCCGACCAGCGCGTTATAACCGGTCTGAAGTGTACGTTGAGAATCGATACGTTTCGGGACAGCGTATCGATACGGTATCGTGGACCCCCGAATCGACTTTCATCGATGTACCGATGAATCGTCCCAGCCCTATTTGTTAACTATGTATAAGAAAACTAGTTTGATTTGATTATTCCAGCTGAAGTAAACCTAATCACCGTAGATTTCTAACAGCGGAGAAAAAATATAACCATTGTAGATGCTTTTTAATTGTGATACTGAGATGTTACTGAAATGTTTCCATACTCAATTTTTTTTTTTTTTTATTTAGGTTACGATAATTACTAATTCATTTACACATACGCATGGCTGATTTTACAGGTAAATTCACAGGTAAGCCAATTTTAGCTAAATAATAATTTTGTTAATTAAAAAGTAAAAAAAACCTGCATGGATAATATTCAGTTTTGAAGCCAGTGTATAATATTTATCAACTTAAAATGTATCCATCACTCAACATTTTTAACATTTGGATATCGATATCCCTGTCATGCAGATAGCCAGTGTCAACTTGTACAGCTGTAGTGTTAGAATTGCCAAGCAAAAATAGATATACATATCAAATTAAATGTAAGTCCATAAATTTCTGTCTGGGCATTGCCTCAGAAGCTTTGCAAATGTGACTTGTTGCTTTGCAAATGTGACTTGCTGTTCTAAGCCACAACCAAGAAAGCTTCCAAAGGGGCTCAATTTACTGTTGTTTTTCAAAATTAAGCCTTTTCTGAAACAGCTTGGACACCTCTAGTAAACTACGACA
The DNA here is from genome assembly GCA_964017185.1 of Rugalucina vietnamica. Lineage (NCBI taxonomy): Eukaryota > Metazoa > Mollusca > Bivalvia > Lucinida > Lucinidae > Rugalucina > Rugalucina vietnamica. The sequence continues at coordinate 73,675,074 of OZ024873.1, read as the reverse complement.
CTAGCATCCTTTTGCATTTCAAAAGTCTTAAAAATTTTTGAAAATAGGTTCACTTATAAAAAAATATGCAGAATTATTATCTTGGATAAGCTTTTGCATACATAAACAATAATACATTCAAATTCTAACAAATCTGTTGACAACAATTGTGTAAACTAAACAATTTTAAGTTTACTTTAAATCATTTAAAACAAAAATTATCAATTTTGATTTTTCCAAATACATTTTAACAATGGAAAAAGCCCTATTGAAAATCATCCATCCCTATGGATGCCATAACCCCTCGCGGACATACTAGGCAGGTAATTAAATTATTTTTGGACATATTTTTTCTTCCTTGTGCAGAGACTTTCAAAATTATTGTGGCATTTTTTTTAAGAGCATCTTGCCGACCAGATCAAACCACTAAGCCACTGGCAACTGATCCGTTTGATCGGTCCAAGAGTCTATAGAGTATATATTCTGAATACAGACTCTTGGAACAAACAAACGGATCAGGTGCCAGTGCACTCTGCCACAGGGCCGCCGAGCTGCGATTTTGAAAAAAAAAAAAAAGACATTTTCTGAAAGATTGTGAAAAGGTGCAATGGATCATTAGCTTTATAACTGTGCTAGAGGTAGCTTTTAAAATTAAAATCTTAACTCAAACCCTGAAGAGCTACGGTGAAAAATGCCACAAATTTATTTTTTCTTTATTTCACTCGCGAAAACACATGACAATTGAAAATCGGACGAAAACGGCTGCATGGATTAACTTACCGGAGAGTGCAAAACATTCTTCCTTCCAGTATCTACATTCGTATATCCTTGTTCGTATAATTTTCTCTATCAGATACTGAGGATTCGTCCCTTTTATCGAGTGAGCATCTTTCACCGTTCTATTCGCCATTTTACCGGAAATCAAATCGAACCGCATCGGAATAAAAAAAATTCAAAGGATAAAGATTTTTCTCCCTGCTTTGCTGGCTCACCCTGAATACAGTACATTGGCTATATATGACTCACATGTGTAATTGTTGAACCAGAAACAATTAGGGGTATTTTAACCATTATTCAGTGCACACTCTTTTGATTAGTCAGTGCACATGCTTTTGTTGCTAACTGACAACCGTTTGAATCAACTGAAAGGGCTTACCATATTCGTTCTAATCAACGCACGCACAGTGCACTTAACTTTTTAAAATAATTTAAAATATAATTTTAATTAGCGCACACTACAAACCAAAATAACACATAAACTGCTGAAATAACCTTGTCAAAAATATCAACGATGAGATGTGATGTAAGAGTTCCAGTGTTTGATATGCATTTAAGGTTATTTAAGTTCTAATGCTGTTAATACATTAATAATGTGTAATACTGGTGTAAAATACCAATATGCTAGTGTGCGCTTATGCACGTTTCTGAAACGACCAGGGTGTGCCCTTATTGGAGTATGTGCGCTAATAAGAACGAATACGGTAATTCAAACATTTACCTTATTGGTTCTTCATCAACAGACTGGCTTTTGCCACTCAAAATCCAACATTTAGTCAAAACTTTTCATAACTGAATCTAAACTAGCTACATGTACTAACCATAAATCATGCATTGATCCTTGGACAATCTGACAGCGACTCGAATCTTCAGACCCTCCAGGTATTCAGGAGAGCTATGTTGTAATTCACAAGTGTTTATAACTCATAATCTCGGGACGTAAATTGCTGAGAAGTTTTTTACCCATTAATGGTAAAATGCTCATCTTGAATCAACAGAAAAGGAAGAAGGGACATACCTCATGACCTGCATTATCTCGCATGCAACAGAATATGGAGTCAAAAGAGACCTTTGACACATTACTTAATAAACTTACTGGAGATAGACAGCAAGCTAGGCATTTCTACTTGGCTAAGCAATTCTGCTTTTTAGACGCCTACTGCCTAGTAGTAGGGGAAAACCTGGGCAGTTCTCAACACTCGGTCGGGAAATACCCGGTGAAACCACCGCGCACGTAAGGTGACAGTCAAACCATTGGTACATACCAATGCAGGAACCATTGATAATTTTTTCAATAATCAATATTTTTGTGGGATTTAAACCTGCATGGCAGCGGTATATTCACAGCTAGTCGGAAGCAAAACACACTACCGACTGAGCTGTCCGAACACCCAACATATTTACGCAATGGAATTATAACGACCGTGATGCAATAATATTTAAAAGATATCTTACGCTAGATACTACAAGGCACTGAATCTTTGGTAAAATCTTCATACTTAAATTTTGGGGCAACTGAACATTCAGAGCAAATTTGAGCCGCTTCATGAGAAAACGGGATTATTGCCTATGCAAAAACAAAGGCACAGATCAGCTGTGCAGTAACTGCATGCGCGGATCCAGAAATTTTCATGAGAGGGGGTCCAACGAAAATGGTGATTTTTGGTCACAGACGAGGGGGGGTCCAACCCCCTAAAAATCATGAAATTACCTTTTTTAGGGTAAATTTTTCAAATTCCAGGGGGGGTCCGGACCCCCGGTCCCCCCCTCTGGATCCGCGCATGAACTGCACAGCTGATTACTGCACAGTTGATCAGTGTCATTGTTTTTGTTATTCGGATAGTACAATCCTTCTTCTATTAAAGTCGGTTTGTGTTTGACCTGGACAGAAATCCAGAAGCCTGGTTTTCTCATGTCATGGGGCTCATATAACATAGTGATACAAACAACAGAATGAAGAGACCAAGACAACTCTTATCATACAATAATATTATTTATTGGAGTGTTTGGGATCTATAAGCAAACACAAAACACCACATATAAAGTTAAACATTTTTATTTTGTGTCAAAAAAGGTATAAAAATCAACAATGGAAAATAGTCATCTACTCCAAACGCAGATATAAGAAACGCGAAAATCAGGGTTTAAATTCTCGATAGTTGATGTTTTGCCGTCATATTTTGAATAGGCTTGAAGAAAATGTCTACCTGTCTGAAACCTGAGGTTTTTATAAGGTCTCAGTCAACCTCCAGTCCCTTGGAATTTTGAGTCTTTTTTGCTGAACATTTACATGGGAGGTAACAGAATGACTGAAACAGCCATTATAATAATCAATTTGCTATATCTATAGACAACTTTCTATTTATAAATGGATCCACCATGTGACACATACATCGTACACATACTATGTCGTTCTGATTGCATGTTAACTGCCACATTTTGAACCAGCTTGTTATTTTTCTATTATTAGAGAAGTTTAATATGTCATAATCATTCAAAGTAGCCCTTATTTTCAATTAATCACAGGATAAATGTGTACATGTATTTTTCTCAAATATTTTTCAAAAATTAGGAAGAGTATTTCTGTATGACAACTGAAAATCTCATTCAAAAGTAAGAATGATAAGTGTATTAAAAGTCAAATGTTCGCGTTTCTTAAATAAGCGTTTTTTGGAGGTAAACATGGAATCACTTGAATTAAATCACATACATTACAACAACTACAACAATGGAAATTTTGTCTAATTGAATCAAAATAATTTTGCTGTAATATGCCACAGCCATACTGTATACACAGGTGGGCCATTAACTAAGAATTAAAAGCTGTTTTACAGTTTACAGAAGAAAAGCAGTGATATTTCCTTTATTAATTTATGCTCAAAACTTAAATTGGTGGTAAATGTCAGAATGGCCATGAATGGGCTGACTTGCTACATGTAAAAAACAGATGGAGCCTTTGTTTTGTATATGAATTTTGGCCATTATAAGAGCCGCGTCGCAAGAAAACCTGTCTTCGGGATTTCTGACCAGGCACAACACAAATCAACATTTACTGCACAGCTGATCTGTGCATTTGTTTTCGCAAAGGCGAAAATCCGGTTTTCTCGTGACGAGGCTCATAAGTGGATGAACAGCGAAATCAAATACATCAGGAAAACATGTCTGTGCAATGAATACCCCCTTAAACCTCACTTTAAAATAGAAAAACTGGGGTTTGCAGGGGTATACCTATTTTTCTTATTTTTGCTCCAAAACATAGATTGTTGGTACTCATTAGAACCGCCTCAACGAGGCGGTTCTAACGTGTCCCCACAATCCATGTTTTGAGCAAAAATATTAAAAATATCAAATTTTTCTGGTGAAATTTTCATTTTTTTATAAATTCAAAAATCTCTGTATATTGCATGGGCATGTTTTCGAAATGTAAACATATGGCACAGGATGTTAGTTTGAATGTATAATTTGCATTATTTAGCACCATGAACTAATCTTTTTAATAATGAATTATCATTCGGAAATCACTCACACAAAACAGGCATAACATATGAGCCGCACCGCAAGAAAACCAGTCTTCAGGGTTTCCGATCGGGTCTGACACAATCCCGCCTGTGCCGCCGCAGAAAAGGTCTAGAAGCTTGAAATTTTGAGGGATTGTACTATTCGAGTAGTGAAAACAAAGGCGCTGATCAGCTTCGCGGTTACCGCAAAGCTGGTCTGTGTCTTTGTTTTCATAAAGGCAAAAATCTGTTTTTCTCACGATGCGGCTCATATTATAACAGACAGGATTCAACTTGTTTACACACAATATCTATTGAAAAATAATCTCTTAATGAAAATGTCAAACAGCTACTGTCATGAGAAAACCTATTCTAGTGTATTTAAGCTGTGACATGAGAAAACTGGTCTTCAGGATTTCCCACCATGCCTGACACAAACCAGCCTGTACAGTCTCAGAAGCTAGAATCTTGAAATTTTAGGTATAAGTTGAAGAGGCCGTTGAAATGTGCTATCCTTGTAGGGAAAACAAAGGCGCTGATCAGCTTTGCAGTAACTGCACAGCTGATCAGGGTCTTTGTTTTCGCATAGGCAAAAAACCGGTTTTCTCATGATATGGCTCATTTGATTGACAATATTGCTGTTCCCTATTTAGGTGATATAATAAACATACTAATAACTCCTGCTTTGTGCAAAAGCTTTTGAAAGCACCAGAAGTACATGTATTGCTTAAATTATATTGTCTTATCATTCTTTTTTTCTCGATTATTCAAGAAATCAAAAAGTCATATTCATCAGGAAAACATGTCCATGAAATGTATACCCCCTTATATCCCATTTATATTGCAAAAGTGGGGTATGCAGGGGTATACCTATTTTTCTTATTCTTGATCTAAAACATACATTGTGAGTACTCATTAGAACCGCCTTGACGGGGCGGCTCTAACGTGTACCCACAATGTTTGTTTTGAGCAAAAATATTAAAAATATCTAAAATTTTCCATTGAAATTTTCAACTTTCACAGCTTAAAAAATCTCTGTATGGTGCATGGACGTGTTTTCGTAATGGTACACATAGTTGCGGTTCAGACTTTGGAATGCAATTGAAAATCATCCATAATGCTTTGCGCTATAATTTAGCATCAAATGAAAATGTTATGGATACAAAACCAAATATGTGCCCTGGCATTGTATTGTGATGCTAAGTAATGGCGAAGAGTTGATAAATTGTTCAAACTTAAATCTTTTTTACCAGTTTCAAAATTAAATCATCAGGGGCACCAACTTTAAATCCTTAATCCAATTACTTCTGAATCAATTTTTTACAAAGCTATCTCTTAAAATGTCTTTATATAAATAAAAGTGATAAATCAAATTTTTAACAAACATGTGAGTGCTGTGACACAATAGTTACATTTGAGCCGCCCCATGGGAAAACCAACAATCTGCATAGGCGAAAACAAAGACGCAGATCAGCTTCGCGGTAACCGCGAAGCTGATCAGCGCCTTTGTTTTCGCTACTCGGATAGTACAATTTCTCTTCTACTTAGCTCAAAAATTTCAAGCTTCTAGCCTGCTTCTGTAGCTGTACAGGCCGGTTTGTGTCAGACCTGTTCGGAAACCACATTGTTGGTGGCTCATTAATTTGAGCCCTTTAAATTACATATGACATAATTTTGAATGTCTCTGACAAAAGCACCTATAAGTTGACAAATGTAGCTGCAGTGGCGACTCCACAATTATTATCCTTCTGTGCCATCAGAACATAGCCGTCATTCCCCCAGTAGGTAGACCAGGAATTCTTCACCAACCAGTAAGCCTGGCCATTCATCGTACCATAGCCGACGGCTAATACTGCATGGTCTAGGTCATCTGCTGTGTTTCCTGTAAATATATTGTTGTTATTGTGTTAGGGTTGTTACGGCTGTAACTATCTCCCTCCAACTAAGAGACAGGATCTCGGTTTTAACATTCATCACAATTCAATTACTGGAAAAGCCTGGTATAAAACTCATTGCCCCTTACAAATTGTTATCACTATACTAAAGAGGCTTCTCATCAAAATATATGGGCATGAGACCTTCAGCATGAAATAATGTGTATTTATAATTTTTGTATTGAACTGTAAGCTTAAACCACTGCTGAATTTAACTGTGTTTTGCAGCACCCACTTGACCAAGAGTAAATCTATTTCGGCATCTTTTTGATTCTATGTTTATTGATCAGTCAAATACCACAAATTTGCTAAGATCGCCGGTTAGCACGATCTTGTGGAAAATGGCAGGATTAAGATCGTAGCATTCCACGATCTTTGAATTTTATTCAAGCGTTTTTGAGACCCTGTACAAAGGCAATTGACCCTGTTCAAAAAGTAAGCATAAGATTTTGTAGAGTTTTTAATTATCTGTAATTCTACCACCTGGTTTGAAAATCTACTGTCGATCTTGTTAATGCCAAGTGTTTGAAGAGCTAGAAATCATCTGCATTTTTTGAAATGTCAGCGGCAGATATCTACAGCCAATTATGATCATGATACAACAACATCACACAAAACATCTATCTTGAAGGTTGTGGTATTCGACTAGTTTCCCCGACTGTGCTTAAATTTATTATTCATATACATCCTTCAAAAGTAGCCTGATCTTTGTCTAAAACCTGTGCTTCAGAATGTATGTAAAAATACTTGGCAAAGAAAAAAATGAGCCGCATCATAAGAAAACCGGATTACTGCATATGCATTCGCATATGTGTATGCGAAAACACAGCTGATCAGCACCTTTGCTTTCGCTACTCGGATAGTAAAATTCCTCTCATTGTTAAATTTGAAACTTCAAGCATCTAGCCTTCTTCTGTCGCTGTACAGGCTGATCTGTGTCAGACCTGGTCAGAAACCCCAAAGCTGATTTTCACCCATCACAACAATTATCCTTACCACATTTAGGTTCATAATAAACACCATTTGCATAGAACGACAATGATTTATGTGATGCATCGATGGCGACAGAGATAGGACCTCTGGTTGCTAGGGCAGCATGCAGGGCATTCTGGTCACCTGATGTGATGTTGACGTAGCTGGTAAGAACGGCTACAGGCTTAACGTCTTTGCTGTGACACATCCCATCCTAACGAATAAGAACAAAGAGAGTCTAAGTTGATAAACTCTAAAACTGAATTACATTACTAAATTGGCACTTAATTATTCTCTAAATTATTTTCAGACTAGTAATTAAAGTTGAAAAAATGTACAATTTAAACATCTGAAAAGCAGCCATTAAAATTTGACTTCACTCGTGTTCAAACTTTCTCATATAATTTACATCTAGTGAGCAGCTGTAAAGTATAGCATAAAAACATTCAGTCCAATGATACTGAAATATTCGTGAGAACTTAATTGTCGCGAATTGGATGCCTCGCAAATTCATCGTTCTCCCTAATAAAAAATCTCTATAAGCCATGAGCCGTCTCGTGGAAAAACCAACAATATGGTTTCCAAACAGGTCCGACACAAACCGGTCTGTGCAGTAAAAGAAGCATGCTAGAAGCTTGAAATTTTTGGAGTTAAGTAGAGGAGGAATTGTTCTATCCGAGTAGCGGTAACCGCGAAGCTGATCTGCGTCCTTGTTTTCGCCTATGCAGATTGTTGGTTTTCCCATGGGGCGGCTCCCATATAGACATACAAACACTCATTGGGGATTTCAAAACCTTGCAAATCATTCAGAAATAGAAAATTCGCAATATAAAAGTCACACAAAAATTTTCGAATTTACAGTACTTTGCATATAACCTAGGAAATGGATACACTTTCAAGTCATTGAAATCAGCCTTTAATTTGGAAATTGGGTTATTGTAAATTTCACAAAACAACTTCTATGAAAAATAAAAAATCTATTTTCTCGATATTTCAAAAACATAAGACTAAATGATATATAGATCTACATACTATAGCCAAGTACTGTCCATACTGTTCCTCTGACGTCAGGCCCCCATTTTTCATGATCCATTTATATGATCTGAAATCTTCACCGCCGTCACAGCCATTGTTTCCCTCACCCCAGGAACAGTCTATCAGTTGTTGTTGGGAGAGTCGGACAAGTTTACCAGTCTGAAATCATACATGTATGATTGTTTTCTTAACCCATATTTGACGAATGGATTTTTCGGGTGAGTCCATTTTCATTTTTAGAGGCATCAGGAGTGAATTTGAAAACTTATTCAATTTTTCGATGAAAATTCTCTAAGCAAACAGAATAGCCCCAGATGGGACACCGCATTTTCGTAATGATCATTCCATTATAGTCATAGAGATTTATATTTTTTATAAAACATTTCTATAGGCATACTTTCCTTTGTGTCCTTTAAATGTGCAATTATAGCAATTTTTGTCACTTCATAAGCTCCATTTGATTGCATTTTTTTCTACTGCAGGGCAACAATAGTTTCAGAGTGATAATTTCATGTTTTTATTCAGATGACCACAATTTCAGCATGTTTATGCCACAAATTACCTTCATGAAATAAGCCCCTTCAATAGTTTCAGCTGTACCAAAACTCCAACATGATCCACACACACCCTGGTCTTTAACTGGAGTTACTGCCCCTGATAAGATAAGGTCATGAATAGAAAAACATATTTTTTTTCTTCAAATGGGTAACATGTTTACCATCCATTTACTTTAAGTATGGAAGTCCCAAGAGCTCAATTTCCCCTTACATTTGCAAATTCATAACATCCTGAATTTGAAGTTCTTGCCAATACTGATTTAAGATCGACTTACAATTGTCCTTCATCTGTATCATTACTTGCTCACTAATTCAAAACCTCGCAAATATTAAAATTTCAGTGATACCAAAGTCCTCCTTGACAAAATTCATATAATCATAACACCATAAAGTATTTATATCTTGACTTCAATTCAATGTACACCTTTTATCAAACACTTTCTTTATAGAAACAGAAGATTCTAACACGGCGTTATCATCTTTCCCATTGAACCTAATGGAAACGTCACCATTTGCAAATAAACAATAATTCACTGTAAACAAAATTATGCGCGTAAGGTGGTGTTTTTGTACATCGCACATAAACGTTCATGTCCGCTGAGAATGAGTCCACCAGAAAGCATTTTGAAATGTAAGCATTTATTGATTAGTAGTGTTAGAATTGAAATAGTTTTACTTTACTGTGAATTATCTTTGATTAACGCATGATGTTGTCAGGCAGATGCGATATTTAATTCACTCAGGCTGCGCCATCGTGAATTAATATATCGCAATCTGCCCTCCAACATCCTGCGTTAATCAAGAAAATTCACTGCAAATTAAAATTATTTCTTAAATCAAAAATTAAGAGCATGTGTGGTTTACCATAAAGTCTCCAGTCAATGCTGTCAGGCAGTGAGACCATATCAATGTTGCTAGGATCAAACACGAGTGCCCCATGGTCCCCTGGGGTATGTCGATAGCCATTCATGAGTTTCAATTCTTCCCCAGACTTGTCTGCTAGGTGGTTCACTCCCAATGTGAAGGTCAAACCTGCTCTGTTCTTAGAATGGATATATCTGAAGAAGAAAAAAAGAAGAATACCAAATTTGGCGCAACCTTGAGTAACCTTATTTCGCATTTATGTAACGTCATCACAACAATCGATCGCCATAAAGGTTTTTGAATGTCAATTTAGCCCATTTTAAGTTACCAAAATATTTATATATATTTTTTTAATCAATTTTACCAAACTACTATTAAAATTATGCATTTTGAAGGTACCGTCATTGAGATAAAATGTATTAGAAAAACAAACTGTACGCGCATATTTTATGCGCATGTGATAGTATATACTTAGTTCATGCTTCAGCAGGCAATAGTGCAAAATATTTTCCCCGAGGTGCAGATACCGACTTGGCACACTATTGCCCGAGGCTATGGTCATGCCAGGTCTTCGCCTCCATTTTTCAGGGACTTCTAATAAACTTTCTGATGCCATGAGCTGCAATAAGCCACCTTAACTTACACATGGATTCAGCATTGTGATTGGCTAAATAACTTGACCCTGTCAGCAGCATTACAAAAACTTGCCCATGCAATATACAGAGAATTTTTTCAGAAGCAAAAATTGAAAATTTCATTGGAAAAATTTTGATTTTTTTTAACATATTTGCCCAAAACATACATTGTGGGTACAAGTTAGAACCGCCTCGGTGAGGCGGTTCTAACGAGTACCCACAATGTATTTTTTGGATCAAAAATAAGAAAATTAGGTATACCTCTGAATACCTCAGTTTTACTATATAAAAGTGGGGTTCAAGGGCGTATACATTTCACGGACACGTTTTCCTTATGAGTTAACAAGGACCCTAACATGTGAAGCAGGCACTCAACAACACCACTTTTAAAACTAGTTGACACCATAAGGCAGAACAAATAGGCTGTATTCCTGAAACCTCTAAAATTTGGATTACCTGACATTTTGTCTAAAATTATGTTGTCTCTGAGCATGTTCTTTCTTCCCTGAGTACACTTTCTTGTGTGTGTTCTTAAAGCTGATGAACATTTCCTGCACATGCTTATCATGGTTATGAATGTACTCTTTCATAGGGTTTTGTAGGATATGATGTTCTGCTGTTCCTGGTCCAGGAAAATCTCCACAAGTCATGTCTGTAATACAATTTGAATCATTACGAAAACTTGCCCATGCAATAAACAGAGATTTTTTGAGCTTTAAAAATTGAAAATTTTCATCTGAAATAATTTGATAATTTTCTTTTTTTGCTCAAAACATATATTGTGGGTACACGTAAGAACCACCTCCGCGAGGCGGTTCTAACGAGTACCAACAATCTATGTTTTGGAGCAAAAATAAGAAAAATAGGAATACCCCTGCATACCCCAGTTTTGCTATATAAAATTGGGGTTTGAGGGGGTATACATTGCACGGACATGTTTTCGTGATGCATATAATGAGAAAACAATGTGGTTTCCGAACAGGGCCCGAGGTTATAAAACTTTTTTCATGCTCAGCTCAGCTGAGACTAAAATGTATGCTGCTCCTACATCATGTTAAAATGCTAAAATGCCAACAATTGTTGGCATTTTAACATTTATAAGCAGGATAAATTACTAGTCTTTGAGTTTTGAACCTGAATTTTCCACACATTTTGATTATTTCAACATTTATGAGCAGTTGAAATTTCATGCTCAGTTGAGCTGAGCCTGAAAAAAGTTTTATAAACTCGGGGCCAGGTCCAACATAAACTGGCCTGTACAGCCACAGAAGATGGATAGAGGTTTGAAATTAAATGGCACAATTCAAACATTGACAATATAGAATGATTCCATTTTACTTTAGTTTTGGAAGTTTTTCAAAATCAACAGTATTTCTTTTGAAAAACTGAACACTTGAAAATTAAATTAGGTCACTCCAACAGGTGGAATTCTTGGGTTTACACTGTTTTCTTGTTGCTGGGACCCCATACTTCCACACTGAAATTTGGGTTGGGATGTTGTTGTTGTGTTATATATAATTGATTCAATAATATTGATTCTTTTAAAAGCTATTACTTATAATTTATATATATATAATCAAAGGGGAGTAACCCAATTAATTAATATATATTTCTTTTTATGTTTCTACAATTTATTATCTAGAACTTTGTAGAAGAATGTCATTGATTATTTTTATCACTGTTATATAATTTAGAAGTATAGAAAATTCTATGAGCACTTTGTGGATAATTCCAGATGAAAATGGAGTTAGTGTTTTTTTTACCATAAGTTAAAAATATATTTGGACTATGTATACTGGGATCTCGAAGGGTCTAGTGGACTCTCGTTTAGTCTTGATGGTCGTTGCGGCCTTGAATTCTCTCTGGAGAATTCTAAATTCTCTTTGGAGAATTTAAAAGAACTTTCGTTTAGTTCGTTTCTTTTCTAGAGAAAAGTTTATTATATCATTCTCTAGAAACCTGGAGAATTTCCTTAGATGTATAAATATAGGTCCCAATTCAGTCGTAGGTATTCAGAAATTTGAAGTGATTTAAAGTATATAATTTTGGTTGTTTCACTAGTGTTTTGGATTAGAATAAAAGTGTGGATTAAAATATACATGTGCTCATATTCTGGTTACTGGATTGTGGACTTACATTTGAGGGACAAGGACTTATTTGACATTAACTTTGTAAGTTATTTATTTATTTATTTACTTATCTGTTTGTTTGTTTGTATGTATTTGCAGCATTTATTTGTTTGATTAAATATTGTTAAGTTTAAATTACTTGGTTTGTTTTTCGCTGTACCTGTCTAGTTACGCTAGGTCGTAACAGATTTTGGGGGCTCTGAGCCGGGATTGAACATTTTGTGCACCTATATTATTCTGAATTTGAAAAGATATTTATTGTTTGTCATACCAGCAAAAAGCAACCATGTTATTCAAACTTGAAGATTTCATTGCTGCGCCTTCTCAAGAGCTGTTAAACTTGGCCAAAAAGAGTGATCTTTTAGACATTGCTAGTCATTATAGCATACCTGATGTCAAAACATCTATGTTAAAACGTGAAATTAAGAATGTTATCATTCAGTTTCTTGTTGATGAGGAATTTTTTGAACCCTCAGCTACATCTCTTATTATGGTCTCACAAACCGACATACAGTTGAAAGAGTTAGAATTAAAAAGGCATCTTGAACTGGAAAAATTAAGATTAGAGTTTGAAGAAAAAAGAAGGGCAGATAAGGAAGAAAGGGAAGAAAGAATGCATAGAGAAAAGTTAGCATTAGAAGAAAGGCTTGCAAAGGAAAAAATAGATATGGAAGAAAGGGAAAAGGCAAAACAAAGAGAAATGGAAGAAAGAGAGAAAGAAAAACAAAGGGAAATGGAAGAACGAGAGAAGGAAAAACACAGAGAAATGTTAAAAGAAATAGAACTTGAAAAAGAAAGAATGCATTATGATATTAAAATGAAAGAGCTTGAATTAAGCAGTAAATCAATGCCTCCTGTGTCTTTTGATCCTAGTAAAGTATTTGATGTTACAAAGCATATCAGGCTCGTTCCTCCATTTCAAGAAAAAGAGGTAGATAAGTACTTTTTACATTTTGAGAAGGTAGCAGAAAATTTGAAATGGCCAAAAGAGCATTGGACCTTGCTTCTACAGAGTGTTGTTATTGGTAAAGCTCGAGAAATTTACACTCAGCTTCCACTTGATCAAAGTTCAGATTATGACACAGTCAAAAATCTGATTCTTAAGGCTTATGAGTTAGTACCTGAAGCTTATAGGCAGAAATTCAGAAATTGTAGGAAAGAACATGACCAAACCCATGTAGAATTTGCTAGAACTAAGGAGCAATTATTTGATAGGTGGTGTTCTTCAAAGGATGTAAAGTCTGATCATGCAAAATTAAGACAGCTCATGCTTGTTGAAGAGTTCAAACGATGCATACACTCAGATGTCAAATCTTTTCTTGACGAAAGGGAAGTAGAAACTTTAGATGTAGCAGCACGATTAGCTGATGATTATGCTTTGACTCATAAGGTGTCTTTTGTAAATAAGCCTTACAAGAAACCTTTTAACCCTCAATTTAAACCTAATACACCTCAGTTAAAACCATTTAACCCTCAACAGAGAAATAATTCTCCTCAACCTAATCCACAACCACAAGCTGGACTAACAGCTGATAGTTCCAGTCCTTCACATAATCCTAAAAATAAAGATACTAGTGAAAACAAAGGTCAAAGATCCTCATACTCACCCCGGCTGTTTTGCAATTATTGTAAAGGTGACGGTCACGTCATTTCTGAATGTGAAACTTTGAAAAGAAGAAAAGAGAGACAAAATCAAAATAATTCTAGACCAACAGGTCTTACTTCTTTAAGGTCAAAACCACAGTCGATTATTCAGGATGAAAATCCTATTTTGGCCAAAACGTCTGCGACTGATTGTATTATGGAGATTTATGAACCATTCTTATCAGAAGGTTTTGTGTCACTTACTAGTGATTCTGCCCAGTCTACCCCTATTAAAATCTTACGAGATACCGGAGCTTCTCAGTCTCTTATTTTAGCAGATACCCTGCCCTGCATGAAGACTTCAACTGGGACAAGTGTCCTTATTCAGGGAGTAGAGTGTGGATTTGTTAATGTACCGCTCCATAACATTTATTTGTCTTCAGACTTAGTTTCTGGTCCTGTGGCTGTAGGTATTAGGCCTTCTTTACCTTTTAAAGGTGTTCACTTGCTATTAGGCAATGACTTAGCCGGAGATAAGGTTGTGGTAAACCCACTTTTGACCAATACACCTTGTGAGGATCAATTGCCTGATCCCATTGAGCAGGAAATTCCTGATCTTTACCCTTCATGTGCCGTTACAAGGGCTATGGCAAAGAAAGTCAAATTGAATGATGGGATACAGGATGTTGACTTAACTGACACTTTTATAGGTCAGTCTTTTCATGATGAGATTTCAAAATCTCTTTCTTCAAGTCAAACTGACTTCAACAATCAAAGGTCAGACAATGACCTTTCACCTTCAATTTTTGACCAAGGTCACGACCAAATGTCAAGGTCACAACTTTGTCAAGAACAGCACAGTGATCCTGAAATCTCGCCTTTATTTGAAAGGGCTTTAGATGAAAATGAAATTTCTCAGGTTCCTGTTTGTTTTTATGTCAAAAATGACATCTTAATGAGAAAATGGCGTCCTCCTGATGTTTCAGCGGAAGACGAATGGACCATAAATCACCAAATTGTGGTTCCTAAGGCTTATCGTCCTGAAATCTTAAACTTGGCCCATGAAACTCCCATGTCAGGTCATTTAGGGATAAATAAGACTTACCACAAAATTCTCAAGCATTTCTACTGGCCAGGATTAAAATCTGATGTTTCCCAACATTGCAAATCCTGTCACACTTGTCAAATGGTAGGAAAACCTAATCAGACTATTCCAAAAGCTAATTTACAGCCTATTCCTGCATTTGATGAACCATTTAGTAGGATTATCATTGACTGTGTAGGTCCGTTACCCAAGACTAAATCAGGTTGTCAATATCTCTTGACAATAATGTGTGCTTCAACACGTTTTCCTGAAGCAATTCCACTCAGGAATATCAAGACGAAAACAATAGTTAAGGCCCTTGTGAAGTTTTTCACACTTGTAGGTCTTCCAAAGTCAGTCCAATCAGATCAGGGTTCCAATTTTATGTCAGGAACATTTCAGCAAGTAATGCATGAACTTGGCATTAAACAATACAAGTCATCAGCTTATCATCCTGAAAGTCAAGGTGCTTTGGAAAGATTCCATCAAACTTTGAAGAACATGATCAGATCTTACTGTTTTGACACCGAAAAAGATTGGGATGAAGGCATACATTTGCTATTATTTGCTGTCAGAGAGTCAGTACAAGAGTCTCTTGGGTTCAGTCCGTTTGAACTTGTTTTCGGACACACTGTTCGTGGACCTTTAAAACTTATGAAAGAGAAGTTTCTTTCAAGTAATGACAGTCCTTTGAACTTACTTCAGTATGTGTCTGACTTCAAAACTAGATTGACAAAAGCTTGGGAAGTTGCTCGGTCCAATCTTAAGTCAGCTCAGAACAAAATGAAGTTGCATTTTGATGAAAATGCTCAGAACAGAAATTTTGACCCTGGAGACAAGGTGATTGCTCTTTTGCCCATTCCTGGCAGGCCATTACAAGCTAGATATTATGGTCCATATACTGTTGAGAAAAGGTTAAGTGATGTAAATTACATTATTAACACTCCTGGGAGGCGCAAGAAAAAACAATTATGTCATATTAACATGCTTAAAAAGTACATTGATAGGGATAGTGATAATGATAGTTCAGTTATTTCCTCAGTAAGCATAGTTAATTCTGTCCCTCATGAACAAAATCAGACAGACTTTGAAGAAATGAACTCTGTGAACTGTGAACCATTATCCTCAAAACTCCAGAATTCTGACATTCTGCATGACCTCGATCAGAAACTGTCACATCTAGATCTGGACAAGAAACATGAACTAAAACAATTAATTCTTGAATATGAGCACTTATTTCCGGACATTCCATCCAGAACCGATAAAATCTACCATGATGTAGACATTATTGAAGGAGCAAAACCGGTGAAACAACATCCGTATAGACTTCATCCTGAAAGACAACAATATCTCAGGAAAGAAGTTAGGTATTTGCTGGACAATGACTTTATAGAACCTAGTCAAAGTGAATGGAGTTCTCCTTGTATACTTGTGCCAAAATCTGATGGGACATTTCGAATGTGCACAGACTATAGAAAAGTAAATTCTGTCACAAAAACTGACACATTTCCCATACCAAGAATTGATGACTGCATCAACAACATTGGTCACGCCAAATATGTGACAAAATTCCATCTATTGAAAAGGTTTTGGCAGATTCCATTTATAGACAGTCCAAAGGAGATTTTAGAATTTGTTACTACAGAAAGACAATTTCGAAATAAACTGAAAGCGCTGAAATGTTGCTTGGTTCGCTTGGTTAATAGTTTGATTTTCGGTCTGGATGGGTGTAAAGCTTACATCGACGATGCCATCATCTACAGTGAAGAGTGGAAACAACACCTGGAGATCATCAGAGAATTCTTCAAAAGACTCAGTGATGCTAAACTGACAATAAACTTACCGAAAAGTGAATTTTGCCATGCTAGTTTGACATTTCTAGGACATATTGTTGGACAAGGTCAGGTCAGACCTGTAGAAGCCAAAGTTGAGGCTATATCAGATTTTCCTGTACCTACAGGAAAACGGCAACTGATGCGCTTTTTGGGTATGGCTGGATATTACAGAAAGTTCTGTAATAATTTTTCAGTTTTAGCTGAGCCTTTGACAAACTTACTTTATGATAAGAAGGTCAGGTATGTTTGGAATAAGGCTTGTCAGAGTTTTTTGTTCAGTTTGGGCCATACTTAAAAGTGTTTCAGCTCTATTTACACTGTTAATCTGAAAAATAGACTCCATCTGAGTATTAGCTAGAGCATAAGTCTCATGTTGCAAGAGCACAATCTTGACATTAGACACATAAAAGGTAGAGATAATATAATTCCAGACACCCTTTCAAGAGCTTGACAGTTTTGCCTTGTATGTTTGCATATGAGTATTGCAAAAGAAAGTTTTATTTCACAAAACTTTCTTTTCGTTGAAGAGGGGAAGTGTTATATATAATTGATTCAATAATATTGATTCTTTTAAAAGCTATTACTTATAATTTATATATATATAATCAAAGGGGAGTAACCCAATTAATTAATATATATTTCTTTTTATGTTTCTACAATTTATTATCTAGAACTTTGTAGAAGAATGTCATTGATTATTTTTATCACTGTTATATAATTTAGAAGTATAGAAAATTCTATGAGCACTTTGTGGATAATTCCAGATGAAAATGGAGTTAGTGTTTTTTTTACCATAAGTTAAAAATATATTTGGACTATGTATACTGGGATCTCGAAGGGTCTAGTGGACTCTCGTTTAGTCTTGATGGTCGTTGCGGCCTTGAATTCTCTCTGGAGAATTCTAAATTCTCTTTGGAGAATTTAAAAGAACTTTCGTTTAGTTCGTTTCTTTTCTAGAGAAAAGTTTATTATATCATTCTCTAGAAACCTGGAGAATTTCCTTAGATGTATAAATATAGGTCCCAATTCAGTCGTAGGTATTCAGAAATTTGAAGTGATTTAAAGTATATAATTTTGGTTGTTTCACTAGTGTTTTGGATTAGAATAAAAGTGTGGATTAAAATATACATGTGCTCATATTCTGGTTACTGGATTGTGGACTTACATTTGAGGGACAAGGACTTATTTGACATTAACTTTGTAAGTTATTTATTTATTTATTTACTTATCTGTTTGTTTGTTTGTATGTATTTGCAGCATTTATTTGTTTGATTAAATATTGTTAAGTTTAAATTACTTGGTTGTTTTTCGCTGTACCTGTCTAGTTACGCTAGGTCGTAACAGTTGTTGTTAGTAGATCCCTCCTCTTCCAGGAGAACCACGTTGATACGTGTGAATTTCTCAGATTTAATACTTTGAGGCTTAATACTTGCACCCCACCGATTTCAAGCTCTTATGTTGTTCTTGCTATCAAGTGTTTTCCCATACACCACGATAACATGCAACTAACTCCAACTTATGTACACTTGTATATACAAGTTCGTAACAGTTCAGTTTGACTGGCTGAGTAAGGAAGTGCGTTTCATATGAAGAGCATAGCAGAGTCCTCTGGAGAATGTCTCCATCTCATGCAGGAATGCTTCCAGGAGTAGCACACTATTAGGATCAATCAGCACTGTACAGTCCAGGAGAATAGCAGTGAACTCTGTATCATTAATTTAGGTTGTAAGGTTGAATGGGCTTTAAAATTCAATTTTGACAATTTTGTATTTATTCACCCCAAAAAGTACCTGGAAGTGTCAAATAGAGTTCAGTTTTCACTGAAACATTCTCAGACACCTGGCTAGCTGATTTTGCTATAATTTATAATAAACAAAGTGTACCAATTAGCCCTGAAAGGTAGAAATAACCTTTATATCAGTTGCTAACTGTGAAGCTGATCTGTGCCTTTGTTTTCGCATATGTAAAATGTTGGTTTTCTCATGTGTTTACTTGAGGCATTAGGTCCCAGCCAATATTTTTGGTCAAGTCAGGAAGAAGGAGTTAAACAGACCTAAAATTTCCAGCCTCTAGCCATCTTCAGTGCTTGTAAAGGCCGGTTTGTGTCGGACCTGTTCAAAAAACACAGTTGGTTTTCTCATGATGCAGCTCATTTATAGATTATTCAACCTGATCTGTGTCATGAGACAGGTCACATGTGACTGCATTACGAAAACTTGCCCATGCAATATATGAATATTTTTTCAGCCATAAAAAAAAAAATGAAATTTTCAGTACTTAGACAATTTTTTATATTTTTCGTATTTTTGCTCAAAACACAGATTGTGGGTACGCATTAGAACTGCATCTTAGAGGCGGTTCTAACAAGTAACCACAATCTATGTTTTGAAGCAAAAATAATAAAAGTAGGTATACCCTTGCATACCCCAGTTTTACTATGTTAAAGTGGGGTTTGAGGGGTGTGTATTTTACACGGACTTGTTATCCTGATGATATGAGCCGCCTCATGGGAAAACCAACAATTTGCATAGGCGAAAACAAAGACGCAGATCAGCTTCGCGGTGACCGCGAAGCTGATCAGTGCCTTTGTTTTCGCTACTCGGATAGTACAATTCCTGTTCTACTTAAATCCGAAATTTAAAGCTTCTAGCCATCTTCTGTGCTTGTACAGGTTGGTTTGTGTCGGACCTGTTCGGAAACCACATTGTTGGTTTTCCCACGAGGCGGCTCATTTGTCACTTTGATAAACTCGACATTGTAGGATATAGTTCATCTCCTTTTACATGACATGGCAACTTTTCATGTTATACTATACCAATATTACATTGCAAGGTCAAAACTCTGGTAGTAACTTTGTAACTGTAACCCAGTTTTAAAAAAAAACATTACATTATTCATAAAGAAATAGAGGTATTTGAATAATAATTTCATTAATGCTCCCAGGTTCCAGTGTTCAAATGAAAATTCAGGGGAGAATGATTACTAAACTGATAAACTGCCAATAAATTATAATGCAGCATTACCGGTAACTCATTTAAGCCTGGCGTCCTTTTTATGGGACATAGGCAAACAGTATAGTCCCAGATGTGATGCCGCAGAATGCGGTGTCCCATCTAAGACTATTCTGTTTGCTTAGAGGAATTTCATAAAAAAAATGAATAAAATTTTAAAATCACACCTGAAGCCCCTATTTATTAAAGTGGACTCACCCAAATGAGAAAGATGGGAAAGTCTATTCGTCAAATATGGGTTAAGCATGTAAAAGGCTTTAGCATCATCCCAGGTTCTGATTAATTACAGTACTTACTTGCTGGTGGTTCAAATGTAGAAGCTGGGATGGCATCCGTGTTGTATACACCGTAGTCAAGAACATATTTGTCATAGTGGGAACCAATCAGGGAGTCAAACCCCATCATCTCGTATCGGACTGGCGACTGGTCTGTAGAGTCTACCCACATGGTGTAGACATTCTTCTTGCCGCCTTCAATGTCTACCAGCTGCCAGACATCACACATACTACCACGGACCACCTCCTGACCATGGCTCTACAAAAGAATATCTCCTAAGAATCAGGTTTACAGTTACACTTTGTACAATGATCCAAAACATAGCAAGAACACAACATCAAGGAGTCCAAGTTTGGAAGATGAAATGGCAAACAATAAAATCACTTGCCACAATGATATAAGGTGTCTATGAATTAAGATGCACTATGTAATAACAGTATTTATCATATGACATCACCGTGGATAATATCATGTAATAAAAAGTCTCATGACCATTCATGTATCAACACTTTTGGGGGAAAATGTAACGTTACTGATGACGTCCATAACAACAATGTAAATTTTCCTTTAAAGGCATCAAATCTGAAGGTGATAAAATCCTAATTTAAAGGTCATCTGATAAAACGAATCTTACACTCATGGTTATTTCATATGAATTTTTTTTTAACTCATCAGATTTCATATGAAATGACCACTTGTGAAAGATCCTTTATTTTCAAAACAATTGTTGTGAGATCAATTGTTGTCACTCTTGATATCATCTTTAAAAACATGTCTGTGAAATGTATACCCCTTAAACCCCACTTTTACATTATAACTGGGTTTCACAGGGGTATACCTATTTTTCTCATTTTTGATCCAAAACATAGATTGTGGGTACTAGTTAGAACCGCCTCGCCGAGGCAGTTCTAATGTGCACCCACAATAAATGTTTTCAGCAACAATATAAAAAATATCAAAAATTTTCTAATGAAATTTTATATTTTTACAGCTGGAAAAAAATCTGTGTATATTGCATGGGCGTGTTTTCGTTATGTACCTGAAAGTTGGTCAAATTGGGCAAAGTTGCCTGTAGTCCAACAGGCGTTTCTTCTATACCCTTCACAAGAAAGCAACTCATCTTGTTGGTAACAGTGTAGGTAGTGATGGGTGCGATCTTGTAGCTGGCACCAAACTGACCCTGATCAGCCCGCTGGTAGGTCTGTTGTAGGTCTGGAACAAAATCTGGCGTGTAATATTCTGGAGCCATTTGAAATTTATAAATTCTAACACCAGAAATCTTTGTTGTAAATACATGTAGTATACATGTAGTATAAAACTAGAGCTAAATTTTTGACTAAATAGAATCTGACTATATGAGCCTTTGCATGAGAAAAACCAACAATTTGCATATGCGAAAACAAAGACACAGATCAGCTTCACGATAACCGAGAAGCTGATCAGTGTCTTTGTTTTCCCCACATGGATAGTACTACACCTCAACCTCTCTACACTATTGTTGGGTCCATGACTATTTCCGTGTTAACTATCCAATCCGTGTTATAACAAGAGTAAAATATATAGATATATAGCAAAATTTGACCATTTGGGGTCCATGAATGGTCCGTGTTATATCCAAAACCGTGCTGTAACGAACCATGTTATAAAGAGGTCCAGGTGTATTTCTCTTCTACTTGCATCCAAAGTTTCAAGCTTCTAGCTTTATGCTGTAAATGTGCAGCCTGGTTTGTGTTGGACCTGGTCGGAAACACAAATTGTTAGTTTTCTCATGCACAGGCTCATATAGAATCATGCCTCTTCAGAATCAGAACCAGTTTAATGGTGAAACATCATATTGACAACACCACACCAGGGGGATGGGACTTGACCAGAGGGGATTAGTCCCGAGCTCTTTAAGGTGCAATTTAATGAAAATTAAGCCGCCGCATGAGAAATTCAACAATCTGCATATGACAAAACAAAGGGGCACATCAGCTTCGCAGTAACTGTGAAGCTGATCAGTGTCTTTGTTTTTTGCCACACAGACAGTATAATCCCTCTGCTTCTGAAATCCGAAATTGTCACTGACCTGGTCGGAAACCCAAATTGTCATTTTTTTTCATGCAAAGGCTCAATTCTCATGTAAGTGCACGCTTAACTGTGCGTTCATTTTCTGCCATGTTTGTTCTAAAACAAGGAAGAGTATAAATTATTGTGGTGATATATGATAATATCAGAAAAAAAAAGAAATACTATCAAAAGATTTGTTTTGCATGTACAATGCATTTTCTGAAGTTTAACTTCTGAATCATTATTAAAAGCTATTTAACATTACAATCACATATTTTGTATAATTGATGGACACGTCATAAATAAATTCAGACACGTCATAAATAAATTCATAGATCTGGCCTATCTGATTGTGCCTGTGGTACAAATATGATTGTGCCTGTGGTACAATGTACATCGTTTTCTTGGCTTATTTTCTTTATGCTGACACTAAGAACCAAAATATTTCACTTTGAAATGAGCAGCTAAATTAAGAAAACCACTTTACCATAATAATCAACTCTGCTCTTCTTATTTTTGGCATCGTAGTAGCCAATAAAGGGTTCCACAATCTCTGCATATGGTAACTTCAACTCTCCTGACACCATGTAAGTTGAGGGCCACACTGGTGGACCATTTGTCTTTCCAGGGTAGGACAGTACCACACCTGTGATAAACAAATAAAGCAAAACCATCAGGAAAAAATGTCTGTGAAATGTTTCATAGGCCTTCTGGTTTTGGAGAAGAAGATTTTTAAAGGCTCATTATGAAAACATGCATATGCGATATGCAGAGATTTGTTTTCAATTGTAAAAATTGAAAATTTCATTGGAAAAATTTTGGTATTTTTCTTATTTTTGCTCAAAACATAGATTGTGGGTACACATTATAACCCATACATGTGATATCTCCCTATTTCAGAGGGATCTCCCTATTTTTTAGCAAATCCCTATTTAGAATTTCAAAATTTCCCTATATATAACTTATACATCTCCCTATTTCAGAGGGATCTCCCTATTTGAAATCAAGAATTTCCTTCTTTGTTTAATCATTCTCCCTATTTCAAAAAGTAAATCTCCCTAATTGGCTTCTCAGATGTATCACATGTATAGTGTTTCCCCTAGCCTCTTTTACTATGGTGCAGCGCCATGCCCTTTTTCTCCAGCGCCATGCCCTTTTTCTGAATCTACATTCTGTGCCCTACTTTTTGGTAAAAAGTTTGTCAAAATTGGATAAAAAATTAGGAAGTTACAAAACATTTTGCTTGAAGTCTGCAGAAACAAATTTGGCAAAATTTTTATCATGACTCCCACATTTGTTGATTGCTTTAATCCCTTGTTTATTGTCACTCAATTGCAGTGGCAAATGTTGATAATTACTCAAATGACTGTAGACAATTACCCATTTGACACCAAATGAGCTGTTAATCAGAAAAGGTGTGAAAATTTAATATCCTACCTGGTACTATATTTAGTGTCATTTAATTAGTTTCAATTATCAATAGTTTACTTTTCAAAACAAATCATGACTGATTTCAGTATTAAAGTAATGTGAGCCATAGGGAGAAGAAATTTTCTAAGTTGTCTCTGGTAAAAGTGGAAAGAAGCGTTGACCATATCTATTCAAAAATGCCTATGTTTTTGGAAAAACAAAAAGCCGGTCATCTGTGTTCTTATGCACAGGTTAACTTCCTTGAATAATGCACTATTGGATAACACAATTTGTTTTCCATGTTTCGTGCCACAGGATATGAATTTTGGGCTAAAACAATCAATTTTTGTATGAAATATATAGTAATTTGGAAACATTTTTATAGAGTATCGTTCCCCCCTGAGAACCAACAAAAGCTTTTGCATGCATATGTGTAGCCATGTAATGCACAACATATGAAAGTGGCGTGTTGGTTCTTTGGGGGGAACGATACTCTAGAGCCCAAAAACCAGAGCCCAAATATGATAAACTGTTATAGCTACTCATTCAGACAAAGCTAGCATATATTAAGTAATGGAAAATGAAACAGCATAACATGGTCATAATATGCACTATTAGAAATGTTATTAACTTGAATCTGGATGCTGCAGAATCAACTTTCATCACTTGGGCAACGGACATTAATGGTGTCCATCATTTTGTGTTACAACATTTTGGTGACATACTGTACATATTTGTCCCTTGTTTTTTGCACGGCCTCTAATCTATAAAAATTCTATCTCTGTTTTATTATTTCTACACTGTATGGGCAGGTTTTCAGATCTGTTTTTTAAAATATACTATTTCTTAGATTATGCTCAGTAAATGGGTTTGGCTGGCATATGGTAAGTGCAGTCCAATTTATTTACTTATGATGCTTTTGACACTTGATTTTTTGAAAATTCATTTCATTGTTAAATTATGGAGATAGGTAGCCGTGTTAGTGTAGCCGGTGTATATGTCTTTTATGCTACATTGGCCATGACCAACTAGGTAGAATTTATCATACATATTTGGACACAATAATTCATTTGTACATGATAAATGTCAAACAAATTTGTTGCAAGAACATACTTATCAAGCTACATAAAGTTTTGACAGCTTAAAGAGTTTTTATTGATTCCAGACTGGAAACTCGGCATTTTTTGCTTTTTTTATTTATAGAGTATATTTTATGGTAAGCTAATATTGCATAGGCAGAAATGCTATACAGGTACCTCCTAGAAATTTTCCTAACAATATTTCACAG
Source organism: Rugalucina vietnamica (assembly GCA_964017185.1). Taxonomy (NCBI): domain Eukaryota; kingdom Metazoa; phylum Mollusca; class Bivalvia; order Lucinida; family Lucinidae; genus Rugalucina; species Rugalucina vietnamica. The sequence continues at coordinate 73,650,158 of OZ024873.1, read as the reverse complement.
TACAAATATTTAAACATTTTTGGTGCGTTTTACAATGTTCTTGCATGTTTCTGTCGACTGAACGCTTTTAAAGACAAACGTTAGTAACAACAAACGTCAACAGGCAAGAAAAAACAAATTTTCTACCTTTTTGTATACATGAAATTTAGACCCCCGCCCCCACTAAAGCGTCGATTTCTACCAAATTATGACAGAATATGTAAATGTCTGCACACGTATCTCTTCATAAGACATGGAACTATTGTCCTCAGTATAAAGGATCAGCATCGGGAGCTTAATACCAGTGTTCTGGGCCGCTAAAGTATAGGCATATACAGGCCATATAGTCAACGGTCCTTGGGGAAAGAACAATTAAGACGAAAAGCAAATTTGAAATCACAGCAAAAATATGATAAGTATTAAATTTAATGACTGTGCATAAATGTGCCCTCCTAGCATGCCATGGTCCACTTAAAAGTACCCTTTTGTTTGCCTCCGCGCGCTGAAAGTGACCTTTTGACATGTTGCAGCACGTTAAAAAGTGCCCTTTTTTAGCAACCTTACCATGCCCTTTTTTGGAACTGGGGGAAACACTAATGTATGTAGAACCGCCTCACCGTGGCGGTTCTAACGAGTACCCACAATCTATGTTTTCCAGTAAAAATAAGAAAAATAAGTATACCCCTGCATACCCCAGTTTACTATATAAAAGTGGGGTTTAAGGGGGTATTCATTGCATGGACATGTTTCCTGATGTTTGCTATTTATAGCCATGGCGACCATCTTGGTCATCTGACCTGGACCATTTATGTAAACTTTCATTCCCCCTTCCTAAGGATGCTCCACATTAAGTTTGGCTTTGACTGGCCAAGCAGTTGCAGAGAAGAAGACCTTTGACATTGTGGACAACAACGGATGGACACCGGAGCATGGCCATCCTATAAGCTCACCTTGTAAGCCTTCTGCACAGGTGAGCTAAAAAAAGCTTGTTGTTTTCAGAATCTCAGAAAGATGCTAGTATCCTCAGAATCATGGCAATTGCATGTGCTTATTTAGGTATTAATATGCCTGATTAAACTAGGTGAAGGGTATAAATACAAAATCTGCTGTCAGTCTTGGTGGTATAGGTTCTTGACTAATTTATGGGCTGTCTGGTGATGGTTGCTTAATTTCTATTTAACCAGGTGTGGGCTATTTAATATTCCTTTGTTTATCCCACATCAAAATTTCCCTACACCTCAAAATGTCTTAATAACATTTTTTTTTACAAGCGCCATTTTGAAGTCCGTCTTGATTTCAGGTACAGTTTCAGTCTGAATTGATTATTTCACTATGATTTAGATACAATTTGAAGAGAATATCTTATCTAAAACAGCCGTTTCAGTGATTTCCGTGTTGCGGTTATTCATAACTAAATTGTCAGTTACTGTCTGCTAGAAAAATATGTTGTGACCGTTAGTTAGTTCAGATAGAGTAGTTATGCCCCTTTGATTAGTAATTTCTTAAACATTGGAAACAGTGATTGACCTAGTTCATAATGGTTTAGCTACTGTTCAAAGAATTTGACGTTGACATATCTGTAGGTTATATGCCAAAATATTGAATCCTATTTGCTCATTTTGACTCAAACAATATTGTAAGGGTCAGGACAGAAAATGATGGTCATATAGTGCATTCAGGTTCAATATAACTGAAATTATATTTGAGACTCAGTTGTCCATTTATTTGATAGCTGTACTTAATTAAGTTCGATGTCAGCTCAGTATCACTGAAATAATGTTTTGTGGTCTGTAGTGTTGCAAAGTTATAAGAATAGATACCAATTTCCTAATCCAATTGATAAAATACTGCATTATTGTAAATTGTTACAGGTATCCAATTACAATTGAACATGTATTGATTTGACCTACTTTTCTGAAAACTTGACAGTTGTTTACAAACTTAATAGAAAAAGAAAGTTTGTTTTGTGCTCAGGAAATTAATACTGGGTTTTAGAACACTTTATTCAAATAATTTTGAATGCTAGTTTATTAGTAACTCGTACCTGTTGTGAAAAAGTGAGCTTGAAAATTTATACAAATCTACCATATGGTCCAGTGTAGTTAAAAATAAATAAATGAAATAGTCTACCATAGGGTCCTCAAGCATTTCAATTCAAAGGATTTCAGTCTTCAATTTTTATTTTTCTCTCTTGAATATTTTGATTGCAACATCTAGTGAATAACTTATTAGGACCGATTTGAAAAAAGTTACACTTTGAGTCGTACATTTTTTTTCGGAATATATGAAACAAGTATAGATTTAAAAAAAAATAATATACGCAATTCAATTTACATTATACAAGTACAAACTTTAAAAAAAAATTTTTGTACGTGATCTGACTTGGATAATTCTTGCATACATTATACAAGTACAGATTTTTAAAAAAATTATACGTGGTTTGACTTAGAGAACTTTTGTGATACCTTATACAAGTATAGACTTTAAAAAAAAATTTTTTTTTTTTGATTTGATTTGGATTACTTTGACAATTCTTATACAAGTATTGACTTTAAAAAAAATTTTTTTTTTTTTGATTTGACTCTGATTACTTTGACAATTTTATACAAGTATTGACTTTAAAAAAAATTCTTGAACCTCAAGTTGAATAACTTAGTGCAGTTAACGACAAGTATTGACTTATTTTTTTTTAGTCTATAATAATCTGAATAACTTCATCCGATTCTAGAGAAATAATATATGTGAATCAGCGTGAATTCTTGGATTCTACTTGTTAAATAGTGATATCTGGTGAAATAGTTGAATATATTGAATTGTCATACAGCAGTGAAAAACATACTGAATAATTTGATATAAATATTACCATAGTAAGTCTCAAGTGTGATAGCAGTGATAGGCATTGAATATAGACATTGTATTGAAATATGATGACAGAGTGATATTGAATAGTATTGAATGACGTTATTAATCAGAAATACTGAATTCAATAATTTGTGTTGTAATTTAAAGTAATTGAATTGCAATAAGAAGTGATACAACTTACTGTTGAAACAGATAGTAATACATATACAATTAAGACTATTTGATTGTTCAAAATGGCAGATCTATCTGAGGATGACAAAAACATTTTGGAAGCATTTCATGCTTTAACAGTGAAGCCAAAGATTACGAAACCGGAGGACTTGATTTCGTTTATGAAGCATATGGGAGAGACATTAAAAGAAGATCCCGAAGGCAAAGGAGAAATAATGGATCCTAATGCTATGATGGGGCAAGGTGCTATACCCAAAGTGGGTACACAACACAATTATCCAAGGATCTCAATCTTTTATGGAGATGATAGTAATAAGGGTGAAGTAAGTTGGCCAACCTTCAAGTTTGAGGTGGAAGCATTAGTCAAAGGAGGATTATATACAGATCAACAAATATTGATGGGGATACGGAGATCAGTTAAAGGTCCTGCAAGTGATGTTCTGCGTCGTTTAGGAACAGACGTTACAGTGAAAGAAGTGATAAGGAAATTAAACAATACATTTGGAAGTATTGAGACACCAGAAGTCACTCTTAGAAAATTCTTTGCTTGCCAGCAAGAACCTAAAGAAAGTGTTAGCACATATGCATCAAGAGTGGAGGACATGTTTGATCGAGCAACAATGGTAGATGCATTACATAAGGATGATGATATATTGAAGAAGGTTTTCTATCAAGGTCTTAAAACTGAAATAAAATATCTGGCTTTTAGTAAGTGTGATTTAATACATGACTATGATAAATTCAAGATAGAAGTGAAAAAGATAGAAGCTGATTTATCAAGTCCACCAAAAGAAGAAAAACAGAAATGTAATGCTGTACTTAATACAGATAAGAAAGAGAAATCTGAACTTTCAGAAGTGAAGGAACTATTGCAACAAATAAATCAAAGAGTGGATAAATTGGAAAAAGAAAAGGAACAGAAGGAACAACCTAGACAAGTTTATTATGATGGCTATCAAGCAGCACAATCTTATGGAAGGGGTTACCAAGGAACCAGAGGACCATATAGAGGAAGAGGTGGAAATCGTGGTAGAGGAAGAGGTGAAAATCGTGGTAGAGGAAATTACCATCCATCAAGGCCGACAGGGACAAATACCATGCAGCCCACGTGTTATAATTGTTCCCAAAAAGGTCACATTGCAAGAAATTGCCCAAACTAGTATGTACCCAAATTACGGGATCAACTTTGGGTACTAGGGATGAAAATAAAGATCCCAAAGTGTTTGGTGAAGTGAATGAAGTTAACTTAAAGTTGAATAACATTGGTACAACAGCCTTGCTAGATACTGGAAGTTGTGTTAGTATATTATCAAAATCATTTTATGATGAATTCTTAGCTGATCATGAAATAAAACCATTAAACACAATTCTTCATATTGAGTGTGCTGATGGAAATGCTTTGCCTTATTTAGGTTGTGTGGAAACAAACATAACAGAGATAGAAGGTATACCAAAAATGACTGCTACATCGTGTATATTTTTAGTAACACCAGATACAAATTATAGTAATAAGACTCCAGTTCTTCTTGGTACTAATATTCTTGATGAATTGATGGATAATTGTAAGATCATTCATGGTCAACAGTATCTGCAGTGTGCTAATCTTCAGACTCCGTGGTTTCTAGCCTTTAAAACCATTACAGTCAGAGACAGAGAGTTAAGGAGAAATAAGAATAGATTGGCAATAGTGCGATGTGCTGAAAATACCAATATAATACTGGGACCAAATGAAAGTCGGTATATACATGGCTATACAGATAAAGAAATAGATCATAAGGTAACAAGTGCAATTGTACAAGAATGTGAGGACTCTTCTTTGCCATCTTACATAGATATTACCCCTTCAGTGATTACCTATGATTCTAAAAAGAACGCAGAAGTTATGGTGAATGTGGTCAATTTGACAACCAATTCTGTTGTTATTTCGCCAAAGACTATCTTATGTGAAGTTCAACCCGTAGTGGTAGATAAAGCGGTCTTTGACAAAATTGAGGATGAAACAAAATCCAATGTGTTAGATGAAGTACATTTGAATACAGAGTTAACAGAGGACAAGAGAAAACAATTAGAGGAAGTGCTTTTAAAGCATCAAGATATATTCTCAAAGAGTGAAAGTGATATTGGACATTGTGATAGAATCAAACACAGAATAGATTTAACAGATGATGTTCCATTTAAGCAGCCATATAGGCGTATACCACCTAGCATGATTGAAGAAGGCAAGCAACATTTGGAACAATTACTAGCTAGTGGAGTAATCAGAAAGTCAAAAAGCCCTTGGAGTTCAAATGTGGTACTAATGAGAAAGAAAAATGGTAAGTTAAGAATGTGTGTAGATTACAGGATGTTAAATAAAAGGTCAGTGAAGGATGCATATGCTCTCCCAAGAACAGAGGAAGTGTTTGATATTTTGCATGGGGCAAAAGTGTTCAGTACGATCGATATGAAAAGTGGTTATCATCAAGTGGAAATGGAGGAAATACACAAAGAACGCACAGCATTTACCGTGGGTCCCTTGGGGTTTTATGAGTATTGCAAGATGCCTTTTGGTTTAACTAACTCGCCTGCGACGTATCAGAGACTTATGGAAGAATGCTTAGGTGATTATAATATGAAAATCTGTATCATTTACTTGGATGATATCATTATTTTCGCCAAGGACTTTGAGGAGCATTTACAAAGGCTTGATCTTGTATTGACTAGATTGAAAGAGTGTAATTTAAAATTGTCTGCAGAAAAGTGTTTCTTCATGCAAAAGAGTGTACATTTTCTTGGTCATGTTGTAAGTGAACGGGGTGTTGAAACTGATCCTGATAAAATAGAAAAAGTGAAAAACTGGCCTGTGCCAAAGAATGCAGATGAATTACGGTCATTTGTAGCATTTGCAGGTTATTACAGGAGATATGTGCAGGATTTTTCAAAAGTAGCAAAACCTCTAACAGATTTGTTGCCCCCTACTTCAACCAAGAAGAAAGAAAGGAAGATTCAGAAAGAATGGGTTTGGACAGAAACAGAGCAGGATGCATTTGAAAAGTTAAAGACGATATTGAGGAACCCTCCCATTTTAGCTTTTCCTGATTTTCAGCAGCCGTTTGAGCTCCACGTAGATGCTAGTGGTAAAGGTTTGGGAGCAGTTCTGTATAATATTCAGGATGGACAAAAGAAAGTGATTGCGTACGCTTCAAGAAGTTTGTCTAAATCAGAAAAGAATTATTCAGCATATAAACTAGAATTTCTAGCTTTAAAATGGGCCGTGACTGAAAAATTCAAAGATTATCTGATGGGAACCAATTTCACAGTGTATACAGATAATAATCCGCTCACTCATATTTTGACGTCTGCCAAATTAGACGCTACTGGTCAAAGATGGGCATCTGCCTTGGGTCAATTTAATTTTGACATCATTTATAGATCAGGTCTTAAGAATGCAGATGCAGACAGTATGTCAAGATATCCAGGTCAGGAAGTGCCAAAAGAAGGTATTCAGTTAGAAGATAAGGCAGTGAAAGCTATATGTGGTAGTGCTATATTGTGTCCTTACATAGAAGTTCTACCCTGTAAACTTCTTAATGTAATAGAAGCAACGGAAGCTCAAGGTCAACCTATGGCTCAAGTAGAAATGAGAGAAATAAGAAAGAATCAAAGAGAAGATAAAACAATTGGAAAATGGGTAAGAGCAGTGATAGATAAGAACCTTCCTCACAAAAGTGTTAAATTGTCAAAGGAAGATCTTATGATCAAGAAGAAATTTAATAGTTTGAAAATGATCAGGGGTGTCATGTACAGAGAAATACAAATTAATGATGAAATGGTCAATCAATTAGTGTTACCGGAATGCTATAGGAATTCAGTCCTTAAAGGCTTACATACAGATATAGGTCATCCTGGTAAGGAACGTACATTATCCTTAATCAGAGAGAGATTTTATTGGCCAAATATGACTTCAGACATAGAGAAGTGGGTTTCTACTTGTGATAGGTGTATAAGAAGAAAGAGTTCAACTAATATAAGAACTGAGTTAGTTAACATCGAAACAACTTATCCATTAGAACTAGTGTGTATGGACTATTTAACTCTTGAACCTTCCAAAGGAGGAATAAGTAACATTCTTGTAATCACAGATCATTTCACAAAATATGCATTAGCCATTCCTACAAGAGACCAAACAGCTAAAACGACAGCTGAAGCGTTGTATAACAATTTCATATTGCATTATGGAATACCTACAAAGCTACATAGTGATCAAGGAGCCAATTTTGAGTCTCAGATAATAAAAGAGCTGTGTCAAATAACAGGGACAATAAAATCCAGAACTACAGTATATCATCCAATGGGAAATGGTATTACAGAAAGGTATAATAGGACCCTTTTGGGTATGTTAGGGACATTGGAGGAAGCTCAGAAGAAGGATTGGAAAAAATATGTACCATCACTTGTGTATGCATATAACTGTACAAAACATGAAACTACAAAAGTTTCACCGTTTGAACTTATGTTCGGAAGAAAACCTAAGCTTCCTATTGATTCTGCATTTGAGTCGCCAGTGGAAAGCTCTTATTCTTCTAATGATACAAAGAAATATCTGGAAGACTTGAGAGACAGAATAGAGACAACAAGAAATATTGTGAAAAAACATACAGAAAAGGCACAAATGAAACAAAAAGAACAATTTGATAAACGTGCAAAAGCATCAAAGATTATGGTAGGAGATAAAGTTTTGGTTAAGATTCTAGCTTTTGACGGGAAACATAAAATAGCCGATAGGTTTGAGGAAGATATCTATACTATTATAGAACAGCCAATAAAGGATATTCCTGTGTTCAAATTAAGGTCAGAGAAAGGAAAGGAATTAACTCTTCATAGGAATAAGTTATTGCCCTTAGGTGAGAAAGAAGACATTGTTAAGAACATAGAAAATGATGTGCAACAGGACTCTGTTCAAAAGAAATCCGTAGTAGAAAACAATTCTGTGAATAGGAGAAAGGATGCATCCGCTGTAGTAGATAATGCTAAGGCAGAATCTAGTGTATTAAAACAGACAGTTGAAGAAAAAGAAGAAAGTTGTGATTCTGAGTTCTCGGACTATGAAGTCATATATGAATATGTAGAACCTACATATGTACATGGGGACGCTCATGATATGACGGATGGGAAAGAAATAATTGAAATAATAGAAACAGAAGAATTAGGAGAAATGGATGAAATTGAAGAAGCAGAAGGGACAGAAGTAACAGAAGTCAAAGAAATAGATATTCATAGGACACCAGTATCAAGTACTAGTGAAGTCCAATCAGAAAAGCAGGATTCAAAGGAAATAGTTGCACAAACAGATGAGGGATTAAATTCAGGAATTCAAAATTTGAATTCTGATGTAGACAATAGTGTCACTAAGAATGATAGAAGGGCAGTCGATGTGTCGGGAGAATCGGATCGGAGTCCGATTTCAGGACACGAGGGAGAAGAGACATCAGTAAAAACACTTAGAAAGGATACTAAGGTTAATTCTGAGACAGGGTCAGTAAAAGACACTAAATCAGTAGACGCTCATCCAAAGGAAAGAGTTAAGAAAAAAATAAAAGCTAGGTTAGAAATCGAACCAGAACCTCCACCGGAGCAAAGCGTGTTGAGAAGGTCTGAAAGACAGAGAAAATCGCCAGCGTGGCATGATTCTTATCACATGAGCAGTATGGTAATTAGACCATATGACAATAAACTAGAGTCTCTGAATATTTTATTGCAATCAGGAGTGATTGGTAAACTTGACTCAGAGATAGCACATAAATTGATAAAGAATTTGATGGATTGAATATACTTTTAACCTGTGTTTGCATTTTTCTTTTTACATTGTAAGCTATTTCATTGTAAGAGAACAGTGAAGTAATGACTTAAAAAAAAAATAAAGGGTACTTTATTTTTTTCAGTGTGATTCTGAGTGTGTGTGAAGTAGGAAAGAAAGTATATTTTAGTGTTGTAGTTAGTGTTTCATCTTTCTTGAGATGTTCAAATTGACAGTGTCTCGAGATATATAAAAGTCTTGCGACATCAAATCATTGTATACTGTCTGAAATCTATTTTTTTTAATAGACATGGTAGGTAGTTTGTACATAGTTAGGAGTAGTTGGTTGTAGTAAATGACGAGGACGTCATTTAACAGGCCGGGGAAGTGTGTAACAGGGTGTACCTTTATAGGAGGTACTTTGTACTTTAGCAAAAGTTGTTTCCCTTTGACCGTTAAAATTTGTCGAAGGCCGGTTTCAGATTTTTGGTATTGGATTTTACCTGTGACCTTGCTTGAGTTATTTTTAGCATCACGTGATTAAATTCGCGCGGTTTCCTTCCTTCTTGCTCACGCTTTCGTAGTGTAAAGACGTTTGTCTTTTTGTGGAAACTTTGGGCGTTTTTCTCTAGGTAATATTTAGTTACCTTTGTTTTTATGCTTTGTGAGTTGCCGCAATGTTGAGGGTTCGCTGGAACGGCTGGTTTAGTCAATTAAATTATTATTTACGCTGTTTTTATGCGTTGAGATTTAAAACAGGAATTTCTGATTTTCAAGATGGCGCGCATGTCTAACTTGGAATTTGGGGATATTTAACATGTCACTGCTTCGTTTGCCTATCACTTATGCATGACAATTTGTTGCAGTTCAGCCTCTCCTACTGTTGCACCTAACAGACTATGTCACGGTTGAAAGACAAGGAATGGATGAAAGAGCTCTCAGTCCCATAGATTGGTAAGCATAATATTATTTCTATAAAGCTGTTTCTGTTCCGCATTTTAAGGCGTTAACGTTTACACACGTTTGTGGCCACCAGGGTTGATTTTAATGCCTGTTGTTCGTTTGAAGATGCAGCGTGTAGAGTCATGTTTGCTGTTTAATAATGCATTATAGATTGTAGTGCGTTCTGTCCGTCAGTGAGCTAAGATAATGAAATATAGGGTTGTATGCCTTACAGGTCGTATATATCATATTGAGCTATGTGTCATGTCACGGGACGTAGCCTGCTACATCCTGTAAAAAAGCAATGCCTAGTTTTAAGTTGTATTTTAGAGTCACATGGAAGTGACGTGCCAGGTTGTTGACATGACAATCAATAATGAATGCCATGTCCGTGTCGAATTAGATTATTATAGTAGGGTTTTGTCCTATATTTTGCAGGGAGCTGTATGTAGAGGATTCCTTGTATTTGTAACATATAACAATAAAGATCGAACTTACGCCTATGATGTTGGTAATATATCATCTGCCAAATTCATCATAACCTACATTAATTAAAAATTCACCATGAAATCAATTAAATCATATCGACCGAGTTATACCCTAAAACGGGAAAGGATAATTTGCGGTAACCGATATTGATTTTTTCTAACAAAAGAGTAGCTTGCCAATCGGATAAATGGTAAGCAGGCCCATGAAAGTGTTTATATAACCACACTTCGAAATCAGAAGTCGTTGTGGCATTGACCCGGTCGGCAAGCTACTCTTTCTTGAATAAAAAACAATATTGGTTTCCGCAACTGCAACTTTCCCGTCTCTTTGCTCATTCAGTCGAGGGTATAACTCGGTCAATATCGCTGTGATTTAATCATTTTTAGACGCTTATAAAATCAGAATTTGTCAGAATAATAACGGGGTTCATACCTAGAGTTGAATAAATAATGAAGATCTAAAAAGACATGCAAACCTTTTATTTATATTCTTATTTTGTTTTCATATTTTCTGATTTTAACTCAGTAAGGTTACAGCGATAAACACCGAGGAATTCACCTCGTACGAATGACCTATGATCGTATCAATAAGGCTTATTTGAGAGACAATCATCTGTCATGAGCAGTTCAGATCAGTTCACACACGCATTGAATGGTTTACTGGTGATACGCCAAATTGACAATACTTCACCAGGCAGTGCGCCAGGAGGGAAATCAGTCCCCACGAAAACAGAAAGATAAGTATGCGATAATTGTAAATTCATTACCTGTCCAACAAAGAACGAGAAGACTTGTGACAGTACCAAACGCCATCTTAACCGCATCACATGATAGTTTGTCACATGACATCAGCTGACAAACCATTTGGGTTGGATACAAAATTTACACCGTGCCGCATTTTGTGGAGCGGACTGGCGCAGTTGGTAGCGAGGACTCCCCGGTTCGATCCTTGTCTGAGGCGTCATCTGTTGAGGCATTGAGCAAGTCACATTTCCACAGCTCAGTATGTAAACATGTATTATATGTTCTTAGTTAGTCGCAATGAAAAGCTGTATGTCTGTACACCGAGCAAGCTTGCTGCGGTTCTCCCTCCCGGCACTCGGACTCTTCTTTTGATTTTGTACCTATACGTCAATCTCAGTTCAGAGAACCCCGAAGAAAACTGGTCAGTTTTCCATAAAACAATTCATTCTTTTAGGACATCCATCTCGCAAACATCAAGACTGGTTTGATGAGAATGATGATGAAATTCAGAGGCTTCTTGAAGAAAAACACCGATGGCACAAGGCACATCAAGATGATACTAGCTCAGTATCCAAGAAAGCAGCATACAGCAACATTTGTAAGACAGTCCAGACCAAGCTTAAGGACATGCAAGATTCATGGCTGAGGAAGAATACAGGAGAAATTCAGTCTTTTGCGGACAGAAAGGACATGAAGAAATTTCATGATGCACTGAAAACCATTTATGGGCCAAAGAGTTCTGGAGCCACCACATTGCTCAGTGCAGATGGAAGCACTCTTCTTACAGATAAAGAGGCTATCTTGAAAAGGTGGGCAGAACATTTCAATAGTGCGCTGAATCGACCATCGAGCATCAATAAGGATGCAATCGTCAGATGCAATGTTCTGTTAGGTGAATTTCCAACCGTCATGAAAACAAGAAAAGCAGTTCAACAACAGTTACTGTCATCTGGCAAAGCTCCCGGTGCAGATGCAATTCCTGCAGAGGTTTATAAGGCCGGGGGGGGGGGGGGGGGGGGGGGCTACCCCTGGCAGAGAAACTGACATAGTTGTTTCACTGTATGTGGAGGAAGGAGGCTATCTCACAAGAATTTAAGGATGCATCCATAATCCACCTATACAAGCGGAAAGGAAGTCCACAAGTCTGTGACAATCACAGAGGCATCTCCCTCCTATGCATAGCTTGGAAGATACTGGCAAAAATTCTATTGAACCGCCTAAATGTTCATCTTGATCAGACGGGACTTATCCCAGAAAGTCAATGTGGATTCAAAAAAGACAGAGGGACAGTAGACATGATCTTCACAGCAAGACAGCTTCAGGAGAAATGCCAAGAACAGAATGTAGATCTATACATGACGTTTGTCGACCTCACCAAAGCTTTTGACACAGTTAGTCGCGAAAGACTGGAAAATCATGTCCAAGTTTGGCTGTCCACCCAGATACATAGCAATGGTGCGGCAATTTCATGATTGCATGCAAGCACGTGTGCAAAATGATGGAGAGTTCTCTGAACCCTTTGAGGTAACGAATGGGGTCAAACAAGGCTGTGTTCTGGCACCAACACTGTTCAGCATGATGTTTTCTGCCATGCTCGTGGATGCTTTTCAGGACAGTGACACTGGTTTTCCAATCAGGTACCGCTTTGGTGGCAATATATTCAACCTTAGAAGGTTGCAAGCCAAAATTAAGGTGCAGACTGATGTGCTAGATGAGCTTCTCTATGCAGCTGATATGGAAAAGAATGCCAGCTCAGAGGCAAAAATGCAAAGAGCCATGGATCAAGTCTCATAGTAATTTGATAACTATTATCTCACAATCAGTGGTATTGTCAGTTTGACGTTTCACCAGTAACGATTCTGATTCTGAGCACAAAAAAGCCAGAGGTTGTACACCAACCAGCACCTGGAAAACCGTTCAGTGAACCAACCATCACTGTGAATGCACAAAAACTTAAAGTTGTTTATAAATTCGCCTACCTGGGAAGCACTCTTTCCAGAGCTGTGCACATTGATGATGAGGTCAATGCCAGAATTGCAAAAGCCAGTGTGGCATTTTGAAGACGCTGTGCAAATGTCTGGGAGCGAAATGGAATCAAGCTTGACAACAAGCTGAAAGTCTACAAGGCCGTGGTACTGCCAACCCTCTTGTATGCATGTGAGACCTAGTCAGCTATCAAAGAACGCAGCAAAACACTAATTGTTATTCAAACCCGACGTTAAATAAAATTTCTTGTATCTTGTATCTTGCAAGAGCCAAACTGAACCGAAGAAAACCCAATGTCTTAGTTGCTTTACAATAAATTTCAGAAACATGTTGACCCCATTCCAAGTTGTCAATGATAAAATGTACCTGTATTTGGCGGATCGAACCTGTTTCAGTGTTTGTTGGTGTAGAGAGTAATTGAAGTGCATTTGATTGCTAGGGAAGTGCCGGGTCACCGTTATTGAGTGACATTCCTGATCATTGTCTACTTATACTTTTCTACCCCGGGCTTCTAACCCCATTGTATGGAACACAATTTTGCGGTATATAAACTACACAATTATAGGACTTAAGGTAAAGAACCATAAAAATGCTGATCCATAGAATTTTTTTATTTTTTGATATTTTCGAGAAAACATTTATATCTATCGATTCGTGTAATAAAAAAACATGGTTACCAGGTTGGTTTTCCTGCAAATCGCTCCACTAAAATGGCTAAAAATGCCGTTATTTGTACGTGACGTAATGGGAAAGTAATAAAAACGCGTCGCTTTTTGCACATGAGCGCCGTTTACAAGAGAACTAATCCATAGATTTTTTTAAAAAACTAAATATTGTCTCGTTTTTATATTGTGAGTCAAAAAGTAAAATAAAAGTCCTTGACTACCAGGTTGGTTTGGACGCTATTTGTCAACGAATGAAGACAGGTAAGCTAAAAATCTTAATTTTCCGTAAGTGACGTTGACGTCATAAGGATGGCGCATATTGACATTTCGGGCGTGTTTCATAAACGTTCGGCATTTGGTTTATTAGAATGAGCTTAAAGTGACAAATTTAAGATCATTAACGTGTGCTTGTATCTCAATGTGTAATTTTCAACTCGAATGACCTTTCAACAGTCATCACGTACGGTGAATGGTTCAAATCCGGCCTAAGTTTAACAGTATGTATAGAGGTACTGTTAAAAATCTTTGACCCTAAATTTTAATCAAACGCGTTTGTTTGTTTGAATTGATGCTTAACATCCCAATCAACAGCTATGATCATGCCGGGATGTTGCCTCCATTTTATGGGACTTTTACCTAAAATTAGGATGTCAAAATTAGGGCTTGAAATATAACCACCGAACTAAGCCAATATGGATGGTTTGACTTGAAATCACTTTTCCTGGGCAGGCTCACACCTGATCGGTTAACCAGTAATCAGATGGCATTCAATCAAACTTATTCAATTATTCAACATAAATATCATTTCATCAAACGCGCAATGCATGCGATGTAATGTCTGTCTGTCTGTACAAACAATTGCCTTTAAAGTATATAATGTGTCTGTTATAGTTTTAATATTACCCTTGCGTGACTAAATTAATAATTACAAACGAATGTGTGGCAAAAAAAAAAAAAAAAAATAAAAAAAAAAAAAAAAAAAAAAAAATAAAAAAAATAAACGGGAGATTCCCGAGAAACGAGAAAATCCATGCGGCACACCCGCAAGCAGACTTTGGCTAGTATCACATGCCTGATGTGGGGCTCGAACCAACACCAGACACAACGGTGAGAAGATCGAATGGTTAAGCGCGTAAATGAAATCAGCGCTCTTAACCACTCGACCATCGACCATGGGTCGCTGGATATAGTTTTGTCAGATGATTATGTTTAATACATTAGGTCTGTTTTTCCTACATGCATTTCGTTTAAATTATAGAAGCCGTAAAGTGGCTCTCTTTTCTGTACCTTTAAACTAATATGCGAGCCCCTGTATCAGAAATTATGCGAAACCAAAGGCGCAGATTAGCTATGCAGTAACTGCACAGCTGATCAGCACTGTTGTTTTTGTTACTCTGATATTACAATTTCTCTCCTACTTAATTTCTCAATTTAAAGATAATCCTGCTACTGTGGCTGTACAATCTGGATTGTGTCAGACCTGGTCAGAAACCCCGATTGTTGGTTTCCTCATGCAGAGGCTCATTCCAAAGCTAAAGTTCCTTCCACGAGGCTTTAAAGCTCGATCAGATAAGTCATCAAAACACCACGAATAAATAAATAAATAAATAAATAAATAGATAGATAGATAAATAAATAAATAAATAAATAAATAAATAAATAAATAAATAAATAGATCTAAATAGATAAATAAATAAAGGAATAAATAAAATTTGATAAATAAAAGAATTTGATTTCTGGAAATTCTATAAATTCAGTTTTGTCTTTATGCCACCAGTTTTATAGGCCTACTATAATCCGAAAGCACACGCTCGTAATCTTAAATAAAGAAATATGCATAAAATTATTGGAAACGGCATTCGACTGTCGCCGTTACTTTTTTTCTGGACCTTTCTTTTCTCTATCATTGTAATGCGTATGCTCGTAAATTCACAATAAAATCGATCCGTTTCTTTGCTTCTGTCGACATTTACCTTGTGTTCGGACCGCACACATACAGCCGACGCCATCTTGAAAACGACGTCACTGGCGCGACGTTATGGCATTTCGTCCTTCGCGACGCACGGACCTTTAAGCGCCACCGTTTTTATGGTTCTTTACCTTAACACAGTCTGTATATATTATAGGCCACCCTGTCTTCAAAAATTAACTAAAAAGTACCACAGGACACATATAAATGTCAATTCCGGTGGTCCATTCCGGTAATCAGGCCTATTCACCATTTTTGCATTATCGGCTGGTTACCTGCTTACAAAAATCAATATTGGAAAAACAGGTAACCAGAAACCCCTCTCAGGGGGGTTCTGGTTACCTGTATTTCCAATATTGATTTTTTTCAAAGCTGGGAACCAGCGGATAATGCAAAAACAGGTGAGTTCCGGTCCATTCCGGTAGAGAAACGCACCGGATTTTTCCGATAACGGCTGTGGTTTTCATACCCCTGCCTTAATTTACGACAACAATTTTATTTTTCGATAATCCTCAAAATCAATAAAAAATCGATTAATTTTGTTGGTTTTCGTTTAATTATGATTTTCAAACGTCAAAATACTATTTAGATCTTATTTTGTAAACTAAAAATAAAAAAAAAAATAATTTACGACATAGCCAGTTTATGATACTAAGAAAATTGTAAACATGGCGGAGAAACCTCAACCACAGGTCAAAATTGGCCACTATATTATAGGCGATACACTTGGTGTTGGGACGTTTGGAAAAGTGAAGCGTAAAGATCTTAATTCAATTTATCAAATTAACACTGTTTGTTTGTTTGCAGTCGCCGCGATTCTTTGATTCTTGCACTTATATTTGCACATTTTATCTCATTCATAAAACAAAATCATGAAATGTCAGTGTTGCTCTGTGCAAATGCAAATTAGATGGAATGGACCTTGCATCTTTAAACAAATTTAGACATATTTACAAGCACAATAACAGTGCCGTTGTCGACTTTTTAACAGTGCATCTACTTTCTTTGCTCATTTTGCTTAATTACTTAGCTAGACTCGTACACTCAGCTGAGAATTATTATTTTTTAACAGCTCAAAAATGCATCTATAGGCTTGTTTTTGTAATGTTTTGCTCAACCCACATATATGAGCCGCAACGCGAGAAAATCGGTCTTCAGGGTTTTCAGCCGGCTTTGACACTAACCAGGCTGTACAATCACAGAAGAAGGTTAGAAGCTTGACATCAGCTTTGCGGTTACTGCGAAGCTGATCTGTGGCTGATCTGTAGCTGATCTGTGACATTAAGAACAGTTACAAATGGTTCAGAGCACATGTTCAAAAGAGCATTAGAGATGCATATTGGAAGCATGTTACCAATATCTTCTCCTTTGAAAATGATAACTCTGATCCCTATTATTGTCCCTGAAAAAATGAAAAGGCAAAAAAGTTTTGGTCATTTGTCAAGTCCCTTAAAAAAGACGCGCCTGGGATCAATACCCTTAGAGAAAACGGTATCTTGAAGACTGACACTTTGGATAAGGCTAATATTTGTAATAGGCAGTTTCAGTCAGCCTTCACTCGCGAATCAAATGATGAAATCCCCTCCAAAGGCACAAGTCCCTTCACCGCTATGGTAGAAATTACAGTTGACCCCAAAGGGGTCATTAAACTGTTGAATAATTTGAATGTACATAAGGCGCCCGGGCCAGATGGTCTGAGTGCTAGGGTGTTGAAAGAATGTAGTTCTGAAATTGCTCCTGTCCTGACTTATATCTTCAATGAGTCGCTTGCTAAGGGTGCTGTACCAGATGATTGGCGACAGGCAAATGTAGCCCCGGTATTTAAGAAAGGTGAGAAATATGATGCAGCTAATTATCGACCGGTGTGGCTTACTTGTATCTGTTGCAAAACTCTAGAGCATATAAAAGTCAGCAACATAAACAAACACTTGGCTCTTGAAAACATTCTTGCTGACTGTCAACATGGGTTCTGAAGTCAAAGGTCTTGCGAAACCCAGTTCAGTTTCATCATGACTTGGTAAGTAATCTGGATCGAGCTGTGAGTTGTGGCCACAGGCAGACAGACGTGATTGTCATGGATTTTGCTAAGGCCTTTGACAAGGTCCGACATAAAAGGTTATTATACAAACTTGACTTCTACGGGATTACAGGATCTAGACATAAGTGGATCGACTCGTGGCTATCTGACCACTCTCAAAAAGTGGTATTAGATGGCCGTGCCTCAGATCCAGTCCCGGTTCGATCTATCGGTCTTGGGACCGGTCCTATTTCTTATTTTCATCAATGATCTTCCGGATAATATCAGGTCATCTGTTCGGCTATTTGCTGATGATTGTGTTTTATAAATACAGGAATATCAAGTCACCATTGGATTGTCAGATTTTGCAAGATGACCTGAATAGCTTGGCCAAATGGGAAATGGATTGGCAGATGAAATTCAATGTTAGCAAATATCATTCAATGAGGCTGACCCGGCTACATCCAAGCAGGCATATACAATTCAATTACACACTGCATCAGCAAACATTAGAACAGGTTCAGTCCGCTAAACACCTAGGCTTAAATATCACAGATGATCTTGATTGGGGTCAACACATTTCCGAAATTACATGCAAGGCAACTAAGACTTTGGGTTTTCTTCGGCGCAATTTGGCACTACTGGCACCTAGGCATACTAAGGAAGTTGCATACAAAACATTGGTTCACCCTCAACTAGAGTATGCAGCTCCTATTTGGCATCCCTATAATGAAACTCAGACTGCTAAGGTGGAGAAGGTGCAGAGGACTGCTGCCCGGTGGATCAGCAGGAGATGGAGGAACACAGAAGTGTCGGTGATATGCTAGACGAACTTGAGTGGCCCATCCCTGGAGTCCCACAGAGAGCGGTCTTCCTTAACCTTCTTCTACAAGATACACTCTGGTACAGTGTCTCTTGATAAAGACAAATACCTGACGCCGGCACCCAACCTAAGGCATACTCGGGCATCACATGAATCACAGTACACAAGACCATTTGCCTATAGTGATGCTCTGAAAAACTCCTTTTTCCCCAGAACTATTCCGGTTTGGAATAGTCTCCCTTCTTCAGTGGTCTCATCCAAGACCATTGAGGAATTAAAGGCTTCTATTTAAATCATTGGCCCAGAGGCATGCGTTTTAGTATGACTCTCATCTATATCTCGTAAACAGTTTTAATGGTCCACACCAAATGTTTTTTTCCCTTGACTAAATTCTAAATTTAGCCACCCACCCCACACTTGAGGTGATGATCAGAAATTGATCGACTCAGTATCAGAAAATAGATGCGACTTTGTTTTCGCATATGCAGATTGTTGGTTTTCCGATGCGGTGGCTCATATAGTTTTTGATATTCTCCATTACTTACAGTTGCTACGCATCAGCTGACTAACCACACAGTTGCCGTGAAGATCCTGAATCGTCAGAAGATTAAAAATCTAGATGTCGTTGGTAAAATACGCAGAGAGATTCAGAACCTTAAACTCTTCAGACACCCCCACATCATCAAACTGTGAGTATCAATCAAGTTCATGTATCTAGATTCTTTGAGTTGGCTTTGAATGGAAATTGTAGAAAAAAAAAATGAGCCGTCTCGTGGGAAAACCAACAATTTGTATATGCATAAACAAAGACGCACATCAGCTTCGCGGTAACCGCGAAGCTGATCAGCGCCTTTGTTTTCGCTGCACGGATAGTACAATTCCTCTACTGTCTAAATCCAAAATTTTCAGTCTCTAGCCATCTTCTGTGCATGTACAGCCCGGTTTGTGTCGGACCTGTTCAGAAACCACATTGTTGGTTTTCCCACGAAAGCTCAAATCATTTTCTGTTTTATAAAACATTCTGAGGTATTCATGACAGGCTGGTGAGTGTTGACATGAAGAGCTATATTAATGCTTCTGATAACACACAATAAGCCTTCGTATGAAGAACCCAACAATTTGGGTTTCTGACCAGGTCCGACACAAATCAGCATGTACAGTCACAGATGCAGGCTAGAAGCTCAAAATTTAGGATTTAAGAAGAAGAGGGATTGTACTATCTGTGTTACTGCATAGACGATCTGCGTCTTTGTTTTCACAAATGCAGATTGTTGGTTTTCTCATGGTGTGGTTCAAATGATGTTTTTGAGTATAATTGACTTAAAGTTATATTAAATCGCCACTGAATTACACTAGGAAACTCCAGTGTTTAACTATAATGCCAAGAACAGAACAGAAGTGACTCACATCAATGGCCTTTGTTTAAGAAATATATCAGCTCTAGCAGTGAATTGTTGAGTAATAATTCACTGTTTGGAGGTCAGTTGTAAAGCAGATCAAATCACGAGCGCGTAGCGCGAGTGATTTATCTGCTTACAACTGACCGACAAACAGTGAATTATTACTCAACAATTCACGCACTAGAGCTGATCTGTTTCCATTCTAACACACAATCATGGACGAAAATACCTTGAAGCCTTCCGTTGCTACCATTTCGACGCCATTGCATTAAAGAAGTCCCTCCAAAAATTAGACTGTTTCACTAACGTCTACATGTATTTGTCACGGCTTTTGAGCAAAAATGACGTTACGCCCGTCTGTCGCCGTAACTGATGTCACATTTGCATTTGAAATTGACGTCATAGCTCCCGCGCTTACAAAGTGTGAAATTGTTCTGCAATATAACACGTTTTCAAATCATTGGCTATATAGGCGCGGTGTGTTAGAATAGAGCATAATTTTTGATTGCACTTTTGATGAAACTGTTGAAAAAATGATAATTTGTTTATTTGTGTGTCTTTTTACTTTAATAGAGTAATATTTGTTCTCAGGGACAGTGAGCTTTCTAAAACCTCCAACAGTTACTAGCTAGTCTATGTCATAATTGAGTCTGTGCATGAGAAAACCAACAATTTGGGTTCCGACCAGGTCTGACACAAACCGGCCTGTACAGTCACAGAAGCAGGCTAGAAACTTGAAATTTTGGGTAAAAGTAGAGGAGAAATTGTACTATCCGTGTGGCGAAAACAAAGGCGCTAATCAGCTTCGCAGTAACTGCGAAGCTGATCTGCGCCTTTGTTTTCGCCTATGCAGATTGTTGGTTTTCCGATGCGGCGGCTCAATTACATTGTCATGATGTACTCAAGGAAGTCTCCCCGAATTTTCATCAAATGACCAAACGCGATTCGTACTATCGCTCAGCCTTTCATTAAAATCCAGGACAAAGATTTATCTGCATTCATTAAACATGCGATTTACTGTAACATGTATTCACAATTAGCCACATGCATTTGAGCCGCCTCATGGGAAAACCAACAGTCTGCATAGGCGAAAACAAAGACGCAGATCAGCTTCGCGGTAACCGCGAAGCTGATCAGCGCCTTTGATTTCGCTACTCGGATAGTACAATTCCTCTTCTACTTAAAGCCGAAATTTCAAGCTTCTAGCTCTTTTCTGTGCTTGTACAGGCCGGTTTGTGTCGGACCTGTTCGGAAACCACATTGTTGGTTTTCCCATGAGGTGGCTCATTTGTTCGTCCTAGGTTTTTGTTCCACTTTCACTGGTCACTCCATTGTATACTTTGAGTGACAGGTGACATTTGGTAAATTTTGATGAATCTGTGGGTGACTATACCAAGCCAAAAGCCCTACTGTACTAAAATGCATTTTCAGATTTCAAGCCACCAATATGCTTACAGATATCTTAATTTATAATTTCTTGTTCCAGATATCAAGTAATCAGTACTCCGACAGATATCTTTATGGTGATGGAACACGTTTCTGGCGGCGAACTATTTGACTACATTGTTAAACATGGCAAGGTAAATTATGGTGGTTGTGCATTTTTGAATTGTAGATATGAAGTTATGAGTGGTGTATTTCTGTTTGTAGATATCAAGTTATCTGTACGCCAAGTGATATTTTCCTCATCATGGAGTTGGTATCCGGTGGTGAATTATTTGATTATATAGTGAAAAATGGGAAGGTAACTCTTGTTTTAGATATGTTCTCAGAGAGAACTGTTTATATGGGGACTTTGATGATACACTGCCGAATGACCTTTTATTCATGACAATTAATAATATAATACAGTAAATAAGTTACAGTATGGCCACATGGTTTTGCAATGTCCCAGAATTTTGTAAATCTAACAGTCTTCGGGAACCAGTTGGAGATGTGGCTATATTGTGGTGTTGTTGTGGTATTGTACTAATATAAAGGTCAATATTTATAGAGGTCTGTTATAATTGATTATATTATCTCTTGACTTAAGCTCACATTTGAAACTTGTTTTTTTTTTCTAAATCATTATATGCAACTAAAGGTGTGAAGAAAGTTCGTTCCATGCAAAAAATGCTTTGCAGTTAGCTTGATTTTAATTTTTCAAAAGAGTTAAATAATAAAATAAGACTTATTTTTAAGCATGTTAAAAGAGTTAAGCAAAAAAATATTTAATTGAATACACTGTCATGAACAAAATAACTATCAAAAGCTAGTACCCCATTTTTAGCTCACCTGAGCCGAAGGCTCATAGGTGAGCTTATAGTATACCCATGCTCCGGCGTCAGTCCGTCGTCCGTCCGTCCGTCGTCCGTCGTCCACAATTTCAAAGATCTTCTTCTCTGAAACCGCTAGGCCGATTGTTCTCATATTACACATACACCATCTACAGTTAGGGGGAAAGAATAATTGTGTTTTTTGTTTTGATCGGATAAGAACTCTGGTTGCTATGGCAACTTATGCTTCCCATAGACTTATAATGGAGAAAAGTGAAAATTGCCTATTTTTGCTGTCTTGTTTGAGATATTTGAATTTTGTTTTTGCAGAAATGTTTATTGAGTAGTCATCTACGTTTTGTGTGACTTTTGTCCTAATCCTTCATTTTGATTGGTTGCAGGGGCCCCATATGGGGCAAAATTTCGAAAAACATTCAAAAATCTTCTTCTCAGAAACTGTCAAGGGGATGAAGCTTATACTTTGTATACATGTTCCTGACAGTGGCCTCTACATAATTTGTGTTTTTTATTCCAAGCAGATAAGAACTCTGGTTGCTATGGCAACTTAAAGTTTCCATAGACTTATAATGGGAAAAGTGGAAATCGGCTATTTTTCCGCTAAAATTGCAGACATTTGAATTTTGTTTTTTTGCAGAAATGTTTATTGAGTAGTGTTTGATGTTTCTTGCGAGTTTTGTCCTAATCCTTTATTTTGATTGGTTGCTGGGGCCCCATACAGGGCAAAATTTTGAGAAAAACATTCAAAAATCTTCTCCTCAGAAACTGTCAAGTGGATGAATCCTGTACTTTGTATACATGTTCCTGACAGTAGCCTCTACATAATTTGTGTTTTTTATTCCAGTCGGATAAGAACTCTGGTTGCTATGGTAACTTTAAGTTTCCATAGACTTATAATGGGAAAAGTGGAAATTAGCTATTTTTTGAAAACTATTGCAGCCTGAGATCTGAAAAGTGGTAGATGCAAACAACTAATGGATTACATGAAGGTATATGATTAATTTAGGTCAAGGTCATCTCTTGACCTTGGCCGGTCTGTCGTCCATACACGCTTTTCAAAGATTTTTTTCTCTGAAACCACTTGGCCAATCAAAGCCAAATTTTATATTGAAGCATCTATAGGAAGTGGGAACCAATGTATATATAAATAATCCAGGTCACATGACCAAGATGGCCGCCATGCCCATATATGGTAAAAAACCCTTAAAATATCTTCTTCTCCAGAACCGGTGAACCGATTTCAATGAAACTTTGCATGAAGTATGGATGACTCAAGTGCTACAATGTATATATAAAACATGACCCTGTGGTGACCTTGACCTATTTTATGGCAAGGTCAACATAGGTCGTCAATGCATTTGAATGGGGAAAACTTATAAAATGTCCTTTTAAGTGAAAGTCTTGCAGGAAATGGGCAGTAGGACTGAAATTTAATGAATCTGAAAAAAAAAATGGACCCCAGTGAAGCAGATCTCAGGTGAGCGTTTACAGGACCATTGATCCTCTGGTTAATGCTTTGACTTTTGTAACAAAAATGGGGGTATAGAACAAAACATCTTTGCCATGCACAGTCCAGTGAACTAAGGACTCATGCCATTTTGTGCATAAACCCTTCATTATGAAAACTTACCCAGGCAATAAACAGAGATTTTTTTTCAGCTGTAAAAATTGAAAATTTCATCGGACAAATTTGGATATTTTTAATTTTTAGCTCAAAACATAGATTGTGGGTACACGTTAGAACCGCCTCACCGAGGCGGTTCTAACGAGTACCCACAATCTATGTTTTGGACCAAAAATAAGAAAAATATGCATACCCCTGCATACCCCCAGTTTTACTATGTAAAATTTGGGTATAAGGGGGTATTCATTGCACGGATATGTTTTCCTGATGAATTTACTGGCTATCCAACTTTTTATAATAATTTCTATGATATTCTTAACTGTTGACCTTTAGAGAAGAACCAAGCATCAATTTTTCTGTAATTTAAAAAAAAAAAAAAAAAAAAAAAAAAAAAAAAAAAACACAAAACAACAGTATCCTTAGAAAATATGAGTTTTAAATAGGGATGTCAACGAATATTCGAATGTTCGAATATTCGCATTTCATACGAATATTCGAATGCGATTTCTGGATTCGAATATTCGCATAATTTTCTAACCTGCAATATTGTCATGTATTAGTTTAAAGGAGGACTCAAATTTAAGGCCAAAGGTCGCAAAATAATATGACCAGTAATCCTGCTTGTCTGTTGAGTAATTGAAGATGGTCAACATTTTGACACACTTGCGAATTGAGATTGCTCAATTAACAGTTTGACACTTTGTTGATTCAAGTGACACTTTGTTGATTCAAGTGACACTTTGTTGATTCAAGTTGAGAAGAAAGCAGTGCGTGCTTTCAATAAATGTTTTAAGGTGTGAAAGTCCTACAATTTGAGCTGTGTCATGTGAAAACTTAAGATGACTGGATAGATTGACAACTCAATCCTTTAGGAACAACACAGTCACAACAGACCTTTCACAAAGTACATGTAGGCTACACGATTACAATAGACCCTAAGCATTCTTGGTGGCGGATATCAACGACATGCATGCAGAACTTAATCTTGGCTTGACAATAATGGTGTGTCGTTGCTTTCTCAGACAGAACCCCAGAGATTTTCTCATTATTAAACACCTCCGGATTGTCTAGTTTTCTGTGCAAAATTTGTTGATTTTCTTACATGGTGCCATTACGATACCATGCATATACATGTACCTCATATTTTCAATACATGTACCACCAAGTAAGTCATCGTAATGGGTCTATTGGGCATAGATGTGTATATCATTCGAATATTCGAATATATTCGAATATCCTATGCGAATATTCGAATACCAATTTTGGCATTCGTTGACATCCCTAGTTTTAAACAATGAAGTGCTGCAAGACAGTGTCTCATTTACCATATTGTATGCAGAAATCAGCATATTCATTCAAAATTCATTCCTTACTTCATTTTTGTCATTGAAAACTTGCCCAAGCAATATAGAAGAATTTTTTCAGCAGTAAAAATTTAAAATTTCATTGGAAAAATTTTTGCACAAAACATTGATTGTGGGTACATGTTAGAACTGCCAAGCAAAAATAAGAAAAGAGTTTGTCCCTGTAAACCCCATCACTATATCAAGTCTGTTTTATTTTCACTATATCAAAGTGGGGTATATGGGGGTATTCATTGCATGGACATATTTACATGATGAAAACTGTAGAATGAACTTTCCTAGCACCCTTTTAGCATGTCATGTGACACAAAAATAGATGCTTTACTTCATGCTGTTTCACCAACTGGCTTGCATGTAAATTGGCAGTTGTATAGTCTTATGCAAGCTAGAACCTATCAATCTTTAGATAAGGCTGCACTCTCACTGAAGTAAGTTTAATAGAGAAATGTAACATTTACATAGGGGAATTTCCATATGGGTGATAATTTTGTCAGGTAATGGTACAAAAATGTTTTGTTTCCAATGTGAAAGTAAACACAAACAGCTTCTGTCATAAATTAAAATTTTGAATAGTATTATCCCCATTTAAATGTCCCTTGTTAACAGTTTAACCTAAAAACAACAGAATAACACAAGCATAGCTAGTGACATTAAACCACAAGGTTTAATAGACAGCTGCAAATAGTGACTTTATCAAGTTAATTAATAACTTTGTCCATTCATTTGAGCCGCCTCGTGGGAAAACCAACAATGTGGTTTCCGAATAGGTCCGACACAAACCAGCCTGTACAAGCACAGAAAAGAGCTAGAGGCTTGAAATCTTGGATTTAAGTAGAAGAGGAATTGTACTATCCGAGTAGCGAAACAAAGGCGCTTATCAGCTTCACGGTTACCGCGAAGCTGATCTGCGCCTTTGTTTTCGCATATGCAGATTGTTGGTTTTCTCATGAGGCGGCTCATTTGTTGTGTTACATTTATATTAATTACAAATTACAAAGTGGTTTAGAATTTCAGTTATCATCAAATCCCCATTATTTTTTCTTTGCATTTGACCTGCTGAATCGGGCTTTATAGTTAGCTAATTGGCAGCTACCTTGCTTATTATAGATACTAATTGCATACAAGTATTGTGTAGGGTAATGTCTCCTGTTTGTATCTGTTATGGTTTTCAAGGGAAAATGCCGGAATTTTTTCTACCAATGTGCCTGCTTGTTCATAAATTTAGTTCCCATCTATAGCTTGTCAGTAGTCATATCAAGATGATCCACCTCATGGGAAAACAAACAATGTGGTTTTTGAACAGGTCCGACTTAAACAGAGCTGCACAAGCACAGAAAAATGCTAGATGCTTGAAATTTTAGATATAAATAGAAGAGGGATTGTATTGTCCGTTTATCGAAAACAAAGGCGCTGATCAGCTTCGCGGTTACCGCGAAGCTGATCTTCGCCTTTGTTTTCGCATATGCGGATTGTTGGTTTTCTCATGAGGCGGCTCAAGATGTAATCATTGCAGTAGTTAACCAGTCAATTGCTGTTTAGGAGACAAGAGTGGCCTAGTGATAAAGCAACAGACTCCGTATGTAAAGGTTGGGCTAGCATCAAGTTGTCCTTGAGCAAGACGTTTAACTTTACAAGTACTGGTCAAACCCAGGAAGTGGGTGCTTCATCCAGGCATGACTGAAAAGCTGATGACTGGAGTATTCAACACTATGCAAACAATTTTGCTTATTTTCCTCATAGCAAATATAATTTGAAATTACACCACCTTTTTATACCCCCCGCAAAACGAAGTTTTAGGGGGGTATACTGTTTTCAGTCTGTCCGTAATTCCGTGATTCCGTGATTCCGTCATTCCGTCATTCCGTCAACATTTTGACATCTTTGCTGAATAACTTAAGTAGCTTTTGCCCGATGTTCTTCAAATTTTCAACACACCTGCACCATTAGACAACACATGTGTGATATGAATTTAGGGGCCAAAGGGTCAGTTTTGCAAGAGTTATGGGACTTTTTAAACCTATACATAGAATGTTTGTCATAGTGCTAATAGTGCATACTTTGTGAAATCAACTCCTCCTACAGCTTTCAATACTCTCTTTTGATACTTTGCAGATATGTGCCAGAGATATTGAAGATATGCATGAAGAAGTATTATGCTGAAAAAATGATTTTTGACAAATTTACAGCATTTTGAACTTAGCCAATTTTCGATAATTGCCATATTCAACAATGGTTGGAAGTGCATAGTTTGTGAAATCAACTACTCCTAGGGCTTTCAGTATTTCTTTTCAATACTTTGTAGACATGTTCCACACATATTGAAGATGTGCATGAAGAATTATATTGCTGAAAAAATAATTTTTGACAAATTTACAGCAGTTTTTAACACAGCCATTTTTTGACCATTGCTTATACAATAATGGTTGGTAGTGCATACTTTGTGAAATCAACTCCTCCTACAGCTTTCAATATTCTCTTTTGATACTTTGCAGATATGTGCCAGAGATATTGAAGATATGCATGAAGAAGTATTATGCTGAAAAAATGATTTTTGACAAATTTACAGCATTTTGAACTTAGCCAATTTTCGATAATTGCCATATTCAACAATGGTTGGTAGTGCATAGTTTGTGAAATCAACTTCTCTTAGGGCTTTCAGTATTTCTTTTCAATACTTTGCAGACATGTTCCACACATATTGAAGATGTGCATGAAGAATTATAATGATGAAAAAATAAATCTTGACAAATTTACAGCAATTTTTAACAAAGCCATTTTTTGACCATTGCTTATATACAATATTGGTTGGTAGTTCATAGTTTGTGAAATCAACTTCTCCTAGGGCTTTCAGTATTTCTTTTCAATACTTTGCAGACATGTTCCACATATATTGAAGATGTGCATGAAGAATTATAATGCTGAAAAAATAATTTTTGACAAATTTACAGCAATTTTTAACATAGCCATTTTTTGACCATTGCTTTTACAATAATGGTTGGTAGTGCTATTTTGTGAAATCAACTCCTCGTGAGGCTTTCAGTATTTCTTTTCAATACTTTGCAGACATGTTCCACACATATTGAAGATGTGCATGATGAATTATAATGATGAAAAAATAACTTTTGACAAATTTACATCATTTTTCAACATTGCCATTTCTTGACCATTGCATATATACAATAATGGTTGGTAGTGCATACTTTGTGAAATAAACTCCTCTTAGGGCTTTCAGTGTTACTTTTAAATTCTTTGTAAATTTGTTCCAGATACTTTAGATGTGCATGAATAATTTTCATGCTGAAGAGTTAATTTTTGACAAATTTTCAGCTTTTATTTAACTTAATCCAATTTTTTTACCATTTCTCATGATAAACAATAATGATCATAATGCATACAGTGAAATCAACCTCAAGCTTTCAATATATTCTTTTAATATCTTATAGATGTGACTGGCATACTAAGGATGTATAGTGAAGAATTATAATGCTGAAAAGATATCTTTGACAAATTTTCTGCATGTTTGATTTAGGAAGTTATCCTCCAGATAATTTTGCGGGGGGTATACTGAAAGCCTTGCTTGCAGCCAATTTCTAGTTTCAACATGGTTGGTTACATCAAGATTCCGGGTATAATACAGACCAAATGCTAGAGCTGGACCGCAAATGATCATCTTAGATTGATCATTGATGGTACTCTTTTTAAAACAAATTGGACAACTATACTAGAAATTTGCCCAATTTTGTTGCCCAATTTTTTAAAATCTTTCCTTCATTGTCTGTTGTTACAGTTTATATCAACTGCACAAAGTGCATAGAGCTGTTGTAGTCACACCTCTGTCCTCCGCTTTCCCGTTCACGGGCTCGTCACATTGTTTTCTAGAAGTCCATATCTTGACAACCACTCAGAAAGCCAGGGGATGGGGCTAGAGGTTAAAATCTATAATACCATTAAAAATGGCCTTTCTAGATATTCTAGAAGTCCATATCTTGACAACCCTTTATCAGAGGGCATTCATACTTGGACCATAGGTGATGTTTTATTAGTCATCTTTCAACTTTGCGACACTGATTTGCGCATCATGAAGTTAAAGTTGGGTTGACCCTATTTCCATGGCCCAATGATTTTGCCTTATATCTTGACTTTCAATAAGTATATTTACTTCTTTCAGATTATTGGTAAGTTCTACCAGACCTTTGACCCAAGCATACTTATAGGTCTGTGTGACCTAATTTCATTGTTCATTTATTTTGCCTTATATTGTTCATTTATTTTGCCTTATATCTTCACATTCAATGGGAATATGAATATACATGTACTTTTTCCACATTATGAGTGAGTTTGACCAGACCTTTGACCCAAAAGTTGCAGTTGTTCACTGTGACCTAATTTCATTTTTCAGTGATTTTGCCATATATCTTCACACTCATACATGTACTTCTTTTACATTATGAGTGAGTATGACCAGACCTTTGACCCCAAAATATTTATAGATCACTGTGACCTGTTTTCATGGTTAAGTGATTTCGTCTTGTATCTCGACACTCAATTGGTATATGAACATACTTCTTTTACATTGTGAGCAAGTGTGACCAGACTTTTGACCCCAAAGTGGTTATATATCACTGTGACCTGATTTCACGGTTCAGTGATTTTGCCTTGTGTCTTTCAGTACACTCATTTGGATTTGGATTTAGTATTATCATACCTTTGATTTGAAAGTAATTTAATGTCACTGTGACATAATTTCATTTTTCAGTGATTTTGCCTTATAGCATTTAATTTAAAGAATTATGACCCTGATGATTTGGGTTACGAGTCAAGTTGGCCATAATAGTAGACATAGCAAATACAGTCGAGCAGGCTCTCATGCGACAGCTCTTGTTAAAAATAGTTCCACCATATTTGATGAGAGGCACATTTCAGAGTCCATTTTTCTTCAAATGAGCTTACTGATGTAGTAACTTAACCCATGTTTGACGAATGGATTTTCCCATCATTATCATTAGGGTGAGTACACTTTAATTTTTAGGGGCGTCAGAAGTGATTTTTAAATTGTGTTCAATTTTTCGATGAAAATTCTCTAAGCAAACAGAATAGCCCCAGATGGGACGCCGCGTTCTGCGGCGTCACGTCTGGGGCTATTCTGTTTGCCTATGTCCCATAAAAGAGACGCCAGGCTTAAATGAGTTAAACTATGTAAAGCTTAAGGAACGGTTTGGTTTGAATAGGCTTCAGGTGCTAAACTTTTAACAAGATTATTTGCCAGCCAGTCCAGTGCTTAAACTGAGCTAGGTGATTGGAAAATACTTCCTATAGCTTGTTGGGACATGCGCGGATCCAGAAAATTTTTCTCAGGCGGGGTCCAAATTCCCAGAAGGGGTCTGACGGAAAATTTCAACATGGCAAAAACTAATAATCTGGCAATTCCAGGGGGGGTCCGGACCCTTTGTCCCCCCCTCTGGATCCGCCCATGTGGGAACAACTAAAGTGCAAAGTTGCCTACATGATTTCTAGGCAATCAGAATATGTTGCCTGCCAAGATGATTTAAGACAGTAGTTTCTTTGTTCAGTAGTGTTGGGAAACAAAGTCTGTGTTTGCTATCATTTGTGTATATGTCATACGATCGAGAGTATGTTTGCAATGCTCCTTATTATACCCCCCGCAAAACGAAGTTTTAGGGGGGTATACTGTTTTCAGTCTGTCCGTAATTCCGTGATTCCGTGATTCCGTCATTCCGTCAACATTTTGACATCTTTGCTGAATAACTTTAGTAGTTGTTGCCCAATGTTCTTCAAATTTTCAACACACCTGCACCATTAGACAACACATGTGTGGTATGAATTTAGGGGCCAAAGGGTCAGTTTTGCAAAAGTTATGGGACTTTTTAAACCTATAAATAGAATGTTTGCCATAGTGCTAATAGTGCATAGTTTGTGAAATCAACTTCTCCTACAGTTTTCAATATGTTCTTTTGATACTTTGCAGATATGTGCCAGAGATATTGAAGATATGCATGAAGAAGTATTATGCTCAAAAAATGAATTTTGACAAATTTACAGCATTTTGAACTTAGCCAATTTTCGATAATTGCCATATTCAACAATGGTTGGTAGTGCATAGTTTGTGAAATCAACTCCTCCTAGGGCTTTCAGTATTTCTTTTCAATACTTTGCAGACATGTTCCACACATATTGAAGATGTGCATGAAGAATTATAATGCTGAAAAAATAATTTTTGACAAATTTACAGCATTTTTCAACATAGCCATTTTTTGACCATTGCTTATATATAATAATGGTTGGTAGTTCATATTTTGTGAAATCAACTCCTCCTAGGGCTTTCAGTATTTCTTTTCAATACTTTGCAGACATGTTCCACATATATTGAAGATGTGCATGAAGAATTATAATGCTGAAAAAATAATGTTTGACAAATTTACATCAATTTTTAACATAGCCATTTTTTGACCATTGCTTATATACAATAATAGTTGGTAGTGCATATTTTGTGAAATCAACTCCTCCTAGGGCTTTCAGTATTTCTTTTCAATACTTTGCAGACATGTTCCACATATATTGAAGATGTGCATGAAGAATTATAATGATAAAAAAATAATTTTCGACAAATTTACAGCATTTTTTCAACATAGTCATTTTTGACCATTGCCTGTATACAAAAATGGTTGGTAGTGCATAGTTTGTGAAATCAACTCCTCCTAGAGTTTTCAGTATTTCTTTTCAATACTTCGCAGACATGTTCCACACAGAATTAAGATGTGCATGAAGAATTATAATGCTGAAAAAATAATTTTTGACAAATTTACATCACCTTTCAACATAGCCATTTCTTGACCATTGCTTATATACAATAATGGTTGGTAGTGCATACTTTTGTGAAATCAACTCCTCATAGGGCTTTCAGTGTTTCTTTTAAATTCTTTGTAGATTTGTTCCAGATATATTTTAGATGTACATGAATAATTTTCATGCTGAAAATTTAATTTTTGACAAATTTACTGCTTTTATTTAACTTAGCCATTTTTTTACCATTTCTCATGATAAACAAAGATCATAGTGCATACAGTGAAATCAACCTCAAGCTTTCAATATATTCTTTTAATATCTTATAGATGTGATTGGCATACTGAGGATGTACATGAAGGATTATAATGCTGAAAAGATATCTTTGACAAATTTTCTGCATGTTTGACTTAAGAAGTTATTGGCCAGCTTCAGATAATTTTGCGGGGGGTATACTGAAAGCCTTGCTTGCAGCCAATTTCTAGTTTTGGAAATAATATATTGCTTTGTTCATATTATAGAATAAAGTATTGTTCATAGCCTGTCATGCACAGCATACTATGGTTATTATTATACCCTCCGCAAAACGAAGTTTTAGGGGGGTATACTGTTTTCAGCCTGTCCGTCATTCCGTCATTCTGTCATTCCGTCATTCCGTGATTCCGTGACTCCGTGATTCCGTCATTCCGTCAACATTTGGACATCTTTGCTGAATAACTTGAGTAGCTTTTGCCTGATTTGTTTCAAATTTTCACCACACTTGCATCATCAGACAATACATGTGTGGTATGAATTTAGGGGCCAAAGGGTAAGTATTGCAAGAGTTATGGGACTTTTTAAGTCTTCCTTTAACATGTTTGCCATAGTACTGAAAGTACATACTTTGTGAAATCAACTCCTCTTACATCTTTCAATGTTTCCTTTTAATATTTTGCTGATATGTTTAAGATATATTGCAGATGTGCATGAACAATTGTCATGCTGAAAAAAATCATTTTTGACAAATTTACAGCATTTTTAACTTAGCAAATTTTCTATAATTGCTTATATTCAATAATGGTTGATAGTGCATACTTTGTGAAATCAACTCCTCCTAGGGCTTTCAGTGTTTCTTTTCAGTACTTTGCAGACATGTTACAGACATATTGAAGATGTGCATGAAGAATTATAATGCTGAAAAAAATAATTTTTGACAAATTTACAGCATTTTTTAACTTTGCCATTTTTCGACTATTTCTTACATACATACTTTGTGAAATCAACTCCTCCTAGGGCTTTCAGTATTTCTTTTCAGTACTTTGCAGACATGTTACAGACATATTGAAGATGTGCATGAAGAATTATAATGCTGAAAAAATAATTTTTGACAAATTTACAGCATTTTTTAACTTTGCCATTTTTCGACTATTGCTTACATACATACTTTGTGAAATCAACTCCTCCTAGGGCTTTCAGTATTTCTTTTCAGTACTTTGCAGACATGTTACAGACATATTGAAGATGTGCATGAAGAATTATAATGCTGAAAAAATAATTTTTGACAAATTTACAGCATTTTTTAACTTAGCCATTTTTCGACTATTGCTTTAATACATACAATAATGGTTGGTAGTGCATACTTTGTGAAATCAACTCCTCCTAGGGCTTTCATTGTTTCTTTTTAATTCTTTGCAGATTTGTTCCAGATATATTGAAGATGTGCATGAAGAATTTTTATGCTGAAAATTTTAGTTTTGACAAATTTACAGCTTTTTAAACTTAGCCAATTTTGACCATTTCTGCTTATATTCAATTATGGTTGATAGTACATACTTTGTGAAATCCAACTCCTCCTGGGGCTTTCAGTAATTCTTTTCAATACTTTGCAGACATGTTACAGACATATTAAAGATGTGCATAAAGAATTTTATTGGTGAAAAAATAATTTTTGACAAATTTACAGCATTTTTCAACTTAGACATATTTCAACCATCGCTAATATACAATACGGCTGGTAGTGCATACTTTATGAAATCAAGTCCTAGTGCTTTCATTGTTTCATTTGAATTCTTTGCACACTTGTTCCAGATATATTTCAGATGTGCATGAATAATTCTTATGCTGAATAATTTATTTTTGACAAATTTACAGCTTTTTTTTAGCATAGCCAATTTTTGACCATTTCTCATGATAAATATTGATCAACAGTGTACAGTGAAATCAACAATAATTTTACTCCCTGAGCTTTCAGTATATTATTTAATACCTTACAGACATGAGTCAGACATACGGAGGATTTTTATGAAGGATTATAATGCTGAAAAGATATTTTTGACAAATTTTCTGCATGTTTGACTTAAAGGCCTTTAAGTTATTGGCCTTAGATAATTTTGCGGGGGGTATACTGAAAGCCTTGCTTGCAGCCAATTTCTAGTTTAACAATTGTTTTTTTTTTTTAAACATTTGTTCACATTTAGAACACTTCCTGACAATAAAGTACTTACAGTGTTCTCGGCAACCACATGAAGACTTTAAAAAGTTTTAAAATGAAGACTATATGCTGCATATGATAGGTTAGGTATAAAATTTCACAATAACTTATACTAAAGGTATCAGGAGGCATTTTCCGAACTTTGTTTCAGTCTGCACTGTTAAATTTACCTGTGACGTGTACACAAATAATAGCTTACACAGACTTTGTTTCCCGACAGTGTTTTGGTTACTTACAATGTGGAGAAGTGCTTATTATACCCCCCGCAAAACGAAGTTTTAGGGGGGTATACTGTTTTCAGCCTGTCCGTGATTCCGTCATTCCGTCATTCTGTCATTCCGTCATTCTGTCATTCTTAAGTAGTTTTTGCCGGATGTTCTTCAAATTTTCAACACACCTGCACCATTAGACAACACATGTGTGATATGAATTTAGGGGCCAAAGGGTCAGTTTTGCAAGAGTTATGGGACTTTTTAAACCTATACATAGAATGTTTGCCATAGTGCTAATAGTGCATACTTTGTGAAATCAACTCCTCCTACAGCTTTCAATATTCTCTTTTGATACTTTGCAGACATGTTCCAAACATTTTGCAGATGTGCATGAAGAAGTATTGTGCTGAAAAAAATGAATTTTGACAAATTTACAGCGTTTTTGAACTTAGCCAATTTTCGATAATTGCCATATTCAAAAATGGTTGGTAGTGCATAGTTTGTGAAATCAACTCCTCCTAGGGCTTTCAGTATTTCTTTTCAGTACTTTGCAGACATGTTCAACACATATTGAAGATGTGCATGAAGAATTATAATGCTGAAAAAATAAGTTTTGACAAATTTACAGCATTTTTCAACATAGCCATTTTTTGACCATTGCTTATATACATAGAATGTTTGCCATAGTGCTAATAGTGCATACTTTGTGAAATCAAATCCTCCTACAGCTTTCAATATTCTCTTTTGATACTTTGCAGACGTGTTCCAAACATATTGAAGATGTGTATGAAGAAGTATTGTGCTGAAAAAAATGAATTTTGACAAATTTACAGCATTTTGAACTTAGCCAATTTTCGATAATTGTCATATTCAAAAATGGTTGGTAGTGCATAGTTTTTTGAAATCAACTCATCCTAGGGCTTTCAGTATTTCTTTTCATTACTTTGCAGACATGTTCCACACATATTGAAGATGTGCATGAAGAATTATAATTTTTGACAAATTTACAGCATTTTTCAACATAGCCATTTTTTGACCATTGCTTATATACAATAATGGTTGGTAGTGCATAGTTTGTGAAATCAACTTCTCCTAGGGCTTTCAGTGTTTCTTTTCAATACTTTGCAGACATGTTCCACACATATTGAAGATGTGCATGAAGAATTATGATGCTGAAAATATAATTTTTGTCAAATTTACAGCAATTTTTAACATAGCCATTTTTTGACCATTGCTTATACAATAATGGTTGGTAGTGCATATTTTGTGAAATCAACTCCTCCTAGGGCTTTCAGTATTTCTTTTCAATACTTTGCAGACATGTTCCACACATATTGATGATGTGCATGAAGAATTATAATGCTGAAAAAATCATTTTTGACAAATTTACAGCATTTTTTTTTCAACATAGTCATTTTTGACCATTACTTATATATGAGCCGCCTCGTGGGAAAACCAACAATGTGGTTTCCGAACATGTCCGACACAAATCAGGCTGTACAGTCACAGAAGCAGGCTAGAAGCTTGAAATTTCGGATTCAAGTAGAAGAGGAATTGTACTATCCGAGTAGTGGAAAAAAAGGCGCTGATCAGCTTCTCAGTTACTGCGAAGCTGATCTGCACCTTTGTTTTCGCCTATGCAGATTGTTGGTTTTCCCATGAGGTGGCTCATACAATAATGGTTGGTAGTGCATCAGCTTCAGATAATTTTGCGGGGGGGGGGGGGGGGGGGGGGTATACTGAAAGCCTTGCTTGCAGCCAATTTCTAGTTATTACATGTTTTAGATGAAATCAGCATTCTACAGCAATTTTAGCTTATGAATAGATTCAAAAGAAGTTAGAGTGTAGAATAAAGTGAGACTGCTCTCAGAAGGCATATGAGCAAGGTGATCAGGTGCTGACTTGGAGTGGCTACATTCCAAGAATTTTGTGTCTATATTGTGCCTTAATATATGAGCTGTCTCGTGAGAAAACCAACACTGTGGTTTCCGAAAATTGAAATTTCGGATTTAAGAAGAAGAGGTATTGTTCTATCGTGTAGCTAAAACAAAGGCGCTGATCAGCTTCGCAGTTACTGCGCCTTTGTTTTGTCGGTTTTCTCATGTGGCGGCTCATATAATTAATCAGCTTTGGTTTAATACATGTACATGTATTATTATATTTTTATTAACGATAATATTTGCATGTGAACATGCTTTTCTAATAATGCACCTGGAACCTTGCTGCATGTTTAAAGCTGTAAAATTACAGTTTCAGTTAAAAGCCATGTAAATCATACATGTACATACACATAGGTAGTTTGTAAATTTTCTTATGACTTGCATGCTCTGGCTAGAATCCTGAGAATGTATTGTGTCGCTACACAAGTATTATTTACTTTCTCTTTCTTTGGGTTATGCATATATTAATTTTCTCTATATACTAAGCCAGTCAAGTACCATATATGCTAAAAATGCCTTTGGTGAGCTTCATCTATTTTAGTTTAAGTACTGTTTGTTTGGCTTGACTTTAGTTTAACATCCCATTCAACAACTTTTCAGTCATGTTAGAATGGACCCACAGCTGCAGAGGTAGGTATCAACTCTAGGCCTTGGGCTTAAAAATTTTTCTCATGCTCAGCTCATGCTCAACTGAGCATGAGCATGAAATTTCATTTCCTCATTAATATTTAACTAGTGAAAAGCATTGG
Source organism: Rugalucina vietnamica (assembly GCA_964017185.1). Lineage (NCBI taxonomy): Eukaryota > Metazoa > Mollusca > Bivalvia > Lucinida > Lucinidae > Rugalucina > Rugalucina vietnamica. Next base: position 73,612,903 of record OZ024873.1, on the reverse strand, counting down.
AAATTTCATGTTTGTACCACAAAAGCTTGTAATTTATCCTGCTAATAAATGTTAAAATGCCAACAATTGTTGTTGGCATTTTAGCATTTATGAGCAGGTTAAATTTTAGTCTCAGCTGAGCATGAAAAAAGTTATATAACCTCGGGGCCAGGACTTCTTGCTTCGGAGTCCTGTACTACACTTGGGCACCAAGCTTCTGTTTGCCATAATGGCTTGGTCAACAAAGTAAGCTGACATTAATTTTTTATTACCATTATTGTTACAGTTAAAAGAACACGAGGCTCGTAGATTTTTCCAGCAGATCGTATCAGGGGTAGACTACTGTCACAGGCATATGGTGGTGCACAGAGACTTGAAACCAGAAAATCTTCTTCTCGACTCCAACCTGAATGTGAAACTGGCTGACTTTGGTAGGTGTGGCATGAAGTTTTATACTGGTCAAAAGAAGATAAGCCAAACAGCTTTGATATAATTGAAACTTGCAAAAAATAGCATTCTTTATTGATTAAAACTATTAAACTGTTGCATGCATTGTTCCTTGAGGAAACTGAATGAAGGTTCATTCTAAATGAAATTCATGTAGTGGGATTTTGCCTTTGGAGTTTTCTTACCCCACACAATGCCAATATTGGAGTCTATTTACATCATGAAAACATGTCTGTGTAATGTATACCCCCTTGAACCCCACTTTTATATAGCAAAACTGGTGTATACAGGGGTATACCTATTTTTGTTGTTTTTGCTCCAAAACATAGATTGTGGGTACTCGTTAGAACGCCTCGGGGAGGCGGTTTTAATGTGTACCCACAGTCTATGTTTTGAGCAAAAACAACAAAAATATCAAAATTTTTCATCTGAAAATGTTAAATCTTTAAAGCTCAAAAATTCTCTGTATATGGCATGGGCAAGTTTTCGTAATGTCTCTTTCGATTTGCTGCAGGTCTGTCCAACATGATGCATGATGGGGAGTTCCTGAGAACAAGTTGTGGCTCGCCTAACTACGCAGCACCGGAAGTCATCTCCGGAAAGTAAGTGGATAGAAAATGAGGGAAAAATTATACCTTCATAAGAAGATTATTCTGTTGTCATCAGGGAAACACATCTATCAATGGTCCTCTTCACTCGTAGGGGAGCAAATGGCCCTGCCCTGGAGTTGGCCCATTAGCACAGGTGGCAGGATTTATAAAGAGGTTTACTGAACATTATTGCTTCTCACATTCCTCTGTGTGTATTTCCCAAATATAAGTATATGGGAGCTATGACCAAGATGGCCGCCGTGATAAGCCTTATGGCCAAGAAGCTTTTACCAGTGTTCTGTTGTTGCTAGGCAACCTAAAGCCAAGCATGTGAATAACTCTTGAATTGGGGATTGAATTTGTTTCAAGAAACATAATTCAAACATCATTAGGTGTTCTTAGTCAATTTTCATGGCTTGTTTAGTGCATACCATTAATACTTATTCAAATACAAAATATTATAAAAATATTTACAGGAGTTTACGAGATATTTAATAAAATAAAAACAGAAAGTTAAAAAATATCAAATGTTAGCAGCGAACATTGTAAAAAGAGAGAAGAAATTTATAGAAGGCTTACAAGGTGTCAAAATGTGGAAAATTTTTCCCACTGAAAATTTTCGATTTCCTTGCAGTTTTAAAAAATTTTGCATATTGCATGAGCGTGTTTCATAATGCTGTATTGTTTTTCAGGTTATATGCTGGTCCAGAAGTAGATGTTTGGAGTTGTGGAGTCATTTTATATGCTTTGCTCTGTGGAACTGTAAGTAAATGCTTAATTGTGGGAAATAAAAAGAAATAATGGTCTTAACTCAGTACTAGAAGCTAACTATTACCCGTCAGATCATTCAGGTATATTTCATTCTTATTAAAACAAAATCTTTTCCTTCTTTACATTTCTATCATTGATAAACATTATTTTTATATAAGAAGCTTAAATGGTGTGATGGTTAGGTCATTCACCAGTAAATCAGGCCCTGAGGTTATAAAACTGTTTTCATGCTCAACTCAGCTGAGCATAAAATTTAAACTGCTCATTAGTACTGAAATAGCCCAAATAAATTGAAATTTCTGGTTTAAATCACTAAAGCCGGTAATTTATCCTGCTAATAAATGTTAAAATGCCAACAATTGTTGGCATTTTAACATTTTTGAGCAGGATAAATTTTAGTCTCAGCTGAGCTGAGCATGAAAATAGTTTTATAACCTTGAGGCCTGGGGTTCCATGTGTTTCTCACATTAAACTGACTTTAAACTGACATCCTGTCTACAATGACTGCAGTGGGATGCTACTAAACCCCAAGACAAGCGGCCTGCTGTTTCTTAATCACTCGATCATCTCACCGCTGTGTCTGGTGTGGGTTCGAGCCCCGCTCTGGCCACATGTGAGACCAGCCAAGTTCTGCTTGCAGGTGTGCCAGGTGATTTTTCTTGGGGTTCTCCCGTTTATACCCACCTACTGATTGTCCCCTCTCATATGAGCTGAAATAATCTTGAAAGGGACATGAAAGTGAATTAAAAAAAAAAAAAAAAAAAGAAAAAAATAAAATAAAATAAACCCCAAGACAAACCGAACCAAACATAAAATTTTCAAAATATGTCTGACCGTCTTTATTTTCATTTCAGCTGCCATTTGATGATGAACATGTTCCAACACTATTCAGAAAAATCAAATGTAAGTCATTTTAAAGGAACGTAAATTAGGATTAGATAATTGTTTGCAATGATAACATATTATTGCATAAATACCCATGTCACACAATGTTAACAGTCATATATTAATGAAAAGAAAGACATGTATGGATATAGCAATTCTCATGCACGCGTGCTGTTAATATATGGCTTTATTTATGCTCGTTACTGGACGCCACACAAAACATGCTAATATGAAGTCTGCCCGGAACGAGCATTTGGATGAAAACTTTTACGTATGAAAATGTGATGAGGCTGTAAAATATAGTGCACCATTATTCCTTTCTTTTGGCAGAATTTATGCAATAATAGCAATCAAACTTGATTTTGTCATTAACATTCGCTAGGTCCTGAGGAGAGTGTTGAAAAACGAGGGCTGTGCCCTCGGTTTTCAAATTTCCCCTCGGGACTTAGCTAATGTTAATGGATGGAAAATCATATTTGATCCCTATATTGAGCGAATCTGTCATGCTTGCCATTTAAAAAGGGTACAGATCTGACATTATGTATAAAATGAGATAGTGTCAATTTGCACTTTGTCCGGATGAGTCCAATACTTTAACATGTCGTGTATATTGACAAATATCCCCCTATCAGTTATTGTGTATTGCCGTCTTATATGTTGTTTTAATGTCATTTTCAGCTGGTATATTTGCTATCCCAGAGTACCTAGCCAAAGATGTTGTTTCACTATTGTGTCACATGTTACAAGTCGACCCACTTAAAAGGGCTACCATGAAAGATGTCAGGTGGGTTTGCTTGTTTAATTCTACATCCCCTACTGCCATTCATGTGATATCTCCCAATTTTGGAGGGATATCACTATTTTTCAGAAAATCTCCCTATTTAGAATTTCAGAGTTTTCCCTGTAAATGATACGTATTCCTATTTGGAAATTCAGATCATTCTACCATAAATTACAAATTTCCTACTTTATTTTATCATTCTCCCTATTTGGAAAGGGAAATTTCCCTATTTGGTTTTTAAGATGTATCACATGTATGCCTACTCAAATTTTCTAAATACAACTCTTTTAACTGTCATTAAAAAATGGATGAACAGGATATTTTGCAGACCTAATATTGTTTGTTAGTTTGGTGGTTTAACATCCCAGTCAACAGTTTAAGTCATGGTAAGTTGGAGTCATTGCTTTCTGGGTATTATCCAGTACTTTGAGGAATGAATGGGTCTTGTTCAAGGGTTCAATCTAACGACCCAGTGGGGTTTGAACTCAGTACCCATCTGTTAGGCATCTGACACTCTACCACTAGGTTGCCTTGCTCCCCATAGTTAAAATTGACCTTAGCCTCTGGATAAGTAGTATTTCTTTTCTTAACAGTGTTAGAAATAAGACTTGCATAGCAACTTGCCCGGGGGGCAACCTGAGGTCAAGTTCAACTTGCCCCCCAGGATTTTAACTTGCCCCCCAAAACTTGCGATTTTTTTACCAAAAAAAATAAACATGTGTCAATAATTTGATGTGCAATTCATGTTTCAGACAGAGTGATCACGTTATTAAAGCAACTTTGGTTCCACTCTATTCCTGCAGTTGAAAATTTGACTAAACAGATTTTAGCATCATCAGCAAAATTTTTTGCATACAATGACAACCATGCGGAGTGCATTTGTAAAATCTAAGAAGAATATTTGTTCTACAACACTCGGACTCACCTGAGGAATTCCACTTGTGACTGTTTACTGTTTTTAAGGGGATGCCAATTGTTAAAATCTAATACTTGTATAATTTTACCTGTATAAAGAAAAATTACAATTTTTCCAAGGAGACTGGATATTCTTGAAACATTCTTGTATGAGTCATTCAAACATCGAATACAGATTATTTTATGCCCAAAAACTCAGCTCTAGAGGGCTCAGCAGCACGCTTATCAGCATTGGTCAAGTTACTTCCTGGTTTGATTCCGTTGTCATCTGTCTGGCATGCTGGATAAGTTTTACTAAAAGCTACCACCATAAACATGATCTCCAAAAGCCAGACTACAATCTGTGAAAGTTTGTCCACTCGGAGATGATTTATTCTCTGGGAAAACATGGAATTTATCATATATGCTGAAAACCTTATACAGCAGATACAGTAAATAGTATGATTTCTCCCAAAATATTGACTTTTTGTTCAAAATACTTTCACAGATTGTAGTCAAGACATTGGAGATCATGTTTACGGTGAAAGCTTTTAGTAAAATTTATCCGGCATGCCAGACGGATGACAATGGAATCAAACCAGGAAGTGACTTGAACAATGCTGATAAGCGTGCTGCTGAGCCCTCTAGAGCTGAGGTTTGGGGCATAAAAGAATATGTATTCAATGTTTGAATGACTCATACAAGAATGTGTCAAGAATGCCCAGTCTCCTTAGAAAAATTGTCATTTTTCTTTATACAGGTAAAAATTATACAAGTATTAGTTTTTGACAATTGGCATCCCCTTAAAGTTTTGCCATTGATTATAACTTTTTGCTTTCTACCAGATAAAAAATCTTTAATCCACTTATAAATGTACTTGCACAGATATACCATACCCCTACTTTTTCAACCTTATATTTGGTACTTTTCAAAGCATTTATAACCATCAAAGATACATGACAGCCAGTTTCAAAATAAAATAAAAGAAAGTTTCAAAAATTCTTCTGTCCAAGTGTTTACATCCACTTCAAGCTCAAAAGGTTGATGTACCGATGTTTTGGGTTTTTTTTTCATTAAGCTATTTCGTGCAACTAAAACATTATTTGCATGAAACCTTTGCTTGCCCCTTTTTTAAAAAGTCAAACTTGTATTTAGAAAACTGTGGTTCTATAAATAGAAAATCTGCTTTGACCCAAAATACTTAATTACTTGCAAATTATTTATTGCAATTTTCTTGTGTGAAATACTTAATGATTTTTATTTACTCAAAAATATATTGTCAATAATAACTGACAAAGAACTGAAACTGTTTTCCTTCGCATTGTTAACCTAGTGCAGAGTGGGTGGGGTACAGAGACTGTCAAAAAAGATCGTGAATTCTGAACTTGAAAAACATGATTATGCCTAAAAACGAAAGTTAAAATCGAGTTAAAATCCACTGGTTTTTGGTATTACAAACAAAATGAAACAAAACTGGGTTGAAAGCAAGTGTCTCTGCCCGAAATAATTGCTGGAAATGGTAAACTTTTCTACTTTCGTTTTTACAGATGCGTCAGTTTGAGGTGTTGCGGTCAAATTTTATTGCCATGCCATATTTTTTTGCGTAAAATATGCATGGCTCAAGGGTAGATGGATCACTGAGACTGTTTTTTTTTTACTTCAGAGTGCTCCATTCAGGTTTATTTAGCGGCTGGTTCATCTTTTTGAGCCCGAATATCGGTAAAACAAGTACTGATTCCATACTTTTTTCTCCCCAAAAGAAACGAAAAAGGAGGCTACTGATTGGTCAATATAATCACATCTACCCAATCAGAATGTTCGTTACATCGAATACATTCAATAACCGCATTTAACTGCACTGGATAAAAAGTGAACGAAATGACCGAAAACGACCGGAATTGAAGAAAAACGGACCAAAATTTCAGGTTGTCCGGCGGGCAAGCGCAAGGCAAACGTAGGTTGTCCGACGGGATTTCAACTCGTGTCGGGCAATCGGGCAATTGCTTATTTCTAACACTGCTTAATGGATAATAGTTTTGATAACAATGGCAACCAAAACTTTCTATTGCTTTCAATAAATAAAATTGAAAATTGACCATTTCTGGAGTTTTATTTGAGAATTTCTCTCCAACAAAAAAGTTTAAGAAAATTGCTGTACAGATTACCCAAAGTTGGAATCAAAAGTAAATCTAATAATCATGTTGGGTATTTTGTTTGCAGAGAGCATGAGTGGTTCAAGAAGGACCTACCAGCCTATCTATTCCCCACCCCCACAGATCATGATGCCTCTATCATTGATGTTGATGTAGTGAGAGAAGTCTGTGATGTAAGTTATCTATATATCTGCCCCCCCCCCGCCCCCGCCCCCTCCCCCACTGAGTGGTTTAAGAAGGAACTACCAGCCTATCTATTCCCCACCCCCATAGATCACGATGCCTCTATCATTGATGTTGATGTAGTGAGAGAAGTCTGTGATGTAAGTTGTAAGTTATCTATATATCTGCCCCCTGCTCCCCCCCCCCATCCCCGCCCCCTCCCCAACTGGGTGGTTTAAGAAGGAACTACCAGCCTATCTATTCCCCACCCCCACAGATCACGATGCCTCTATCATTGATGTTGATGTAGTGAGAGAAGTCTGTGATGTAAGTTATCTATATATCTGCCCCCCGCCCCTGCCCCCTCCCCCACTGAGTGGTTTAAGAAGGAACTACCAGCCTATCTATTCCCCACCCCCACAGATCACGATGCCTCTATCATTGATGTTGATGTAGTGAGAGAAGTCTGTGATGTAAGTTATCTATATATCTGCCCCCTGCCCCCCCGCCCCCTCCCCCACTGAGTGGTTTAAGAAGGACCTACCAGCCTATCTATTCCCCACCCCCACAGATCACAATGCCTCTATCATTGATGTTGATGTAGTGAGAGAAGTCTGTGATGTAAGTTATCTATATATCTGCCCCCCGCCCCTGCCCCCTCCCCCACTGAGTGGTTTAAGAAGGAACTACCAGCCTATCTATTCTCCACCCCCACAGATCACGATGCCTCTATCATTGATGTTGATGTAGTGAGAGAAGTCTGTGATGTAAGTTATCTATATATCTGCCCCCTGCCCCCCCCTGCCCCCGCCCCCTCCCCCACTGAGTGGTTTAAGAAGGAACTACCAGCCTATCTATTCCCCACCCCCACAGATCACGATGCCTCTATCATTGATGTTGATGTAGTGAGAGAAGTCTGTGATGTAAGTTATCTATATATCTGCCCCCCGCCCCTGCCCCCCACACTGAGTGGTTTAAGAAGGAACTACCAGCCTATCTATTCCCCACCCCCACAGATCACGATGCCTCTATCATTGATGTTGATGTAGTGAGAGAAGTCTGTGATGTAAGTTATCTATATATCTGCCCCCTGCCCCCCCCTGCCCCCGCCCCCTCCCCCACTGAGTGGTTTAAGAAGGAACTACCAGCCTATCTATTCCCCACCCCCACAGATCACGATGCCTCTATCATTGATGTTGATGTAGTGAGAGAAGTCTGTGATGTAAGTTATCTATATATCTGCCCCCTGCCCCTCCCCCACTGAGTGGTTCAAGAAGGACCTACCAGCCTATCTATTCCCCACCCCCACAGATCACGATGCCTCTATCATTGATGTTGATGTAGTGAGAGAAGTCTGTGATGTAAGTTATCTATATATCTGCCCCCTGCCCCCCCCCCTGCCCCGGCCCCCTCCCCCACTGAGTGGTTTAAGAAGGAACTACCAGCCTATCTATTCCCCACCCCCACAGATCACGATGCCTCTATCATTGATGTTGATGTAGTGAGAGAAGTCTGTGATGTAAGTTATCTATATATCTGCCCCCTGCCCCTCCCCCACTGAGTGGTTCAAGAAGGACCTACCAGCCTATCTATTCCCCATCCCCACAGATCAGGATGCCTCTATCATTGATGTTGATGTAGTGAGAGAAGTCTGTGATGTAAGTTATCTATATATCTGCCCCCTGCCCCTCCCCCACTGAGTGGTTTAAGAAGGACCTACCAGCCTATCTATTCCCCACCCCCACAGATCATGATGCCTCTTTCATTGATGTTGATGTAGTGAGAGAAGTCTGTGATGTAAGCTTGAAGTATTGTTTTAATTTAGCTGCGATGCAAGAAAACAGGTCTTCGGGAGTTCCGACCAGGTCTGACATAAACGGGCCTGTGCAGCTTCAAAAGATGGCTAGAAGCCTAGAATTTCAGATTTAGGAAGAAGTGGAATTGTACTATCCATATATCGAAAATAAAGGCGCTGATCTGCATCTTTGTTTTTAGCTCGCCTGTACGAAAGTACAGAAAGAGCTGTTGCAGTCATCCCGGCGTCGGTGTCGGCGTTCGCGTTCGCGTTGCTCAAAGAAAGTTTTTGATTAAAGTTTTTATAAGTCCACATCTCGTAAACATGTTGATGGATCAAGTTGATACTTTGCATCATGATAGATATTGGTCTGAAGTTTTATGCTGTACCATCATGACCCACCTGGGTGACCTTGAGGCCAAGGTCACGGATTTAGAAACTTTGCGTTAAAGTTTTTCATTAAAGTTTTATAAGTCTATATCTCTTAAACATGTCTATGGATCAAGTTGATACTTTGCATCGTGATAGATATTGGTCTGAAGTTTTATGCTGTACCATCATGACCCACCTGGGTGACCTTGAGGCTAAGGTCACGGATTTAGAAGCTTTGCGTTAAAGTTTTTCATTAAACTTTTATAAGTCTATATCTCTTAAACATGTCTATGGATCAAGTTGATACTTTGCATGATGATTGATATTGGTCTGAAGTTTTATGCTGTACCATCATGACCCAACTGGATGACCTTTAGGTCAAGGTCACGGACTTAGAAATTTTGTGTTAAAGTTTTTCATTAAAGTTTTTATAAGTCTATATCTCTTTAACATGTTGATGGATCAAGTTGATACTTTGCATGGTGATAGATATTGGTCTGAAGTTTTATGCTGTACCATCATGACCCACATGGATGACCTTGAGGTCAATGTCATGAATTTGAAAATTTTGTGTTAAAGTTTTTGGTTAATATGTAGATGGATCAAGTGGATCCCTTGCATGTTGGTAGATATTTGGTCTGCAGTTTTATGCTGTACCATCACACCCGAGTGACATAGAGGTCAAGGTCATGGGTCAATTTTAATAGATTTAATGGCAAAGCACAAGTCAGGCGAGCTACGCTGTCCTGCGACAGCTCTTATTGCATAGGTAATAATCTGGTTTTCTCATGATGCCACACAGTTATTCTTAATGTATTATTGGACATTCTACTCACACACCTATTCAATCTTTCACCATTTTATTACAGAAATTTTGTGAAACTGAATATGAAGTTGAGAGTTCTTTTCTGAGTCACGGCCCAAGGATCAGCCGGCCATATCGTACAACCTAGATATTAAGAGAATTCAAGACATTCTTTTAATTATTCTTATTGTGTCACATATGAGCTGCCTCATGGGAAAACCAACAATCTGCATAGGCGAAAACAAAGACGCAGATCAGCTTCGCGGTAACCGCGAAGCTGAACAGCACCTTTGTTTGCGCTACTCTGATAGTACAAGTCCTCTTCTACTTAAAGCCAAAATTTCAAGCTTCTAGCTATCTTCTGTGGCTGTACAACCCGGTTTGTGTCGGACCTGTTCAAAAACCACATTGTTGGTTTTCCCACGAGACGGCTCATGTTATCACCCAACCTATTCAATCTTCCACAATTCTATTACAGAAATTTGGTGTGACAGAGTATGAAGTTGAGAGTGCTATTCTGAGCCGAGACCCAATGGACCAGCTTGCCATAGCATACAATCTCATTCTGGACAACAAGAGAATTCAGGACACTGGTGAGCATAGTTTCTTAGACTTTTTAGTTTTTGAATAGGCCTTGAACAATTAATATTCCGTTCATTTGAGCCGCCTAATGAGAAAACCAACAATCTGCATATTTGAAAACAAAGACGCAGATCAGCTTCGCGGTAACCGCGAAGCTGATCAGCGCCTTTGTTTTCGCTACACAAAGATAGTACAATCCATCTTCTTCTTAAATCCAAAATTTCAAGCTTCTAGCCCTACTTCTGTTACTGTACAGCCTGATCTGTTTTGGACCTGTTCGGAAACCACATTGTAGGTTTTCTCACGAGACAGCTCATTTATTTACTTAATTTGACAATACACAAACAGATATAATTTTCATTTACTAAGTGAGCTCTTTAGATTTGTATGTTTGTTTGTTTGTTTGTTTCATGGTTTAACATCCTAGTCAATAATTCTTCAATCATATTTGGATAGTGCAAGTGTCCTGGGTTATTTACAAGTACCTTGGGGAGTTATTGTGTCTTGCTTATGGACAAAACCCGACTCAAGTGGGTTTAGAACCCAGGACCTTTTGCTTTGATTCCTGAAATCAAGGATCCATCCCATAAAATGTCTGTGGTGAAAATATGAAATATTATCTCTTCAGATTATTAGTGCGGCCTCCGTGGCCGAGCGGTTAAGAGCGCTGTTTCTTAATCACTCTATCATCTCAACGCTGTGTCTAGTGTGGGTTCGAGCCCCGCTTTGGCGACATGTGAGACAAGCCAAGTTCTGCTTTCGGGTGTGCCAGGAGGTTTTTTTCTTGGGGTTCTCCCGTTTAAGTCCACCTACTGATTAGCCCATCTAATATGAGCTGAAATAATCTTGAAAGGGACGTAAAACTGAATTAAAAAAAAAAAAAAAATTATTAGGAAGGTACTACAAGTATTGTATTTTGTTGATTTAGAATTGTACATATCAAGTCCTCCATGATTGGTTTTCCATTCGTGTATGTGAATTATATTATACCGTTTACTCTTACTGAAGGGGGAACATCGGTGAATATCCAGGACTTCTACCTGGCCTCCAGCCCTCCAGGGGAATCTTTCTTACTAGTAAGTGTATGATATAGAAGATTTCGTTTAAGCTTTTAGCCATTACATGACAAAAATGTAAATTATGTTCGCAATTTCAGACATTCTTGAGCCATTCCATTATGGTTTCTGACTAGGTCCGATACAAGCTTAGTGCCGCTAAAAATTATAAAGGGTTGTACAATCTGTGTTCCCAAATATAGATATTATATGTGCAGTTACCACAAAGCTGATATGGGCTGCGTCATAAGAAAACAGGATTTTTGTATATGAAAAAACAAAGGTGCAGGTCAGTCGTGCAGTAACTGCACAGCTGATCAGCGCCTTTGTTTTCACTATACAGATAGTACAATCCCTCTTCTGCTTAAATCCAAAATTTCAAGCTTCTAGCCTGCTCCTGTGACTGTACAGGCTGGTTTGTGTCGGACCTAGTCTTAAACCCAAATTGTTGATTTTCTTATGCGAAGGCTCATATGCATATTATCATGACTCAGTCATTTGGCTCTATGTTGTTCATGTGATGGCTTCCTAGGATTTTGTAACAGATTTGTCAATGAGTGACCCTCACCTTTTGTATGTTTTTGCAGTGAAAATGTCACCAGTCATATACTAGGCTGTTTGATTATTAATCCATTTGTTTTTACTTTGAGAATAATTGTGTGAAAGAAAATGAAAAATTATTTTCATCCCAGGACTTTGTCACAAGAAATCATACCTTCCTGGTTCAACACAAGTATAGTTGCTATGGTTACAGGGACAAACTAGTATTGATTTTTTTTTATCAGTATCAGTTTTAATTTTTCGGGAAAGAAAATGAAAAGAAAAATCTAGGCAGGGAACAAGGGTTCAATTTACAAAATGAGCCGGATTTTGATTCTCTTATGACAAAGGTCCAGACAGTGTGATTAGGTTGCTTATACTGCGTTTACACTATGTTCCCGGCGGCCCCGGCAGCCCCGTTTGCTAGAAACGTAGCGTGCCGTGGAGTTTTGGTAATACATTTCTCTGATTTTCAAGATCTATTACGTTTTGTTACGTTTTCTTACGTTGTATTACGATATCCGTAACAAGCCGTGGTAGTGATAAGCCGGGGTGTCACGGAGGCGCTAAGGTACGTTACGGTTATCCACGATCTATCACGATTATTAGCATGTTCTATTACGACCTGTTGCGTATTGTTGCGGTCAGTTGCGTGTTGACAAAGGCGTAACACGTTTTTTCGGTCTGTCAAGGTCAGCTACGGACGAAACGTAGATACCATACAATAATAAGCACATTTTTTCCTTTTGTATACGAATAAGTCCTTTGAAATAATAACAATCGCACTCCTCAACAACCGACTGCAGAGTTGATTATGAAAGTTCGGGATTGTAATTCTTACTCAGTTGCATAGTGCATCGTATGGTCTGTATTGTTCACTATAGTGACTGGTCCAATATGAATGAACTTGTCCCCATGATATGCCATTTTATATCTATAAACTTCACACGCCGTGATAACCGTAACAGAACGTGACATACGTAGTAGAATGTGGTGAACACCGTCAAAGACTGTAACGCACCGTAACTTAACGCAACAAAACGTGTTGAGTATTCCGTAGGAAACGGGACGAGACGTGAGACGACCGTGATCAAACGCAACAGAACGTGGAAGATCCGTAGCTTGCCGGGCTATTCACTAGCTTCCCGTTGCACTACGGACCGCCTCCACGTTTCGCTACATACTGTGATGTCACGGTATGTTACGTTCAGCCCGTTTATCACGGCCCACTACGTTTCTCATTTCCGCCGTGACTGCCGTGGCAGATTTTTAAACTGTCAAAAAATTTGTCACTGTGTCCACAGTTATCCCGGCGTGCTACGTTTGCCTATCCCGTTCCCCTGCGTTGCCTCACGGGTTATCCCGTATTGCTCACGGTTGTCTAAAACGTGGCCGCCGTGACCGCAGTATTAATGCCAGAAAAAAGTGTCTGTTTATACATTTATACATATAGGTCAGCCTCATTATAGCACTATCTTTGGGGTCTATAGAAACATTCTGTCAGCCTCACTATAGCACTGTCGTTGGGGTCTATAGAAACATTCTGTCAGCCTCATTATAGCACTGTCGTTGGGGTCTATAGAAACATTCTGTCAGCCTCACTATAGCACTGTCGTTGGGGTCTATAGAAACATTCTGTCAGCCTCACTATAGCACTGTCGTTGGGGTCTATAGAAACATTCTGTCAGCCTCATTATAGCACTATCTTTGGGGTCTATAGAAGCATTCTGTCAGCCTCATTATAGCACTGTCTTTGGGGTCTATAGAAACATTCTGTCAGCCTCATTATAGCACTATCTTTGGGGTCTATAGAAACATTCTGTCAGCCTCATTATAGCACTGTCTTTGGGGTCTATAGAAACATTCTGTCAGCCTCATTATAGCACTGTCATTGGGGCCTATAGAAACATTCTGTCAGCCTCATTATAGCACTGTCTTTGGGGTCTATAGAAACATTCTGTCAGCCTCATTATAGCACTGTCATTGGGGTCTATAGAAACATTCTGTCAGCCTCATTATAGCACTGTCTTTGGGGTCTATAGAAACATTCTGTCAGCCTCATTATAGCACTGTCGTTGGGGTCTATAGAAACATTCTGTCAGCCTCACTATAGCACTGTCTTTTGGGTCTATAGAAACATTCTGTCAGCCTCATTATAGCACTGTCTTTTGGGTCTATAGAAACATTCTGTCAGCCTCATTATAGCACTGTCTTTTGGGTCTATAGAAACATTCTGTCAGCCTCATTATAGCACTGTCGTTGGGGTCTATAGAAACATTCTGTCAGCCTCATTATAGCACTGTCATTGGGGTCTATAGAAACATTCTGTCAGCCTCATTATAGCACTATCTTTGGGGTCTATAGAAACATTCTGTCAGCCTCATTATAGCACTGTCTTTGGGGTCTATAGAAACATTCTGTCAGCCTCATTATAGCACTGTCTTTGGGGTCTATAGAAACATTCTGTCAGCCTCATTATAGCACTGTCGTTGGGGTCTATAGAAACATTCTGTCAGCCTCATTATAGCACTGTCGTTGGGGTCTATAGAAACATTCTGTCAGCCTCATTATAGCACTGTCTTTGGGGTCTATAGAAACATTCTGTCAGCCTCATTATAGCACTGTCATTGGGGTCTATAGAAACATTCTGTCAGCCTCATTATAGCACTGTCGTTGGGGTCTATAGAAACATTCTGTCAGCCTCACTATAGCACTGTCTTTTGGGTCTATAGAAACATTCTGTCAGCCTCATTATAGCACTGTGGTTGGGGTCTATAGAAACATTCTGTCAGCCTCATTATAGCACTATCTTTGGGGTCTATAGAAACATTCTGTCAGCCTCATTATAGCACTGTCTTTGGGGTCTATAGAAACATTCTGTCAGCCTCATTATAGCACTGTCTTTGGGGTCTATAGAAACATTCTGTCAGCCTCATTATAGCACTGTCGTTGGGGTCTATAGAAACATTCTGTCAGCCTCATTATAGCACTGTCGTTGGGGTCTATAGAAACATTCTGTCAGCCTCATTATAGCACTGTCATTGGGGTCTATAGAAACATTCTGTCAGCCTCATTATAGCACTATCTTTGGGGTCTATAGAAACATTCTGTCAGCCTCATTATAGCACTGTCATTGGGGTCTATAGAAACATTCTGTCAGCCTCATTATAGCACTATCTTTGGGGTCTATAGAAACATTCTGTCAGCCTCATTATAGCACTGTCTTTGGGGTCTATAGAAACATTCTGTCAGCCTCATTATAGCACTGTCTTTGGGGTCTATAGAAACATTCTGTCAGCCTCATTATAGCACTGTCGTTGGGGTCTATAGAAACATTCTGTCAGCCTCACTATAGCACTGTCGTTGGGGTCTATAGAAACATTCTGTCAGCCTCATTATAGCACTGTCTTTGGGGTCTATAGAAACATTCTGTCAGCCTCATTATAGCACTGTCATTGGGGTCTATAGAAACATTCTGTCAGCCTCATTATAGCACTGTCGTTGGGGTCTATAGAAACATTCTGTCAGCCTCACTATAGCACTGTCTTTTGGGTCTATAGAAACATTCTGTCAGCCTCATTATAGCACTGTGGTTGGGGTCTATAGAAACATTCTGTCAGCCTCATTATAGCACTATCTTTGGGGTCTATAGAAACATTCTGTCAGCCTCATTATAGCATTGTCTTTGGGGTCTATAGAAACATTCTGTCAGCCTCATTATAGCACTGTCTTTGGGGTCTATAGAAACATTCTGTCAGCCTCATTATAGCACTGTTGTTGGGGTCTATAGAAACATTCTGTCAGCCTCATTATAGCACTGTCGTTGGGGTCTATAGAAACATTCTGTCAGCCTCATTATAGCACTGTCATTGGGGTCTATAGAAACATTCTGTCAGCCTCATTATAGCACTATCTTTGGGGTCTATAGAAACATTCTGTCAGCCTCATTATAGCACTGTCATTGGGGTCTATAGAAACATTCTGTCAGCCTCATTATAGCACTATCTTTGGGGTCTATAGAAACATTCTGTCAGCCTCATTATAGCACTGTCATTGGGGTCTATAGAAACATTCTGTCAGCCTCATTATAGCACTGTCTTTGGGGTCTATAGAAACATTCTGTCAGCCTCATTATAGCACTGTCGTTGGGGTCTATAGAAACATTCTGTCAGCCTCACTATAGCACTGTCTTTTGGGTCCATAGAAACATTCTGTCAGCCTCACTATACCTCTGTCGTTGGGGTCTATAGAAACATTCTGTCAGCCTCATTATAGCACTGTCGTTGGGGTCTATAGAAACATTCTGTCAGCCTCATTATAGCACTATCTTTGGGGTCTATAGAAACATTCTGTCAGCCTCATTATAGCACTATCTTTGGGGTCTATAGAAACATTCTGTCAGCCTCATTATAGCACTATCTTTGGGGTCTATAGAAACATTCTGTCAGCCTCATTATAGCACTGTCTTTGGGGTCTATAGAAACATTCTGTCAGCCTCATTATAGCACTGTCTTTGGGGTCTATAGAAACATTCTGTCAGCCTCATTATAGCACTGTCATTGGGGTCTATAGAAACATTCTGTCAGCCTCATTATAGCACTGTCTTTGGGGTCTATAGAAACATTCTGTCAGCCTCATTATAGCACTGTCATTGGGGTCTATAGAAACATTCTGTCAGCCTCATTATAGCACTATCTTTGGGGTCTATAGAAACATTCTGTCAGCCTCATTATAGCACTGTCATTGGGGTCTATAGAAACATTCTGTCAGCCTCATTATAGCACTATCTTTGGGGTCTATAGAAACATTCTGTCAGCCTCATTATAGCACTGTCTTTGGGGTCTATAGAAACATTCTGTCAGCCTCATTATAGCACTGTCTTTGGGGTCTATAGAAACATTCTGTCAGCCTCATTATAGCACTGTCGTTGGGGTCTATAGAAACATTCTGTCAGCCTCACTATAGCACTGTCGTTGGGGTCTATAGAAACATTCTGTCAGCCTCATTATAGCACTGTCTTTGGGGTCTATAGAAACATTCTGTCAGCCTCATTATAGCACTGTCATTGGGGTCTATAGAAACATTCTGTCAGCCTCATTATAGCACTGTCGTTGGGGTCTATAGAAACATTCTGTCAGCCTCACTATAGCACTGTCTTTTGGGTCTATAGAAACATTCTGTCAGCCTCATTATAGCACTGTGGTTGGGGTCTATAGAAACATTCTGTCAGCCTCATTATAGCACTATCTTTGGGGTCTATAGAAACATTCTGTCAGCCTCATTATAGCACTGTCTTTGGGGTCTATAGAAACATTCTGTCAGCCTCATTATAGCACTGTCTTTGGGGTCTATAGAAACATTCTGTCAGCCTCATTATAGCACTGTCGTTGGGGTCTATAGAAACATTCTGTCAGCCTCATTATAGCACTGTCGTTGGGGTCTATAGAAACATTCTGTCAGCCTCATTATAGCACTGTCATTGGGGTCTATAGAAACATTCTGTCAGCCTCATTATAGCACTATCTTTGGGGTCTATAGAAACATTCTGTCAGCCTCATTATAGCACTGTCATTGGGGTCTATAGAAACATTCTGTCAGCCTCATTATAGCACTATCTTTGGGGTCTATAGAAACATTCTGTCAGCCTCATTATAGCACTGTCATTGGGGTCTATAGAAACATTCTGTCAGCCTCATTATAGCACTGTCTTTCGGGTCTATAGAAACATTCTGTCAGCCTCATTATAGCACTGTCGTTGGGGTCTATAGAAACATTCTGTCAGCCTCACTATAGCACTGTCTTTTGGGTCCATAGAAACATTCTGTCAGCCTCACTATACCTCTGTCGTTGGGGTCTATAGAAACATTCTGTCAGCCTCATTATAGCACTGTCGTTGGGGTCTATAGAAACATTCTGTCAGCCTCATTATAGCACTGTCGTTGTGGTCTATAGAAACATTCTGTCAGCCTCATTATAGCACTGTCTTTGGGGTCTATAGAAACATTCTGTCAGCCTCATTATAGCACTGTCTTTGGGGTCTATAGAAACATTCTGTCAGCCTCATTATAGCACTATCATTGGGGTCTATAGAAACATTCTGTCAGCCTCATTATAGCACTATCTTTGGGGTCTATAGAAACATTCTGTCAGCCTCATTATAGCACTGTCTTTGGGGTCTATAGAAACATTCTGTCAGCCTCACTATAGCACTGTCGTTGTTGTCTATAGAAACATTCTGTCAGCCTCATTATAGCACTATCTTTGGGGTCTATAGAAACATTCTGTCAGCCTCATTATAGCACTATCTTTGGGGTCTATAGAAACATTCTGTCAGCCTCATTATAGCACTGTCGTTGGGGTCTATAGAAACATTCTGTCAGCCTCATTATAGCACTGTCTTTGGGGTCTATAGAAACATTCTGTCAGCCTCACTATAGCACTGTCGTTGGGGTCTATAGAAACATTCTGTCAGCCTCATTATAGCACTATCTTTGGGGTCTATAGAAACATTCTGTCAGCCTCATTATAGCACTATCTTTGGGGTCTATAGAAACATTCTGTCAGCCTCATTATAGCACTATCTTTGGGGTCTATAGAAACATTCTGTCAGCCTCATTATAGCACTGTCTTTGGGGTCTATAGAAACATTCTGTCAGCCTCATTATAGCACTGTCTTTGGGGTCTATAGAAACATTCTGTCAGCCTCATTATAGCACTGTCATTGGGGTCTATAGAAACATTCTGTCAGCCTCATTATAGCACTATCTTTGGGGTCTATAGAAACATTCTGTCAGCCTCACTATAGCACTATCTTTGGGGTCTATAGAAACATTCTGTCAGCCTCATTATAGCACTATCTTTGGGGTCTATAGAAACATTCTGTCAGCCTCATTATAGCACTATCTTTGGGGTCTATAGAAACATTCTGTCAGCCTCATTATAGCACTATCATTGGGGTCTATAGAAACATTCTGTCAGCCTCATTATAGCACTATCTTTGGGGTCTATAGAAACATTCTGTCAGCCTCATTATAGCACTGTCTTTGGGGTCTATAGAAACATTCTGTCAGCCTCACTATAGCACTGTCGTTGTTGTCTATAGAAACATTCTGTCAGCCTCATTATAGCACTATCTTTGGGGTCTATAGAAACATTCTGTCAGCCTCATTATAGCACTATCTTTGGGGTCTATAGAAACATTCTGTCAGCCTCATTATAGCACTGTCGTTGGGGTCTATAGAAACATTCTGTCAGCCTCATTATAGCACTGTCTTTGGGGTCTATAGAAACATTCTGTCAGCCTCACTATAGCACTGTCGTTGGGGTCTATAGAAACATTCTGTCAGCCTCATTATAGCACTATCTTTGGGGTCTATAGAAACATTCTGTCAGCCTCATTATAGCACTATCTTTGGGGTCTATAGAAACATTCTGTCAGCCTCATTATAGCACTATCTTTGGGGTCTATAGAAACATTCTGTCAGCCTCATTATAGCACTGTCTTTGGGGTCTATAGAAACATTCTGTCAGCCTCATTATAGCACTGTCTTTGGGGTCTATAGAAACATTCTGTCAGCCTCATTATAGCACTGTCATTGGGGTCTATAGAAACATTCTGTCAGCCTCATTATAGCACTATCTTTGGGGTCTATAGAAACATTCTGTCAGCCTCACTATAGCACTATCTTTGGGGTCTATAGAAACATTCTGTCAGCCTCATTATAGCACTATCTTTGGGGTCTATAGAAACATTCTGTCAGCCTCATTATAGCACTATCTTTGGGGTCTATAGAAACATTCTGTCAGCCTCATTATAGCACTGTGGTTGGGGTCTATAGAAACATTCTGTCAGCCTCATTATAGCACTGTCTTTGGGGTCTATAGAAACATTCTGTCAGCCTCATTATAGCACTGTCTTTGGGGTCTATAGAAACATTCTGTCAGCCTCATTATAGCACTGTCTTTGGGGTCTATAGAAACATTCTGTCAGCCTCATTATAGCACTGTGGTTGGGGTCTATAGAAACATTCTGTCAGCCTCATTATAGCACTGTCTTTGGGGTCTATAGAAACATTCTGTCAGCCTCATTATAGCACTATCTTTGGGGTCTATAGAAACATTCTGTCAGCCTCATTATAGCACTATCTTTGGGGTCTATAGAAACATTCTGTCAGCCTCATTATAGCACTGTCATTGGGGTCTATAGAAACATTCTGTCAGCCTCATTATAGCACTATCTTTGGGGTCTATAGAAACATTCTGTCAGCCTCATTATAGCACTGTCGTTGGGGTCTATAGAAACATTCTGTCAGCCTCACTATAGCACTGTCGTTGGGGTCTATAGAAACATTCTGTCAGCCTCATTATAGCACTGTCGTTGGGGTCTATAGAAACATTCTTGTCAGCCTCATTATAGCACTGTCTTTGGGGTCTATAGAAACATTCTGTCAGCCTCACTATAGCACTGTCATTGTGGTCTATAGAAACATTCTGTCAGCCTCATTATAGCACTGTCTTTGGGGTCTATAGAAACATTCTGTCAGCCTCATTATAGCACTGTCGTTGGGGTCTATAGAAACATTCTGTGTTATAGCTGAATGAGGTTACTTACAAATAAAAGGACTTGTATTGAAATTATAGATTTTGGGAGCCATTACATGGCTGTGTTATATTGAAAACTACATGATAAGAGGCGTGTTATAATGAGGTTGAGCTGTAAATGGTTATGCATCCAAAAGGCAAACTTTATGCACCCAATATGAGCCGCTTCATGAGAAAAACGGATTTTCGCCTTTGCGAAACCAAAGGCGCAGATCAGCTTTGCAGTAACTGTGAAGCTGATCAGCGCCTTTGTTTTCGCTACACAAATTGTACAATTCTTCCTCTACTTATACTCAAACTTTCAAAATTCTAGCTCTCTTATGTGACTGCACAGACCGGTTTATGTCAGACCTGGTTGTAAATCCCTGATGACCGATTTTCTGGCGTTGTGGCTCTTATAGTCTTGGACTGATTTAGTAGTCAGTTGACAGAGCTGCGATTACAATGTCTTGAAACACTTACAATAATTATGGAGTCGTGTAGATTATCACTAGACAAGTTAAAGTGCATTAAATAATAATGGTTTTGATCAGTTATGGTTTTGATCAATTATGGTTTTGATCAGTTTCTTCACATATGTAGGTATATATTGAATTGCAGTGTTTGTATAAAGAACAACATAAATTTGTAGATTTTGTAATTTATTTATTTTTTTTTTTTTTTTTTTTTTTTTTTTTTTTACCAAAAAAAATAGCACTTAATCTTTTCTTGTGATATATTTTCAGCATGTTTGTTGAGCATTATAGCCATTCAAACATAGAAATACATTTAATGAATGGAATAAAGTTTTATCATTTAACAGGAAAACATTTTTATATTAATTAATGTAATCAGATACTCATAATAAAGTAAAAGAATGAAGCAGGGCACACATCCTGATAAAAAGCTGTTTTGAAACTAAAAAATTGAGCTCTCTGATTTTTGGCTGTTGATATATAGTAACCAATTACAGAATATGGTCTAGTATGATAAAATTTACTTTTTAATGTCATATTGTTGAATATTTTGGTTAATATTTTTAATTCATTTAAGCCTGGCATCCCTTTTATGGGACATAGGCAAACAGCATAGCCTCAGATGTGACGCCGCAGAACGCGGCGGCCCATCTGGGGCTATTCTGTTTGCTTGGAAGAATTTCATTGAAAAAAGAGGTAAAATTTAAAAATCACTCCAAACACCCCTTAAAATGAAAGTGGACTCACCCATTATTGATAATGATGGGAGAATCCATTCGTCAAATATGGGTTAAGGTTTGACTATGAATGAAGCTTAGAACAATATGTGATTAATCTCATAAAGTCATTCATGATCTTTGTTTCGATCATAGTTTGCTGTGACCAGCTTTTTATCACACTGTGTGATATTTCTATTGCAGCAAGATGTATGAAACAAGATAACCTTTGCCAGTGAAAATCTCAGATTTTACACCCTTGCCTTCTGATCTATTATTCACTGCATCAATATATGAGCGGCTTCATGAGAAAACCAACAATTTGCATAGGCAAAGCTGATCAGCGCCTTTGTCTTCGCTACTCGGAAAGCACAATCCCTCTTCTTAAATCTGAAATTTCAAGCTTCTAGCTATATTCTGTTGCTGTACAGCTCGGTTTATGTCAGACATGTTCAAAACCACATTGTTAGTTTTTTCTTTAGGCGGCTTAATAATGATCAGTTAAGTAAAGACTGCTTGATCTAATACATGTAGTTGGGGAAGGTTATTTTGTTGTTTCTATCATGCTTTATGATATTTGCAGTGCATGTAGAGCTTTTTCACAGACCCTTACTGATTACCCCTTGTGATTGAGACACACAGCTTGTGTGTGAGAATTTAGCTCCTTTATGACTGAAATCCCATTAGTATTACGAAAACATGCCCATACAAAATACAGAGCTTTTTTAAGTTGTGAAAAAGGATAAAAATTTCATTTGAAAAATTTTGGTATTAAGTTTAGTAATGTTGTTCAAAACTTTGATTGTGGGTACACGTTAGAACTGCCTTGCCGAGGCGGTTCTAAAGAGTACCCACAATCTATGTTTTGGAGCAAAAATACGAAAAATAGGTATACTCCTGCAAACCCCAGTTTTTCTATATAAAAGTGGTGTTCAATGGGGTATACATCACACGGACATGTTTTCGTGATGGAAAGAGCTCTACATAACTGGTGAATTGCTATTTGTATCATTGAAGTCCTATTCATTATGATAATATCTAACATTTCATTGTTTTTTCCCTTTAGTCTGGTCGCCACGCTCACATTTTGGGCTCACCCCCGGGCCCAGAGACAATTGTTAGTAATGCTTTTCTTCTGTCCCTTGGTATCTTGTGCTTGCTGAGTGTAGTGTGTAGTCTTTGATTGCTTAAGCATGGTTAAATAAAAACTGATAAGACATATTACAATATATTTACATTTTAAGAATTCAGATCAGAAGCAGGACAACTGAATTGACTTTCAAGTATATGAAATAGACAATTGACTTTCAAGTATATGAAATAGACCATGCTTAAGCTTGTTATTTTATGTTTTAAAAGTACATGTATACTTTTTGCCTGCTTATTTGTTCTAACTGTCTAGTTCTGTTACTTATATTATTTGCATCACTTTTTTGTTCTTACGAAGTTACACTTGTGACTTAACACTATTTAGGTGTGTCTGACTGGCTGGGTACAAATGAGCCGCGTCTTGAGAAAACCGGAATTTGGCCTGTATGAAAACAAAGGCGCAGATCAGCTTCGCAGTTACGGCGAAGCTGATCAGCGCCTTTGTTTTCCCTACAATTTCTCTTCTTCCTAAATCCAAAGTTTCAAGCTTCTAGCCTGCTTCTGAGACTGTGCAGGCCAGTTTGTGTCGGATCTGATCGAAAAATCCTGAAGACCGGTTTTCTCTTGTCACGGCTCAAATAGCTTGGTCATGAGCTTTCAAGCAGCTGGAAATGTTATGCTATTGCTACTGGTTTGTATGGGGGAGACTTAAAATTATATCAAAGACTGACCATTCACTCATAGGTAAATGTCAGTAAATGAGCCGCCTCATGAGAAAACCTGCATATGCCAATCCAAAGGTGCGGATCAGCTTCGCAATTACTGCGAAGCTGATCAGCGTCTTTGTTTTGGCTACAAGAATAGTATGATTCCTCTACTTTCTAATTCCAAAATTTCCAGTCTCTAGCCATCTGTGTCTGACCTGTTCAGAAACCAAATCGTTGGTTTTCTCATGACGTGGCTATTGAAAGAATGTCAAGTAAGTAAATAAAAAGTGAAAGAATGTGTGTTAAGAAAAGACCAAAGAGGCTTGATTCAGTCATGTAAGATTTGTTGGTCAGGTAATAGTGATTTAATTGCAAATTGGGTGCGAGAATTCTCCCACATTCCCTTAACACTGTTAGCATGCTCAGCAATATTTTTTTCCAATATTGTGTACCACTGAGGTTTTTTTCATCAAATATTCACTTTTTCAACTCCTTACACTTTATCATTTAAAAAAAAAGCTAATACTTTGTATTGGGGATCAATCAAAGTCTGATGATTGCTATGTCTTGTGTCCAAACTGCATTGAAATGGCTAATGAGCTGCCATTTTAGCGATCAACAGGTCTTATTTGCGATTTCTTACAAAAAAAAGATCCAATTAAAATGCCTTTTCTACGGTTAAAAAATAAATCTCCTATGGCTGTTTTATTCCCACACTATCTTGAAATGATATGTCATCTGACATGTGCAGTAACATCACCCTGTACAAGCCATTATGGGTGCAAATGTGGGGGAAAATAGAAGAGTCTGTGCATAACCATGGCACAGATAGGTGTTCTAAGTGTCGCCTACAGCATGCTGAAGGTTGAAGAGACTCAATATTAAAAAAAGCTCAAGGCCTTCTTTATGTGAACTCAAAATGAATATCAAGTCAAAATTCTGCCAACTCTGACAATTTTCTTGGAATGTTAGGTCATACAACACTTCCTTGTCCTAGTCTGTGTAGGTCTAAGAATAAATCATTGCATGCTTTGCAAAATATGAGCCATGTCATGAGAAAACAGGATTATCGCCTATGAGAAAACAAAGATGCAGATTAACTGTGCAGTAACTGCAAAGCTGATCAGCGTTTTTGTTTTCTCTACACAGAAATTTCAAGCTTCTAATATTTTTAGCTCACCTGAGCCGAAGGCTCACAGGTGAGCTTATAGTATACCCATGCTCCGGCGTCGTCCGTCGTTCACAATTTCAAAGATCTTCTCCTCTGAAACGGCTGGCCAATCAAAGCCAAACTTCATGTGGAGCATCCTTAGAAAGGGGGAACTAAAGTTTATATAAATGGTCCAGGTCACATGACCAAGATTGCTGCCATGGCTATAAATAGCAAAAACCTTTAAAAATCTTCTTCTCCAGAACCAATGGGCAGATTTCCACGAAACTTGGTATGTAGCATCAGGGACGCAGGCCCATCATAGTTTATATAAATCATGACCCTAGGATGACCTTGACCTATTTTACGGCAAGGTCAACTTAGGTCGCCAATGCATTTGAATGGGAAAAAATGGTAAAATGCTATTTAATGGGTAAAACTTACTGTGAATAGGCAAATGGACAGAAGATTAATGTTAATGGAAAATTTTAGCCCCTGGGTGGTTGTCTGCCCCTGCCCCGGGGCTATATACATGTATATTTCCATAATAATGAAACATCTTCTCCCCTGAAACCGCTAGGCCAATCAAAGCCAAACTTAATATGGAGCATCCTTGGGAAGGGGGAAAGAAAAGTTTATATAAATGGTCAAGGTCACATGACCAAGATGGCTGCCATGGCTATAAATAGAAAAAACCTTTAAAAATCTTCTTCTCCAGAACCAGAAGGCCAATGATTTTGAAACTTAGCATGAAGCATCAGGATAAGGAGCTCTACAAAGTATATATAAATCATGACCCTGGGATGACCTTGACCTATGTTATGGCAAGGTCAACTTAGGTCGCTAATGTATTTGAATGGGAAAAATTAGTAAAATGTAATTAAATGGGGGGAAACTTGCTTGGAGTATGCAAATGAACAGATGATTTATGTTTATGAGAAAAATTTTGATCCCAGGGGGTTGTCTGCCCCTGTCCCGGGGCTATATACATGTATATGACCATAATATTCAAACATCTACTTCTCTGAAACTGCTAGGCCAATTGACTCCTCCGCCAGCAAGGTATAGCCACGCCCACCCCTATTTCCTTAGACAAACATTGTGTTTTTGCACCTATATTTACCTGTAAAAAGCACGTGTTGGTTTGTTTGTCTAACCCACGTGTTGTCTAACCGTCATTGACCGTTAGCTAATGTGCAGATTTGAATGGTCAATATAAAATGAATATTAATGATGGGTGGTTTGACGGAGCACTCAATTAAAGCCGAACTTCATGTGGAGCATCGTTAGGAAGGGGGAATGAAAATTAATATAAAAGGTCAAGGTCATATGACCAAGATGGCCACCATGGCTGTAAATAGCAAAAACATTTAAAAATCTTCTTCTCCAGAACCAGAAGGCCTATGATTTTGAAACTTGGCATGAAGCATCATGCAATGGAGCTCTACGAAGTTTATATAGATCATGACCCTGGGATGACCTTGACCTATTTTATGGCAAGGTCAACTTAAGTATTATATCTAGGAACTCAGGTGAGCGTTTATAGGACCATTGCTCCTCTGGTTCTATGACTGCATAGGCTAGTTTGTGTCTGACCTGGTCAGAATCCCCGAAGACTGGTTTTCTTGCTAATATGGTATTCATTCATTTATACTTTAGCTGCTGTTTCTATTGCCATTTTAATTCTTTTTCCCCCATTCCTCCAATTTTTGTTCAACATATTTCACAAAAGTGTAAGTAGCCAAAGAATCCAGTTATTGTTATGCTACTGTGGAAGTGGTTATTACATCATGTCTGATTTGATTGTGTAGTAAGCTTGGATATTTATTTAGTTTACTAAATGGATTTCAAGATGCATGTCTTCAACTGACATAATTAAAAAGTAGCATGTTGGTTGTGGTTTATTTGGTATTTAAAATGTGGACAGGGGAATGGGAAGTTTTGATATTTACACAAAAACTTGGGTTTGATTCTTATCAATTTCTTGATGTTTAATGCATTTCCTAAATTTTCAAATACTCTTTCCTGCTCTTTGGGACAGTAACTGAATTTTACCTTCAACTTACCCAGCAGGAGGGAAATATGAGCAGCGTCATGAGAAACCAACATTTTGCATATGCAAAAACAAAGGTGCAGATCAGCTTTGCAGTAACTGCGAAGCTGATTAGTGCTTTTGTTTTTGCTACATGGATAGTACAATACCTCTACTTTCTAAATCCAAAATTTCCAGCCTCTAGCTGTCTTTTGTGGCTGTACAGCCTGGTTTGTGTTGGATTTGATGGTAAACCACAATGTTGGCTTTCTTGTGTTGCAGCTTATAAATATAAACAATACAAACCTAGCAGACAGTCTCCATGGGTTTGAATCTGGACTGCTTGACCATGAATAGTATTTGAAAACTTAGGAGATAACATGATAGTTTGACTTTCTAGAAAATTATGTGCCTGTAATCAAGTGATGCTGATCTTATAAACGACTAGTTCTGCTCTGATAGTACTTTTCTGATATACTTTAGATGCTTGTTAAGAATAAATATGCTTGAAGTTGAGTTTCTGCTTTCAAGGCCTTATATTTAGATTCATTTTTTTTTCATTTGCAACATTCTAATGCTTTTTAAATGCTCTAAACGCTCATTTGAAGAAAGCCTCTGAACCAAGATCTGTACCAATGAACAGTGAGATTCCACCAATACCTGTACAATACAAAGATAAGGATAAGACAATCTCATCTCTAGCAATTAAATGTAAAAAAAAAAAATAAAAACACAAGTAAAAGATGGATTCAAAGCAGTTTTCTTGGTTCAGAGTCTATAAGTAGCAATTTGCATAATAATTTTCAATCAT
This sequence comes from Rugalucina vietnamica, assembly GCA_964017185.1. Taxonomy (NCBI): domain Eukaryota; kingdom Metazoa; phylum Mollusca; class Bivalvia; order Lucinida; family Lucinidae; genus Rugalucina; species Rugalucina vietnamica. Next base: position 73,585,531 of record OZ024873.1, on the reverse strand, counting down.
TTTTTAACTTCACAGACTGACAAAAGTGTTGTCTTTTTGGTTTTTACAACAGAAACAATAAGGTTTACTGCCAAATTTATTAGAATTTATAAAGAAAAGAGAAACAAAACTTTTGCTTTTATATATGTTAATATGCCTTTTGTCAGTCAGTTTATCTACATGCTTCTAGCCTATTTTACTATGGCTGCAGGCCGCTTTATTTTCGCACTTGATGTTGTTTTGTGTCTTTTTGACCTTTTCTCCTAGAAGACCCAGCTCTCCAAACTCAGCAGTGGTACTTTTACTGCTCCTGGGTCACCGCGGGTGAGATACTTCATGCTTTATATGTTGTTTTTCCTTCCTAGAGCTTAGTTCTTGCAGCATGCCATCAACCTGCTTTTAGTTTTTGTAAGCGGAATATTGTTGTAACACCAAAATTGTTAACACCACACTTTATCATTTAACCAGACAATCACTAACTTGCAAGTTAATACTTATGATTGACTGGAAAACACTAATAGTTTAAAGCTGCAGTTTGACATATTCATAGAAAAAATATTTTTCTACGTGATCAGCACTGTCCTGCCTAAGCAACATTGCATGAGCAAAGTTAAACATGCATTTAGATTGTTTTCTTTCTTTCTAATAATTAGTTTTCATGCAAAAAGTGAACAGAAACAGATTTACACTTCAAGTCTTCATTGCTTCAGAAGTTTCTACAGATTCAGTTTTCATTAGAATGAAAGCTATAACAATATTAATTAGTTTGAGACCCAATCAGATCAGGATCCAGTTGTTCAAAGCATCGTTAGCTTAACGATATCGTTAAGACATAAATTTGTTAAGCAAATATCAGCTAAAGTAACAAATACACTGTTATTTTTTGTAATATTAATGTTTGAAATTTTAACGAAACGTTAAACAACGTCGTTAGTTTTGAACAACTCGGCCCTGATTGTGGTTCACAATGACCAAACATAATCAAAATATGCAGACTGAATAGGAAACAGATTTTATTCAGACTAGTTGTTATCCAGCAGTCTTATCCGAGTATTAACAGTATGCTGGATTAGTTTAAAAAAGAAAACAACTTTCAGGAAATAGCTTCAACTGGTTTAGGGGTTTAAATAATCACTTGTAACGTTGTTTAGTAGAGCAGTATGCATTTATGGTATGGTTGTCATTTTAATACAGTAGACTAGAAACATATTTTAGTCAGGACTTGTATAAAATTGTATTTTGTCGGGCCTATAAAAGGTGACATTCTCTGATGCACAAGGTATGGTTATTACACAATGTAGGGCTGGGCAAAATTGACATAGGCAAAATTTTCATACATTTCTAAATGGGTCGGGTGGGTGCTCATGCGCACGTTCGTGTCGCTTCCTTTTCACAGGACTAAATTCTAAATTAAGCCACCCACCCCACACCTGAGGTGATGATCAGAAATTGATAGACTCAGTATCAGAAGATAGATAGGCATTTATATGTGTATTTGATGTCGCATTGTTTTCAGATGTGATAATTGATTTCCAGATAAATTGTAATTGATTTCCAAGTAAATTGTTCACAGTCTATCCTATAGTTAAACACAAAATATGAAAAAATGTGTGAAAATTTTGCCCAGTCCTTAAATTAAGAAAGTATGGGAAATACCATGCAATGATTTGTAAGAAATCATGATAGCATGCATTTATTACCTTTGTCCCTAGATCATCTAACTACCATATTATTTTTATAACATTAAGTTTCAACCAATTAATGCAAATAATAGTCAGACTATGTTCGTTTGTTCTACATTCGTTGCATGACCATTCCATTCATCAACAACAACAAAAGTGTTATCATTTTAACATTCCAGCTCTGCTAATATCCTTGATAAACAGTTATATTTCAGATGCCATTTGCTTGAAGCATTGTTAATTTATTCTTTTTGAAATGTAATACCAACAACATTATCAAATAGACTTTTACAGAATTAAAAAGAGTGAGGGTTGTGGCATAGTGGTAGAACATTAGACACTGGATCAAGAAGTACTGGGTTCAGTCCCCACTGGTGTCACCTGGACCCAGTTGTTCAAAGCATCGTTAGCTTAATGATGTCGTTAAGACATAAATTTGTTAAGCAAATATCAGCTAAAGTAACAAATACACTGTTATTTTTTGTTGAAAAAATGTGAGAATCCTTTGCAGTGCAAAGGATTCTCACATTTTTTCAACAAAAAATAACAGTGTATTTGTAATATTAATGTTTGAAATTTTAACGAAACGTTAACTAATGACGTCGTTAGTTTTGAACAACTGGGCCCTGGTTGTGTCATTGAGCGAGACAAATTAACTCCCCACTTTACCAGTTAAATTCCAGGAAAGGGTGGCTCTTTCCCGACATGAATGAAAAATTGATGACTGGGATGTTAAACCTCAATATAAACAAACAAATAAACAGAATAATAATAAAAAAAAAAACATTACAAATTATGCAAATATGCCAAATAGTTTGTAGCAATGCGATTAAATAGAAGAAGGTCTTTGCTGACAGCCATGACTTTAGTTTAGTCTGCAGTCCAAAACCGCTCTGACAAGTAATAGCATGTTTGATTTGTAAAATCCTGGTTTAATGATATAATAACAGATAGAAAGTAGTTAGAAAATTTTTAACTGCAGCATTTCATATTTCAGTCTCTTAAAAATTTGCTAACACAAAAAATCAGTACATAATTCCTATATCTGGTTGAAAGTCTTCTGAATGTTTATTTTAGAAATAAGTTCCAGAATTTGTGTTTCTGAAATGCAGCTTATCATCTTTTTGCATAGAAAAATAAAACCATGGTGTATTTCTGACTGACACTATCTGATTATTGCAGGCCAGCAGTCCATTGAAGCCCCACCCAGAGAGAATGCCAGGTAGGTGCTCGTACCCATCTCTTCTTCATAAAATGTCAGTCATTACGAAACCTTGCTTATGTAATATACAGAGATTTTTGAAGTTGCAGAAATATGAAAATTTTCAGTAGAAAAAATTTTATATTTTTCTTTGCTCAAAACATAAATTGTGAGTACACGTTAGAACAGCCTCTGCAAGGCAGTTCTAACGAGTTTAGAACAGCCTCTGCGAGGCAGTTCTAACGAGTACCCACAATCTATGTTTTGGAGCAAAAATAAGTATACCCCTGCATACCCCAGTTTTACAAAATTAAAGAGGGGTATAAGGGGGTATTCATTACACGGACATGTTTTCATGATGTTTGCATTGTAACATTATGTACATGTACTTTGAATTGAGACATTGTTTAAGAGCAGTTAAGTGTCACTCAGCTAAACGTTTACGCTTCAGGAATATTGTTTACACCCAGCTTCACTGGGTAAACTTGTTATTTTCAGAGATGAAAAATGTGACCCAGACCTTAGATCCTCTCCTGACCACGGTGAACAAGTCTCAGACTCCGGCAAAGAAGGCTAAATGGCATCTTGGTAAGTTTTTAGCTCACCTGAGCCGAAGGCTCATAGGTGAGCTTATAGTATACCAATGCTCCGGCGTCCGTCCGTCCGTCGTCCGTCCGTCCGTCGTCGTCCACAATTTCAAAGATCTTCTTCTCTGAAACCGCTGGGCCGATTGTTCTCATATTACACATACACCATCTACAGGTAGGGGGAAAGAATAATTGTGTTTTTTGTTTTGATCAGATAAGGTCTCTTGTTGCTATGGCAACTTATGCTTCCCATAGACTTATAATGGAAAAAAGTGAAAATTGCCAGTTTTTGCTGTCTTGTTGGAGATATTTGAATTTTGTTTTTGCAGAAATGTTTATTGAGTAGTCCTCTACGTTTCATGTGACTTTTGTCCTAATCCTTCATTTTGATTGGTTGCAGGGGCCCCATATAGGGCAAAATTTCGAAAAACATTAAAAAATCTTCATCTCAGAAACTGTCAAGGGGATGAAGCCTATACTTTGTATACATGTTCCTGACAGTGGCCTCTACATAATTTGTGTTTTTTATTCCAGGCGGATAAGAACTCTGGTTGCTATGGCAACTTAAAGTTTCCATAGACTTATAATGGGAAAAGTGGAAATCGGCTATTTTTCCGCTAAAATTGCAGACGTTTGAATTTTGTTTTTGCAGAAATGTTTATTGAGTAGTGTTTGACGTTTCTTGCGAGTTTTGTCCTAATCCTTAATTTTGATTGGTTGCTGGGGCCCCATAAAGGGCAAAATTTTGAAAAAAACATTCAAAAATCTACTCCTCAGAAACTGTCAAGTGGATGAATACTGTACTTTGTATACATGTTCCTGACAGTAGCCTTTACATAATTTGTGTTTTTTATTCCAGTCGGATAAGAACTCTGGTTGCTATGGTAACTCTAAGCTTCCATTGACTTATAATGGGAAAAGTGGAAATTAGCTATTTTTTTGAAAACTATTGCAGCCTGAGATCTGAAAAGTGGTAGATGCAAACAACTAATGGATTAGATAAAGGTATATGATTAATTTAGGTCAAGGTCATCTCTTGACCTTGGCCGGTCTGTCGTCCATACACACTTTTCAAAGATTTTTTTCTCTGAAACCACTTGGCCAATCAAAGCCAAATTTCGTATGAAGCATCTATCTAGGAAGTGGGAACCAATGTGTATATAAATAATCCAGGTCACATGACCAAGATGGCCGCCATGCCCATATATGGTAAAAACCCTTAAAATATCTTCTTCTCCAGAACCTATGAAGCATCTATCTAGGAAGTGGGAACCAATGTGTATATAAATAATACAGGTCACATGACCAAGATGGCCACCATGCCCATATATGGTAAAAACCCTTAAAATATCTTCTTCTCCAGAACCGGTGAACCGATTTCAACGAAACTTTGCATGAAGTATGGATGACTCAAGTACTACAATGTATATATAAAACATGACCCTGTGGTGACCTTGACTTATTTTATGGCAAGGTCAACATAGGTCATCAATGCATTTGAATGGGGAAACCTTTTAAAATGTCATTTTAAGTGAAAGTCTTGCAGGAAATGGGCAGTAGGACTGAAATTTAATGATTCTGAAAAAAAATGGACCCCAGGGGCTCATCTGCTTTTAAAATGTTATTTGAAGGGGAAAATCAGCAGGAAATTGGCAAATGGACAGAATATTGATTATTCTGAAAAAAGAAAATGGCCCAAGGGCTTCATCTGCCCCTGCACTGGGGTTAAATACCATAATATTCAAATATGTTTATTGGTATATAAAGAGGATCTCAGGTGAGCGTTTACAGGACCATTGGTCCTCTGGTATTAGTAACCCATATTTGACGAATGGATTCTCCCATCATTATCAATTGGATGAGTCCACTTTCATTTATAGAGGTGTTAGGACTTCGAAGAAGTTGAGGGGGCATATTGGTTTGGCTCTGTCCGTCCAGTGGTGTGCAGTGAGTCTGTGATGCGTGAGTAACGCTTAGCACTCGGTCAGGAACCGTTAGAGCTAGGATCTTGAAATTTGGTATGTAGTTTGTAAATTGAGGACCCATATTTTTTCTTTCAGGTAAATTCAAGGGGCTAGGGGCCCATTCTGTGAGAGTTATTTCCCTTTTTAGCTCACCTGAGCCGAAGTCTCATAGGTGAGCTTATAGTATACCCATGCTCCGGCATCCGTCTGTCGCCCGTCATCCGTCCATCCGTCGGTCCTCCGTCGTCCACAATTTCAAAGATCTTCTTCTCTGAAACCGCTGGGCTGATTGTTCTCATATTACACATACACCATCTACAGGTAGGGGGAAAGAATAATTGTGTTTTTTGTTTTGATCGGATAAGGACTCTGGTTACTATGGCAACTTATGCTTCCCATAGACTTATAATGGAAAAAAGTGAAAATTGCCAGTTTTTGCTGTCTTGTTGGAGATATTTGAATTTTGTTTTTGCAGAAATGTTTATTGAGTAGTCCTCTAAGTTCCATGTGACTTTTGTCCTAATCCTTTATTTTGATTGGTTGCAGGGGCCCCATATAGGGCAAAATTTCGAAAAACATTCAAAAATCTTCTTCTCAGAAACTGTCAAGGGGATTAAGCCTGTACTTTGTACACATGTTCCTGACAGTGGCCTCTACATAATTTGTGTTTTTTATTCCAGGCGGATAAGAACTCTGGTTGCTATGGCAACTTAAAGACATTTGAATTTTGTTTTTGCAGAAATGTTTATTGAGTAGTGTTTGACGTTTCTTGTGAGTTTTGTCCTAATCCTTTATTTTGATTGGTTGCTGGGGCCCCATAAAGGGCAAAATTTTGAAAAAAACATTCAAAAATCTTCTCCTCAGAAACTGTCAAGTGGATGAATCCTGTACTTTGTATACATGTTCCTGACAGTAGCCTCTACATAATTTGTGTTTTTTATTCCAGTCGGATAAGAACTCTGGTTGCTATGGTTTCCATAGACTTATAATGGGAAAAGTGGAAATTAGCTATTTTTTCTGGACCAATTGTAGGTGTTTGAATTTTGTCTTTGCAGAAATATTTATTGAGTATATCTCTATGTTTCGTGTGACTTTTTTCCTAATCCTTTATTTTGATTGGTTGCTGGGGCCACATAAAGGGTAAAATTTCGAAAAACATTTTAAAATCTTCTCCTCAGAAATTGTCTACGGCATGAAGCCTGTACTTTGTATACATGTTCCTGACAGTAGTCTCTACATAATTTATGTTTTTTATTTCAGTCGGATAAGAAATCTGATTGCTATGGCAACTTAAAGTTTCGATTGACTTAAAACGGGAAAAGTGGAAATTGGCTATTTTTTTCTGGTCCAATCGCAGATATTTGAATTCTATTTTTGCAGAAATGTTTATAGAGTAGTCCTCTACAGTTTGGTTGACTTTTGTCCTAATCCTTTATTTTGATTGGTTGGTGGGGCCCCATAAAGGGCAAATTTTTAAATAAATATTTGGTTAATATAGCAGATCTCAGGTGAGCGTTTACAGGACCGTTGGTCCTCTGGTATTCCGATTCTCTTGAAACTTTACAGATGTTGTGACCATGCTTTGAAGATATGCATGTGGTTTGGATATAATCCTCAGATTAATTTTTGTCACTTTTTTCGCAATTCGAACTTAGCCATTTTTCGGGCATTTTCACAATGAAAGTGAATGGGCAACGGGTACCTTGTGTGCGCAACTCCTCCTACAGTTTCATGCCAATTCATTTAAAACTTTACATGTGTTATGGGCATGGTCTGACGATATGCATGTGGTTTGGATATAATCCTAGGATTATTTTTTGTCATTTTTTTCACAATTTGAACTTAGTCATTTTTTCGGGCATTTTAGTGAATGGATAGAGGGTACCGCAACTCCTACAATTTAATACCGATACTTTTGAAACTTTGCAGACATTGTGATCATGAATTGAAGATATTCATGTGGTTTGGATATAATCCTCAGATTAATTTTTGTCATTTTTTTCGCAATTCAAACTTAGGCAGTTTTCGGGCATTTTGACAATGAAAGTTAATGGACAGCACTTGGTCAGGAACCGTTAGAGCTAGGATCTTGAAATTTGGTATGTAGTTTGTATATGAAAATTAAGAGGACCCATATTTTTTCTTTTAGGTAAATTCAATGGGCTAGGGGCCCATTCTGTGAAAGTTATTTCCCTTTTTAATTCTTGATAAAGTGAATAGATAGTGGGTACCTTGTGTGCGCAACTCCTCCTACAGTTTTATTTCGATTCTCTTGAAACTTTACAGATGTTGTGACCATGCTTTGAAGATATGCATGTGGTATGGATATAATCCTCAGATTAATTTTTGTCACTTTTTTTGCAATTTGAACTTAGCCATTTTTCGGGCATTTTCACAATGAAAGTGAATGGGCAGTGGGTACCTTGTGTGCGCAACTCCTCCTACAGTTTCATGCCAATTCATTTAAAACTTAATGTGTGTTATGGGCATGGTCTGAAGATATGCATGTGGTTTGGATATAATGCTTGGATTATTTTTTGTTATTTTTTTTTTCACAATTTGAACTTAGTCATTTTTTCGGGCATTTTAGTGAATGGATAGAGGGTACCTTGTGTGCACAACTCCTCCTACAATTTAATACCGATACTTTTGAAACTTTGCAGACATTGTGACCATGTTTTGAAGATAATATACATGTGATTGGGATATACTCCTCAGATAAATTTTTGTCACTTTTTTTTTCACAATTTGAACTTAGTCATTTTTTGGACATTTTTACATCTTGAAAGTGACTTACCAGTTGGGGGCATAGTGTTTCATAAACACATTTTCTAGTTATTTTTTATCCGATTTTTCGATGAAATTTCTCTGTGCAAACAGAATAGCCCCAGATGGGACGCCGCGCTCTGCGGCGTCACATCAGGGGCTATGCTGTTTGCCTATGTCCCACAAAAGGGACGCCAGGCTTTTAAATGAGTTTAAAATAAAAAAAAAAGAAGGGAATGGCTGAATCTGAGACCAAGGTTAGTGTATGTTTTGTTTGTACTAATGTTTTGACTATAATAATTCTGTTCTTCCCTTCAGGAATCCGGTCACAGAGTAAACCCCAGGACATCATGCACGAAGTATTCAGGGCCATGAAGACACTGGACTTTGTAAGAATTCTTGTCAGCTTAAATGAGCCTGTGTGTGAGAAAACCAACAATTTGGGTTCTGACCAGGTCCGACACAAACCGGTCTGTACAGTCTCAGAATATGGTTAGAGGATGGAAATTTTGGATTTGGAAAGTAGAAGAATTGTACTATCTGTGTAGCGAAAAGAAAGGCGTAATCAGCTTCCCAGTTACTGCGAAGCTGATCTGCGCCTTTGTTTTCGCCTATGCAGATTGTTGGTTTTCCCATGCGGCGGCTCAAATGGTTTTCTTCAATGCATGTATTCCAATTAAAGATGTTTTTTCATAAACTTTAATGGTTAAGTAACAAAGCTCTTGTATGAGTGTCATAAGTAAATTTTAGTTTAAACTGCACTAAACATTAACAGTTCATGTATTATGAAATATTCCTCCATGGCACTTCAATCTGTTGCATACATAGAGGATCTTACACGAGAGGTCATTTTATATGAAATTTATTAAACAAGCCTTTGGAGAGTTTAATAAATTTCATATGAATGACCACGAGTGTAAGATACGTTTTATCATGTGACTTCTTAAATATGATTTTATCGCCTTTAAAGTGGACATATTTCCAATGAAAATTAACATTGTTGTTTCGGACGTCGTCAGTGACGTTACGTATTCCAGCAAAAGTGTTAATACACGTGTGGTCATAACACTTTTATTACATGACGTTATCCACTGGAAAACAGCGACATCATATGATACATCTTGTTTTCAGGAATGGAAGGTTGTCAACCCCTACAATGTACGAGTTAGGAAGAAGAACCCTATCACCAGCAAATACGTAAGCTTTTGTGTTAATCAGAAGTTGGAACTTATACTACAATATGAGCCTGTGCATGAGAAAGCCAACAATTTGCGGTTCTAAGCAGGTCCGACACAAACTGGGCTGTACAGTCACAGAAGATGGTTAGAGGTTGGAAATTTAGAATGTCGAAGAATTGTACTATCCGTGTAGCGAAAACAAAGGCGCTGATCAAACTGGAAGCTAGTCTGCGCCTTTGTTTTCGCATATGCAGATTGTTGGTTTTCCCATGCGGCGGCTCATAATATAGTAAAATTAAGAGAAAGAACAAAAATACTTGAAATGGCTTTGACATAGCAAGTATTACAAGAATAGCGAATCTAAGATTTTGTGTCTATTTTTGTGAACACCAATATAAATAAGCTACAAACTGTCTTATTTTAACAAAAGTTTTGTGTGATGCATTTGAGATTTGACTCGGGTATTAACTTGTATATGCATGGCATCCTTTTTACGGGACATAGGCAAACAGCATAGCCCCAGATGAGACGCCGTAGAACGCGGCGTCTTATCTGGGGCTATTCTGTTTGCTTAAGAGGAATTTCATCAGAAAATGGAATAAAAATTCAAAATCACTCTTGATGCCCCTAAAATTGACAGTGGACTCACCCAAATGATAGTGATTGTGGGTGGGGGGTCCATTCGTCATCAATGGGTTAAATCAATTGCATAATTACAATTACAATTAAAATGCAGATTATAATATAACAACAGTACATGTACAACTTTAAGATTTAGGATGTATAAATGATTTCATGATTTTCAGACCAAGATGAATCTACAGCTGTACCAGGTCGACCAGAAAAGTTTTCTTCTAGACTTCAAAAGTTTGACCGACTCTGAAGAAGAGAGAACACTAAACACGTCTGCCAGTACAGTATCACAACAGAGTAACGATGGTATGTACTTGGCGCACTTGTCGCAAGCAAGTTTAAGCGGTTCGTATCATTTGCAAGATTTTGAAAAAAAAAAATGATTTACATTTGACTGGCTGTAGATAGCTAATAAACTGGGATGTTTCACCGCTTGAAATAGGATTTTTTCTGCCCTTGATTTTAGTGGCTTGCTTTTTGCTTGCTGGCCTCAAAAGAACAGTCGAATAGACCTTTATTATCCCCCTTGGGTTTAATGAATTATTTCCCTTGGCCTTCACCATTTTGTGTTTGTACCAGTATTTATTGCTACAAGCCTTGGTTACATACAAATTTGAAGCATCCCTAGGGTGTCTACTAGCCATTCATTTATAAATCATATATATGGGTGTTGTACTTTTAAAATTCTTTGATCAAAATATAGTTTGAGTAAAGTGGTTGTCTAAAATGTAGTTTTGAGTATATTTGAGTAAAGTGGCTGTCTCGTTTCTCAAGCTATGGTATCCTTTGCTAACTAGAAGTCTTGCTTTTCTTTTGCAGTCTCTTAAGTTGCAAACATTCCTTGGCATGCTTCAGTCTTATGTTTTAACTTTCCTTTAATTAAATTTTAAAAAGATTATGAGCCGCGTCATGAGAAAACCAACAATGTGGTTTTCGAACAGGTTCGACAAACCGGGCTATACAGCCAGAGAAGACAGCTAGAGGCTTGAAATTTCGGACTTAAGAAGAAGAGAGATTGTGCTTTCCAAGTAGTTAAAACAAAGGCACTGATCAGCTTCACGGTTACCGTGAAGCTGATCTGCGTCTTTATGCAAATTGTTGGTTTTCTCATGTGGCAGCTCATTTTTAAAAAGATTATAATTACTAAAGCAGACATTAACCATGAAAAATTAGAAAAAGAAGATGCATATTTGATGATCACTAACTAAATGTTGGGTCTTATCAAATTTTTTAGTCGGTTTTGATATTAAGCCCTTCATAAACAAAATTTCCACCAGATACCAAGATACTTCAAATATGCATGAGCTTGCTTAAATATTTCATAATCTAATTTGATATGAAAAATGTTCTATGACTTCTCATACTCCAGATCAAAGTAGTATGTTTGCAACAGAACGTAAAGGTAATGAAACAGGGTCAAATTTTCTGTTGTGAACTTAAGTGGATCTACCGAATAAATATTGGTTCATGGGCTAACTCACAGATCACAATTACTTCACACAATGACATGGTTTGGGATGTTACACAGATTCAAAATATAATATATTTTTTACACTCAATATACCTTTCATTTAGATACCTTAAAACAGAAATTGTCAAGGACCTAAATGGTGGTATTGTGCAGCAGTTGTGCTCAGAAACCCATCTTTTTATTTAAATTAAAAAAGTACAAAAAAATACTAATTCGTGGATTTAAGATCTCCCGAATATCTCGGAAATCAAAAATTTAGGGAATAAAAGACATGCTAAAATTTCCGAATATACAGTATTTTGTAATACAAGCTGATCAAAATGTATTGAGTTACATTTTGTGTAAGTACTTGCTTTTGCTTTTATCCTACCATAAAGTGATGATGAGATTACTGTACTGTAGTTGCTCATGAATTGAACTACCCCAACATAGTAGTCAGTGGCAAAATATTATCACGCATGTCTGTATCGAGAAATCCCAATGAGGTGAATCGCCCTGAGCCCATGGCGCTTTTTGCGTGTCAAAGATTCATGAATATGTAATCAATGCTCTCGACTCTGCAATTTATGGTCAAATGAATCGTGGAATCAATCTGCAGAAGCACCATTAATAAAAGAAACGTTTTAATAACTTTTTTCATGCTCAGCTCAACTGAGACTAAAATTTATCCCACTGATAAATGTTAAAATGCCAACAGTTGTTTGCATTTTAACATTTATCAGCGGGATAAATTACAAGCTTCAGAGTTCTAAACCTTCAATATATTCACTTTTATTCGGACTATTTCGGTATTTACGAGCAGTTTAAATTTTATGCTCAACTGAGTTGAGCATGAAAAAAGTTTTATAACCTTGTGACCTGGTGTCATTGGATTATCCAAGAATCATTTGGCTTAATTATCTGTAATCTTAATTTGTCAAGAACCATTTGTGCATAAAAGACCTAAATATTCGGACACCCAAAAACTGAGCTGACCCTTGAATATGAAGCAGGGTTTTGATTAGCAAATCCATCAAATGTCCCACAATGTTGTAAAGACAACACCAACATGTGCAGATTCTGGTCAGACTGTTTGACATGGTGCAGTCTGAACAGGGTCTTCACTGGTGTTCTCAGACATGTCTGTCCGAAAACTTAGGAGCATTCCATAATTTCTGTAACTCATTCACTTTTTATTCTACTTAATTGTGTTAGCACCGAAAAAAGACAAAAGTTTTCTAAAAAGACTGTTTAAACGAGGTATATGTTTGGATATTGAAATTTTACTTGTTTGGTCATTAAGATACATGTATTATTGAAATTGGACTGTTATTATGATCCTATGTTTTTGGACAAATAGGCATGAAGAACTTGATCAGATTGCTTCTAAAGTATATTAGTTTGATCAAAATCTGCATTGTTTACCATTCTGTTTGCAATTTCTTAGATGTTAGAATCTCTAAGATATTTTATTTTCAAATTTTTGAATGAATCAGCAATGATTCGGTGTCCAAAAATTCAGATCTTTTATGATTGTTCTTGTTACAAATTTTATTGTTTCCTATTGCCCATTGTTCTTTCAAAACCTTCATCAGAAAAACCCAAAGTTTTGAGTGTATGGCTCTTTCAAATTCATATAAAATCAAGGATATCATGAAAAAATCAATTTTTGCTCGCATAGCAGTTGTCCAAGGTAGGTATCCATCACTGCTCATAGTTACTCATGTTTCTCAGGACCAACTCTAAATGGTGTGTGTATGGGATCATCCGATGGTAGTGTGGGGGGGGGGGGCACTCATGGTGCTTGGCTACACATCACACATTTGTCTTATTGTTCATAAGATAAATCATGTCCAAATTCTTATCCACAAAGTGTCAGCCAAATTCTTATCAGAAATGAAATCAACTTTTTGGTACATAACGAATGTTATAAAATCACTTTTTTCCTTCCACTAGCTAAATTTAATAAATGTTATATCATTATAAATTCATTTTATCATCAGTACACCGATGATTTCACTAAAATTGAGATTCTAAATGGCTATGGGCTGCTCTTAATGCTCTCTTAAATTTTTTATCTTTATGAGTCTTTTCCCCACGATATTGTGCAGTTTGTGTGTTGTTTTATTAGCGGAGCCGAAAGTTATAGTGAGAGTCTTTGAGCCAGATGATGATGATGATGGTAATGATAATGATGATGAAAAAGGTCATTGGGTGCTTTATCAAGATAGAAACAGCATAAAAGTTTGAAGAATTATTATATGTATCCCTACTGAAAAATAAGAAAATCAATAACATAATACATGATTCAGGTTTATTATATTATAGATCATAAAAGATTTGTTAGATTTTAGATGATCATAGTAAAATGGGTAATTTTTGTTAGATGATAAGGGATCATTTTGCATATTTGTTAAAACAAATAAATGTTTTGTTGCTTATTTAGAATCATCTGGCTGTCCGAACATGACTGAAAAATTATTGATTGTGATGTTAGGCCATAATCAAACCAAACACAGAATCACCAGGCATGACTGGGCTAATAATCATGTAAATGATATATGAGCCGCCACATGGGAAAACCAACAATCTGCATAGGCGAAAACAAAGACGCAGATCAGCTTCCCAGTAACTGCGAAGTTGATCAGCGCCTTTGTTTTCGCTACATGGATAGTGCAATTCCTCCTCTTCTTATACCCGAAATTTCAAGCTTCTAGCCTGCTTCGTTAACTATACAGGCCGGTTTGTGTCCGACCTGGTCGGAACACAGATTGTTGGTTTTCTCACGCACAGGCTCATGTTATTGCAGCATTATCACATGCAATACTTCATTCATCTTCAAAAGATCTTCTTACTTCTTCTAAATTGCATTCAAAAGATCTTCTTAATACTTATTCTAAATTGCATTTGAAACGTAGTACATGTACATGTATATGTATGTGTTAATATCTTATTTCAAACTTTTATGCATTATTCTACCTTGATAAGACGTGTGTGTTGAGTTTGTTCTCTAAATTAGATCTGAGTCACAGCCTCATGTGTTTGACGTGTTCGCCCAGCTTTCCGATGACTTATGATGACACACATTTAACTCTTGCAGCCTCTTCTTACTTTTGCCCAGAGAAAAGCTTTTCTTACATGTGTATATAATCTAATACTGCCAGGTAGTGAAATTTTATCAACAATGACAATATTTGTCAGTCAGAACTGACTGCAAATCACTAACTTGTGTGTCATTAAATTTTGACAATATTAACAGTCTCTGGTTTGCATGGATTAACTTACAAGTTTTAGATGTGGTATGAAAATAGCACAAAACCCTTCAACCACTTAACCCTTCAAAACTAATGTTCTATTTATACCATTACTCACATTTGTCTGTGACCCAACATTCATCATTATTATATATTATTCTAATAGTTCAAACACTGAAAATGGGTGAAAAAATGAAAAACAAATGGTAGGGAAGTGAAAAATTGTGAAATTGTAGACAATTAAGTTGCGTTATTCGTGATAATCATTTTAAAGCAGTACATGTACTGCCTTCTTTTTGTTTCTAAGTCACATATTTTATTAGTAGGTATTGCAGTTTCTGTTCGAACTATTGGAACATCTTCATAATACTCATTGAATTCACAACATTGTACATTCATCTCTTATTGATTCTTTTTTATTCTCTGTGAGAGTAGGCTTACTCACACTGGTAAACGTAAACGCAGTGGCTAAGGCACGAACGTATTGGCTAAGGCAATTTCAACGCTATGGCTAAGAAAGAAAATGGCGGACAATGATACACATGTGCAGGTTTGTTGTTGTTTTACACTTTCATTTTCCGGTTATCAATGATGACAGCTACTGGCTTGGCGGCGCGGGACCCACAAATGAGTCACAAACCTACGTTCGATGGTCAGATGTCGCCAGCTGCAGCCAGTAAAAGTGTAACCTCGACAAAGTGGAGACAATGAACCACGAAATCTCATGATTTTTCACGAAATACTGTTTTTCTATGATATCGTACGCTGTCTTGTAGTTTATACACATGCAAATGATAAATCGGACGCATTTGAGCACGATTCGTGAAAAAAATGAAATTGAAGGAGCCTCAGCGTGTCACAATACTTGAAGTTTCATTACAACGCTACTGGCTAAGGAACTGGAAACAACGCAGTGGCTAAGACCCCAGAGTTTCTCGGTGGGGAAAATGTTATAGTATGGTAGTAAGACTCGTAAGTGTCTTTCTCAAAGTAGGTTTTGAGGTCTAAATTATTGTTCAAACATGGTCTAGAGCTGCGTTAAACCATTTGAAGTTCGTTTGAGGTTACTCCCCCCCCCCCCCCAGAAAAATATCAAAAATTGCCAAAACGCATTAAGAATAGTCCCTTTCTCGACATTAAACCCCCAAAACATATACGATGTTTTATGAGACCCCCAAAACATCTCCAAAAATCGCCCTAACCAAAAAAGAAAAACCGATTTTTACAGAAAACTCCCCCAAAATATTGACATTCAAATTTTGATCCCAACCCACAAAAAAAGAAAATGAAAAGAAAATAGACCGAGCCTATATACACAGAAAATGTCATGGTATCCCCCCCCCGGGACCTCAACTATAATTAAAATGATTTTAAGTAAACTATATAAGATGTTTACGAATGTTTTATAGATACTCTTCTTACACCATCCTTTGGAACTCACCTTTTTCAATACCCCATTGTTCTGAAACACCAGAAGAAAAGTATTTGGTCGTCATCCTTTTACAATACAAGAGTCCCCAAAACGGCCAAAACTGCAAATCGGTTCACAAATAAAAAAAATATCCCCGTGGCCGAGTGGTTCAGTGCTCTTGATCATTCGATCATCTCACCGATGTGGGTTCGCGCCTCGCATGGGGCACGAATTCATATGTGAGACAAGCCATGTTCTGCTTGCGGGTGTGTCAGGTGGTTTTTCCCCGGGTACTCCGGTTTTCGCCCCACCTACCGATTGATTCGTCTCGATATGAGTGAAAAAGCTTGAAAGGGACGTAAAACTGAATAAAAATAATAATAATAATTTTGAATAGGGTTTTTTGCACGTACAAGGTAGATAGTACATTTTTTTTAAATTGGATATATCTAGCAGATTTAGAGTTTTTGTTGAAGTGTTGTGCCCTCTATCAGGCATAGTTTACCGTTTGGCATTGATTTGCAGCATTTAAGTGAAAAATTATTACTTTTATCCTTTTTTTTAGGAATGTTCTTGCACCCATTTTACAATGGAAAAATACCCTATTCAAAGCTACTTTTGGTCATAAAACTTTTATTTGTGGACCGATTTTCAAAATTTTTGCGACAAAATTTAGGTAACCTCAAACGAACTTCAAATGGTTTAACGCAGCTCTAGACCATGTTTGAACAATAATTTAGACCTCAAAACCTACTTTGAGAAAGACACTTACGAGTCTTACTACCATACTATAACATTTTCCCCACCGAGAAACTCTGGGGTCTTAGCCACTACGTTGTTACCAGTTCCTTAGCCAGTAGCGTTGTAATGAAACTTCAAGTATTGTGACACGCTGAGGCTCCTTCAATTTTATTTTTTTCACGAATCGTGCTCAAATGCGTCCGATTTATCATTTGCATGTGTATAAACTACAAGACAGCGTACGATATCATAGAAAAACAGTATTTCGTGAAAAATCATGAGATTTCGTGGTTCATTGTCTCCACTTTGTCGAGGTTACACTTTTACTGGCTGCAGCTGGCGACATCTGACCATCGGACGTAGGTTTGTGACTCATTTGTGGGTCCCGCGCCGCCAAGCCAGTAGCTGTCATCATTGATAACCGGAAAATGAAAGTGTAAAACAACAACAAACCTGCACATGTGTATCATTGTCCGCCATTTTCTTTCTTAGCCATAGCGTTGAAATTGCCTTAGCCAATACGTTCGTGCCTTAGCCACTGCGTTTACGTTTACCAGTGTGTTACTGTTCTTATAAAATAGGATATTACTTCAACCCATATTTGACGAATGGATTTTCCCATCATTATCATTATACCCCCGGCATTTATGCCGACGGGTATATAGTTTTCGCTTTTCCGTTCGTCCGTTCGTATGTTAGTTAGTTAGTTAGTTAGTTAGTTAGTTAGTTCGTTTCTTCGTTCGTAATTCCGGAACGTTCGTGGAATTTACGTCAAAGTTTTGGTTAAAGTTTCTCTAGAGGTGTATATCTCATGAACCAATGGTCAGAAACCATTCATATTTGGACCATAGGTACCCTATAGGGTTTGCTTCATTTCCATGAGTTCGGACCCCAGGGTCCATGCCCGGGGGTGGGGCTGGAGGTCAAAATCTAGGTCACCTTTAAAATGTGCTATTTACAATGTTAATGTTTCTTCTCTAAGTCCATATCTTAACAAACAATCATAGGGATTTAGTTTATGAATACACTATAGGGTTTGCTTTCATATTCCATGTCACCAAATCCTCGGTACCATCCCCAGGGGTGGGGCAAGAGGTCAAAATCTAGGACACATTTATAATATGATAGATACCATAATAAATTTTCTGTAAGTCAATTTTCTTGTCAGAAGGGATTCATACTTAGACCATAGGTACCATGTAAGGTTCAGACTGTAGGGTCCATGTGCGGGGGATGGGGCTAGAGGTCAAAATCTAGAACTTCTTTAAAAATCATATTTTATGTACTTTTCTTTACCACCATGTTTAGAAATCATTCATACTTACACCATAGGTACTCTATAAGGTATGAATTGTTCCTATTGACATAAGACTCTAGGGTCATGCCATGGGTGGGGCTAGAGGTCAAAATCTAGAACATTGTATATTTTTTAATTTTTTTTTATTAATATTATTGAAGAATGACATTCTGTTTTCCATCTAGGACCGAGGACCTGACCCTCAATGTCCGCGATCAAGTCCTAGATTGAGTATACAAGTCAGCTCTGTATACTGCTCTAAAATAGATCTGTCATTCTACTACACTCCCAATGGTTTTAGACAGTTCTTTTTGCAAATGTTCTTGTTGAGGGTGCTCTCTTAGGTTCAATGTGTTAATTTCAGTAGCAATGTCTGGGTTGGGGGCGGTGGGAGTGTGGGTGTGTGTGTGTGGGGGGGGGGGGGGGGGGGGGCGGGGGGACAGCTACCAGCCGGGGGTATACGTGCCTCTCAAGGCACTTTTTCTAGTTTAGGTGAGTCCACTTCAGTTCTTAGGGGCTTCAGGTTTGATTTTTAAATTTTATTCAATTTTTCGATGAAAATTCTCTAAGCAAACAGAATAGCCCCAGATGGGACGCCGCATTCTGCGGCGTCACATCTGGGGGCTATTCTGTTTGCCTATGTCCCATAAAAGGGACGTCAGGCTTAAATGAGTTAATGTATTGACGGTATTTGATCATAATTTCACATGATGCAGAGATTTCTGTCATTTGATCATTAAATTCACTGCAGATAAATTGATATCTTCAACTTTGAAATTCTAAAAGTGATTATTTTTTAAGCCTATTTTCCTGGCTTAAAACATAAATTTAGAAGAAAGTCAATCCGACCTACTTTTCTCGTTAATAGTTAACTTTTCTGTTTTTTGTTAGAAAATGCTTAAGCTGATGCTAGGCTTGCTTCTCTTTGCAGCATTACCTTATTCCTCTTTTCTACATGACCTTAAAAGTAGGTCAAGGTCACCAAAACGTAATATACTTGTCCTCTTCTTTCATTGTTAGCCTATTTATAAATTGCTGTCAGGCATTTCATGAGAAAGTGTGTAATTTGGGGTTTTCATGAACGGGATCTGGGTCAAAATCTTTGCCCCCGTTAAGGCTTAAGTGGAAATGTAATCTAAGAAAAAAGAAATATTTGAAAACCATGTTTTGGATTCATTGAGTATAATTGTTAGTTCATGAGTTTTTGTGTACCATACCATTACTGTAACTGTGTGTTTGTGGTGTTTTTAAATAGCAGTTTTTGCTGACCCTGATGGGGGATTTGAGCCGTATGCAAGAAGAACCTCACCAAATAATTCAAGTATGTTCTTATTTTACTAAAGCTACATGTAATTTATTATGAATTTATATTAAATTTGGTTGATGGATAAGTTTTGACAATGTTATACAAAGAATATATATAGCTTATACTCACAAAATATATGTGGACATATATTTTAATACAATAAATACATGTTTATAGCTGGTAGTTAAAAAATATAACCAGAAAGTGTTATATAAATGTAATGTCCATGAAATGTAATTGTGTATGTATTGTGTCTGTTCTAGTTGCACACTCAATGAGTCTTTGAAACAACATGTTTGAAATGAATAATTTCTTTCAAAGTAGATGTATGTGATAATTTGCCTTAAATGTTGAAGTAAAATTGCACAACCGTGTATACATAGATTGATTAATTGTAGAGTATGTAAATTGTGGACAGTCTTTATAAAAAACTTTCTTTTTATCTGACTCCTCTATATATTCCTTCTACATTGCTTTGCTTGGCTTTTCTAATAACAGTTTGTTACCATAATATAACTTGTAACTATACAAAGTCTTTTATAATAACAATAACCTTGTGGCAAACATTGTGGTATTTTGCATCAAATCAAGGCTTACAAGAATTTTGAATTCTCAAGTACATGTAATTTATGTGTGCCTGGAAAATATACCCTAGTATTTTTAACAGCATTCAACAATATTGATTTTTTTACCTATTTGATTGACTTTCAAGAATCACAGAGCCTAAAATAATGTCAGAAATAAAAAGAAAAAAAAAATAACTGAGCCATATTAAATTCCATCATTATGAATGCCTGTAGTGTGGCCTTCAATAAGCAATTATTTTGAAAAAAACTTGTATCATCAGTTCCTCATATGATATTTGCAGTTAAAGCGCATGGTTTGAAATGTATTTTGCAGTGTTAAGGTATAGTTTATTTGAAGTATCCAACTTTCTTTCAATAACAGGAATGGATTCATTTTACTATGAGTTTCATTATCCATTAGACTTTACTTTCAAATTATAAGGAAGTGCATTTGACAACATAGGAAGAGTATAAACTTTAATGCAATACAAAAATAAGTTGAGCAGTATCAAGACAGCTGATAAGCGTCTCTGTGAAACTGAAAAAACGACATTGCAAGCCTATGTCCATCTCATTCAGTTCTGCAGCTGATTTTGGGTAATATTTTGTCAAATACATAGACAACTGTTGCAGTTGTGAATCGTTTGTTAAAAATCTATAAATAAAAATCGACAGTCTAATAGAATATGAAATGAGTAGTGAGCTTGCTTGTTTTCCTAACATGATTGGCTTTATAGTTGTATATTGACAATTTCAGATTCCAGCAGTGGACAAAATATTCTCCTAATGGGTAAGTGGTAGCAAGATTTCTCTTTTGGCACCAAGGCACTGTTAATGAGTACCCACAACTTGCATTTTATGGTGAGATATACAAAATATCTGCCGAATATTACAAAAATATTAAGTGGTTTTACATTTGGCTGAATACGCACAAAGCTTTAATTTTTTGAGAATTGCCTTTTGTTTTTGGGGTTTTTTTTTGGGTGTGTATCTGGTTTTCATCGCAAACAGATCAAGGTGTGAAGGTTAGCTTTGTGGGTTGTACAACTTTCAATTCCATTGTGGACTGTAAGACTTGAGATTAGCGAATGTCTACATGATGTACAAGAAGCACTTAGGTAATAGAGATATTTTACCTTCAAAGTCTCGAAGACTGCTAATGTACTAAACTGATGTGTGTAGTTGGTGCTGACAGAAAAATAATAAGGTTGGTGTATATTTGACTATTTCTGAGTAATTTTTTAGCATGTGGACCTAAATCTCAGCTTCTAATCAGGTTTGCTTGTGTTCACACTTTTTGATTCAATAAAAATATGAAAAGGATACTTCAAACAAAGCCGCAAAAGAATATTGGGAATGGACACCAGCCTTTGATAAGGATATGCTAATCCATAGATATATGGTTAAGAGGTAAGTGGGTAGCAAACTTACGGAGTGTTAGAATGGCTAAGAAAGGTAAGTCATTGTGGTAATAAATTTCTGGTAAGTTATTGGTTTAGATCAACTTTCTTGCTGCAGTATTTTGATGCATCTTGTGTTGTATAATATAGCACATTCCTTTAACTATTTTATGGAAAAGCTATATGCACAAGTTAAAGCATGGTGCTAAAAGCAAAAATCAGCTTTTGATTGTGTATGGCTTGACTTGCTGCATACTTTCTTAATTTTATCTTATCCAAGCAATAGTGCTCTGCATATTCTTGATTCAAATCATCATGAAATAAAAGGAAACATAATTTTATTTTTGCATACAAATGTTATTGGCTTATATTTGTGTGTTAAATTTTAACTTTACAAAAGTTGTAGTTTCAGTGCATAGCAGTAGGCATTTGCTATTTGGTCGCACAAAACTCTTAATGCACAAGTTTCATGAGATTTTTCATCACTAAACTTATTAACATGTAAACCTTTACAAATGATAAATAATTTATTTTGATATTTGATTTTGCAAAGAAAATTTATTATGGTGTACTGATACTGATGTTTTGCAGACCAAACATTTCAGTTCAGCATTGCTGTACTGACCCAGCTAAAACCTCATGAAGGAACTATCTGGTCATAGTTTTCACTATTTGAGCTTTTTGTTTTCTTATTTTTGCATTGTAGAACAGCTCAGTACTTGAGTTTTTTACTGCAAAGTTATTTTGAGTCCAATATAGATGTATAATTAGGAACATTTTGTCTTGCAGATGACAAAATGGATATTGATGATGACTTGCCAAAATCCCACCACACTCTGGAGTTCTTTGAGATGTGTGCCTCTCTCATCACTACCCTGGCTAGATAGACTTGTTAGAGGGACAGGAGTGAATTATTTCAATGTCATCAACCATTGGTTGTTAGATTTGTAACAGTATCAGTCATTGGCTGTGGCAAAGAATTATTTACTTCCAGTGATACCATTAGCCATTGGTTGTTTGCTAAAAATTCTAACAATGTCGGCCATTGTCCATTCGAAAGACAAGATTATTTGCTAGTTGTGTCATTATCCATTGGTTGGCTGTTTTCATACAACATTAACCATTGGCTGTTATGAATAACAATTGGAAGTGATGTTAGCTATTGTTTGGCTGCTATGTAGCAGCAGCATCCATTGGCTGTTAGAAAGACTTGGTCACATGATGATATTATGTTAAAGTCAGAATTGATAATTGCTTTCTAGCAACAACAGCCACTGTATATCTCTTGGTGAAATTCTTACAAGAGCTGTGATTGGATAGTATGTCTGTTTGGCGTTGCAATCTATTGTTTGTCTCATCAGAGATCATAGTTGTTTTCAGTGCTGTGATTGGACAAGTGTCCAGTAATATGATTGGATGTTTATATCAGTACATGAATTGACTAAGCATCATTTGCGATTTGAAAATCAGAATCTTGTTTTGTTTTCATGTATGTTACCCATGTGTAGTGTGACATGAGAATCATTAAATATTTTTACAAAACAAAGTGTGAAACAGGTACATGTATGAGACCTGAAGAATGGACACATACACTAGTATACTTAATCCTTGTAGTATGACTTACTGTTTTTTCTTTGATGTTTTTGTAACATTAAATCAAATACACATGAACATCTATGGAGGCGGGCCTACATATTAATACTCAGGAAGGAGGCGGAATGAAAACCATACTGTAACTTCCTGATATTGGAAGTTACAGTACGGATCTGTCAACTGGTTCTGTCATACTACAGGGTAGTTAGAGTTAAAGTACCGAGTAGAAAAAATAAGTAAAATAAAGCGAGTCGAAGACGAGCTGTTTTTACTTATTTTTTCTACGAGGTCTTTAACTAACTTGTAGTATGACACAAAACAAATTGGCAGATTCGTACTGTAACTTCCAATATTAGGAAGTTATTGTACGGTCTTCATCCCGCCTCTTTGCTTTGTATTTATATGTGGGCCTGCCTCTTTTGATATTTACTTGTATTGGATTTAATTTTACAAAAACTTCAAAGAAAAAACAGAAAGTCATACTACAATTATAGTTAAAGACCTCATAGAAAAAAATAAATTTGACTTGCTTTATTTTACTTATTGTTTCTACTCGGTACTTTAACTCTAACATATAGATTTTTTTTTCACTGTCAAAAGCTCAGCATTTTGTGCATTTATGATGCCAATGGTTTGCTTTATATTTTCAATATTTCTACATTTTATCCTCTGTAATATCAATGATAATCAAGAATGTACATAGGCAAATCACATTGTGTCAGGAAATCAGTTTGGTTGGCTTTTAGTTTGAAGTTTAAATATCTGAAAAGCCATTGAACTTGTTACCAGTATAAGAGAAAGACACATGTTGGGTGATCAAAAAGTTTGTTCAATGGGGTGAGGTAATATGTCAGCCATTTGCCATGTATTAACCCGATATATGTCTAAGTGTGTCCAAGTCATAGTTTCTCAAATACGACATTTTCTGGAGTGCTTGTAAGATTTTTAGGTAACAATGTTAAATGGGCCATAATTTTGTACAACACTTTGGTATCTCAATGAAACTTTGCAAAAAGACTAGAATCACAGTCAGTTGTTAAACCATTGAAACTCATTACGAAAACTTGCCCATGCAATATAGAGAATTTTTTAGCTTTAGAAATTAAAAACTTTCTGTAGAAATTTTTTGATATTTTTCTTACTTTTGCTCAAAACATAGATTGTGGGTACACGTTAGAACCGCCTCGACGAGGCGGTTCTGACGAGTACCCACAATCTATGTTTTGAAACAAAAATAAGAAAAATACCCCTGCATACCCCAGTTTTGCTATATAAAAGTGGGGTTAAAGGGGCTATTCATTGCACGGAGATGTTTTCCTGATGCATTTTGATATCTATCACCATTAAAAAGTTATGGCTTTAGTGCATGAACTTTCTGATCGCCCCTCAAACTTTTACATGAAGCTAAGTTAACCTGATTCTGTCAAATAATTTACTTTTATCTGTGTTTTCTTTATTTAATCACATTTTATATTTTTTGTTGCATGCATTTTCAAGGTTTCTTCTTTTTCCTATTTTATTGTTTATCATATATTGTTTTCAAGCTTAAAACTGATTTGGACTTTTTTAACAATAAAATAATATGAGCCGCATCGTGAGAAAACGGGATTATTGCCTATGCGAAAACAAAGGCGCAGATCAGCTTCGCGGTAACCGCGAAGCTGATCAGCGCCTTTGTTTTCGCTACACGGATAGTACACTTCCTCTTCTTCTTAAATCCGAAATTTCAAGCTTCTAGCCTGCTTCTGCGACTGTACAGCCCGGTTTGTGTCGGACCTGGTCGGAAATCCCGAAGACCGGTTTTCTCGCGTCGCGGCTCATATTTAATCATGCATAAAAAGCTTCAGATGGCATATTTTTTATCTGAAATATATGAAACTTTAAAGGTCATATTTTTGTTTCATTAGTGGACTAAAGAATTTTTACTGCAGAAATGGAGAAAAAAAAAACAGTTCTTAACATGTATGAAAGAATGTGAGAATTAGCAGTTTTTTTTATTTCAAAATTTTGCAGATACACATTCTAACAGTTTAAGTCACAAATGTTTCTCTCTGTTTTTGATCAAATACAACAACTGCAGTTCAATGTGTTTTGTCAATTTTACAATAGAATGAAGATTGATTGTGTCTGTGATACATATGGTCATGTTATTTAAAACTTATTTTGGGGGTTTCTCAAAAGTTTTGGCTCATATAGAGATAAACAACCATAAAAGTTGGTTTAAGGCTGAAATATTTGCATTTCTGAATTAAAACAATTGACTTGAACCAGGGCTTTGGGGAGCTGTGGAAAAAGGCTGTTACATTACGAAAACTTGCCCATGCAATATTCAGAGATTTTTTTAGCTTTAAAAATTCAAAACGTTTAGCTGAAAAATTCTGATATTTTTCTTATTTTTGCTCAAAACATAGATTGTGGGTACAAGTTAGAACCGCCTCAGCGAGGCGGTTCTAACGAGTACCCACAATCTATGTTTTGGAGCAAAAATAAGAAAAATAGGTATACCCCTGCGAACCCCAGTTTTGCTATATAAAAGTGGGGTATAAGGGGGTATACATTACACGGACATGTTTTCCTGGAAGCTGGGGGAGCAGTACTGATTACTTTTTTGGGGAGCAAGCACATATTTTAGGGGGGTTGGGGGGTGGGGTTTGAGCAAAATGCAAAATGGGAAGATGAAGGCCATTAAAGAACAGAGGATCCCCCCTGGTGGGGCCTCAAAGGTCATGGACAGGATCTCTGCTTTTGTTATACTAGACTGCATAAAATAGGTTTCAAACTGCATGTCGTTTTGATGTGGGGTCTATGTATCATTGAAATAGACCTGAAAATTGCATGTACATGTAATAAATACAAGTAATTTTATCAAACATTGACAGTTAATGTTCAACTACTGTCTGTAAACCATCTTTCAGAAACCATATTTTTTAAAATCTCACTTTCCTGAAACACCACAAGAAAAATATGACCATGTCATCTTTTTTGCAACCCAAAAGTCGTAAAAAGTGCCGTAAAAATTTTGAAAATCAGTTCACTAATAAAATAATTATGCCCAAAAATGATTTTGATGTGCAAGGGAGGTAATCCAAACACCTTAAAATTGTAAATGAGGCACATCTGTGGAAAAATTTTAAGAGTGTGGCACTCAGCTATCCATACAATACAATTTTGTTTTGGTGTGGAGCATTTGAAATGAAAAATTAACAAATTTAGATTTTTCCGGGAAAATGGTTACTTCCATTGCTGGCATTTTACAATGGAAAAAGTCCTATTCAAAATTATTTACTGGCATAAAATTTTTATTTGACCGATTTTCAAAATTTTTGTGGCACTATTTAAGACTTTTGGAATGCAAAATGGTGACATGGTAATATTTTTCTTGAGGTCTTTAAGAAAAGTGATATTTTGAAAAATGCAGTTTCTGGAAGATGATTAATAGACAGTAATGGATGAAGCTGAACTATCAAAATGCCTACTGGTTTCTGCATTGTGTGAACATCATTTCTTTTTCATTATTAACCCAGATACATTTTCTGTTATTATACATGTATGTCATTTGTACATGAATCATGTTGAAGATTATTGTTTTGAGCAAGTAGTAAAGTTTATAATGGTAAACTATGTTTCCTTTGTTCTTTATATACCATTCTCCCATGATTTTGATGTACAATTTGTAAACCAGAGGACCAATGGTCCTATAAATGCTCACCTGAGATCTGGGATATGCGACCTCAGCTGACCTTGCCATAAAATAGGTCAAGGTTATCCGGGGGTCATGATTATGCAAACTTTGTAGAGCTCCATTCTCTGATGCTTCAGGCAGTTTCAAAATCATAGGTCTTCCGGTTTTGAAGAATAAGATTTCTATAGGTTTTTGCTATTTATAGCCATGGTGGCCATTTTGGTCAAGTGACCTTGGACATTTATATAAACATTTGTTCCTCCATCCCAAGGATACTACATATAAAATTTGGCTGTGATTGGTCATGTGACCATGACCATTTTATATTGAAGGGTTTTTACCATATATGGGCATGGTGGCCATCTTGGTCATGTGACCTAGATTATTAATATACACATTGGCTCCCCCATCCTATAGTTGCTTCACATAAAGTTTGGCTCAGAGGAGAATATTATGGTAATATACATGTATATTGTCCCGGGGTGAGGGCGTATGAGCCCTTGTGTCCAATATTTTTTCAGAATCATTAATATTCAGTCCTACTACCCATTTCCTGCAAGATTTTCACCTCACATGATTTAAAAAAAAATTCCCCATTCAAATGCATTGATGACCTGTGTTGTCCTTGTAAAATAGGTCAAGGTCACTACAGGGTCATGATTTATATATACATTGTAGTACTTTAGCCATCAATGCTTCATGCCAAGTTTCTTTGAAATCGGTCCACCGGTTCTGGAAAAGAAGGTTTTTAAAGGGTTTTTACCATATATGGGCATGGTGGCCATCTTGGTCATGTGACTTGGATTATTTATATACACATTGGTTCCCCCTTCCTAAACCTTGACAACACTCTCAGTTTCTACAGTAGAGTGCACAGGACTTTGAATCAATACCAGTTGCCAAGTATTCAAGATTTACAAACTGAAATCCCATCAAGAGAACAATGGAAACATAGAGTGAAACAAGCAGTTAATAAATTCTGGACTGATTCTCTGAAAACAGAAGCAGACGAAAAATCAACATTGTGTAATCTAAGTACAAGGTTCATGAAAATTGGTCACACTCATCCGTTATGGACTTCTCTTGAATCATCAGTGTCAGATGTAAGAAAGGGAATAACGAAATGCAGAATGATCACAGGGACATATATGCTGCAATCGATCAAATCAAAATTCAGTAAATCTCCAGTTGACGCAACTTGTAAATGTTGCGGCCTTGACAACGAAGATCTGCCACATATGTTGCTGGAATGTCCTGCATTATTAGTTCCTAGAAAACAGTTTTACCCTGATATCAAATCCATTGTCATTGACATTATTGGAGAAGAACAGTGGAAGAACAAATTCTCAAATAGAAAACAGCTAGTTAAGCTTATTCTGGACTGCTCCAGTTATCCTGAACTTAGAGACAGTGAAAACTATGTTAAACTTCAAAGAGTGTCAACAAACTTATGCCACAGGCTCCACCTAGTAAGGCTTAATAAACTGGCATTGTGAGTGTGGTATTTGAAAAGACTTCCAAGTGTAGATATATGTATAGAATAGGTGTAAATAATTCCCTTTGCCTCGAACAACAAACCTATTATGAACTTTTAATGTATATATGCGCTCAAGAAGATCAGAAGCAAATACACCACCTACATTCTACAAGACTTCGTCTTGGTGTCCCTCAACAGGGAGTTTATACGGATATAAAGAAAGAAAAGATGCTTCCTTTAAAGTTTGGCTTTGATTGGCCAAGGGGTTTCAGAGGAGAAGATCTTTGAAAATGGTGGAACGGACGACGGACGGACGCCAGGTGCCTACATACCTGTGAGCCTTCGGCTCAGGTGAGCTAATAAGGGGATCTAAATAACATGGGAATATTTTTGATGCTTGTTAAAATCGCCGATTCATAGCTTTTGAAAATATCCAATATCCTTTCAATTCGAAGCTTCAAACAAACCAAGTCCTTTTGAGAGCATAAATGTCATTGTACAGTTTTAATAAGCGTGATTTGGTTTAACTCAAAAGTTTCTATACTTAAAGGCACTTCCAACGCTACCGATAGAGTTATTGCTATAATTTCAAAACTACTCAAGATACTGAAATGAAAATTGCAGGGACGATAGAACAATTCATTAGACATGCACTGAAGGCAAAATGATGCCAGAAGACTTTTATAAAGAAACGCTCCGGGCGTTTGGACACACCATCCCTCATTTTCAAGTCACAAAACCATATGTAGCGAACAAAGATCTTCACAACAGTTCCTCCGTATTTCTTCTCTATTTGCTACAGCACATGACGGGAAGAACAGTTCTCAGAAAAACAAATCATATGCACGGACTCACAGGGGTATGCGTCTGTTGCGCGACGTTTCATACAGCACGCTAGACTGTAAACCTTATGCAAGCAAACAGAGTTAAATATTTAGCCACTTTTATGCGGTACGTGGCTTCGGCTAGCTGTCATTCGAATAAATGACGGCCTAACGGATCAGATGAATATTTTGGTGTGATAGTTAAATTTCATTTTTCTTCTTCTTTCTTCATGAATAAAAGAATGAAAAGATACAAAAAGAAATACATTATGGCAATAAATATTGTAGGTTTATTGCTGAAATGATGTTTTGTTTAATCCCTCAAGTTTTGCGACTTTTGAAAATGAAGTGTAGTTTGTCTAAAAGCCCGGGCTGTTTCTTAATAAAGGTTCGCTAGCATAATGTTGCCTTCAGCACACGTCTGATGAATTTTTCTATCGCCCCTGCGATTTGCATTTCAATATCTTGTGTAGCAAAATCTCTATCGGTAGCGTTGGAAGTGTATAATTATTCGATTGAGTACGGGAACTTCGTCAGAAATGACTTGTACAGTAATGGCATCATTTCCGCAAACGGTTCTCGTCAAAGGCTGTTCCTCGCAATACTATTTCATATATCAAAAAGGGCTTGGCATGCACTTGTCAACAATTTATTATTCTTTCATATGCAAGTAAGATTTTTATACTCACACTTTCCGTCTGCACCCTGGAAGCCCAAATATAAGGGTCCCATGCGTCCCCATTTCCGCACACCTGTCCCCAATTCCACAAACGCAATATCAGATCAGTAAAATTCACATACACCGAAGCGAAGGAAACTCTTCTTTGTGTATAAAATGGTTGTAGAGAACTATGACAAGGCGCATCGTAGTATAATACACTTCCGCTCTGCCTAAGACCTAACCAAATCAATGGATCATGTTCGACGAACAACGTTATTACAACGTATATTCTAGATTTTCACTGGACCCGATAACCAGGTAAAAAGTTTGTTTGTTTTTCTTGATGGATTCCTGTTCTATAGGCATTGTCTTAAAGAATCTGACCGACGACACTTTTTCATCATTGAGGGTTTTGAGAAATTGAAGATGGCGTCCAATATGTCCGCCAATACAGGATTTTCAACTATAATTATTATTAGTTATAATGATTTTAAATA
Organism: Rugalucina vietnamica; assembly: GCA_964017185.1. Classification (NCBI taxonomy): domain Eukaryota; kingdom Metazoa; phylum Mollusca; class Bivalvia; order Lucinida; family Lucinidae; genus Rugalucina; species Rugalucina vietnamica. The sequence continues at coordinate 73,555,382 of OZ024873.1, read as the reverse complement.
TGTTTGTGCTTATTTTGTCATCAAATCATGGAGGATGATTAAAGGTGAAACTTAACTCGTTTTGAGAAGACTGTGAACATCAAACTTTTCAAGATGGTATCCAAAATGGCCACCAAAAATAGATTGTTCAACCAAATCATTAGTAACAATGATCAAAATGTAATTTCTGTATTTATCTTGAAAGTATGCAGTAATGGTTTTCGTCAACGTTAGAACATAGAATGTTCGCCGCAACTTGACGTAAATTTTCACAAAGTCGATAAACCATGACACATAGGCCAAGGACATCACGTCAAGGTTGTAGAGTATGTCAAGGACAACATCTAAGCACGGTTTCATGCGTACCGCTTTCATTGCTACAGAGAAATATAGAACGAATTGTGGACGGACGAGCGCTCTTGTTATGAATGGTTCTTTGTAAATACGACTCCTCGAAAACAAATGCCCTACGAAGACCCTACCGGGTTTGGGGATGGGGGCTTAGTTCCCTGCTCTCTGAAAGAAAATTGCCTTTCTCCCCAGCTCCTAAGAATGTGTTCGTCAAATCCCTGCTCCCTAACAACCCCCCCCCCCCCCCCTAGAATCTAGTTCTCCATAGATCCCTGAAAATAAATTACCCTTCCCCCCAGATCCCAAAAGCCCTGAGAGGCCCCGACAAAGCCTGGTGTAGGGATATGCACTGCTGTACATGCACCTATTGTCTGTAGTAACAAAACCATGTTGATCCATGCATTTTCAATTGTATTAAGACCGAGTAATCTGTGAATTATTATCGAGCAACATAATTCCTAGGTCGGCCCAACCATTTGTACAGAATTCCTCTTTTATTAACATGACTTTCCTGGTCATTCTGGACACGAACTGCCGGGGTTACATAAGTCCATGTTTTGTTGGTAATAAGGTATTTTTACAGTCAGTTTCGGCCGGAGCTACCAGCCTAATGCACTAGACATTTGTAACCACGGCCCCACCCTCGGGGAATAGCGGGGACAATCCCCGCTAAAGCCCCCGGGTGACCCTGTGGGGACTGCTTGTTGGTAAAACCACTGCTGTTTTCCCCCGCAGCCTGGTATATTTTTCATTTTACATTTTCATGGCCCTTTTTGCATTTATAAAGAAAACCCCGGGTATTTCCCCAGCACTGCCGTGACATAATTTTTATCAAGACCCCGCTCATTTCCACTGCTACCCCGCCCTGCCCCGGGGGTGGGGACCGTGATTACAAATGACTAGTGCATAACCCAAAAGCTGTGGGAAGTTTATGCGTCTTGCTCGAGCCTTTGATACGACGCTCTACCACCGAGCCACTGCGCTCCTCCCATGTATATAACTAATGGTGAAAAATGAAAGAAGAGTCGAGAGTATAAGATCTACATTATTTATCTTCTCTTTCTGAAACAACATTTGGAATAGCATAATCTATGGATATTCGCTTAAAGGTCATTCAAATTGCTATCCTAGCATCATGAAAATCAAGTTTGCGAAACTGAGGACGCACCATGCCCTTCTTTGATATGGAATAAAGTTTTACAGCATTTATAAATTATCAATTAATTTTCATGAATACATACCTGACAAATGTCTTCCTTCCTGGAATACAAATGTGTTGTACAATTCCAACGTGTAGCAGCAATTACGTCATTAATTGGATGTCAAAAAATCGAAACGTGAAAAGCGACTAAAAATAGATTTACGAATTTGACATCACGCTATTGTGTTGAAGATAACGATTAGATGGCGTAATATTTTTGAAATTCGATTTCGCTTATCGAAAGAGGAATAAAAATGGATTATAAAAAACATAAACGTATTTTCTTTCTGGAAGGTAAGGCATGTTGAATTGCGATTGAAAGTGGGGGTGTGCGGATCTGAGGACAGAGCGGAAATGATGCCATCACTGTAGTTCTCAGATATTGCCCCTTTCTTCATTTCGTTTTACATTTACCATCGTATATATTCGTTTGTGCGACAAAAGTAGCAAGCAATTTATTAAAACATCTTCAGAAATCACCTTCTGATAGATTGGGTATTTAGCTAATAGGAAAATAGTCTGTTTGATTGACATGCCCTGGTGTTCATTTCATCTTGACCCTTGTAATCGCTTGCTGTCCCGTTAAAACATGGAGCATTTTGACAGGCGATTCTGCGGTTGAAATCGAGACTAATTTCCATTTGCTGTTCTACAGCTTCGGACAAAAATATGCGGCTTAGGGAAAGACAAACAGTCTTTATTAAAACGACTCGGGTTCCATACGGCTATTTCAGAGTGTGGTAATATGTATACACAAAATATATACTTAAACGCAAAAGTTTCGCAACAATTTACATCCTCGTTTTCTTCTGCATTGCCCATGTAAGGATATTTTTGAAAGTATATTTTATGTCCCTGCACAATGAGTAATGATTTGCCATAAACGGGATTTGATCGCAAGTTGTCGTTCTGACTTTCATGTGACGTTGGTGACCCGGGGGTTGGTGATTTTTAACAATTTGTGTCTAAAATATGGATGTTTATTTCTATTTGAAAACAAACAGCATCAATCGATAGACTGGTGTCTGTACATACAGAAAACAACAAAAACGTTTGGAAATTATTGTTTAGCAGCACTCTTAGTTGGTGCGTTTCTTTGTTGACGTTAGCTTATTTTTTCAAACATCCGTTACATACTCGAATATGCTTGATTAGGAAGCGATCCTTTTGTCATTTGTGCAATGTACTAAGAGCTACATTATGCCGTTAACGGATTTCGATTATTGGTATTCGTTTGCCTATTAACAGCCAATTACGTCGAAACTTAAACACGTCACACACAGTTATAAACGACGGCCAAGGCATTAAATTTCAATATTAGCGTTTGTTGACTTTTTTGCTTTTGAAAACAAACATTGGTTTAAAATTTCATTTTCACATACAATGTAAGGTTTTGCAACCCTGTGACTTTTAAAAAATGGGTTACCTTGACGTTTTGACGTTTTCTCGGCAACCATAAGCCACAGCGTTCTGATTTTCATATTGTCTGCGAGGCAAAGAACTGGACATGTCAATCGTAATATTACCAAAAGAAACATTTGAGCCGATAAGAAGAAATTTGCATTTTATAAATGTTGCAAAACTTTTGCGTTTAAGTATATTTCTACTCACATGGTTCTGAGAGAGAGAGAGAGAGAGAGAGAGGGAGAGAGAGAGAGAGATGCATGTGATGTCCGGGCGGTTTCGAACCGACCTTAAATATTATAATCATATCAATAAATTAAAATGAATATATAAAATGATGAAATGCACCAGAAACTTCAGACATGCATCTGGAACATACAAAGTATAGAGATATTAATTTTTATGTTAGGTGATCCGCGCGCTATTTCAGCTGCTGTTCGCCCAAGCAATATACAGCGATTTCTGCACCTTCAAAAATGATTTTAAAAAATCACTGGAAAAATTTTGATAAGGATTTTAACATTTTTGTTCAAAACATTGATTGTGGGTACACGTTAGAACCGCCAAGGGCATGTCCTGATGAGTGGATGATTGAAGCCTTCATTACTAAAACTTGCAAATGCAATAAACAGATATTTTTTTAGCTTTAAAAATTGAAACTGATGATTTTCAGCTGAAAAATCTTGATAATTTATTTTTGCTCAAAACATAGATTGTAGGTACAGCCGAGGCGGTTCTAACGAGAACCCACAATCTATGTTTTGGAGCAAAAATAAGAAAAATAGGTATACCCCTGCATACCCCAGTTTTGCTATATAAAAGTAGGGTTCAATGGGGTATACATTACACGGACATGTTTTCCTGAACAATTTTTAGCCGCAACTGTAAAGTTCCCAGGTCCCGTTGCAAGTGATTCAAGGTACAAATACAGACAGGTTGCAAAGCGGATTGCAGACAAAGTATAGTAAAATAAGTTTACAGGACATTTAGAAAATGGTAACGTATTCATTTTTTTTATTTTTCTTTCAGCTGCAGAAAACGATTTCAGAAAATAATATAAAAGAAAAAGGAAAGAAAAATTGAAACGTTAAAAGGGGGAAATAAAAAAAAAAAAATGAATTCTCCTTATGCCTCAGAAATGAGCCGCCACATGGGAAAACCAACATTCTGCATAGGCGAAAACAAAGGCGCAGATCAGCTTCGCAGTAACTGCACAGCTGATCAAAGCCTTTGTTTTTGCTACACGGATAGTACAATCTCTCTTCTTCTTAAATCCGAAATTTCAAGCTTCTAGCCATCTTCTTTGACTGTTCAGTCTGGTTTGCGTCGAACATGGTCGGAAACCCAAATTGTTGATTTTTTCATGCATAGGCTCAAATGTTAAAGCAATGACGCAAATACCTATTAAATAGGCGTTTTTGGTCTCTTGGACAATTCTGGACCTTCGTAAAACGCGTTGTCATTATACGTATTAAAGGAGAATTAAACTTTGTGTTTTACATAGCGAAATCTGGAAAATTAAGTTTGGTGATCTTTACAACTTCGGAAATCTGGAAAATTAAGTTTGGTGATCTTTACAATTTTTTTATCCAAAAGCAAAAAAAAAAAATTCATGACCCTGACGCGCAGTGCTTGCCAAAATGCTCGTGAGGGCGTAGGCAGTATACGAAGATAGCAAACGTTTTGCACCGCTTGTGAAAATCAGGTTTTTAAGACCCCCTCACATTTTTAAAACAACACAAGGCTGATAACACATTGTCGTTAACAATATTTCAGATGGTTTATACAGTCGTCCAGTGGCTCTTGATCTCACATATATTTGTGCCTAGTCTGGTTCTATCTAGAACAACCTACCCACCTGACCTCGACCTGGATGTCATCCTCGGTATATCCCCAGACACCACCACGATAGACTACGACCAGGCAGATTTCGACGAGCAGGCTTATGGCCCAAGCTATGATGGCGATACGGTGCTAAAATCTGGGGGCTCGAAAGGCGGTGGAGATAAAGGATCGCCCAGCGCTGGGACTTCTAACAAAAGCGGTGATAGGACTAGATTTATGATGATGCAAGCAGACGCTGACGATAATGTTGACGCACCTATTCTTGATAACACTGGTGTAGACAATAATCAGCTCTCGGCAGAAAATAATGTTGTTCTAGGTGGGGCATCGGGAGGAACGTCAGGTGCAGTAAGTGGTGAAGTTAATGACCCAGATCCCGATATGGACGCTGACGGTTCGGAAAACGTCAGTGGAAGAACAACCCGTGAAGCTCCGTCGACAAACGTCATTGGTACGGCTAAAACGTCGAAAGGCAAGGGTGAGAAAACGTCGACCGAGGCGTCTTCGAATGAAATCACTGCAGCATCTTCAAATGAAGTTACAGATAAGCCACAGAAATCTGGCAATGACGACAGTAAGTCAAATGGCGCCACAAAGAAAGTCACGGATAAGTCGAATAAATCGAAGGATGATCGTGAAAAGGCATCGAACGAAGTAACCGATAAGCCAAACAAAGCAAACGGCATGACGACAACGTCGCCTCCCAAAGCTCCAAAACCGAGTAAGACTAGCAGTAATACCTCAAAGGATCCAAAACCAGGAAATCTAACGTTTTCATCGTGCTTTGAACACCGACAGGCTTCAGCTTCTCAGAGTGACTTTTGCAGGTTTACGAACGCTGTTCACGAAGTATGCGAGGCTTATTTTTCGAACATTTGCTCTGGGTCACGGGGTTCCAATCAACAAGGTTCTGCCGAATCCGAGAGTTACGCGTCTGAAGAAAGCGTGGACTCGGAATCAATGGACTACTCCATCGATTCAACAGATTTTGACAGTTTAACGGCATCACTTGAGAGTTTTGGCTCCTCCGAAATGTCAGATAATGAAATGAGGGAAGTCCTTAAGATAGTAAAGGGATTGTGTTCAAATGTATGTTCTGCGGCAAAGAAGCGCAACGGACAGTCCGCACGTTCCGATTCGTTTGCGGATTCCGCAGAGTCCGGCCCATCATCATTGGACAAGGATGACGACAAAGAACGTGAGTCTAGTGAGATTGGAAATAACCCATCTGACGCAGAAGACATGAGCGATGAACGGGATACGGAAGATACTAGTGGGGGTAGAAATGATGCGAGGGCTGGTGGTCGTTCTTCCAGAGAAAAGAAACAAGGAAATACACAAGGTGGTAGAGGAAGGAATGGGAGAAGAAAGACAAATACAGGTGGTAGAAATACTGTCTATGAGAGGGAAAATGAGTCCGAATCCGATTCCGATTAACTCTGAAAAGCATCGAGAAAACAAAATTGCATAATTGAACCGCGTCATGAGAAAACCATCAATGTGGTTTTCGAACAGGTCCGACACAAACCGAGCTGTACAAGCACAGAAGATGGCTAGAAGCTTAGAATTTAAGTGACTGCGCTGATCTGCGCCTTTGTTTTCGCATATGCATTTACTGTTGGTTTTCTCATGCCGCGGCTCAATCACATAGATATGTTACATACAATTCAGACGGCTGTAGCCTATATAGTTGTAATTGTGAGTCCATATGGTAGATACATACATACGTGATTTGACAGATCATCAGGAACCACAACGTTTGCAAATTCTTTTTGTTTAAATTCCTGGTGCTTCGGTGGTTATCTGTTTAATTAGGAAATGGATTTCATTTTTCATTTTCATGTAAGCTTTGCTATCGACCCACTGTCACAGTGTGGTTCATAGTTCCATGAACACCAGAAAAAGTAAACCCATCTCATTTTTCTCTATCGTTTGTTCAAAAATTATCAAGGCGATCACATTAACAAGCAAACAGAGAATTTACACACAGTGTATGTTAAAACAGCGGAACGGCATCGATGACGCCATGACGTTTACAATGTCCAATTACATTGGTGAGCGCCATGTTTTTGTGACGTCGTTATAACATGTGACCATGTGACGTTGCATTTTCCATGTTGTTCATGGAACTTTGAGCTGCATTTCAGTTTTAAGAGTCATTTAGACTTTGCACGAGAAATGTAAAATAGTACAGTACTTATTATGCACATGAACAAAGTTACAGTCAATTTTCTTTTCTAATTTCTGATGGGATTCGAACTCATCCGAGATGATTGTTATTGTTATCTTACCTGCAAAAGCTAACATTGTGAGCCTTCGGTTCGGGTGAGCTAAAATTAGGAAATGGCAACTGAAAATGTCAAGAGAACATTTCTGAAAATATTTGTAATTAATGGTATTTAAAATGATTCCACTGGTATTGGAAATCAAAGCAATGTTTGCCAAGTGCTACTAGCTAAAGTTTTCGATTTCTCAGGGTTTTTAATTGCAACTGGAGACATAACTAGCTCATCCAGTAGTATCAATGTGGGGACGAAATAATCGCCATATGATCTCAACTTTTGAACGAATAAATGTCCGTATTTCCACGGAAAAGAACCCATAAACAAATGCGTCTACAAGCGAATTGAGTGGCAACATAAGCATTCCAAGCACTGCATTTCCTCCTGCTTGTAACTGCGGCGCGACAGTGTCTCGAATTAACAAGGACACCGGTATAATAACAGTTATGTTCGTCAAGAAAAGGATTATTCCTAGAAGTTTCACGGCTCTCGAGTTTGCTTCTTTCATTCTCGCACGGACACGATCAGTGGCGGTCGATCGTTCATTCTTACATGTCTTAGTCGCATTTCCCGTGGAATCGCATGTCCTAGTCGCATTTCCCGTGGAATCGGTACCAGTAGATGTGGAACAGGGATCCTTAGATTGCTTTGGTATATCTTCTATGCATTTTATTTTGTCTTTAAGATCTTTTTGGTCAGTAATTTTTGAAATATTTTCGTGAGAATCTGGCTCGTTTGTTTTCAAACTGAGAGACCTATCTCCTTCTCCTGAAGTTCCCGCTTGTGATTCTTGTGTCGTTGGAATCCGTGTGACGTAATTGGACCTCCACTGCCCAATTAATGGTTTTACTCTAGTATTAACACGCCTTAACTCGACTAGGCATATGCTATATAGAACATTTATGATAGCCAATGGAATGATAAGTCCAGATGCAAGCGTAAGTTTATAGGTTTTAACATTTGGACCGAATAATGTCGCGGTGCTACATACGAGCATTTTAGAACTGCTGAGTGGGATTGTTAAATATGGAATTAAGGAATACACAATACTGATTAAAACTGCAAGAAGGATCGACATTTCCTGCTGATAACCAAATGTGGGTTCTTGAAGTTTGTCTATTATAAGAATACCCCTGAATCTGTTGACACAAATACAGCATATTCCAAGTAGTGTGTTTATCTGCGAACATGCATACGCCCATAAAAGTATACCGCATGCTGTAGCACTCGTTCTGAAGATCTCGAGGTCGAAGAAGGTGAGTGCGAAAGACGATAAGCCATTAAGTAAATCCTCGCTTGAAAGAACAACGATTTGAAACCAATAGCTGTAGTTACGGAAGTTCCGTTTCAGGCGAACTAAAAGTAAGAGCACACATGTGTTCATTATCGTTGCAAACACTGCGATGAATCGCAACACAAATGCACCTACAGCAAATATATTTGTTGAATTTGACTCTGTCTCTAAGTTCGTACCCGTAGTGTTGTTGGAAGCCATAATGATTTTCAAGTTGTCGTTTGTTTACATGCAAATGTTGTGCGTAAAAGTTATAGCTTGTTTGCATGCCCATCTGTTAAGTCATTGCAATGTCAAAGTTGATGCTTGTTCACATCCCCTTCTATTACGTCATGATGATGTCAGAGTCGCTGCTTGTCCACATACCCTTCTACTATTGCGTCATGATGATGTCAGAGTCGCTGCTTCTTCACATACCCTTCATGATTGCGTCATGATGATGTCAACGTTTGTATATATCGCCAGACCATGTCTACCTGAAAATGTAAAAATGCTCAGCCAACAAGATACCATGTATCTTCTACTCCAAGATTTATAGGGACCAAAACTTACTGGTAATTTCTAATACCCAGAATTTTGCCATATAGACTGCTGGCTGAAAAAGGTCCTGCTCCCCCCCCCCCCCCCCCCCCTAGGGAATTTTGCAGACATAGTCTATCTTAAAGAGCAGTCTTTTCTGATTCAAATGAGAGATGTTTGCACTTTGTACGCCGGGGCGTAACGGTGTAACAGCTATTTAAAAATAACAACTGTTACCTGCTTATTATATTTGCAGTATTCTTTGATTGGGAATGAATAATAGGTTGTTTTACCATAATTCTACCATTTGTCTGCAAGATTCTTCGAGGAAAATATGTGGGATGCATAATTTTATCATGTTGACATATATGGGTCTCTATCTGTATAACGTATGTAACGTATGTAACAAAAATATGCGAATTTACATTTATGAACCAATAAGGTTTTCAGTAATAGTTTCTGTGGAGTACAAATCTGCAAACACCAATGTGCAAGGTAAGTATGTCATTTGCATTAAAATGAGAGATGTTTGCACTTTGTACGCCGGGGTGTAACGGTGTAACGGCCATTTAAAAATAACAACTGTTACCAGCTTATCATATTTGCAGTATTCTTTGATTGGGATTGAACAATAGGTTGTTTTACCATAATTCTACCATTTGTCTATAAGATTCTTCAAGGGCAATATGTGATAGATAATTTTATCAGGTTGACATAGATGTTTCTCAATTTGTGTAACGTATGTAACAAAAATATGTGAATTAACATTTATAAACAAATAAAGGTTTCTGTAATAGTTTCTGTGGATTTCAAAGCTGCAAACACCAATGTGCAAGGTAAGAATGACATGCTTGTGTTATTTTCATTTGCTAGATGTGCATCAGTTGTAACGGTGTAACGCCAAGTTGTTTATATTTAGATTTCATGTAATATTACAGTGATACCAATACCGCATGGGGTTAATTTGGCCTACGAAACTGATCATATATACGTTATGACTTATCGTAGACCACTGAACTTGATTTTATTTTAAAGCTTCTTCACTATAGGCGTTTCATCTTAAGGTAAGTTATGCATATCATCTTATTTGCATATTTGTGAATTTTAATTTAAACATTAAAATGGCCAAAAATCATTAAAAACCCATAAAAAACGTCTTTCAGACCCAAGCTATCATCGTTGCACATAGTTTATACACCAGTGATACCATTTGACAATTTTACAGATGTTTTGGGTCTATTTGAAAATTATCTCATTTGCATATTTATCAATATTGATATAAAAAAAAGTTTGGAAAATCACGGAAAAATAGCATTTATACTTACATATTACTAGTGTCTGGCATGTCAATAGGCCTAGAATGATAAAAGTGGTAGCAGCTTGATGCTTTTGGCTATGCAATTTGTCTTGTAGTCTGATAAATGAATAAACTTATTTTAAGTTTAATGAATACCTCGTATTAATGAAATATTTACAGACTGGAGAAGAATCACGGAAAATAAGAGGGTATACCTTACAAAATGGCTTGTGTCTAGGTTACTAATAGCACTACTGTGCTGATTCTGGTATCAAATGATTGCTATGACAATGAATTATAACACTGTAACCTGATATATAAACCTTCTCATCTGATAAAGGTCACTAATATTAGAATTAAACTTCATAAATAAGAGAAAATAAGAGAAAAATGAAGAGATAAACCAACAAAATCACTTATATTCCGACTGCTCATTGCCTTAGAGGGTTTAATTGGTATCAGATATTTGCTTGGACAATGCACCATTTCCCAGAGCTCTTATATACAAATCATATCAGATTTACTTTCATGGGTATTCATAAAACGTTGATAAAAATGGTATATAGCAAACAATTAAGGGTGTCCAGCAACAGGGACGCGTGTATCTTTGCTTTAGCCTCATATGTTTTGTGGTATGTATACATGACAACATGACGATTCATATATTTTCTGATAACATGACAACAATTCATTATTGAAGTGACCAAATAGTAACATTAGATGCCATTTTGACTACTCAACAGCTATTGATAGTGGAGATATAAGTGATTTTGTTGGTATACCCCTTCGCGTTTCTGCAAATTTTCTCTAGTTCTTGTTGCAATTCATGAAACAAACATTCATAAGATTTATTCATAACATCATATGGTTAAAGAACATTGTCTTAGCAACCGGTTGATACCAATGTCAGCTGTCTAGGACTTCCAGTAGCCAAGATTCAGCTGGTATAATAGGCACCCCGCCTCAATTCTTCGGCGGTTAATCGCCAACATCTAATTTATCCATTATATTTATTAATGCTCATCAAATGACATTTTATTATAGAAGGATGATAGAAAATTGCCCTTGCCATTTTCAGCACATTCAGACCTTAGCTTGCTGAAAAACCATAATCATTTTGTAGGTATACCTGCTTATTTGTTATGTATTTTCTCTAATTTCTAAAGTTTTCATTAATATTCATAAAACTGAAATTCAGATGATGTATTTAGAGGACTGAGGGCATTAGTCCATTGCCGTCCCATTTATTTGATACCACTTTCAGCATTCTAGGTCTATTAACAGTTCAAGTACAAACGATTTTGTAGTTAATACCCTAATTTTTCTGCATTTTTAAGAGATTTCTAAACGTTTAAAAATAGTATTTATGGGGTCCAAAGACATGATTATCAGAACTGAATTAGATTTCTAGTTTTGTTTTACACCAAAATTTAAATTATTCATAGGGAAACGTGAAGTGTTGACACTATTTTTGAAATAGCATCATATATATCTATTGTAGACCACGTCATTCTTTATTCATACATATATGTTACATACGTTACATTCCCCATTAAGATGTCTGAGCCTAGATACTTGGTGACACCCACTCAGAACTATAGTTCTCCATAGGCATGAAATATATGCAAATAATTATCAACATTAGGTACAGCCATTAGAAACGATTATTTATATGTTTTACGTAATTAGCAATACAATTTGGCTTATGAAACTGCGGGTAGGGTTGCTAAATAACCCATTTGGTATAATATATACAGTATACGATTTTTCCGTCTCCTCCATTGAACATGGTAATGTAAAAATCACATATATTTGAAAAAAAGCTGGAATGTGTAACTAAAAAAAACAAACGATGTCACTCACAATGCTAATTTTGAAAGGGTTATTTTAATATATGTTACAGACATTACACTGTAGGTGTCATATTATTGCTCAAGCAACTATAGTGTTGAGAATGGACATGTTTCTTGTAGACTATATGAATTGGGTGAATGGAATAATAAAAATCTTATTTTTCTGACACTAAAATTGCCATATCATTATTTTCAAAACATATTATGGTAACATATGTAACATACTGTAACAGACACATGCTCCAATGTACATAAAGCAAACATCTCTTATTGGAGCAAACTTGAATTGTCATTTAAGATATATATTTGCAAAATATCTAATGGAATAGAGAATTAGACTGACCTGTACTGGCATTCCTGCTATGTACAATGCCTTCGTTATTCATTACATGTATGTTACATATATTACATTCTGGATCAAAATCTTTGATCCAAGATACTTGGTTACAGATCCTCAGAGCCATGGTTCATGGTAAAATAAGCAAGAAACTATGATATATATCCAACAGTTTTAAGTATTTTACATACTTCACATTCGTTGCAATAGAATATTTCGCATTTGAAACTGGGGGTAGGGCTACTAAATACTTCATTAAAGGCAATATATACATGATAGGAAAACAAACCTTGGTTTTTCTATCTGCCAATTGAACATGTTGATGGAAATAATTCTCATATCTTTGGAAAAATGAATAGTGCAACAGTATAAGTAAATGATATCACTCAAAAGTGGTATTTTCAAAGGGTATCTTAAATTACGTTACGTATGTTACAGTAAGTGTGTGTCAAATTTTTGTCCAAACGATTTTAATATGTAGTATAGACATACAGCAAGCAGACAGTATGAAAAAGTTGAGTAAAATGATAAATTATTGTCATTTTTCTGTAGCTGAAAACACCATATCATAATTTCTTAATTTTGTTTAGGTAACATATGTAACAGGCTGTTACAGGATAACGCCCCAACGCTCAGGGTGCAAACATCTCTTATTCTACTCAGCTTGAATTGTTCTTTAAGATAGGGTATGTCTGCAAAATTCCCTAGGGGGGGGGGGGGGGAGCAATCGACCCTCTGGCTAGCAGCCTAATAGTAACGTCGTACTTTTGACGGAATCAGATTTTTAAAATGTAAAATTTGGAGCAGATATAACACACTGTCACACTGAAATACACCAAATATTTAAAATAAAACTAAAATGAAATAAAAAATATATAATGCTATAAACTTAAGTTTCTAGTTCCCCTCAGTATATTTTCTTTTTATTTTGCACAAAGCATATACATGCACATACAATTTCAAAAGATAATTAAATCTAAAAAAAATGTTATGAATGTGGGTTTGAATTATAGTAAAATAAAAGCCTTTACGTCAGTTCCTGATATCAAAAAAATATCCGTCACTCGCAGCCTTCCTGATTAGAATTAAAACCATTTTGTAAGTGTCTGAGGCACTAGTTATATTGTCTTAAGTCAGGTGAAAATTTGTTGTGGCCTATTGCAAAAATAACATGCCGATCTGTTATGCGGTCATTGCACAGATGATCAAGGCTTTGGTTTTGCTTAATAAGTACTTCTATCATCTGTCGACCTTTTTGTACGTTGTATTGCGAATTTTTAGTCTGTGCTAATCTTCTGAGGCATTACATCCAATTTTGTGTCGGACCTGGTCAGAAAGCCTGAAAGCAGGTTTTGTCAAGAATCGGCTCAATTATTTCTTGAAGGCAATGAGCTTTAATAACGTATCATATTCTGTGATATGTTCTATGAAATTCAAGACCATAATCATAATAAAAAAAATATATATATGAAATCAGACGCAACACCACGTTGAAAGTACATTTGCATTGAAAATCTGACAACTGACAAAACATTTTTTTTTTTAAGAAAAAAGAAAAAGATTCTTAAAAAAAAAAAGAAATAGAAAAAAAGAAGAAAAAAAGACCATATGCCACGCACGTACAAAAGTTAAAGTACATTTGCACCAAAAATCCCACAAACCGGTATCCATACTCCAACATGAAACGTCAGTAAATATTCTATGAGGAAAACAAGACTAGAAGGTCCAGGAACTGATACAACAGCAGGAAAACATGTACGTGAAATGTGTACCCCCTTTAAAACCCACTTTTATGTAGCAAAACTGGGGTATGCAGGGGTATACCTATTTTTCTTATATTTTCTCCAAAATATAGATTGTGGGTACTCGTTAGAACCGCCTCGGCGAGGCGGTTCTAACGTGTACCCACAATCTATGTTTTGAGCAAAAATAAGAAAAATAGCAAAAATTTTCTACTGAAAATTTTCATTTTATACAACTTTAAAAATCTCTGTATATTGCATGGGCGTGTTTGCGTAATGAAAAGGAAACATCACTATTAAATTTTGATCCCCACGTTTCATCTTCATTCTTCATGAAACTTCAAGATAAGTGTACCCTTGGACGAACAATAAAACAAAACTTGGGGGTGGGGGGTGGGGGTGCACGGGACTCGTTTCCATGGTATTAGAACTTTTCGGACGTTACTCGTGCATTTCTTTCTTCCCAAGGATCATTCCACTGTGGAAAAGTATCCCTTCTTCAGTGGTCATATCTAAGACAGGCTCTTTTTTAATTCTACACTGGCCAAGAGATATACGTTTTAGTACGCCTCTGTTCAGCTTCTTGTAAATAGTTTTAATGGCCCATCCCGAATGTTTCCCTCCTATTTTGCCAAATTTAGCCACTTAACCCACATCTGAGGTGATGATAGAAAATGATCGATTAAACACAAAATTCAAAACTACAAACGTCAAAACTCAACCCCCCCCCCCCCCCCCCCCCCAAAAAAAAAAAAAAAAAAAAAAAGAAAGAAAAAAAAAGTCAAAACACAAAAATCAAAAGACAAAAGAAATCAAGATCCAGAGGCCCCTGGGCCACAACGCTCACCTGAGGTTTATTGTGTAATAAATTTTCCATTAAGCCAAAGCTGTAAATTCAGGCGAGCTTTGTGGCCCATTGGACTCTGATTGTTGATATTTCTTTTGTGCCTTGATTTTTGTGTTTTGACTTTTGTTATTTCGAGTTTTTGGTTTTGACTTTTGAATTTTTGAATTTTGTGTTTTGACATCTTTAATATAGTTTCTGTGTTTACCTTTGTTTGTATACTTCTTTTTGATTGTTGATTTCGTTTGTGCTTTGATTTTTGTGTTTTGACTTTTGAGTTTTGGTTTTGACTTTTGTAGTTTTGAATTTTGTGTTTTGACTTCTTTATAGTTTCTGTGTTTACCTTTGTTTGTATACTTCTTTTTTACATTTCTTAAAATATATATATTTTTAATTCGCATTCTGACCTAGACTAATTCTGACCTTGTTATTCTCAGCACTATGGACTGGGTGCATGTGTACGGAAGCCTATATGAGATCATTATTCAGAAGACAAAAGTCAGAATTCAAAAGGCGAAAGTCACAAGTCACAAAAGTCATATATACGCTTCTGTATTTTCGATAGAACCTAAAACTAAACATTTCATTTTGATTGAACGACTGCAGTGCTACGCGTATTAAAATACACGAAATGCAAGCGCTGCGCTAACAGCATGCGCACAAACAAAGCAATAGTGATGTTTCACAATCAAGACACAAGGCGAGAAAAGGGTGGTCGGTTGGGAATATGGGCCCCGCCCTATGATTGGGGCCTATGAGAAATAGACGGGCTTCTAAACAACTGACCGACCATCTAATAACTGATCATAACTGGTAAACCGCTCGAGTCTGGGCCTGCTCGGGCAAACTATCCATACATATAAACTGTATTGGTTTGCTTGGGTTGTTATACATGTATATGTATTTATGAAGCCCATTTTTGAGTGTCATGACATCCTAATGTAGGGTAAAAGTCCCATAAAATGGAGGCAACGTCCCGACATGACCATTGCTGTTGACTGGGACGTAAAGCATTAATTCGAACAAACAAACAAGGCGAGAAGAAAATTGACCATGTTTTCTTGGCCGTACATTCTATATACATGTATTGTGGTTTAGCGTACCGGTCAACAAACTTTCAGTCATGTCGAGACATCATATAGCCCTCAATTCATAGGCCGTGACTACTTAACTACTACTTACTACCACTACACTACTAAGTATGGGGAAATGTGTCTTGCTCGAGGACGTAACCCGTTGTTACATTTTCTAGTTTCACAGAGCTCTGTGTAGTGTGGGTCTGAGCCCCGCGAGGCACACATGCGAGACAAGCCAAGTTCTTCTTGTGGATGTGCAAGGTGTCGGTTTTTCTAGTAATTCTCCCATTTCCACCCACACCTACTGCTGGTTTGTCTCATCTGAGAGATGAAATGTTCTCACCCATCAGACAAGCATATCCCTTTGTGTGCCTGTCCGAGATATTTCTGTCTCAGTACTAGTAAATTTTAGCTATCTCAAAATGCCAATCATTTCTGTATTTGGCCAATAGAAATGTACAGCTTTATGTGTACTTCCATATAACGAAGTGATAAGCTAAGTGTCAACTGTCAGTGACAAAAATAACCATGCAGGTGTTGAATTCAGGAAGTTAACAGGAGCAATTGTAGTCTGCTGCTTTGATAAAAGTTTTATGCACAATTTATGCAGCACAAAACAAAATGCTGATGGGATATTTTTGTCTACACTGGGCCACGTTCTCACTACGTCCTTACTGCGTCCTAAAAAATTAAGGACGCAGCAAGAACGTGGTACGGTCTTGTAGGACGTGGGAGGAACGTAGTAAGGACGTAACGAGGTCTAGATGGACGTGAAGGTCTTGGACAAATGAACATGCTCAAAAGAAACGTGGCGAGGACGTTGTGGAATTAGAACGTAGTAAGGACGTGGTAAGGACGTAGTAGGAACTTGTAGGACGTAGTAAGAACGTATTGCAAACGTAGTAAGGCCTTCATGGACGTGGTATACGAACCTGTTGCAGACCATCAAGACCTCACTACGTCCGCGCTGCGTCCATCAGGTTCTCGATAAGACCCTATCACGCTTCTCGTACGTCCATACCACGTCCTAGAAGACTTCACTGCATTCTCATCACGTCCTTGCGGTTCCCAACACGTCCTCTGTAGGTTCTTACCACGTTCACGCCAGGTGCTTATCACGTCCTCCCCGTTTTATTAATTTCGTTTTAATTGACTCGTTCCCTCAAGCAATAGCTTGCGCGTCAATCATTTTGAAATGTTAAATGTTATATCTTTGCAAATAAAACTGAGATGAGTTCTGATGATTTGAAATAAAAAAAAAATGAACCGAGAGGTACTCTTGCAATTCGCTCTCCTTCAGTAACACCAAAACTTACCTGGTCCACTCGCAGAATATGATGAACTATTGCTGGGTGCGCCCTAGCTACGTATAAGCTGTGAAAATGGATATGATGATGATGATTATTATTATTATTTCACTATGGACATTACAACAGATTATTAGCAGCGTTGAGGATGGAGTTTCAGTACTCGTTCTTCAACTGAGCAGAATTATTATAATACATACACAGACCGTGCTGAAGACGTAGTACGCGCGTGGCGTGAACTGCTTGGTCTTCGTGAGGACGTTGTAAGGACGTAACTTGTAAACGGGATGAACTTGGTGAGCGCGTGGTGAGAACCTAGTGGAAACGTGAAGGACCTAGTAAGGACGTGGTGCGGATGTAGTAAGGACGTGGTGGGGACGTAGTGTGGACGTAGTATGAACTTACAAACCAGAAATTGTTTCATTTTGACCCCGTCCTCGCCACGTTCTTGAATTGATTAGGACGTGGTGAGAACGTGGTCCAGTGTAGACGTAACATTAGGTGAGTGCATATACAAAATTATTTTTTCACTGGTTAATTTGCATATTGTTTCATGTAAAAACAAAATGGCTGCCTGTACAGCACATGAAGCTCAGAGTTAAAATGGTTTAAAGTGAAGGGTGAGAAAAATAATCAACGATGGTGTTGAGGCCTCAAAACACCTCGGCAGAGCCTCGAATGAGATTTGAATAATCTGAAAACTTGCCTGAGATTTCCTTGTCTCGGCCTCAACCCCATCATAGATTCTTTAAATCTTAAAAGGGGGCGTTCAATTGCTTTAGTCGAGTGTGACAACACATGACAGAGCCCGACAAGGCTTTATATTGAGCCCTGTAATGTACAAGGAATTGTTTTATCTTGACACGTTCTATATCTTCTATCAACGTGCTATGTCCACGTGAAAGTTTGGTGTCCACATCACTTTACAGCCAAGTTTAGTAACAGTGCTCTTATACAAGTATATATTGTCTTCTTGCAGGTGTCATATCGTTTCTGTAAGAGCTACTCAGTGTGCCAATTTTCCCTATTTTGTCTTCACAATATGGTACCTAGCAGTGATTAGTTCGAATTAAGCCTTTTATGAATCGGTTAATAAGCAATAAAACATCTTATTCCTTCAACTGCAGAATCAGTTCCATTATGATCTGTGTCACGAGAAAATCGGTCTTCGAGGTTTCCAACCAGGTCTGACATGAACCGGGTTGATCATAAACAGATGGCTAGAAGCTTAAAATTTCAAATTTAAGAAAAAATACAGTTGTATTATGCGAGAATCGATTACAAAGGCGGCTGGTCTGCGCCTATAGGCAATACTCCGGTTTGCTCAAGATGCGACTCTTGTCATAGGCAGCCCATAAATTGCTCATTTATAGAACGAATGTCTTTGTGGTGGTTAGTTAAGGAATGGCATACATTCTTCTGATGGAACTGAAGGAAGCAAAGTGTATTTACAAGTACAAGTAAACTACTGTAGGTTACAGTGATCGGCGCAAGGTCCATCTATATTGAGTGCAGTCACCATCAGGATGTCAAAAATATAGAGGAAAATATAGGATTCTTATCTAGGAAATATAGGGGCTTTTAGCTCATTTTGAGGAAAAATTTAGGAGTATTTCATGTCAAAATAACCCCATCCAATGCTCTTATATGTAATTAATAATCCTTACCTCCAAACTAATGTTTTCTACATTAGTAGTATACGGGCCCCTTAAGTGCCAATGACGTCACAAGGTCAAAATGGCCGCCATCGTGAGAACAGTGAGGGAGATGGTGATGGACCGATGACGCGATCGGTTTCATCTGAGATGTGAATAACGCCCTAGACCATGGGAAGGTAAAATAACAAAAACCTTAAAAATATTCTTCTCCAGAACCGAAGGCCTATGATTTTAAACTTGGCATGAAGCATCAGGCAATGGAACTCTACAAAGTTTGTATAAATCATGACCTTGGGATGACCTTGACCCTTGGTCAACATAGGTCGCCCATGCATTTGAATGGGGAATATTGTTAAAATATTATTTGAAGGACAAAACTTGCAGGAAATGGGCAAATGGACAGAATATTTATGTTTATGAAAAAATGTCCCCAGGGGGTTGTCTGCCCCTGCCCCGGGGCTACATAATGTATATGACCATAATATTCAAACATCTTCTCCTCTGAAATCGCTTGGCAAATCAAAGCCAAACTTTATGCGGAGCATCATTAGGAAGGGGCAATGAAAGTTTGTATAAATGGTCGTCACATGACCAAGGTGGCCGATATATCTATAAATAGCAAATACCTTTAAAAATCTCCAGTTTCAGAAGGCCTATGATTTAGAAACTTGGAATGAAGCATCAGGCAATAAAGCTCTACAAAAAGGCACAAGTAGGCCATGACCAAGAAATGGTGCAATTAGAAAGAAATTACCACACCATAGGCAAGTGGACAAAATATTTATGAATTTGAAAAAGCAATTAAACCCAGGTATTAATATTCTGAACCTGTCCTGGGGATATACACATGTATATGACCTTTATAGTCAAATAAGTTTATTGGTATATACATGTATCTCAGGTGATCGTTTACATGACCATTGGTTCTCTGGTGGTTATATACACATATGCTGCTCAGGGGTGGGGGGCAGACCCACCCCTGAGGTCCAAATTCTTTTCAGAATCTTAAATCTCCAGTTCATTTGCCCCTTTCTTGCAATTTTCTCTATTCAAATGCATATGCGACCTTTATTGACCTTGCTGTAAAATAGGTCAAGGTCATCCCAGGGTCATGATTCAAACAAATTTTGTAGAATTCCATTCCCTGATGCTCCATGCCAAGTTTCAAAATCATAGGCCTTCTGGTTCTGAAATAGATTTTTAAAGGGTTATGACCTTGACCATTTATATAAACTTTCATTGCCCCTTCCTAACATGCTCTACATAAAGTTTGGCTTTGATTGGCAAAGCAGTTTCAGAGTACAGGATGATTGCATATTATGGTCATATACATGTAGATAGCATCGGGGCAGGGGCAGACAACCCGCTGGAGACATTTTTTTTTCATAATTATAAAGCTTCTGTCCATTTGCATAGTCCCAGCAAGTTTCCTCCCATCTAATTATACTTTACTTATTTCCCCCATTCAAATGCAGTTGCAATCTAAGTTAACCTTGTCTTAAAATAAGTCGAGGTCATTCCAGGGTCATGATTCATAGAAACGTTGTAGAGCTACATTGCTTGATGCTTCATGCCAAGTTTCAAAATCATATGCCTTCAGGTTCTGGAGAAGATTTTTATTGGTTTTGATTGGCCAAGCGGTTTCAGAGAAGACGTTTGAACATTGTGGACAACAACGACAGAGCATGGGTATACTTTAAGCTCACCTTGTGAGCCTAACAGCTCAGGTGAGCTAAAAATGGACTTTTGCCAAGGTTAAGAAATGACCTTTACCTTAAATACTCATATAACTTCATAAACTTGATAAGCCTGTATCTACACTCACAGGTTACAGGCCACAAAACTTTTCGAAAAATCCAATATTTATGTGACCAAATTTGACCTTGCTGTAAAATAGTTCAAGGTCAACCAAAGGTCATGAGTTATAAACAATATAATGGGCCAGGGTCTCGATGCTACATACAAGTTTCACTTCAATCCATCAATTGGTTATGGATAAGATTTTTTTTTAAAGGTTTTTACCAAATATGGGCATGGCGGCCATCTTGGTCCTGCAACCTGGACTATTTACATACATACACTTTTGAAGTTTGGTTTTGATTGGCCAAGCAGTTTCAGAGCAGAATTCGAAGATGTTTGAAAATGGTAAACAACGACAAAGTATGCCTATCATATCAGCTCACCTATGAGCCTTTGGCTCAGGTGAGCTGACAATGTTCTCGAAAATCAAAATTCAGGTGAGCACTCTCAGGAACACTGGACCTTTGGTTTACTTTATGGGAATCCCACATCAGTACAGACTACATGTTCTCTCCAAAATGCCAATCCCAAAGTCATTATGAAAACTTTCCCATGCAATATACAGACATTTTTTCAAGAACCTAAAAAATTGAAAATTTTATTGGAAAAATTTTGACTTATTTAATATCTTTGCTGAGGCGGTTCTAACGAGTACCCACAATGTACATTTTGGTTCAAAAATAAGAAAATTAGGTTTACCCCTGCAAACCCCAGTCTTTCCATATAAAAGTGGGGTTTAAGGGGGTATTCATTGTATGGACATGTTTTCTTGATGTGATGTCATCACTGTTAACAATGGGTAAGTAGCATTATGCTAGATGTGCATATAACATTGTTATGAGTTTTGTTCACACTAAACACCTGGGGCCAGTTGTTCAAAATTAATGATGCTGTTAGTTAACAATTTGTTAAAATTTCAAATGACAATAATACAAATACAGTGTTATTTTTTGTTGAAAAAAAAGTGACATTTTTTCAAATGACAATAACACTATTTGCTTTTGAAGTCGATATATAGACTAGAATAGAGTAAAAAAAATTGAGGGCTTAACGAAAGCGTTAAGCTAATAAAGTTTTGAACAACTGGGCCCTGAGTGCATATCTGGACTGTCATTTACCAATATCACAATTTCTGAGGAATTGCACTGGTGGCAGTTTACCAGTACTTGGGACTTCCTCCACAGCTCCCTAAAATATTTTTCCTCAGCTCCTTGCTCTTTCAAACCCCCATGTTTCTACTTGATCCCCAGGACCCAAGCTCCCTTAAAATATTTTTTGTTCTCTCCAGCTCCCTGACTCCCTGAAACTCATTGTAGGGTCCCATTCACTGGAGAGGAAAGATTGCCATAGAAATACATGGCATATTTCTATGACCAAATTGTACTTGTTTGTTTGGAATGTGGTTTTAGTAAATTCTCATGGGCCTAACAGCCTTTTAGAATCTTGAATAAACTTCTTCTTCAGCCCAGTTGACAGTTTTTCAGATTATGTTGGGACAAAGACAGTGCTTCATCAGTAGTAATTGATCCTATAGATAGGCATTTAAGTATTTTGCTCAAGGACACAAATCGGCACCATCAGGAAAGGAAAAAAAGTGGCCCAGTAGTTATACATTTCCTTAGCATTTAATCTGCTATGTACAGTGCTTGCACTGGTGTATGATTTGGGCACTTTTTCTTCTTAAAATGACTCCCGTATGCCCAAAATTTATACGGCAGATGGCAGGTGACTTCCAAAAATAACCTCCTACGTCCTCAAATACTGCTTATTGCCATATTGCCATTATCATAAAATTCACCTTTTTCTGTATTGAAAACCTATTCAAAACAGTTTACGTTTTAATGTACCGAGTGTAATTTCCTACATAGTATGTATGCTGGGTGATAAAGTCAACAAAACAAACAAATAAGAAAATATATTCTGAAACAAAAACTGTCTGAACACAAAAACATGGACATATTTAAGCCACATCATAAGAAAACCAGATTTTTGCCTATGCGAAAACAAAGGTGCAGATCAGCTGTACAGTAACTGCACAACTGATCAGCGTCTTTTTTTTTTTTTTTTTTTCGCTATACAGATATTTCAACTCCTCTTCTTCTAAAATCCAAAATTTCTGCATTCTAGCCTTCTTCTGTGACTCTACATGCTGGTTTGTGTTGGTATTGTTCGGAGAGCCTGAAGACCAGTTTTCTCATGTCACCGCCCATTTCTACTTCAATTGAGCAGCAACCTACTTTTGTAAATGTTTCCAGTAAATGCATGTTATTAAAGGTATTAATTTACAAACTCTAAAAAGCTTCACAAAATAATATATGAGCCACCTCATGGGAAAACCAACAATCTGCATAGGCGAAAACAAAGACGCAGATCAGCTTCGCGGTAACTGCGAAGCTGATCAGCGCCTTTGTTTTCGCTACTCGGATAGTACAATTCCTCTTCTACTTAAATCCAAAATTTCAAGCTTCTAGCTATTTTCTGTGCTTGTACAGCCCGGTTTGTGTCAGACCTGTTCGGAAACCACATTGTTGGTTTTCCCACAAGGCGGCTTAGATACATGTATAACAGTACAATTCCTACAACCAAACTATAGAAATAATAGTTACATGTAAGCCAAGTTGTGGTGTAACGTCCCACCAACATCAAAATCAAACATAGACAAAAACTCAGTTTAAAGTTTCATCTGAATGACCGGAGAAGCCATAGACACAACACACGGACTGTGAGGCTGTTTTATAAGTTATTTTAACTCAATATGTCAAAGAGGCTCAAATACAGAACTGCCTTCACAATACAATGTAGAAAGGACAGCGACAGAGCAGACCTTTGTTCTCACTGCTCTGACAGCCTTGTCTTCACAGTTTGCTTAAGCTTGCCAGTTCCAAAACTTCAAAAACAAGGTGGACAATCATGTGACTAAAATCAATTACATGTATTGTGTACTAGCATTCAGACAGAACCATTTAGCAAATCAGCTATAGTTTTCTTAAAACAGAATGAAATTTCACAGGGTAAAGTGCACATAGCCTGGAATGGTACACTCTGAATTGTTATACAATGGTCAGTTTAATGCGTACTATAGTTTATTACATGTAGATTACCCCGAGCAACTGGATTCATATTTTAACATGGAGGTTACTCGGGACAATCTATTAAATTATATCACGCATTAAACTAGCTATTGTATAGCAGTTTAGAGCGCATCAGTCTGGGTTTTGTGCACTTTACCCCATGAAATTTCATTCAGATTTAAGAAAACTATGGCCGATTTGCTTACTGGTTATGTCCGAATATTGGTGCTCAAAATTGAAAAATAACGTTATAATTTCATAAGCATAATAGACGAAAATACATCACACTGACAACTTATATACAACTCAGAGGATAGAGGATATAACGCAAGTGGTCATTTTATATGGACATTTATTAACAGCGAGTTTGGTAAATTTCATATGAAATGACCACTCATGTAAGGTTCTTTTATAATATGACCTTTAAAACAGTATTTGATTGCCCTCTTCAAACTGGACATATTTTCAATAAAATTTAACATTGTAGTTACGGACAGTGTCAATGACGTTATTTATTTCCACAAGTGCTACTATATGTGTGGTGATAAGTATTTATTAAATAAGATTATTCAATGATTAACAGCAACTTCATATGATAAATACAAAAACATGTATAGAATAATTTGTTCCTTTCTTAAGAAATAGTACAAATATCACCGGGTTACTATAAGAATGTATAGAGCACCAACAACTACAAATGATCCACAACGCGAAAAAAACGGTCTTCAGGATTTTCGACCAGGTCCTACACAAACCGACCTGTACAGTCTCGTAAAAAGGCTAGAAGCTTGGATTTTAGAAGTAGAGGGTCTGTACTATCAGGGTATCTAAAATAAAGGTGCTGATAAGATGTGCAGTTACTGCACAGCTGACGTGCGCCTTTGTTTTTGCATAGGCAAAAATCCAGTTTTCTCATAAGGAGGTTCAAATGATTTTATGGAGAACTTACAAAACCATCCTTCTACATATGCCAAAAAGTAAGAAGCTTACAAGCATGTAGATGCATGAGAAAACCCAATAGATCTGTATTTGTGATATACTTTGTTCTATTTAGCGCACAGTGCACACCTTTCAAAACTGTCTAAAATTTATGCAATAAAATTTCATTCTAATAAGTACAAACTTCTCCCAATGAAAACATACAAATAACTGAAGAATATCTGATTCAAAAGTTGAATGAAGATGAATCGTACATGTTCAAACCTATTTGAGCCTTCGCATGAGAAAAACAACAATTTGGGTTTCCGACCAGGTCTGACACAAACCAAGCTGTACAAGCATAGAAGATGGCTAGAAGCTTGAAATTTTGGATTTAGTAAGTAGAGGATTGGTATTATCCTTGTAGCGAAAACAAAGGCCACGAAGCTGAGCTGCGTATTTGTTTTCACATATGCAAAATGTTGGTTTTCTCATGAGGCGGCTCATATTTTAGATTAAGCGTTAGTACATCTACTAAGAAATTTCGCTGACAAAAACTAATGCACAATACAATTATGACAGTTGGCCAGTGTGACCTTATACACAGGTGGCTTGGAAAAAAACATGGGTGTGCAATTATTGGAGCATGTGCACTTATTGGAGCATGTATGTAGATTCTATTAAATCTCTTTTTCCTAAACCTGTTATTTCAATCATCTACCCATCATTGTGGCTGTACAACCTGTTTTGTGTCAGATCTTGTAGGAAACCCTGACATGTTATATTCTGACAACGCTGGCACTGTGAGAAACAAATGGGCTGTTTGTGCATCTAGGTAAAGCTTATAATCAACTGACCGACCAACTGATTACTGATTAATAGCCGCCTAGAAGGTTTGAGTCTACCCAGGAAAAGTGGTTTAGTCAAAACATCCATACATATAATCAGCTGTTTACTTGTGTGGTTAAATTAAAAGCACATTTCATATGTCATGACATCCCCTATTTTAGAAGCTCCATAAGATGGAGGCAATGTCCCTACAGGACCATAGTATTTAACTGTAATGTAAAGCAACAAATCATACATATAAATCTGACAAATACATTTTTGGTGCTCTACTACTGACATTTTACATTATTATATTGGCCCCCACCCATTGGGGCCTAAAGAAATAGATGGGCTGCTTGTGTCTCCAGGCAAAGCTTAAACGCTACTAACTGACCATCTGATTACTGGTTAACTGCTCAGGTCTAAGCTTGCCCAAGAAAAGTGGTTTCAAGTCGAATCATCCATACATATAAGCCTTTTTGGCTTGGTTGGATTGTTATATTTCAAGCACTTGTTGGATGTCATGACATCCTCATTTTGGGTAAGAGTCCCATAAAGTGGAGGCAACGTCCCGACATGACCGTAGCTGTTGACTGGGATGTAAAGCACTACAAACAAACATTATTATATAACAAACATCCCCTCATGCAAATTCTATCTGAATTTGATCCATTTCTGTCCGAAAATAGGCTGCCAAAACCCCTATCACATATGATACCTATGATATAAGTTGTATATCTGCCCTTTTTCATTTTTCGATGAAATTCCTCTAAGCAAACAGAATAGCCCTACAGGATGCCACGTTCTGCAGCGTCAGATCTGGGGCCATTCTGTTTGCCCAGGCTTAAATGAGTTAAACCTAACTCTGCGCTCTAGTTGAGGTGGGGAGTACCAATGGCATGTGCACAAGTTGGAGTGTTCTCCCTATCATCATGAGGAGTTGATCTGACCAACAGTCTGTAACTTGTATATTTTCTGATAGATCTTGAGAGCTGGTCCTAGTTTGATAGCTAGGCCGGTAAGGACATCATTGCGTTTCATCAGCAGAAGAGATCGACCATCTATTTCCTACAATGGTAAAATACAAACAGTTTAATACAATGGCCAGGTCAAATCTATAATACTAAAAGAAAAGTGTGAGTAAACTCAAATATGATATATTATACCAATAATGGTGCAATATATTTTACAGCCTCAGCACATTTTCATATGCGTAAAAGCTTTCATTCTTATACTCGTTCTAGGCAGAGCTCAGTTTCTCATTATAAGCATGTGGGTTGCATGGTGCCCAGTAACAAGCATTAATACTATAAATTCGGAAATTTTCGCATGACCTTTATTTCGCGAATGTTCTATTTCCGAATTATTGGCGAGTTCTTGAATTCACAAGTTAGTGTCCATGTATTTTATAAAGTTTATAGAGACTCTTTATTAGCGAGAACTTTGAATTCGCGAGGAAATCAATTCGCGAATATTAGCGAAAATTAAGTTCTCGCGAATATATCCGGATCTACAGTAAATGCAGTGTGTTAATAGCATGTGCGCACATAAAGTGCCTCATTAATACACAGCTTTTTTCTTTGTTAATATATGCTTGTTAATATCGTGTGATACGGGTATTTATGCAAGAACACCTATTAATCACTTTAATAATAGAATGTCTGAGCCTGCCCAGGAAAAGTGGATATGTATAACCATCCATACATATAAGCCTTAGTTGTTTACTTTGCATGTTGATGTTGGGAATAGTTGAGGTAAAGTTCCGACATGAACATAGCTGCTGACTGGGTGTTAAGTAACAAATCAAACATAATAACTGCTGCTATCAAGTATAAAGTGTGACTAAATATGAAATAAGTTTTCTGATATTACCTGGTCCTGGAAAGCTTTAGCCTCATTAGAAAACCCTAGGTCAGTAAAATATTCAACAACTTCTTCTGTAGTCCACTTAGAAGCATTAGGATATGTAGATGTATCAGTGATATGTAGAGGTATCTCAGACTCGGACATCTTTAGTTGATAGCTAAAATGAAAAGAAAGACATGGATATTTATTATACCTTATAAATATTCATTGGCTGAGTGTGGATTTTGATTGGTCCGGAGCAGGTCATGCGGAGCGTGCTATTCTGTCATGTCGCATGATCATATTACCCTCTGACGTCATATCCACCTAAATGTGTAGTTGCACATGTAGTCACATGCGTTTGTCATGTGGCATGTCGCCAATTTGTTTCAATAGTAGTTTGGTATAATAAAACAATACATAGTTCCTGCATGATGTCACAACAAGAATATTTTGACACATAAAATGGCTGATTTTTCAAGGCAAAGCCGTTGTGTACAGTTACTGTTATCTGATCATGTGAGTTGTTCACAACCCGTTAGAGGTTGACAATGGAATAGATGCATAATTTCTTACAAGCTTAACCAGCTAACTATCACATTACTCTATTCAAAATACAGTTGACCCCATGTATGCAAACAAAAACGGCCATTTTATGTGGCAGAAAACTTGATATTTGCCATGCAGGAACTATCTATTGTTGTCCTTGAGTGAAGGTGACATGACGATTTGTTCACCCTCGACAGTTTATAATGCCCTCGGGCTCTCAAATCAACATGTCACCCTCACTCAAGGGCAACGATTGTATAATGGCATAAGTGTTATTCAATTAATAATGACAATAAACATATGATATGAGTTCATCTGAAAATATTGTGATATATCTAAACAGCTATTAATTCTGTCTGATTCACATGTTTTCACATGATATGCAGATTTTTAATTTTCTCATGATGTGGCTCAATTTTGCTTTGAAATTATAAGAACTTCAAAATGCCAGAACAATAGCTTACACAAGTTGTACACATCAATCCAACAGTTACTGTACAATGTATTTCAAAACTCATACTTACTCAAAAGTATCGCTATGGTGATTTGGTGAGGCACCTGGGGTTGGAAGACAGGTAGCACCCTCTGTCCCCTCTGAGAAAGTAATAGAAAAGTTTTCATAAAATTTAAGAATTGCTGAATCATCAAAGTTGAACCAATGACCAGAGGACTAATGGTCCTGTAAATGCTCACCTGAGATCTGCTGTATATACAAATGTTATAGAAAATAGTCCAAGTATAGGGGCAGATGAAGCCCTTGGGCCATTTTTTTTTTCAGAATAATCAATATACTGTCCATACAAGTTTTTCCCTTCAAATGACATTTTAACAGTTTACCCATTCAAATACATAGGCAACCCATGTTGACCTTGCCTTAAAATAGGTCAAGGTCATCACAGGGTCATGATTTATATACACATTGTAATACTTGAGTCACCGATGCTTCATGCCAAGTTTCTTCGAAATCGGTCCACCAGTTCCCGAGAAGAAGATTTTTGAAGGGTTTATGGGCATGGCAGCCATCTTGGTCATGTGACCTTGATTATTTATATATACATTGATTCCCCCATTCTATAGATGCTTCACATGAAATTTGGCTTTGATTGGCCAAGCGGTTTCAGAGGAGAAGATGTTTGAATATTATGGTAATATACATGTATAATGCCCAGGGGCTGGGGCAAATGAGCCCCTGGGGTCCAATTTTTTTCAGAATCATTAATATTCAGTCCTACTTCCCATTTCCTGCAAGACATTCACTTTAAATGACATTTTAAAAGTTTTTCCCCATTCAAATGCATTAGCGACCTCTGTTGACCTTGCTGTAAAATAGGTCAAGGTCATCCAAAGGTCATAATTTATAAACATATTGTATTGCTTCAGTCCCCGATGCTTCATGCCAAGTTTTGTTGAAATCGACCCATTGGTTCAGGAGAAGAAGAATTTTAAAGGGTTTTTACCATATATGGGCATGGCGGCAATCTTGGTCATGTGACCTGGATTATTAATAAACACATTGATTCCCCCTTCCCATAGATGCTTCCTATAAAATTGGGCTTTGATTGGCCAAGTGGTTTCAGAGAAAATCTTTGAATATTTTTGTAATATATATGTATATTGCCCCGGGGTGGGGGCAGACCAATCCCTGGGGTCCAAATTTTTTTCAGAATTACCTACCTTCTGTCCATTTGCCCATTTCCTGCAAGATTTGCCTTTCAAATGACAGTTAAACAATTTTCCCCATTCAAATGCATGGGCGACCTATGTTGACCTTGCTGTAAAATAGGTCAAGGTCAACCAAAGGTCATAATTTGTTAACACATTGTGGTACTCTAGGCCCCGATGCTTCATGCCAAGTTTCGTTGAAATCGGTCCAGTGGTTCCGGAGAAGAAGAATTTTGAAGGGTTTTTACCATATATGGGCATGGCGGCCATCTTGGTCATGTGACCTGGATTATTTATAAACACATTGGTTCCCCCTTCCTATAGATGCTTCATATAAAATTTGGCTTTGATTGGCCAAGTAGTTTCAGAGAAGAAGATCTTTGAAAATGGTGGACGACGACGGACGGACGACGGACGGACGCCGGATCATGGCCATCCTATAAGCTCACCTTGTGAGCCTAACGGCTCAGGTGAGCTAAAAACAAACATATATATATTTGAGGAGGTATTCCACATATTTTTAAACATGTTGATGTCTTATTAACAAAATCTCTTTTGACTTACGAGTGGTGTTCTTTAATACTTGTCACTTGCTTGATTTTGTTTTCTGTGGACAATCAATGAGAATGTTGTTCATATGTGGTGAAAGCCCGATCTTTTCTGATCAGATTGATATCAAAATCATTGCTGTCCAACGCACGGTCATATAGTAATCACATTTTAAAACAGGGTACAGTAATGACACTGCGTTAATTTTCGGTTAATTTACAATATGTTATTTCGGTAACTAGTATAGACCAGAGGACCAATGGTCCTGTAAACGCTCACCTGAGATCTGCTGTATATACGAATGTTATAGAAAATAGTCCCAGTATAGGGGCAGATGAAGCCCTTGGGCCATTTTTTTTTTCAGAATAATCAATATATACATGTACTGTCCATACAAGTTTTTCCCTTCAAATGACATTTTAACAGTTTACCCATTCAAATACAAAGGCAACCCATGTTGACCTTGCCTTAAAATAGGTCAAGGTCATCACAGGGTCATGATTTATATATACATTGTAGTACTTGAGTCATCGATGCTTCATGCCAAGTTTCTACGAAATTGGTCCACCGGTTCCGGAGAAGAAGATTTTTGAAGGGTTTATACCATATATGGGCATGGCGGCCATCTTGGTCATGTGACCTTGATTATTTATATACACATTGATTCCCCGATTCTATAGATGCTTCACATGAAATTTGGCTTTGATTGGCCAAGCGGTTTCAGAGAAGATGTTTGAATATTATGGTAATATACATGTATAATGCCCCGGGGCTGGGGCAAATGAGCCCCTGGGGTCCAATTTTTTTCAGAATCATTAATATTCAGTCCTACTGCCCATTTCCTGCAAGACTTTCACTTTAAATGACATTTTAAAAGTTTTCCCCATTCAAATGCATTGGTGACCTATGTTGACCTTGCTGTAAAATAAGTCAAGTTCATCCAAAGGTCATAATTTATAAACACATTGTATTACTTCAGTCCCCGATGCTTCATGCCAAGTTTTGTTGAAATTGGTTCATTGGTTCAGGAGAAGAAGAATTTTAAAGGGTTTTTACCATATATGGGCATGGCGGCCATCTTGGTCATGTGACCTGGATTATTTATAAACACATTGATTCCCCCTTCCCATAGATGCTTCCTATAAAATTGGGCTTTGATTGGCCAAGTGGTTTCAGAGAAGAAGATCTTTGAATATTTTTGTAATATACATGTATATTGCCTCGGGGTGGGGGCAGACCAACCCCTGGGGTCCAAATTTTTTTCAGAATTACCTACCTTCAGTCCATTTGCCCATTTCCTGCAAGATTTGCCTTTCAAATGACATTTTAACAATTTTCTCCATTCAAATGCATAGGCGACCTATGTTGACCTTGCCGTAAAATAGGTCAAGGTCATCCAAAGGTCATTATTTATAATCATATTGTAGTACTCTAGTCCCCAATGCTTCATGCCAAGTTTCGTTGAAAACAGTCCAGTGGTTCCGGAGAAGAAGAATTTTGAAGGGTTTTTACCATATATGGGCATGGCGGCCATCTTGGTCATGTGACCTGGATTATTTATAAATACATTGGTTCCCCCTTCCTATAGATGCTTCATATAAAATTTGGCTTTGATTGGCCAAGTGGTTTCAGAGAAGAAGATCTTTGAAAATGGTGGACGACGACGGATGGACGGACGACAGACGGACGACAGACGGACGCCGGATCATGGCCATCCTATAAGCTCACCTTGTGAGCCTAACGGCTCAGGTGAGCTAACCAGAGGACCAATGGTCCTGTAAACGCTCACCTGAGTCTGCTGCATATACCAATAAACATGTTTGAATATTATGGTATTTAACCCCAGTGCAGGGGCAGATGAAGCCCTTGGGCCGTTTTCTTTTTTCAGAATAATCAATATTCTGTCCATTTGCCAATTTCTTGCTGGCTTTTCCCTTCAAATGACATTTTAACAGTTTTTCCCATTCAAATGTTGACCTTGCCATAAACTTGGTCAAGGTCATCACAGGGTCATGATTTATATATACATTGTAGTACTATAGCCATGGATGCTTCACGCCAAGTTTCACTGAAATCAATCTATTGGTTTCAGAGAAGAATTATTTGAAGGGTTTTTACCATATATGGGCATGGTGGCCATCTTGGTCATGTGACCTAGATTATTAATATATACATTGTTTCCCCCATCCTATAGATGCTTCACATAAAATTTGGCTTCAATTGGCCAAGTGGTTTTAGAGGAGAAGATGTTTGAATATTATGGTAATATTTATGTATATTGCCCCGTGGTGTGGGCATATGAGCCCTTGGGTCCATTTTTTTTCAGAATCATTAATATTTAGTCCTACTACCCATTTCCTGCAAGATTTTCACCTCAAATGACTTTTTAAAAGTTTTCCCCATTCCAATGCATTGGCGACCTATGTTGACCTTGTCGTAAAATAGGTCAAGGTGACCACAGGGTCATGATTTATATACACATTGCAGTACTTCAGCCTTTGGTGCTTCATGCCAAGTTTCTTTGAAATCGAACCATCAGATTCGGAGAAGAAGATTTTTGAAGGGTTTTTACCATATATGGGCATGGCAGCCATCTTGGTCATGTGAACTAGATAATTTATAAAAACATTAATTCCCCCATTCCATAGATGCTTCACATAAAATTTGGCTTTGATTCGCCAAGCGGTTTCAGAGGAGAAGATGTTTGAATATTATGGTAATATACATATTGCCCCGGGGTGGGGGCAGATGAGCCCCTGGGGTCCATTTTTTTTTTCAGAATCATTAATATTCAGTCCTACTGCCCATTTCCTGCAAGACTTTCACTTAAAATGACATTTTAAAAGTTTTCCCTATTCAAATGCATTGGCGACCTATGTTGACCTTGCCGTAAAAAAAGGTCAAGGTCATCACAGGGTCATGATTTATATATACATTGTAGTACTTTAGCCATCGATGCTTCATGCCAAGTTTCTTTGAAATCGATCCACCAGTTCTGGAGAAGAAGATTTTTGAAGGGTTTTTACCATATATGGGCATTGCGGCCATCTTGGTCATGTGACCTGGATTATTTATATAAACATTGATTACCCCTTCCTATTGATGCTTCACATAAAATTTGGCTTTGATTGGCCATCCGGTTTCATAGGAGATGATGTTTTAATATTATGGTAATATACATGTATATTGCCCCGGGGTGGGGGCATATGAGCCCCTGGGGTCCAATTTTTTTCAGAATCATTAATATTCAGTCCTACTGCCCATTTCCTGCAAGACTTTCAATTTAAATGACATTTTAAAAGTTTTCCCCATTCATTGGCCACCTATGTTGACCTTGCCGTAAAATAGGTCAAGGTCATCACAGGGTCATGATTTATATACACATTGTAGTGCTTGAGCCATCAATGCTTCATGCCAAGTTTCGTTGAAATCAGTCCACCGGTTCTGGAGAAGAAGATTTTTGAAGGGTTTTTACCATATATGGGCATGGCGGCCATCTTGGTCATGTGACCTGGATTTCTTATATACACATTGGTTCCCCCTTCCTATAGATGCTTCATATAAAATTTGGCTTTGGTTGGCCAAGCGGTTTCAGAGAAGAAGATCTTTGAAATTGTGGACGGACGGACGACGGACGGACGGACGCCGGATCATGGCCATCCTATAAGCTCACCTTGTGAGCCTAACGGCTCAGGTGAGCTAAAAGCCTATAACTTTCGCAATAGTATATACAGGTCCACTTTTACACATTATGTTGTTATTCATATGAGCAACAGAAAACACTTTTGTAGAATATTTTTATTTTTACTTTACAGAGTTATTGCTCCTGCTTTGTGACGTCATAATATTTTTAATATACGTCATTCAAAATCACCACACAGGTTACACCTTTTCGTAGTTTTAAATTTTGTCAATTGGATTGTGTGGTGAATATCTCAAATTGATAGTTATCTCAAGTTTGTCTAAAATGGTCTAAATGGACATTCGCTGTAAGTTACTATACAGGCAACTTGACATTTCCTTCACATATAAGTTGGAGCAGGTGCTTTATTTCTAAGAGAGCTGTCCGTCTCTATCAAAATAGAAACACTGTCAAATTTCATGATTGAAAACGTCAACCAAAACACTTCTAGAACTTATCAAGTAAATAGATATTTTGTAGTTGTAGTAGTATTTGTATATGCTATTATTGTGGTATGGACAGCTCTTCCACTGACATTTTTAATATCTTTCAAAATGTTATTTCTCATAAACCAAGATGTTAGTGGATAAATAATCCAAAACGTATATCAATGGAATCAGCAAAGATCTGACACAAAGCAGCATTAACATTTTGGATAAGTCATAACCGGACAGGAAATTATTTGGCTCTGAAACTTCTATTCCGACGTTCATTCAATTTATAAACACGTAAAAACTGGCATTGTACTATGTTTACAGCTCTCGTAAAACTTGTAATTTCTGTTTTAGGAAAATAATTTTTCACCTATGCGTTTGCAAGGTATTGGAGATCCCACAGGTATAAAATCGTGATTCTAACCCTTTTAATTCAAACAGTATACTGTTTATTGGGACAGGGTGAAGAAGGTATTTGCAGTGTCATAAGGGTGCCCCTCTTGAGAGTCTCAGTTTTCTATGCTAAATTGCACCGTCCTAAAATTGTTGGGTGATTTCAATATCGCAAAGAACCCATCTATAATTACCAAGTCTTTTTGCTTTGGTACAGATGCTGTTTTAGGAGAGATTGAGTTGATGACAAGAATTAAAGAACACCCCTCGTACAGTGCTTAAAATAACTTCAGATTGAGGCATGTTCTGATCATGAATCATATAGATTGGTCACTGTAAACCAATTTGTTTTTGCGAGTGATTTATTTTCATGAATTTCACTAGTAAAAAGGTTCACAAAAAAATCACCAAGACAATGTCCAGTTTGACATGTTGCATATAAATCTTGCAAAGGCCAGTTGTTCAGTCCGCGAAAATAAATACTACAAAGTACCCATGGAGACAAAAATGCTTAATTTACTAGCCAAAATAAAAAAATGTTACAGTATATTATATTCTAGTTGTATCCAAACATAAAGAAACATTACAATTCCAAATGGATCAGCTATCATCTTTGAAGGTTTTTTGCATATTGTAAATAATGTGGCTATGGTTTAGAAGTAACACTTCAGGTAGAGACCAAACAGATATACAAAATGTTTATTTTCTTAAAATCATTCACAGTACATGTAGGTGATTGGTTACATGTCCTATTGTTGGCAGACTGGTCTGGGTTGGACACTGTTGTAGCCGACTGATTTAGACTAGAATTAGTAGAACCAGTCAGATTCAGACTGGGTCTATTAAAAGTACCTGTAGGTGATTGGTTACATATCCTATTGTTGGCAGACTGGTCTGGGTTGGACACTGTTGTAGCCGACTGATTTAGACTAGAATTAGTAGAACCAGTCAGATTCAGAATCGGTCTATTAAAAGTACCTGTAGGTGATTGGTTACACGCTCTATCGTTGGCAGACTGGTCTAGGCTTGACACTGTTGTAGCCGACTGGTTTAGACTAGAATTAGTAGTACCAGTCAGATTCAGACTGGGTCTATTAAAAGTACCTGTAGGTGATTGGTTACACGCTCTATCGTTGGCAGACTGGTCTAGGCTGGACACTGTTGTAGCCGACTGATTTAGACTAGAATTAGTAGTACCAGTCAGATTCAGACTGGGTCTATTAAAAGTACCTGTAGGTGATTGGTTACACGCTCTATCGTTGGCAGACTGGTCTAGGCTGGACACTGTTGTAGCAGACTGATTTAGCCTAGAATTAGTAGTACCAGTCAGATTCAGTCTGGGTCTATTAAAAGTACCTGTAGGTGATTGGTTACATGTTCTATTGTTGGCAGACTGGTCTAGGCTGGACACTGTTGTAGCTGACTGATTTAGACTAGAATTAGTAGTACCAGTCTGATTTAGACTTGGTCTTCTTGTTCCAAACCCAATAAAGTCGCCAAAATCTTCCTTGAGTTTTCTTTTCCTGCCTCTCCTAGAAATAGTGAGATTACAATTCTAGACTGACACACAAACACAAAAATCATTACACAAACATCTTATCTTTCTAATGATCATTCTTACACACCTCGCCTATATAGCCTGTGGTTAAAAAGAGTTTTATACATGTATTGTGAAACAATTCACTGGATTATTTAATGTGACATTTCTTTGCGTCCTTTCGATGTCATTTGTGACTTCGTGACTTCAACTATTCCACCAAGCTATGTAACCTTGAGGTTAGATGGCGTAAAGTTCTAAGCGCATAAGAGACATAATAAATTTGTTTAACTTATCTGCATTACGGTTTCATTCTGTTTGTTTTGTGTCAGAGTGAAGGTCTCAATGGGGAACCTCTGAAATCGCTAATCAGTAAAGTTTTGGCCCAAAAATCACTAATCAGTAAAAATAATCACTAATCAGTAAAATTCTGGTCCAAAAATCACTAATCAGTAAACCCATTGAGACCCTCATCAGTTCAAGTGTGTGATTGTTGGTCAGATGTAAGAATATAAATCACTCAAACTAAGCACTCGTGATTTGATCTTCTCTACAACTGACCTCCAAACAGTGAATTATTAACAAATCACTGCTAGAGTTGATCTGTTTCTTAAGTAAAAAATAATAGGGATGCAGAAGTCTGTGTGATAACACATGATAATTATGACATAAAATGATAAAACTAATATATCACAAACCCACATAAGTTATCTTCTTTCTTGTATATGCTAATGCATTAGCCTTTTGTAACCATAGCTCCCTCATCCCCCAGGGAAGAGCAAGGGACAGCCATGGAAATGAACCAGAAATACCGGTGGTTTGCTTTTAATTGAGTTGCGTCGCGAGAATACCAGATTTTTGCTTATGTGAAAACAAAGGCGCAGATCAGCTGTGCAGTAACTGCACAGCTGATCAGCGCCTTTGTTTTCACTACACAGGTAGTACAATTCTTCTACTTCCTAAATCCTAAATTTCAAGCTTCTAGCCATCTTCTGTAAGTGCACAGGCTGTTTTTTTTTCAGACTTGGTCGGAAACCCTGAAGACCTGTTTTATCACATCGCCGCTCAATTAATATAAGCAAAGTGGGCAATGAGATGAAAACATAGCAAATTGCGGAATAAAACAGCTGTGGTTTTATAAAAAAAAATTGCGCTACTTGAATTGAATTCAGAGCACTGTTCATTCATTAAGCCAATGGTAATAGATTTAACCTTTATCTTCTCAACCCAAACAGAAAGCTTCTAAAGGGTCACTGACGAGACTTTAGTAGTCGAAACCGTGGTATGGCCCATCCCCTTTCTCATTAATGTCTTCACTGCTCTTAAAGGATCTGTTTTAATTTTTATTTGCTATTACTGCAGCTGGTGTTGTGCCGTGTGGCGGCCCTAAAAAGTCTCCCCTTACATCATCCATAGTGCAGGTTATATTTTCTGTTTGGTCCTTAGAGATCAGCGAGGATATTCTGAGAAATCAGAAATTTATTATCGGTTAAGATTCATTTTCTTACCAATGTTTTACATATTTGGCCCCATTTAGATAATACTAGTCTTTGTATCGACTTCCCTGTTGAAAGTTGCAAAATTTCAGTAATTCTCTTTGGCTCCATGTTGCCAAATCTAAAGGGTCACTGATGAGACTTTAGTAGTCGAAACCGCGGTATGGCCCATCCCCTTTCTCATTAATGTCTTCACTGCTCTTAAAGGATCTGTTTTAATTTTTATTCAGTAGAACTACCTTGACACAGAGAAATCAATTTCCTTAGGGTCTTTTTCTGTTAAGTCTGTAGTCATGCTTGACTGGGCTGTATCTGAAACTAAATGAGATCACCTTTTTTTAAACTTGGCAGTCATTTTTGAGTCAACAGCTAAGGTCATGTCATGACAGTCAGTTATCCAAGCGATACTGTTTCGGGGCAAGTGCCCCACAGTACTTAGTGCACATTATTTAACCACTGACATATCTGTAGAAGAGAAAGAATAGCCATAAAATATATGAGCCATCACAATCTATGTTTTGAGCAAAAGTACTAAAAATATCATTTTTTTTCCAATGAAATTCTTAGTTTTTACAGCTGAAAAAAATCTCTGTACATTGCATGGGCAAGTTTTCGTAATGATGTATACCAGTACCTTTCTTGTTGCAAGGACTTGCCACCACAGCGAGTGGTGTATCTTTGGAAGCAGGAGGACTCTTCTTCTCCAGCTTACATCGTCCACACACCCATTTACCTGAATAAAAAAACAAGACATTAAAAAGTGGTCAACAGCAGAAATTTTGACAGCAAAGCATATTTCATGACAACTGATGTGTTTTTTTTTTTGTTGTTGTTGTTGTTGTCCAAAAACTGACTGTATGTGCTCATTAGTAGCATCTCCACTACAGTTAACTCAGTGCACATTCTGTCATCAACTTTATTTGAAAAAGATAAATTGTAGGACTGTCTAGTTCAATGTTTGTGTCAATACATGTACTATGTCACTACTATCACCTCATGTTAATGATACGGGAACATGTATTTCTAAGGAAACAACAACAACAACCTTTTTATTTAGAGAAAATTTTAACAATCTCCTGTGAACACAAAACATTTTTGTGGTTCTCACCTTTAGGCTGGTTGCTATGTGGCCGGTTATGATGAGTACAATATCAAGAATTTTCGCGTGAATTTTTTTTTGTGATTTTTCTTTTTCCGAATTAGAAGCAAACTTTGAAATTTGCAACTTTGAATTAGCGAGGAATCCTTTTCGCAAATATTGTTGAAAATTAAGTTCTCGTGAACATTTCAAAATTTACAGTAAATGAAACTCACCTTTAGGCTGGTTGCTAAGGGGCGGGTTATGACAGGTCATGTGATAGCCTTTGTCACAAGAATCACAGAATAACAACTGGTTCTGAAATAGATTACAAATGGGTCTGGAATTATCAAAATGAGCCTCCGCATCAGAAAACCAACAATTTGCAAATGCGAAAACAAAGGCGCAGGCCAGCTTCACTATACAGATAGTACAGTCCCACTTCTTCTTAAATCCAAAATTTGAAGCTTCTAGCCTGCTTCTATGACTGTACAGGCTGGTTTGTGTCGGACCTGGTCGGAAAACCAAATTGTTTGTTTTCTCATGCAGTGGCTCAAATGTAAATTTATTTTACATGTAATTGTTTATCAAATACATGTATAGATTTGCATGCTTGAGGACTGTGAGGTGAATACCATTTCAAAAATAATATTTTTGACGGGTTATAATTCTGAATCTGAATCTGAATTTAAACTTTTGCTTACAGTTTCATTTTCTCTCAACAACATGCCTTTTATATTGACACTGTTTGCCATTCCATCCATACCTTCTGCCGAAATTGGAGAGCATTTGAGCTTTATCATCACATGTTTTCACTTCATGGATAGTATAATCCCTCTTCTTCTTAAATTAGGAATTTCAAGCTTCGAGCCTTCTTCTTTGACTATACAGACTTGCTGGTGTCAGGCCTAGTCGAAAACCTAGTCGTAGACTGTTTTTCTCTTGACACAGCGTATATTTTCCCATTAAATTTTGGTTAATTAAAGCAAACATTGCTGGTTAAAATCACGAAAACATGTCCGTGTAATGTATACCCCCTTGAACCCCACTTTTATATAGCAAAACTGGGGCATGCAGGGGTATACCTATTTTTCTTATTTTTGCTCCAAAACATAGATTGTGGGTACTCGTTAGAACCGCCTCACAATCTATGTTTTGAGCAAAAGTAAGAAAAATATTAAAATTTGTCAGCTGAAAATTTTCAATTTTTGAAGCTCAAAAAATCTCTGTTTATTGTATGGTCAAGTTTTCCTAATGAACTAATAAGAGCTGTCGCAGGACAGCGTAGCTCGCCTGACTTGTGCTTTGCCACTAAACTTATCAAAATCTATGACCCATGACCTTGACCTCAAGGTCGCTCAGGTGGGTTGTGATGGTACAGCATAAAATTTCAGACCAATATCCACAAACATGCAAAGTTTCAACTTGATCCATCAACATAGAGATATGTAGACTTCAAAAATCTTTAACCCAAAACTTTAACCAAAAATTTCTAAGGCCATGACCTTGACCTCAAGTTCACCCAGGGTGGGTCATAATGGTACACCATAAAACTTCAGACCAATATCTACCAACATGCAAAGTATCAACTTGATCCATCTACATGTTCAAGAGATATAGACTTCTAAAAACTTTAACCGAAAACTTTAACAAAAAAAATCAAAGTCTGTGACCTTGACCTCAAGGTCATACAGGGTGGGTCATGATGGTACTGCATAAAACTTCAGACCAATATCTACCAACATGCAAAGTATCAACTTGATCCATCAACATGTTCAAGAGATATAGACTTCTAAAAACTTTAATGAAAGAGTCACTAGAGCACGAAATATAGGTCAAGGTCACTAGATCAATGTGGGTGCAAAGTCGGGACATCGAGGAGAAGCTATATGCAAGGTTTGATGGTTGTAGGCTTTATAGTTGATGAGATATTAAGGGTTGGCTTAAAAAATGACAAAGTCACTGGAGCATGAAATATAGGTCAAGGTCAGTAGGTCAATGTGGGTGCCGAGTCGGGACATCGAGGAGATGCCATATGCAAGGTTTGATGGTTGTAGGCTTTATAGTTGATGAGATATTAAGGGTTGGCTTCAAAAATGACAAAGTCACTAGAGCACGAAATATAGGTCAAGGTCACTAGGTGAATGTGGGTGCCGAGTCGGGACATCGAGGAGAAGTCATATGCAAGGTTTGATGGTTGTAGGCTTTATAGTTGATGAGATATTAAGAGTTGGCTTCAAAAATGACAAAGTCACTAGAGCACGAAATATAGGTCAAGGTCACTAGATCAATGTGGGTGCAAAGTCGGGACATCCAGGAGAAGCCATATGCAAGGTTTGATGGTTGTAGGCTTTATAGTTGATGAGACATTAAGGGTTGGCTTCAAAAATGACAAAGTCACTGGAGCATGAAATATAGGTCAACTGGTCAAGGTCAGTAGGTCAATGTGGGTGCCGAGTCTGGACATCGAGGAGAAACCTTATGTAAGGTTTGACTGTTCTAGGCTTTACAGTTGATGAGAAACTAACACAGCATCTGAGCATTGTACAACGGTGATCTAGATATTGACCTCTAGCCCCGCCCCCAGGCATGACCCCACGAGTCCTTCACACTTAATCACAGAGGACCCTCATATGAAGCAATGTTCCAAATATGAATGATTTCTGGTCAGTGACTATCAAGATATAACAATTTTAAAAACTTTAACCGAAAGTGTGACGCGGACACGGACACGGACGCGGACGTACACGTAAACGCGGACGACCGAGGTGACAACAATAGCTCTGTGCACTTCATGCAGGTGAGCTAAAAAACAACTCACATCATCACCAGCTTCATTGCAGACAAAACAAACTTTACAGTCAATACACTGCCATGGTGAGTTGCGGGCCTTGGCTGCTAGTTCTTCGCTGTAGTTCATACATGATGGATGAGCTGTAATATAAAACATATTTTTGTTTGGTTCATATTGTGGGTTAACATTCAATTCAAAAAGTTTTCAGTCATGTTGAGATGGAGCCAGAGCTTCCTGGGACCAGTAGTTCAAAGCTTTTTAGCTTAACTTTATCGTTAAGTAAATGCTGACTACATAAGCAACTACACTTTTACTTTTTGTTGAAAAAAATGCATTTTTAGCAATGCAAAGGATTCTCACATTTTACCAACAAAAACATAACAATGTATTTGTAATATTCACGTTTGAAATTTTAACGAATCTTTAACTAACAATATCGTTAATTTTGAACAACGGCCCTGGGCTGTAACAAACAGGGGTCCAGGGGAGGTTAATGTGTCTTGCTCTTGGGCACAAGTGGGATTCAAACCCAATGTCTCTCTAACCACATGGCCACCACACTCATCATCATCATCATCATCATCATCATCATCATCATCATCATCTTTAACACTCAACACACTGCTGTTGTGGTTACTGTAATTCATTTATATGAGCTGCTGCATCAGAAAACCTACAATCTGCATATGCGAAAACAAAGGCGCAGATCAGCTGTGCAGTTAATCTGCACCTTTGTTGTTGCCACTTGTATAGAACAATTCCTCTTCTCCTTGAATCTAAAATTTCAAGCCTCTAGCCTGCTTCTGTGACTGTACAGATTGATTTGTGCAGGCATGGTCGGAATTACAAATTGTTGGTAATCTCAAGCAGTGGCTCACACGATAGATGAGCAATAAAAATAAAACAGACATTACAAACAATTAACAACCAGCTGTGGACCTTGGAAAACCTAACCTTTGGCGTTACAGTCTTTACAAATGAGGAGGAATTTCTTCTTGTCCCTATTATCAGCTGGTTTTCGACAGAAGTCGCACAGGACTCTCTCTGATCTCTTGTTTCTGAACGACTGCGGAACCTCGTAGTCTGGGTCTTCACTGTACTTGTTCCCTTCCAGTGAAAGCTATAAAAAATAACAAAACAGCGTTTAATTTTAGTTCCAGGGTGGACGTGTCGTGTCCAGTGTTCTAAAGTCGCCACTTCAAGTTTAGCAAAAATCACGAAAACATGCACATGTAATGTATATCCCCTTGAACCACACTTTTTATAAAGCAAAACTGGGGTATACCTATTTTTCTTAGTTTTGCTCAAAAACATAGATTGTGGGTACTCGTTAGAGGAGGTTCTAACATGTACCCACAATCAATGTATTCTAACATGTACCCACAATCAATGTTTTGAGCAAAAATATTAATACATGTATTATCAAAATTTTTCTAATGAAGTTTTCTATTTTTAGAAATGAAAAAATCTCTGCATATTGCATGAGCAAGTTTTCATAATACTTTGCTCTACTGTCCATACACCATCTTTCAGATAAAAATTAAAACTGAGATCCTTTAAGAGCAGTGAACACATTAATGAGAAAGGTGATGGGCCATACCGCGGTTTCGACTATTTAAGTCTCGTCAGTGACCCTTTAGATTTGGCAACATGGAGCCAAAGAGAATTATTGGAGAAACTGCATTTTTCAAAATCTCACTTTCATGAAACACCTTAAGAAAAGTATGACTACTAAATGTTATCCTTTTGCAACCTAAGTCTTAAAAAGTACTGCAACGTTTGAAAATTGGTTCACTGAAAAAAAAAAATTATGACCAAAAATGAATTTGGATAGGCTTTTTTTCCATTTACAATCAAAACACCTTTTAAAAAATTAAAAATCAAGCAAATCTGTTTAATAATTTTAAGAGTTTGGCACTAAGCTATGTATACATGTACTATATCAACAATTTTGCTTTAGTTTGGTGCCTTTGAAATGAAAAATAATCAATTTAGATTTTTTTCTGGAGAAATAGTTACTTCCCTAGCTGCCATTTTACAATGGGAAAAGCCCAATTTAAAATT
Source organism: Rugalucina vietnamica (assembly GCA_964017185.1). NCBI lineage: Eukaryota > Metazoa > Mollusca > Bivalvia > Lucinida > Lucinidae > Rugalucina > Rugalucina vietnamica. The sequence continues at coordinate 73,511,693 of OZ024873.1, read as the reverse complement.
ATTATCAGGCATAACTTTTATTTGTGAACTGATTTCCAAAATATTTGCAGCATATTTGTAACACCTTTTAAGACTTTTGGAATGCGAAATGCTCATATTTTTCTTATGGAGTTTCAGAAAAGCAAGATTTTGAAAAAAGGCAGTTTCTGGAAGATGGTGTATGAACACAGTTTCTGGAAGATGGTGTATGAACAGTATGCATGTTGTTTATATTTTTATAATGTCTATTATCTTTCTTTCTGGACAGGTGTCTTTTTGGCTGGGATTTAAACATTAATTTATCGATTCCTGGACCTACTATTACTTTCTGATCAAATTAAGCATTTTGCAGTTTGAAATCAACTCGGCTAATTGTATTACCGTATTCGTTCTAATTAGCACAGTGCGCTGAATTTTTCAAAATAACTTAAAGGTAACAAAATATTTTGCTAATAAGCACACACCACAAACAAAACAACACATAAGTTGCTGAAATAACATTAACCATGCCAAAAATATCAATTATGATGTCAATTCAATGTTCCAATAGTTGCAAAACAGTCTTTGAACATTTACTGTTAAATTTCAACTTAGTAAATAAGGTATAAATGAGTAAAAATATGTGAAATACCGATATGCAGCATATCGGTATTTCGCATATTTTCAATCGGGCTCATATATATGCTTGTCGAGAAGTGTGCACTTTAATGACCAGGGTGCAAGCTCATTGGAGCAAATGAGCTAATTAGAATTAGTATGGTATATACTGAGGAAAGTTTCCTTTACCTTTCTTCTGGGTCTCCCAGGCCTCTTCGTTGCTGAATCTGGACCATTTTCAACTGGGGATGCTCTTTTACTTGGAGGAGTGACTCGTGTAGGCAATACCGGTGTCTCTTCTTTTTTCTCCTTTGTCGGCAGACTTTCTGTCAGAACATAGCAGTTGTCAGGAAGCTTCGTTATGGTGTTGGCTTCTAACTCTTTCTTGAGTGCTGCTTCAAGACGGTTTTTAACAAGCTTTGTCTCGGGATTCCTACTTATTAACCAGCACTCTACATCTCTGAAACTGACACCATCACCTGTATGTTTTGTGATCATTCGGATACAATGGATTATTCTGTTGCTCGTGCTAAGGGGGCTTTTTTGACCGTCTGAGCTTGATTTGGTGCTTCTGTAGCTCAACTGGCCTTTGAAAAACACTTTCTTGACAGCTTTCTCTTGTACAAGTTGATCAATGACAGGCTGAATTTCAGACTTGTCTAACCCATGTTTTCGTCGCAATGTACTGCAAAGGTTAGGTAAGTCCGGGCGTGCTTTGCGTTGGCGCAATAATTCTATGGCTCCTAGTACCCATTCTTTACGCTTCTCAAGCATGGAATTGTTCTTCAAACCACTTTCCGGCGAAAAAGCCTTAAGACTGTCCTTTTCTCCTGCTTCTGTCATTTCTCTCTCCTAGGTCCGGAATCAACTTCCGGTACATTCTGCGCATGCGTTAGCTCGCATTTTGTTGCATTGTGGGATCGCCCTTAAGGTAAATTTTTAAGCAATTTTTTCCAAGATTTTTTTTTTCATTGAAGCTTTTCAAAACTTTTTAAGATATTTTGTAGAAATTAAACTATGGCAAAACCGTGTGTTAAACTACAAAGGCATGTCAAAACAGGAAGACAAAACAAAAGTCTAAATTACAACAAAACTAGTTTTAATTAGTCTAAGCAAATAAATAAATAAATGAATAAAAGAAATAGAAAATACAACATTGGCAGGGCACACCTGAGGCAGAAGAAAATAAAATAAAAAACAAACAAAACAATACACTTTAGAAAAATATAGACAAGGGGGATAATCAAATTAAAGAGACATAAGTATAAGTGTAACTGCAGTCGTCTATGCAGGGTTCTCTGATAATTGGGTGTACATGTATGGGAGCCATCCATAAATTCTTTCCTCAGGCAGAATAATTTACCAATTCTAATGAGAATTTCATGATTTACATCCCATTCAAGTAAATTGTAACATTATACAGACACAGGACCTCTGTTAAAAATCTGCCAATAGGCTGGAGACTTGCAACCCCTGATTAGGATATAATTTAAATGTTATGCAACAGTCTGCATGCTTAGTTTTTAACCCAATCATGGTTAATAACTATGCTGCCCTCTTTAATTGCTCGCCGCTGGGTCGTCTGTCAGTTTCTATGAGAGCCCCAACTTAAAGCTATTCATTTTAGTTGGTTGGGACCGGAGCTTCTTGTCTGTTGCTTGGCCCACCGGGGTTCAACTTGTGTTTTTCTTATTTGGATTTTCAGTAAGATATTGGGTGCCCAAGGATCTCCATCATCGGGTAGCTTTATAAATCTATGAGTCCTCATTTTTGATTCATCATGGTGGTTATCAGGATTTGTTTGTCCTTGATGATTGACTAGTTAGAGATTCACCATGAGGGCCGAACAACTAACTAAATGTTGTGAACCACTGCAGAAGCTGAGGGTGAGGTTATGGCCATGTAAAACTAGTTTAAGCCCGCCAGTTATTTTATATTACTGATCATTCCAAGGCGATACTTGTGGTGGTTCTTATTGTTTTTTGTTTTGATGTTGAATTTTTGTGCTGTTTGTGCCTTATGTGCATTTTCATATTTTTAGTTAAGTTTGGGTAACTGAGTGGCTGCCTATTGGGAAATAGCTGCTCACTGGCTTACAATATGTTTTCTTAGTATAACTACCTAATTGTCAATATAGTTTAGTTTTTCTCACCTCCATTTTTGGAGTGAGAATTTCTTTCTGATTGCGCCATTTCCTGATCAAAGCCGGTATTCTCATTTTAGAAATGTCTTAAATGTCACTATTTTGTATGTAAATACAGTCTTCCATCTCAGTATGAACATTGAACAGTAAATTGCACCTCACTTTCCATTCAGGTGTTTTGAGTTAACTGGTTCCACTTCCAGGCCATTTACCGGAAAAGAGTTACATACTAGTATGAACCTAACCAAGAAAAGGTAAAGGAATTATCCTGACATGACCTGTGTTTACAATGCACAAAAAGATTTCAAGGTCAGCGTAAGGTGTTTTCAGGGCCTTTTCAAATGATGGGTCCCAGCATGGTAGAATGATTCAAATCTAGAGGACCTCTAACACTACCTCCAAAGGACAGTATTTTGTTAACATTACAAAAACTTGCCCATGCAAAATCAGAGATTTTTTTAGCTTAAAAAATCGAAAATTTTCAGCTGAAAAATAATGATATTTTTCTTATTTTTGCTAAAAACATAAATTGTGGGTACACATTAGAACCGCCTCGGCGAGACGGTTCTAACGAGTACCCACAATCTATGTTTAGAAGCAAAAATAAGAAAAATAGGTATACCCCTGCAGACCCAAGTTTTACTATACAAAAGTAGGGTTTATGGGGGTATTTACTTCACGGACATGTTTTTTTGATGAACGAGCAAGATATATTTACTATCTAGGTAACATTGGTTTGGTCTGAAAAAATGTTGTGCACGAAATTAAGATGCAGCAAAAGATATGGAACAGATCTGCCTCAAGCTGACTGTAATACACTAGTATGCTGCTTAGACTGTGTCTACAAAATGAATTACATTTTTTTTGTATTGATGCTTTATGTCCCTCTTATAAATTTTTAATCATGTTGAGATGTTCAAATGGCTTTGTTATTACCAACATAAAGACTGGTCATCTTAGAATATTTTTACCCAACATTTTTTTTTCTTCATTAGAAAACAAGATATAACTATCTGTTCATGCCTTTCATACAGTGTTAAATGACAAAAAATATAAACAGAAAGAATAGTCCTGGAAATTATGGAACTATCATGGGAAATTCATGGTTTTTAGCTCACCTGAGCCGTCAGGCTCACAAGGTGAGCTTATAGTATACCCATGCTCCGTCGTCCGTCCGTCCATCGTCCGTCCGTCGTCCACCATTTTCAAAGATCTTCTTCTCTGAAACAGCTTGGCCAATCAAAGCCAAATTTTACATGAAGCATCTATGGGAAGGGGGAACCAATGTGTATATAAATAATCCAGGTCACATGACCAAGATGGCCGCCATGCCCATATATGGTAAAAACCCTTCAAAAATCTTCTTCTCCGGAACCACAGGACCGATTTCAACCAAACTTGGCATGAAGCATCCATGACTCAAGTACTACAATGTGTATATAAATCATGACCTTGCGGTGACCTTGACCTATTTTACGCAAGGTCAACATAGGTCGCTTTTGCATTTGAATGGGAAAAATTGTTAAATTGTCATTTAAAGGAAAAATCTTGCAGAAAATGAGCAGTAGGACTGAATATTAATGATTCTGAAAAAAATTGGGCACCAGGGGCTCATCCGCCCCCACCCCGGGGCAATATACATGTATACTATCATAATATTCAAACATCTTCTTCTCTGAAACCGCTTGGCCAATCAAAGCCAAATTTTACATGAAGCATCTATGGGAAGGGGGAACCAATGTGTATATAAATAATCCAGGTCACATGACCAAGATGGCCGCCATGCCCATATATGGTAAAAACCCTTCAAAAATCTTTTTCTCTGGAACCGGTGGACCAATTTCAATGAAACTTGGCATGAAGCATCGATGGCTAAAGCACTACAATGTATATATAAATCATGACCCTGTGATGACCTTGACCTATTTTACGGCAAGGTCAACATAGGTCGCCAATGCATTTGAATGGGGAAAACTTTTAAAATGACATTTAAAGTGAAAGTCTTGCAGGAAATGGGCAGTAGGACTGAATATTAATGATTCTGAAAAAAATTGGACCCCAGGGGCTCATGTGCCCCCACCCCGGGGCATTATACATGTATATCTTCACTATATTCAAACGTCTGCTCCTCTGAAACCACTTGACCAATCAAAGCCAAATTTTATGTAATGCATCAATAGGAAGGGATAACCAATGTGTATATAAATAATCCAGGTCACATGACCAAGATGGCCGTTATGCCCAAATATGGTAAAAACCCTTCAAAAATCTTTTTCTCTGGAACCGTTGGACCAATTTCAATGAAACTTGGCATGAAACATCGATGGCTAAAGCACTACAATGTATATATAAATCATGACCCTGTGATGACCTTGACCTATTTTATGGCAAGGTCAACATAGGTCACCAATACATTTGAATGGGGAAAACTTTTAAAATGTCAATTAAAGTGAAAGTCTTGCAGGAAATGGAAAGGACTGACTATTAATGATTCTGACAAAAAATGGACAACAGGGGCTCATATGCCCCCACCCCGGGGCAGTATACTTGTATATCTCCATAATATTCAAACATGTGTTCCTCTGAAACCACTTAACCAATCAAAGCCAAATTTTATGTGAAGCATCTAAAGGATAGGGTAATCAATGTATATATAAATAATCCAGGTCACATGACCAAGATGGCCGCCAGGCCCATATATGGTAAAAATCTCTCAAAAATCTTCTTCTCCGGAACCAGTGGACAGATTTCAAGGAAACTTGGCTTGAAGCATCGATGGCTCAAGAACTACAAAGTATATATTAATCATGACCCTGTGATGACCTTGACCCAGTTTATGGCAAGGTCAACATGGTTTGCCAATGCATTTGAATGGGAATAACTGTTAAAATGTGATTTGAAGGAAAAAGCCAGCAGGAAATTGGCAAATGGACAAAATATTGATTATTCTGAAAAAGAAAATGGCCCAAGGGCTTCATCTGCCCCTGCACTGGGATTAAATACCATAATATATATGTTTATTGGTATATGCTGCAGATCTCAGGTGAGCGTTTACAGGACCATTGGTCCTCTGGTTTTTTACTGAGGGAACCCTGTATAGGTAATGAAATCATTATAAATTAAAAAAACAAGTTTCTTTTTAAATTTCGTTCATACAAGGGTGGGTCAGAAAGTTCTGTCTTAGGTGTTATAACTTTGTTTATAGACATGATATGTTGCTGTATTATACCTTGATTGAAAGGGCTATATTTCTCCTTTATAATGATGCCAAAACAATGCACGAAGACATAAATACATGTACTAAAAAACAGACGCCGTGAAAGACACCTGGGGTAAATTCACTGGCACATTTTCTTGAATTTGTGAATATTATTTAAAGAAAAACGACTTCGAAAAAAAAATAACCCATGCAATATATGTTTCAAACATATATGAATTTATCCTGCAAAAATCAAAATTATTCAACTGAATTTAATTGAGTTATTGCAAAATGAAATTGGCTTGTACATGCATTTAAATCAGTTTAAATTCAAAAGACATTTATTGACATCTGCACGTAGTCCAGGGAGCTTAAATGCATTTAACCAATTCATTGCTTTATCTTAGTGTGTTCTATAGTAAACTTTTAAAAAAGCAAGCAAATATAATGGTTCAGCAGTGCTAGAAATGCTATAGGGGTACATGTTTTAATGACGTCATATATATCGCTTTACTATAAAGTCAGACTAGCATCGATACTATAGTCAGAATAGCATCGATAACGGTATTTTTTGTCATATTGCTTTTCTAAATATTCTATTATTTATCACTGCTAAGTTGGAGAAAATTTGATCGAAAGTTATAAAGATATATACCCATCAAAAGAAGTTTTGCACCATTTAGATTTTTTTATATTTTTAAGTGGCATTTTGACTAACAAATTTTCAACCTAGCTTTTTGAATTTGCACAGCCTGAAAGAGTTTGATAATGTGTGTGATAAGACCAAAACAAGTTGGGGAAACGATTTTAGGAAAAAATGAAAATTTCCATTTTCTGTAAATATAGAAAATTGGAAAATCAAAAAAATTCCACCAAAAATGACACAGAGTTAAGAACACATTTTTGTTTCCCAATTTACACAACAGAGCCCCAAAGCTAATGATTAAGCCTAAAAACAATTTTAAAAATCTCAAAATTTTGGTAAACATGCATTTTTTGACAAAATTGCAATTTTTGAGAGAAAAATCATAAATATTGGAGAAAATGTGTAAAATCAAAATTCATTTCAATTTTTGATCACTATGAGATGTTTTGACACCAAAACCTGCCGCTTGTTTTGTTTCTGTTAAAGGCGATCTCATGTCAAAGATGCAGCTTGAGTATGTTTTTGATATGCAGCTTTTTTAAAAAGTCGGAATTTGGATGGGTTGAAAAGCAGTACGTCCAATTAAACATTAAGGGGTGTTGCATGCTGTGTTTGAAGGAAAAACAACCCATTTTATTGGAGAGATTAGTTACTAAGCTTTATCTAAGAATTTAAACAAGATCTCAGAAATCGTTATTTTTGGTCAAAAATAGTGTTTTTGTCCAAAAAATTCAGTTTTTAGTTTTTTTGCTTTAAATGATTGCTTTCAGTATCTTGAGTGAGGATGTGAAACAAATTCAGGTTTGGAAGCCCAGAAAAAAAAGATGAGGGCTTTTTGCTGCATCCCAAATTTTGGTGTTTTCAAAAACATGCATTTTTGCACATTTTTACTTAATCTTTTTAAGAAAAAATATTGATTAGTTATTCACGAAGTCTAGGCCTTTAACATGGTATTAAGTTTTAAAAGTTTATTTGAAAAAGATCTATACTTAACATTATTTTAAAATGAGAAAAATATTAACTGGTGCAAAACTTCTTTTGATGAGTATAAATTATATTAACGCATGAAACGCACACAACAATATTCACAAATTCAAGAAAATGTGCAAGCAGTTTTACCCCAGGTGTCTTTCAAGGCGTCTATTTCGAACAATTTATTTCTTTCGTGCATTATTCAAACTCATTATAAAGGAGAAATGTAGCCTTTTCAATCAAGGTATAATACAGCAACCTATCATGTCTATTAACAAAGATATAACACCTATGACAGAACTTTCTGACCCATCCTCGTACTTTGTAATGAAAAATAATTAATATTTTCATAATTAAAGAAACATTGTTCAACAATGTTTAATGTAATCTTAGACAGCCGATATATGTTGGCAACAACAAAATTAAACCATTTAACATCAAAACAGAGCCACAAAATTAGCATTTCTTCTAAACTGGACACAAAATGGCACAAATATGTATTACTAAGCACCAGGACCCAGTTGTTCATAGCATCGTTAGCTTAACTATATCGTTAAGACATAAATTTGTTAAGCAAATATCAGCTAAAGTAACAAATACACTGTTATTTTTTGTTGAAAAAATGTGAGAATCCTTTGCAGTGCAAAGGATTCTCACATTTTTTCAACAAAAAATAACAGTGTATTTGTAATATTCATGCTTGAAATTTTAACGAATCGTTAACTAACGACATCGTTAATTTTGAACAACTGGGCCCTGTCTGTCAGAGGAGATTCAACATTGTGATTTCCTGTAGAAAGTATCTATCTAAGCAAAAACACATTGCTTAGCTGGCTGCATTGGTACGCACTGCATGTTGCATGCAGATAAAAAGAAATGTATTGATCAAATCTAACAAACCCTGGTTGTTTCATAAACATAAATCTGTTCATTTTCTCGTTCCCAGCAAGTGTTCCTCCATTTAATGGGCATTTTACTAATTTTCCATATTAGAATGCAAAACGACCTAAGCTGACCTTGCAATAAAATGAGCTGCCTCGTTGGAAAACCAACAATCAGCATAGGCGAAAACAAAGACACAGATCAGCTTCGCGGTAACCTGATCAGCGCCTTTGTTTTCGCTACTCGGATAGTACAGTTCCTCTTCTACTTAAATCCGAAATTTCAAGCTTCTAGCTCTTTTCTGTGCTTGTACAGGCCGGTTTGTGTCGGCCCTGGTCGGAAACCACATTGTTGGTTTTCCCACGAGGTGGCTCAAATAGATCATGGTCATTCCAAGGTTTTGATTTGGACAACCGTTTTAAAACTGGAGTGCCCAATGTTACATGCCATGTTTTTAGATCCTTGGTCTTTTGGTTGAGGAGATATTTATAAGTTTTTGCCATATATGGGATGCTGGTCATCTTGGTAATGCGGCCTTGACCTTTTATATAAAACTTTCTTCCTTCTGCACATGAAAATCAGGCTTGAGCTATGTCAGATGAGTTGACGTTAGAAGTATATGTATATGGCTGATTGGTACATTGTATTTAGCTGTGGGGCATTGGCAGACATCCCCTCTGTGACCCAATATTTTCATAAGCACAAATATTGTCCTTTTTTCTATTTTCAGCAAGTTTTCCACATTAAATGGCATTTTACCAATTATCCCCAATCAAATGCGTAGGCGACCAAAGTTGACCTTGCCATAAAATAGCTCATGGTCATGATTTATATTAAGTTTGTAGAGCTAAAGATCTTGATGCTGCACGTCAAGTTTCAAGAACATATAGCTTCAAAACCTGGAGATTTTTTTTTAATATTGGGCAGGGGCAGGGGCAGACAACCCTCAGATTTTTTTTTATGAACATAAAATCTTCAGTACATTTTCCGAATTCTATTAAGTTTTCCCCTATTTAAAGGCATTTTACAAATGCATAGACGACCTAGGTGGACCTTGATGTAAAATAGTCAAGTTCATCCCTAGGCCAGGATTTATATAAACTTTGTAGAGACTGAGATCATGCCAAGTTTCAAGATCCAAAGAAAGCCTTCTGCTCAGGTGAGCTGAAAAAAAAAACTTGTACATGTATTTCCAATTTTAGTACTGGGAGCAAAACATTTGGTTGGTGTTTTGACTGCATCTGATTTCATGTAAAGCAATTGTCATATATGTGCTTTTGTCATACCCCCCCCCCCCACAAGCCCCTTAAATTCTGAAGTTCCAAACCAGCTTTTCACTTAACAAGGTATCAAACTGCAAGGAAGAAGTCTTCTTCCACAAATGCAAAATTAAGATTAGCGAATCTTGTCATAAGAAGTTCATTTGTAACACATCCGTGGTTGTACAGCAATTTCTACTTTTGGATTTACGATGTAGAGGGAGGCTGTTCATTTGTCATAATAAGGGCAGCTACAGAGCTGGGGCCAGTTGTTCAAAGCATCGTTAGCTTAACGATATCGTTAATACATAAATTTGTTAAGTAAATATCAGCTAAAGTAACAAATACACTGTTATTTTTTGTTGAAAAAATGTGAGAATCCTTTGCAAAGGATTCTCACATTTTTTCAACAAAAAATAACAGTGTATTTGTAATATTCATGTTTGAAATTTTAACAAAGCGTTAACTAACGATGTCGTTAGTTTTGAATAACTGGCCCCTGGAAATACTGAATACTGAATAATAGTTTTGAATAACTGGCCCCTGTATTTCTCCTATGGAAATACAATTTTAAGGAACAACTTAAGTATAGCTTAGTAACTATGGGATCAGAATAAAACAACAATTAGACATTGAATGCATTTTAATGTCAATGTATGAAACTCATGAACCACAGAATGAAAAGTCAAAATTTATTAAATAAATTAACTTTGTATCATAGCACTTAATAGCATTGTATTTTGTTGCATTGTCAAAGAATTGGATGACTCAATAAAAGATCATTACAAAAACATGCCCATGAAATATACAGAATTTTCCTAAGCAGCTAATATTGAAAATTTTGGAATGAAAATATTCAATTTTTCCCTTATTTTTGCTCAAAACATTGACTGTGGGTACATATTATAAGTACCCAAAATCCATGTTTTGGAGCAAAAATATTAATAAGATATTCTATACACCTGTACACCCGTTTTATATAAAATTTTAACACACCTCGCCTATATAGCCAATGGTTAAAAAACGTGTTATATTATGCAACAATTTCACTGGGCGGATAAGCGTGACGTTACTTTGCGCCATTGTGACGTCAGCTATCCCAAAAAGCAGCGTTAGACGGTGTAACGTCGTTTTAGAGCATAACAAACGTAATAAGTGTGTGTAAATGCTCGCATTACAGTCAAATATATTTGGCGGGATATCAACAATGCAATGGCGGAAAACTGAACGATATCGACGGTTTCAGCGACTTTTATTCCGTTTATTGTGTGTTAGAATCGAAATAGATCAGCTCAAGTGCGTGAATTGTTGAGTAATAATTCACTGTTTGTCGGTCAGTTGTAAGAATATAAATCACTCGCGCTACGCGCTCGTGATTTGATCTTTACAACTGACCTCCAAACAGTGAATTATTACTCAACAATTCACTGTTAGAGCTGATCTATTTCTAAAGTGGGGTTCAAAAGGTATACATTTCACAGACATGTTATCCTGAGCCAGGTCTCATCCCCATACAAGCATCCACCAAGTATTCAGCATGTCATAAAATATATAAACTGCATGAGGAAAGGCCATGTTATATTTCAGCCGACTCATGAGAAAACCAGATTTTTGCCTATGCGAAAACAAAGCCGCAGATCAGCTTCGCAGTAACTGCAAAGCTGATCAGCGCCTTTGTTTTCACTACACTGATAGTACAATTCCTCTTCTTTCTAAATCCACAATCTCCAGCCTCTAGCCATCTTCTGTGTTTGTGCAGCTCAGTTTTTGGACATGGTCGGAAATACCGAAGACCGGTTTTCTCGAGTCCCGGCTCATTTGGGAGATGGACTGAAAAGTGGCCTTACTGAATTTGAGAGGAAAACTTTGACACATAATGGAACAGCTGACCCCAAGGTGATAAAACATTTTCATGCTCAGCTCAGCTGAGACTAAAATCTATTCTGTTCATGAATTTTAAAATGCCAACAATTGTTGGCATTTTAACATTTATTAGCAGGATAAATAACAGGCTTTGGAGTTATAAAACTTCACTTTCAATATATTTGGGCTAATCCAGTATTAATGAGGTATTGAAATTTCATGTTCAGCTGAGTTGAGCATGTAGAAATGTTTTATAACCTCGGAGCCTGGACTTGATACTTCTGCGGATGCAACTTTTTGTACACCCAACCCCAACAAGAACTCCGCGGAGGTCGATATCGCACCTGCATCGGGCAAAGTCAACAGACCGTGAAATATAGTTCAAGGGCACCGGGTCAAGGTGCGTGCTTGAAGGGCATGTCAAGGACAATTACTACGCAATGTTTCAGACTCGCAGCTATCTCTGATATCGAGAAAACCAAACTTTGACGTAAAAATTTTCAAAGTCAGTGGACCGTGAAATATAGGTCAAGGGCACCGGGTTAAGGTGCGTGCTTGAAGGGTATGTCAAGGACAATTACTATGCAAGGTTTCAGACTTGCAGCTATCTCTGATGTTGAGAAAACCAAACTTCGACGTAAAAATTATAAAAGTCAGTGGACCGTGAAATATAGGTCAAGGGTATCGGGTTAAAGTGCGTGCTTGAAGGGTATGTCAAGGACAATTACTATGCAAGGTTTCAGACTCGCAGCTATCTCTGATGTCGAGAAAACCAAACTTCGACGTAAAATTTTTCAAAGTCAGTGGACCGTAAAATATAGGTCAAGGGCACTGGGTTAAGGTGCGTGCTTGAAGGGTATGTCAAGGACAATTACTATGCAAGGTTTCAGAATCGCAGCTATCTCTGATGTCGAGAAAACCAAACTTCGACGTAAATGTTGACAAAACTTCGACGTAAAAATTTTCAAAGTCAGTGGACCGTGAAATATTGGTCAAGGGCACCGGGTTAAGGTGCGTGCTTGAAGGGTATGTCAGGGACAATTACTATGCAAGGTTTCAGACTCGCAGCTATCTCTGATGTCGAGAAAACTAAACTTCGACGTAAATGTTGACGGACGGACGGACGAACGAACGGACGGACGAACGTACGGACGGACAGAAATTTGAACTCCTATATCGCACCCTGCTATAAGCAGGTGCGATAAAAATACAGCTTTTGTTTGTGAAATAAGTTCAAATAGCACTTCTGAGAAACTGAAACTGATCATGCAGAAAACCAGGCCTTGGCATTACTGAAAATAATTGTGAGAACTAATTTCTTTTGTGAAATCAAAGTACCTGCTTATAGAGATTTATTATAAGCTATATAGACTGCACAAGGTCTCTTTCATGAATGCAAGAACCTTGCCAAAAAATCTGCAAATAGAAAATTTGTAAAAATTTATACAAACATTTCCAACCTTACAGGATAAACTTTTTCATGTATGACTCCACTTAGCAAATTTCAGCTCAGAAAAGTTGCAATGCCAATAAATGAGCCGCCCCATGGGAAAACCAACAATCTGCATGGGCGAAAACAAAGGCGCAGAGCAGCTTCGCGGTGATCAGCGCCTTTGTTTTCGCTACTCGGATAGTACAATTCCTCCTATACTGAACTCCAAAATTTCAAGCTTCTAGCCTGTTTCTGTAGCTGTACAGGCCAGTTTGTGTCGGACCTGTTCGGAAACCACATTGTTGGTTTTTCCACGAGGTGGCTCAAATATTAGCACTTTATAACAAAACAGCTGGCTGGATTGACTCTGATTTGAACCCAGCAATTTCACTGAATTTTATTGTTTTGCCAGTCGTGAGCTATTTGAATTTTGAAAATAAAAAAGTTTCAATACCTGTTAAGTTTTTGTTATTTTGTAATACAGTGAGCATGTGATGGTTCAGCTCTCACAAAACTTGACAAGTTTTTATATCATTTGAACCATTAGGCCCTAGTTTTCTGTTTGAACATTACGAATTGTGACTGTCACTAAGTTATTGTAATATTGCTAGGTTTCCATGGCTTCTTCCAGTTCAACCTCTAGCACTCTTGGTCCATACAGCAACACATAGGCACAGTGCCAATCACCTGGGAAAAATAAAACAACATTTGCATTATATTTCCATTTGGGTCATATTCTAAAATTATTGATTCAATCTTCCTCTATATACACGTCATGATATGAGCTGTGTCATGAGAAAATCGGATTTTTGCCTTGGCGAAAACAAAGGCGCAGATCAGCTTCGCAGTATGCAGTTACTGCAAAGCTGATCAGCGCCTTTGTTTTCGCTACACGGATAGTTCAGTTTCCCTACTTTCTAAATCCAAAAATTCCAGCCTCTAGCCATCTTCTGTGACTGAATAGGTCGGTTTGTGTTAGACCTGATCAGAACCCCCGAAGACCAGTTTTCTTGCGTCACAGCTCATATTATAGAAAACATTTTATGGGCAGTTTATTGAAATACATCACAATCTCTATCAACCTTCACTGACATGACTTAAGCCCAATAGTATCATCAATGAAATAGGATTTCAACACATCAGAATAGAAATGAGCCGCCTCGTGATAAAACCAACAATGTTGTTTCCAAACAGGTTCGACACAAACCGAGCTGTACAAGCACAGACGATGGCTAGAGGCTGGAAATTTTGGAGAAAGTAGAGGAATTGTACTATCCATGAGTGAAAACAAAGGCGCTAATATGAAGCTGGTCTGTGCCTTTGGTTTCACATATGCAGATTGTTGGTTTTCTCATGAGGCAACTCAAAAAATGTTATCCAAAGGTAATAGCGACACTTTAAAGTTTTCACAACCCACCTCCCCCTGAGAGCTTGAGCACATCTTCGGACGTAACCCCTGTAACATTCTCATCATCAAACATCAACCAGTCGTCCCCTTTTCTCCTCACCCACGCCACATAATGCCCACTTGAGCTGGATCGTCCTTTGTGTGTTAGAACGGCCTGTAACTCGTAATATCCACTGTTGTTTGAGCCTACGTCTGTTGGGAGAAAGCATATTATACATGTACATGTAAAAGAATCGCTCAGGAGTCAAATATCTTAATTTTTCTTACTTTTCAGGAGAGAAGTTTTTAGATATTAGCAAATTGTTTTATCTCAAAAAATGGGATAACTTTTAAATGTTGTAACTAATTTTTTTGAAATTGTATTTAATACATATCAAACATATTCAGTCATGATGTTTATAATATGATAACATTTAAAATACCATTCTTGTTCTATCACTTATCCCAGCAATTTCTTGAATTAAGCTTCATTCAAAAGAACTCAGAAAGATATGACTTTCTGGTCTGAATGACAATATTTCAAACATTTTGAGATACGATGTATCAGCATAGTGGTAACTCATCCGCTGATTGGCGTAGATACGCCATTTTGTCAAATTGTGCGTTGTATGGTTAGGATTCCAGCATTGCCCAAAAAAGAGTTTGTCAAAAATCTGAATCTTGAGATTTTGACTCCCAAAAGACGATACAAAATAAAAACATTGTATTCCTCTAAATTAGCACATGTACTGTTGGAAAATGACTAACATTCTATTCAAAGACTTGTAATTTTTTTCTCTATTCAAATTTAGTGCTACAGCATTCTTAAAATTCCATTCAAGGTCACAATAACCTGGGTTAAAACATCAGGATAACATTTCCTTGTAATATATACCCCCTTATACCCCATTTACATTTCAAAACTGGGGTATGAATGGGTATACCCATTTTTCTTATTTTTGATCCAAAACATAGATTATGGATACGCATTCTGCATCCTCACATCTGGGGCTATACTCTTTGCCTATGTCCCACAAAAAAGGATGCCAGGCTTATATGGGTTAAAAAGCTGTATCACTCGCTGAGACAAGACTCGGCTGCGGAACATCATGATTTGTGCCTAACAATGGTCATATTTCGACAAATCCTTACCGTCAGGAAAAGAGAATGGTTCCTTCTTAGTTTTCTTATCAGGATCTATCATCTTCGTGGGCACATTCTTGCCTGCTTTCTTGGCCTGGAAAAATAAACATACTGAATTTATTATATTCTATACAAGAAATTACCAAGAATTCTTTCAGAAATAAATCCGGTATTTTCTTCATACACCTAAGGATATTTATCTCCCTATCTAGAGGAAATAAATGCTTTTAGATAGAACTACTTTGTATTGATTCTAATGACGAATGTAAGCATGATTTGTCTTCAACATGTTACCTTTTATGCTCAAATTTAGTCAACGTTTCAAAGCAAGCCAAAATATCTGAAAAATGTCTTGTATACACATTTTTTTCTGTAAGGAAAGAAACATTCCTGGAAGCATTTGCCAGTATTTAGTTTAGTTCTTTTGCTGACAACTGAAAATTACGTTCTTGAAAAAGCTGAAGAAGAATAGCCATAGACATATTTTCAACACCAAGTGTTCACCAAATATATGCGGGATATAGGGGCTAATCGACAGTCACTCGAGTGGCACAAATGAAAGTTAACAGAGCCACGTCATGAGAAAACCGGATTTTTGCCTATGCGAAAACAAAGGCGCAGATCAGCTTCGCAATTACTGCGAAGCTGATCAGCACCTTTGTTTTCCCTACTCGAATACTACAATTCCTCATCTACTTATACCCAAACTTCTAAAATTCTAGCTTCTTTTGTGCATGTTTGTGTCAGACCTGGTCAGAAACCCCAAAGACCGGTTTTCTCGCATCGCGGCTCAAATAAGTAACTCTTCTTCCTACATCCGAACGTTGAAGCTTCTAGCCATCTTCTGTGCTTGTATAGCTCGGTATGTGTCAGACCTGGAACTTTCGCGTCGCAGCTCAACAGTTATGTGATACCTTTGTTTGTTCCTCAGCAAATTTATCCTCCTGTTCTTTGAACTTGTCTCTGGCTGGTATCAACTTCTGTTGGAGACTTTCTGAACACAGATCAAACACGTCTAGACTCATTGGAAATTTTACATCCTGTAAACAACATAATTGAGCCACCCAATGAGAAAACTCGGGAAATTTTACAGCCTGTAAAGAACATTATTGAGCTGCACAATGAGAAAACAAGATTTTTGCATATGTGAAAACAAAGACACAGATCAGCTGTGCAGTACAATTTCTCTTCTTCTTAAATCCGAAATTTCAAGCTTCTAGCCTTTTTCTGCGACTGTGCAGACTGGTTTGTGCCAGACATGGTTGGAAACCCCGCAGACTAATTTTCTCAAGTCCCAGCTCAAACGTATTTCTTGCCTCTTAACTTTAACAACTACACGTTTATGTTCGCCTTCAATACTACTTATTTCCCTTCTGAAATATTTACATTTTCAAGGAATGATATCTTTATTTCGTGAATTTTCTTTGGCAAATTTTCAAATTTATAACAAGTTCTTGAATTCCCAAAAAAGTATTTGTACATTCTATAAATCTTGCAGAAATTATTTATAAGCAATAACTTTAAATTCGTGTGGCAACGAATTTGCAAATATTAGATAAATTAAGTTCTTGCAAACATTGCCGAACATAAAGTATCACCTCTAAATGAGCCGCGTCATGAGAAAACCGGATAACTGTCTATGCGAAAACAAAGGCGTTGATCAGCTTCGCAGTAAATGCGAAGCTGATCAGCGCCTTTGTTTTCGCTACACGGATAGTACAATTCCTCTTCTACTTATAGACAAAATTGCAAGCATCTAGCCTTCTTCTGGGATTTTACATGTTGGTTTGTGTCGTACCTGGTCGAAAATCCCGAAGACCGTTTTCTCGTGTCACGGCTCAGATACAAACTTGCCAAGTTTACAGAATTCTGATTTATTGTTTAACTTACCTTTAATATTTTAGCATTAATTGCTTCTTTTTCTTTAAAATAGAATCTAACAAACTGTATAGTAAGATAGGCTGGTAATCTGTTGATTTTATTCTAAAATTGAAGCAGATTTACATGTCATATCAACATAGAATGAAGCAAATTTAGGCAAATCAACTGTTAAACAATCATTTTCACCATGCATTAAAAAGTTTCAAGCCATATATTCCAATTTTACATACAGTTCAACTTTCATTATAATGCGCCTCACTATAATACCCTTTTCAATATAACACGACCATAACTTGGCTCCCAAAATTATTTAGCTATATGAGCCGCATCGTGAGAAAACCGGATTTTTGCCTAGGCGAAAACAAAGGCGCAGATCAGCTTCGCGGTAACCGCGAAGCTGATCAGCGCCTTTGTTTTCGCTACTCGGATAGTACAATTCCTCTTCTACTTAAATCTGAAATTTCAAGCTTCTGGCTCTTTTCTGAGCTTGTACAGGTCGGTTTGTGTCGGACCTGGTCGGAAACCCCGAAGACCGGTTTTCTCGCGTCGCGGCTCATATGTCTATTGTAAATGACCTCATTATAACATGGTTTCACTTATAACATAGACTGTTTCCATGGACGCCAAAGATAGAATTACAATGATGTTGACCTGTAAGTTTTCAAATGTTCTGGAGCATAATATGACCATGGACATTTTAAGACACTAATAGATGGAATAATAGATAAAGTTCTACTCTCAAATTTTCTAGTATAACAGCAAATCCACAATCAAGGAATATTAGTACAATTTCAGCCTCATTATAACATGCCTCATTACAATGCATTTTTCAATTCAGCGAGTACATATAGCTCCCTAAATGATTATTTTGCTATACATGTATGTCTATTACAAGTAACATAATTATAACATGGTTTTCCTTATAACACAGTCTGTTATAATGGACACCAAAGATAGCATTATAATAAGTTTGACCTGTACATACTTACTGATTTCTTATACACAGCATCTCTTCCTAAAGTTGGAGAATTTTTAGTTATATGTTCTTCTAATCTCTGGAAATAGGAAATGAGACTTTGCATATGAAAACAATCAATCTTGGGTTCCAACCAGGTCCGACACAAACAGGCGATAATCGGTGTCCCAGGAAAAGTGGTTTATCTTCATTATACTACTGTTTATTGTGCCTACCTCTCTCAGACTGTCGTACTTGTTCCCTTTCGTTCCTGTTGAAACTTAGCCGGATGGCTACCTTGTTGGGAAAGAGCTAGTCATTCTGCTCTTCGTGTGTGTTGTCGGAAAATGTTTAGTTGTGTTTTATTTTCTTTCCCACCCGCTCTTTAAATTTAATTGAATCGATTCCTGGTCCCCCTATTCTTAATGTACAGTCACAGAAGAAGGCTAGAAGCTGGAAACTTTGGAAGGAGAATGATTGTAATATCAGTGTAGTGAAAACAAAGGTGCTGATCATCTATGCAATTTCGGCATAAGCAAAAATGTTTTCGCATAAGCAAAAATCTGGTTGTCTCATGGTGGGGCTCATACGCCTTCAGTTTTCAACACTCCCCTCGGAACCTAGCGAATGTTAACGAATGGAAAATTATATTTGATCCCTATATTGAGATATTTACAACTTGATACATTTCTAGAGAATCATGTTTGTGATTTTTGATCTGACAGTTCAAACACAAAACATTCAGCAGTTTTTTGTTGTTGTTTTCTTCTACATGGGCCAACATAATTATACAGTCTATTCCGATAAAAGTTTGTTAACTGAATACAGAAACTTTTATCGCTGCTGATAAAGAGAAGACTAGCCAAACATTTCAAGTTGTCAGCTTGTGTGTTTGTATGTTTTTTTTTTTTTTGTTGTTTTTTTTCTTTTAAGCATATACAAAGCCAAGTACTATTCTGTCAAGTTCTGTTTATGAAGAGTTGTTCAAACATGAAAGTATACTTACTGATCTTAACCCTGTGTGCATATATTTCACCTCTGAAAATGAATATTAAAATATAATAAACGTTACATATAGCACAACAAGCATAACATCTGTTAATGCTTTTAAGAGTAGAATGTGATGTCCCATTGCATCTTCATTCATTACATCATCTTTTAGTTACAAATTTTCATATTTGTAAGAAATTTTCATATTCGTAGGAAAAAGAAATATATTTGGACAATGTACAGTATCCGTCTATCTCTTTGTTTCGTCCATTTGATGAACTGTACAGCACTTGAAAAAGTACAATTAAAATAGTGATAACCATATTCACAATTTTCAATATATATCAACGCAGGGACCTGGTTAGAAATATGTACAATTCCTCTACTTTCTAAATCCAAAATTCCAAGCTTCTAGCCAGCTTCTGTGGAGGTACAGCCTGGTTTGTGTCAGACCTGGTCGGAAATCCAAATTGTTGGTTTTCACACACATAGTCTAATTTACCTTTTTCGATAAAGCAACTAAGTTGGTAGAATTTTTCTGAGCTAGTTGTCTCCGGTTCTTCCTCTGATTCTTCACATTTCATTCTGACACACGGTTAAGGTCTACTCCATCTATTATACTAACTCATCAGGCACTTTATGCCTTAGATTGATTATTACTGCATAAATACCCCTGTCACATGATATTAACAGCCGTTTATTAATGAAGAGAAAGCCATGCATTAACCCTTACCGCGCGTCAAAATATTTTACCGATTGGGTGCTCACCGCTGACAAAGTCGGAGCCATTTTGTGATTTTCTACTGTTTGTGTTTAAACCCATATAACTTCTTTCACAAACAAGCTACATTGAAAAACCAAATAAGAGATCAAAAGGCCATTGAATTATCTATCAAATAAACCAAAAATTATAAATGGATGTCTGTGAATGATAGTTCGTCTCTCACTAATGAGAAAGACCATCATTATTTCTTGAATAGTGCTGATGTGTGTTGGTGAGTTCTTTGATGGCTGACTAGGCCAATTCTGGCTCTAAACTGTCGGTTGCAAGTAGAGCAAGTCAATGTCATAGAGTCTGCTGGTGGCACATTTGTTTTGGCTTTGCGCTCTCTTCGCTTTCTTTCAGCTTCACAGATTCTCTTCTTTTCATAGAGAGCTGCTCCTTTGTTGATGAGACCTCGCCACTTTGATCGCTCCTGTGCAGTCTGTTCCCAGGACCCCATTGGTATTTCGAAATCCTTCAGAGAGGCTTTGAGGGTGTCTTTGTAGTGTTTCTTCTGGCCACCTTGAGAGCGCTTTCCCTCCTGTAGTTCTCCATAGAAAACTTTCTTTGGAAGTCGCGCATCAGGCATTCAAATAACATGGCCAGTCCATCTTAGCTGTGCTAGCTTTAAGACTGTATGCATGCTTTGCATCCCTGCTTTCCTCAGGACCTCTGTGTCTGGAATCTTGTCCTGCCACTTGATTTTTAACAACTTTCTCAAACAGCTTAAGTGGAAATGGTTAAGTCTCTTTGCATGGCGTTGGTATACTGTCCAGGTCTCACATGCATACAAGAGGGTTGGCAGTACCACAGCCTTGTAGACTTTCAGCTTGGTGTCAAGCTTGATTCCATTTCGCTCCCAGACATTTGCACGGAGTCTTCCGAATGCCACACTAGCTTTTGCAATTCTGGCAGTGATCTCATCATCAATATGCACTGCTCTGGAGAGAGTGCTTCCCAGGTAGGTGAACTTGTCAACAACTTTCAGTTTTTGCCCATTCACAGTGATGGTTGGTTCATTATATGGTTTTCCGGGGGCTGGTTGGTGTACAACCTCTGTCTTTTTTGTGCTGATTGTGAGATCATAGTTATCACATGACTGTGAGACTTGATCCATGGCTCTTTGCATTTTTGCCTCTGTGTTGGCATTCTTATCCATATCATCTGCATAGAGGAGCTCATCTAGCACATCAGTCTGGACCTTAGTTTTGGCTTGCAACCTTCTGAGGTTGAATATGTTGCAATCAAAACGGTACCTGATTGGAAAACCAGTGTCACTGTCCTGAAAAGCATCCATAAGCATGGCAGAAAACATCATGCTGAACAGTGTTGGTGCCAGAACACAGCCTTGTTTGACCCCATTTGTTACTTCAAATGGTTCAGAGAACTCTCCATCATTTTGCACACGTGCCTGCATGCCATCATGAAACTGCCGCACCATAGCTATGAATCTGGGTGGACAGCCAAACTTGGCCATGATTTTCCAGAGTCCATCACGACTAACAGTGTCAAAAGCTTTAGTGAGGTCAACAAACGTCATGTATAGATCTACATTCTGTTCTTGGCATTTCTCCTGAAGCTGTCTTGCTGTGAAGATCATGTCTGTTGTCCCTCTGTCTTTTCTGAATCCACATTGACTTTCTGGGATAAGTCCCGTCTGATCAAGATGAGCATTCAGACGATTCAACAGAATTTTTGCAAGTATCTTCCCAGCAATTGATAGGAGGGAGATGCCTCTGTGATTGTCACAGACTTGAGGATTTCCTTTCCGCTTGTATAGGTGGATTATGGATGCATCCTTAAATTCTTGTGATGTCTGTGAATAATACTTGTAGCGATGACACAACAAGTCAACTTCGCCGAAAAAAATCAAAATTTCCATTTCAAATCTGTTACGAAAGCTAATTTCGTACGAAAAAAGATGATGACGGGAGATATTTCCAATTCAATTTACCTTATTCATATCCTCTGACATCCAAAACACAAGAAATCCTTGTCAAAGTCATTATTTTGAAGTAATATTCAACTTTTTATCACCCCCGTATCGGCAATATTTCCTGTGTCCGCCATTGCAAATTCATGAATGAAATCCAAAAGGAAAGTAATATTTTATTGATTTCATTCCGCATTACAAAAAATTCCATTATATGTTCCATATAAACTTTACATATGCTCAGTACAGGGCCTATTGAGGAAGTCTGTATTATAAAATGGGTCCTCCCATTGTATTCCACGGTCAGACTCGATCGAAAACGAAAGTAGGGAGAAAAACGACCTCAGTTGTTTGCCGCGTTGACAGACCTTACATTCGGGTACGACTTCAGTCGTTCACCGCGCGGCAAGGGTTAATATTGCAATTCACGCGCGCACGTGCTGTTAATACATGGCTTTTACTTATGCTCGTTACCGGGCGCCACGCAAAGCACGTGCTAGTAATGAGAAACTGAAGTCCGCCCGGAACGAGCATAAAATCGAAAGCTTTTACGCGTATGAAAATGTGATGAGGCTGTAAAACATAGTGCACCATATTTCTTTCGTTTCTGCACCTTTTTTCTTTCGATTCTGCAGAATTTATGCAATAATAGCGATCAAAAATGATTTTGCCATTCATTAACATTCGCTAGGTCCCTCGGGGAGTGTTGAAAACCTCGGGCTACGCCCTCGGTTTTCAACACTCCCCTCGGGACCTAGCGAAGGTTAATGAATGGAAAATCATGTTTGATCCCTATATTAGTATGAGGGTCTCAATGGGGTTTACTGATTAGCAATTTTTTGCCATTTTTCTTTTTTTACTAGGGATGTCAACGAATGCCGAAATTGGTATTCGAATATTCGCATAGGATATTCAAATATATTCGAATATTCGAATGATATACACATCTATGCCCAATAGACCCATTACGATGACTTTCTTTGCTCAAATTGTAGGACTTTCACACCTTAAAAACATTTATTGAAAGCGAGCAATGCTTTCTCCTCAACTTGAATCAACAAAGTGTCACTTGAATCAACAAAGTGTCATTTGAATCAACAAAGCGTCAAACTGTTAATTGAGCGATCTCAATTTGCAAGTGTGTCAAAATGTTGACCATCTTGAATTACTCAACAGACAAGCAGGATTACTGGTCATATTATTTTTCGACCTTTGGCCTTAAATTTGAGTCCTCCTTTAAACTGATACACATGACAATGTTGCAGGTTAGAAAATTATGCGAATATTCGAATCCAGAAATCGCATTCGAATATTCATATGAAATGCGAATATTCGAACATTCGAATATTCGTTGACATCCCTATTTTTTACTGATCAGCAATTTTTCGGCCAAAATTTTGAATTGATTAGCGATTTTTGGACCAAAATTTTACTGATTAGCGATTTTTGGGCTAAAATTTTACAGATTAGCAATTTCAAAGATACCCCATTGAGACCCTATTAGAATGTCCCCTATCAAAAACAGCAGACCCTAGATCAATCCCTATGCCTAGGATATTTCTCTTATGAAGGTTTAGTCATGAAAATGTTTCTATGGCAATTCTTCCTCTTACGCTGATATAAGAAGAACATCTGTGGATTGACAGTGAAAAAGAAAACCAGAGAACCAATAGTCCTGACTGTAGACGCTCACCTGAGATCTGGTGTATACTTGGATACCTTCATACTTATCTTTGGGGCAAGGGCAGACAACATATGCATAAATCATCTGTCTATTTGTCAATGCCTTGAAGGTTTGCCACATCCAATGACATTTTCTTGCTATTCCCCATTAAAATGCAAAGGCGACCTAAGTTGACCTTGATGGAAAATAGGTCAAGGTCATCCCAGGGTTATGATTTATATAAATTTTGTATAGCTTCATTTCCCCATGATTCATGCCAAGTTTCAAAATCCTACATTATCTGATTCTGCAGAAGAAGATTTTTGAAGATTTAAGCTATTTATAGCCAAAGTGGCCATCTTGGTCATGTGACCTGCAAAATTTATTTAAACTTTTGTTCCCACCCCCTTAGGAGTCTCCATCGTAGTTTGGCTTTGATTTGTCAAGCCGCTGTTAAATCTTACAGTATAGCACCTGAGAAAAGGCAGAGCATCTTTGATTTTTTTATCTGGTCTCTACTCTTTTACATTAATTTTTCATGCCTCTCAAATCCGAATTGTTGCACCCTTTGGGTGGTTTGTCTTTATTAAGCCAGGATGAACAATAGTCATCAACATGCCAGGCATGCACCGGCAGAAGTTTGAACTTGTTTGTTTGTTTTGAGGTTTAACGTCCCAGTCAACAATTTTTCAGTCATGTCAGGATGGAGTCATCGCTTCCTAGTTTTAACAAGTACTCTAGGGAGTTAATGTGTCTTGCTCAAGGACACAACATGGTGACCCTTGTGGGGATTGAACTCAGGACCTCACGATTCGGAGTCCGACACTCTACCACTAGGCCATCTGTATCCTCTTGGATCCAAGGCAAGCACCTTATCCACTACACAACTACGGCCAGTAGCTTGGTTTATGTCAGACATGGTCCCGAGGTTATAAAACATTTTTCATGCTCAGCTGAGCTGAGACTAAAATTTATCCTGCTCATAAATGTTAAAATGTCAACAATTGTTGGCATTTTAACATTTATAAGCAGGATAAATTACTAGTTGTTGAGTACTGAGCCTTAATTTTCCACTGATTTCGACTATTTCAACATTTATGAGCAGTTGAAATTTCATGCTCAGCTGAGATGAGCTTGAAGAAAGTTTTATAAGCTCGAGACATGGTCTCAAACTGTCAAGACGTCACTTGCTTCCAATACACATTTCTCTCTTTGTAACTTTTATCCTGAAGGATACTTGACATCGAATTCCCCACCAAAGTACTGGTCCATAAACCCTTGAGGTGATGATGCACTGGCAGAACCATTCTGTAAACATAATTTACACTAGAAAAAAGTGTCTTGAGTGGTACTCATACTCCCGGCTGTCATTTGGCAAGAAAGAATCACCGCACAAGCGATCCAATAATTTCGCTTATGCGAAAACAAAGGCGCAGATCAGCTGTACAGTTGCTGTTTTCTCTACACAGATAGTATAAAACCTCTTCTTCTTAAACCCGAAATTTGCTTCTAGCTTGCTCCTGTGACTGTCAGGGTTGGGGTAATTAAAATTGTAATTAAATGCAATGTAATTACATTTTTCAAAATACATGTAATTGAAAATGATTGTAATTCAGTCTTTACTTTAATTACAATAATTGATTTGTAATTAAAGCTTCTAGCCTGCTCCTGTGACTGACTGACTGTAGAGACCGGTTTCTGTCAGACCTGGTCGGAAACCTAAATTGTTGGTTTTCCCATGCAAAGGCTCAAAAGATATCTAGATATCCCTCAGCAAATAATTCCAAACATCTAACTATATCCAACAGCCCAGTGTGTCAATCTCGTCCTGGTTATCATTTTCCCCAAATATTACTGACTGTCTATGTCAAACAAATAAGATGCAAGACTTACACATGAGCCACGCCATGAGAAAACCAACATTTTGCATATGCAAAACAAAGGCGCAGATCAGCTTCGCAGTAACTGTGAAGCTGATCAGCGCCTTTGTTTTCGCTACCCAGTTAGTACAATTCCTCTACTTTCTAAATCCAAATTTTCCAGCCCCTAGCCATCTTCTGTGCTTGTACAGCTCAGTTTGTGTCGAACCTGTTCGGAAACCACATTGTTGGTTTTCTCATTATGTGGCTCACATGTATTTCACTTTCTCATCTCTGTTACTTTTATGTGAGCCT
Source organism: Rugalucina vietnamica (assembly GCA_964017185.1). NCBI lineage: Eukaryota > Metazoa > Mollusca > Bivalvia > Lucinida > Lucinidae > Rugalucina > Rugalucina vietnamica. The sequence continues at coordinate 73,485,832 of OZ024873.1, read as the reverse complement.
CCGTGTGAAAAAAAAACCAGAGGACCAATGGTCCTGTAAACGCTCACCTGAGATCTGCTTCATATACCAATAAACATATTTGAATATTATGGTATTTAACCCCAGTGCAGGGGCAGATGAAGCCCTTAGTGGGCCATTTTTTATTTCAGAATAATCAATATTCTGTCCATTTGCCAATTTCCTGCTGATTTTCCCCTTCAAATAACATTTTTAAAAGCAGATGAGCCCCTGGGGTCCATTTTTTTTTCAGAATCATTAAATTTCAGTCCTTCTGCCCATTTCCTGCAAGACTTTCACTTAAAATGACATTTTAAAAGTTTTCCCCATTCAAATGCATTGACTACCTATGTTGACCTTGCCATAAAATAGGTCAAGGTCACCACAGGGTCATGTTTTATATATACATTGTAGTACTTGAGTCATCCATACTTCATGCAAAGTTTCGTTGAAATCGGTTCACCGGTTCTGGAGAAGATATTTTAAGGGTTTTTACCATATATGAGCATGGCGGCCATCTTGGTCATGTGACCTGGATTATTTATATACACATTGGTTCCCACTTCCAATAAATGCTTCATATAAAATTTGGCTTGGATTGGCCAAGTGGTTTCAGAGAAAAAATCTTTGAAAAGTGTGTATGGACGAAGAGATGACCTTGACCTAAATTAATCATATACCTTCATCTAATCCATTAGTTGTTTGCACCTACCACTTTTCAGATCTCAGGCTGCAATAGTTTTCAAAAAATAGCTAATTTCCACTTTTCCCATTATAAGTCTATGGAAACTTAAAGTTACCATAGCAACCAGAGTTCTTATCCGACTGGAATAAAAAACACAAATTATGTAGAGGCTACTGTCATGAACATGTATACAAAGTACAGGATTCATCCACTTGACAGTTTCTGAGGAAAAGATTTTTGAATGTTTTTTTTCAAAATTTTGTTCTTTATGGGGCCCCAGCAACCAATCAAAATAAAGGATTAGGACAAAACTCGCAAAAAAACGTCAAATACTACTCAATAAATATTTCTGCAAAAACAAAATTCAAATGTCTGCAATTTTAGCGGAAAAATAGCCGATTTCCACTTTTCCCATTATAAGTCTATGGAAACTTTAAGTTGCCATAGCAACCAGAGTTCTTATCCTCCTGGAATAAAAAACACAAATTATGTAGAGGCCACTGTCAGGAACATGTATACAAATTATAGGCTTCATCCCCTTGACAGTTTCTGAGAAGAAGATTTTTGAATGTTTTTCGAAATTTTGCCCTATATGGGGCCCCTGCAACCAATCAAAATGAAGGATTAGGACAAAAGTCACATGAAACGTAGAGGACTACTCAATAAACATTTCTGCAAAAACAAAATTCAATTATCTCCAACAAGACAGCAAAAACTGGCAATTTTCACTTTTTTCCATTATAAGCCTATGGGAAGCATAAGTTGCCATAGCAACCAGTCCTTATCCGATCAAAACAAAAAACACAATTATTCTTTCCCCCTACCAGTAGATGGTGTATGTGTAATATGAGAACAATCGGCCTAGCGGTTTCAGAGAAGAAGATCTTTGAAATTGTGGACGACGGACGACGGACGGACACCGGAGCATGGGTATACTATAAGCTCACCTATGAGCCTTCGGCTCAGGTGAGCTAAAAAAAACAAACTCCAATAATCTTGGCTTCCATCCAGGTCTAACACAAACCAGACTGTACAGCCACAGAAAATAATCAGAAACTTTAAATTTCTGATTTAAGAAAGAAGTGGCATTATACTATCTTTGTAACGGACATAAAAGCGCTGATCAGCTGTGCCTGATCTGTGCCTTTGGTTTTGCATATGCAGATTGTTGGCTTTCTATTTACATTTTTCTATTTACATAGAAATCAAGCCATTCAAATAGCTGCGCGTACCTGATCTCCAGTTGCCGATGGTAACCCCGGTAATTTCTGTTGTAAACACCTCACTAACTCTGTCCAACATTCATTCGCATCCTGGAAATAGTATCAATGGTTCATAATTGTCACGCCCAAATTCACATGAATTGAGTCACCTCGTGGGAAAACCAACAATGTGGTTTCCGAACAGGTCCGACACAAACCGAGCTGTACAAGCACAGAAGAAAGCTAGAAACTTGAAATTTCGGATTTATGTAGAGGAGGAATTGTACTATCCGAGTAGCGAAAACAAAGGCGCTGATCAGCTTCGCAGTTATTGCGAAGCTGATCTGCGTCTTTGTTTTCGCCTATGCAGATTGTTGGTTTTCCCATAGGGCGGCTCAATTATTATGAATGAACAGGAATATTAAAAGCCAATGCCCAGATGTTCAAAATTGACGACATCATTAGTTAACGATTCGTTTAAGTTTCAAATATGAATATTATAAATACACTGTTTTTTTTTTTTGTTGATAAAATGTAAGAATCCTTTGCAATGCATTATCAACAAAACAATGACAGTGTATTTGCTTATGTAGTTGGCATTTACTTGACGAGGTCATAACGATGATGTTAAGCTAATGAAGTCACATTACCTGAAATAAAGGTTTAAAATGATTTTATTTTGTTTATTGCGTGTTGGAATCGAAACAGATCAGCTCTAGTGATTGACCTGCTGAGTAATAATTCAGTTTGTCGGTCAGTTGTACGCAGATAAATCACTCATGCTGCGCGCTCGCGATTTGATCTGCTTTACAACTGACCTCCAAACAGTGAATTATTACTACAGTGAATTATTACTCAACAATTCACTGCTAGAGCTGATCTATAACTTAATTTCAATTTGTAAGATGGTGATCCTGCCAGGATCTCTTACGCGCCAAGCGTAAGTCACAAAGCTAAATTTCATATTTACATGAGATTGGTCCTCCATTTTTGCAAAATGAGTCAAACACTACCAGCAATCCTGCTAAGGGTTTAAATGAGCCGCGACGCAAGAAAACCGGGCTTCTGGGTTTCCGACCAGGTCTGACACGAACCAACCTGTGCAGCTACAGAAGGTGGCTAGAAGCTTGAAATTTATGATTTAGGAAGTAGAGAATTTATACTATCCAAGTAGAGAAAACAAAGGCGCTGATCAGCTGTGCAGTTACTGCACAGCTGATCTGCACCTTTGTTTTCGCATAGGCAAAAATCCGTTTTTCTCAAAATGTGGCTCAAATACATTTTCATGCTGTACTTTTCTGTCATGAGCATGGAATTTTAAGTACATGTAATAGAAATTAATCAAAATAACATAAACATGTTTGAAATAGCCAAAGTCCATCATTTTCCTGCTTATTTTTCCTGGCATTTAAGCACTTTACAGCAATGATACATTTCAGGCTAATCACGTAAAAAGCTGCCTATCTCTGTCAAACTGATTATATTACCTGTTGTTGAAAGCCGCCTTGTTCAGCTTTTTCTGCAAACTGGGGATACGCCATATGTAGGACTTGTAGGAACACTAGCGGTGGTAAAGACTGAGATGATCTCTCCATGGTGTTGAACAGGTCTCGCATTGCTGGAATAGTACTGGCAAATATGAGCCGCGTCATTAGAAAACCGGATTTTTGCCTATGCGAAAACAAAGGCGCAGATCAGCTGTGCAGTAACTGCCTAGCTGATCAGTGCCTGTGTTATCGCTACTCGGACAGTACAATGTCTATTCTTCATAAATCCGAAATTTCAAGCTTCTAGCCTTTTTCTGAGACTGTACAGGATGGTTTGTGTCGGACCTGGTTGAAAGCCCCGAAGACCGGTTTTCTATCTTTGTACATACCAGATGGTGTCAAACATGGGTGGAAGCCTTGAAAAGAGAGTCTGACAGACTCTTGAATAAAAACTTGCTATTTTTATTTGAGCCGCAGCGTGGGGAACCAATGTGGTTTCTGACCAGGTCCGACACAAACCAGGCTGTACAAGCACAGAAAAGCTAAAATCTTGAAATTTCGGATTTAAGTAAAAGAGGAACTGTACTGTCCGAGTAGCGAAAACAAAGGCACTGATCAGCTAACTGCGAAGCTGATCTGCACCTTTGTTTTCGCCTAGGCAGATTTTTGGTTTTCCCATGTGGCGGCTCATCTGTTTGTTTGATTTGTGGTTTAGTGTCCCAGTCAAGAGCAATGGTCATTGGCTTCGTTTTATGGGACTTCTAGACATTAGCATGTCATGACACCCAAACTGTGCTTGAGACAATAACCGCCCAATGCCTATATGAATGGATGGTTTGACCTGAACCACTTTTCCTGTGCAGGCTCAGACTTACTAAGCAGATTACCAGTAATCAGATGGTCAGACAGAATTTTATAAGCTTTGCCTGGAGACAGATTTCTCACAGCCCCAATGGACCAGGGCCCTTGAAACGAGTAATACCAATCTAAATGAAGCTAAAAGTCTTACCAGCTGTGATAGAATCTGAAGCTACTATTGATCCACCTGAGGTCAGACCTCCTGTATATCTGAAATGAAATTCAGGGAAAAAAGAAACTTTCTGCAGAAAATGCCACCCAAATTACACAACAATTTTGTATGCTACATTTCAGAAGAAAGATACCAATAGGCTTTAGATGGGAGTTGGATTCAAAACACAAAACACTGCATAAAATATTGTGTCCTTTTGTCCACTTTGAAATAAGAATATTTGTTTGTTTGTATCATGTCGGGACGGAGCCAACGTTTCCTAGGTATCAACCAGTAGTCTGGAGAGTTAATGTATCTTGCTCAAGGACACAACACAGTGATGCCAGTGGGTATCAAACCCAGGACCTCTCGAGTCAGAATCCAATGCTTAACCTAGCTATTATTGCATAAATTCTGCACAATTGAAAGAAATAATGGTGCACTATATTTTACAGCCTCATCACATTTTCATACGCATAAAAGCTTTCATGTTTATGCTCCTTCCGGGCGGACTTCAGTTTCTCATTATTAACATTGTGCTTTGTGTGGCGCCCAGTAACGAGCATAAGTAAAAGCCATGTATTAACAGCATGTGGGCGCGTGAATTGCAATATTAATACATGGCTTTCTCTTCAGTAATAAACCGCTGATGATATTGTGTGACACGGGTATTTTTGCAATAATATTGATTGGAACGACGATATTCCCGATTATGGAATCAAAGCAAAATCAAGTAACTCCGAATATGAGTTTGACGATTGTCTATTAATTAAAATACTATTCCTAGGCCCATCGATAGTATGGCATCTTCTCTTAACTATTTTTACATGACAACTGACGTTACATAAGTTACAATCGCGTTACGTTACAGTTAACGTTACGTAACCCCTAATTATCTTCTTTCCATTGATTAAAAGATAACTGCTTACTTTTTCAGGGCCTCTTTGAGTTCTGGAACAGATCTAAGACACTGTATAGTAGCATTCATATAACATGTGTTACCCAAGTTGTTGAGACCTGCTGGAACATCAAGCTGAAAACAAAGTCATGTTAAATAAGCCGCGACGCAATAAATCTGAAATTTGAAGCTTCTAGCCTGCTTCTATGACCTGTACAGTCATAGAAGCAGGCTAGAAGCTTCAAATTTCAGATTTAAGAAGAAGAAAAATTGTACTATCCGTGTAGCAAAAACAAAGGCGATGATCAGTTTCACAGTTACTGCGAAGCTGATCTGCGCCTTTGTTTTCACATAGGCAAAAATACATTTTTCTCACAATGCAGCGCAAATTATGTAATGGTTAATGAGAAATATAATGAAATACTTGTTTAATTCAACCATTTGCCATTCTGCAATCGCCTTATTTTTTAGCTATTTAAATTTATCTGTTAAAGTCCATGCTTGTTGTTTAGACTAAGACCAGCTGAGAACATGTCTTGACGGTCATATACTGTAAATTCGGAAATGTTTTGTGACTTTAATTTTCTATTTCTGAGCTATTCAGGCGGTCTTGAATTTACGAAGGAGTGTTACTGTACTCCTTATTTATTACATATGAGCCTGTGCATGAGAAAAAAAACAATTTGGGTTTCCGACCAGGTCTGACACAAATCGGGCTGTACAGTCACAGCATAAAGCTAGAAGCTTGAAACTTTGGATATAAGTAGAAGAGGAATAGTACTATCGGTGTGGCGAAAACAAAGGTGCTGATCAGCTATGCAGTTACTGCACAGCTGATCTGTGTCTTTGTTTTCATATATGCAAATTGTTGGTTTTCTCATACAAAGGCTCATATAGATTCTCATTTTAAACGAGAACCTTGGATTTGCACTTTGACAAATTCATGAATAATCTCACAAGTACTTGTGAATATTTCCGAACTTACAATATCATTTCCACATATTTTCCAAGCAAGTGTCTGCTTCTTTCTTTTCTTGCCAAAACCAGGCAAAAACCTTCTTGAAAACGTTGATGGAGAAGAATGTCAATACTTTTTTCTTGATCTAATTTTGACAAGTGCTGGGCAAACTGCATTCCAAGCAACATCACTACCGGCCGTCAAATACAAAGATGTGCAATATGTAATCATGAAGACCAGGTCCCAGTTGTTCAAAATTAATGACATCGTTAGTTAACTATTCGTTAAAATTTCAAACATGATTGTTACATATACACTGTTATTTTTTGTTGATAAAATTTGAGAATCCTTTGCATTGCACTGTTATTTTTGTTGATAAAATGTGAGAATCCTTTGCATTGCAAAGGATTCTCACATTTTATCAACAAAATATAACAAATTGCAAAGGATTCTCACATTTTATCAACAAAATATAACAATGTATTTGCTTACATAGTCAGCATTTACTTAACGAGTTGACATCTCAACCATGACGTTAAGCTAACAAAGTTTTGAACAACTGGTCCTAGATGTTGGGAGTCATGATAGATCAGTATGTATTAAATAACTACCGCTGAGGCAAGCTGTTGTTCTGTCATGTCTTCCATGAACACTGTCTTCTGTGCAGGTTCCTTTGGCAACTCATCCGCCGTGCCCATCATTAGTAACATAGCACCCTGTTCATGTAATACAGATAAACTAAAGAATTAGGAATTTTGGTGGAGAAAAACTGAAAATATAACCAAAACTTGATTCATCATTTACCAACAAATATATTTATGCTTAGCCTTGGTCAAATAACTGTCATTGTGAATTTTCTAAGCAAAATGAAAACGTCTTTCAAGGAATGGGTGGAAATGAAAATGCAAAATTCTAGGACTTTTCTGGGATATTTTTACGTTTTTAAGGATCAAGGATCACCAATTTTTCAACATTTCTTCAGCAGAAATGGCAAAACAGATGACAGACGCAATTGGTTTTAGCAGTCCTGTGTAAAAATGTGGGGATAAGTGCCGGGACTACCGGACGTAATGAACTCAAATATGTGTCAAATCATAGTTTCTTGATATTTCCTCATGAGAATCTTGAAGTTTCAAGAAAGTCAAGGATAAATCTTCATTTTCAAGGACACTTATTTTTAAAATCCAGGACAATTCCAGGAAAAATGGCATTCCAGGAGTTTTGCAGGATAAAGGTCAAATACATGGATTTTTCCAGGTCCGTGTGAACCCTGTTAGTTAGTTCACTGAATTGTTTGGCAGTACGCTCAATTCAACCTAATTAATTTATTCCTTGGTTGGAAGAAAAATACAATGTTGCTTAATTAACATTGTGAGAGAAAGCACATAACATCAGGAAAACATGTCCGTGCAATTAATACACCCTTTAACCCCACTTTTGTATAGTAAGACTGGGGTATGCAGGGGTATACCTATTATTGGTCCAAAACATAAACTGTGGGTACTCGTTAGAACCGCCTCGCTGAGGCTGTTTTAAGGTGTACCCAAAATCAATGTTATGAGCCAAAATATTAGAAATATCAAATTTTACCTATTAAAATTTTCAATTTTGACAATAAAGAAAAAACAAATATTGCATGGGCAAGTTTTCTTTATGGAAAGAGCAGGAACTTACATCCTTAAGCTTCATATTTCCCCATCCATCATCCTGAAACAGAATGATGTCTAACTGTAATAAAACTTAATTCAGCCGCACTTTAATCAAAATTTTAAGCTATATGAAGCTTTTGGTACTCATAACTTTCACATCTTTATTTGTTATTATCGCATAAATACCCCTGTCACACAAAATTAACAGCTGTTTATTAATGAATATTAATACCTAAATTCATGCTGTTAATACATGGCTTTTACTTATGCTCGTTATCAGGCTAATAATGAGAAACTGATGTCCACCCGGAACGATCATAAAAATAAAAGCTTTCACAACACATTATGAAAATGTGACGAGGCTGTAAAATATAGTGCATCATTATTTCTTTCGTTTAACCGAGGGCAATTCATTAACATCCGCTAGGTCACTCGTTCGCTAGGTCCCGAGGGGAGTGTTGAAAACCGAGGGCAATTCATTAACATTCACTAGGTCCCTCGGGGGAGTGTTGAAAACCGAGGGCTTTGCCCTCTGTTTTAAACACTCCCCTCGGGACCTAGCGAATGTTAATGAATGGAAAGTCATGTTTGATCCCTATATTAATCCATTGTCTTGGATGTAGCATTCCAGCACCAGATCAACAATTATTTCAAATGAATGTCAAACACAGACTGTGAAAATTGAATCATTCTAATTTGAGATTTGTGTATTGATGATCAGTAACATACAGCATGGCAAAATCTTGTTTGATGAATACATTAATAAAAGTAGTAAATAAAACTTTCTTGCCAGTGAGCCCTAAAGTAACTACCTTGAGAACCGCCCCCTTCATCATAACCTTTTGTCTGTCAGGTTGAACCCCAGACAGGGCAAACAGCTGAGCCTTAAACACCTCCGGGGGCTCGTCTGTGTTACACTCCACATCGCTGAACTTCTCTTTACCCCATTTCACATTCACTGAAAAACATGAGATTGTAAATTTAGAAGAAATTTACTTCTGAATGATATATTCTGGGTTTTGTTACAAAATGTTTTGGACAATAGGACAAAATTTGAGCTTGAAATTGATTCTTTCTGTGACTTAAGGTCTTATGCAGGGGTCCAGTTACTAAGTGGGTCCAATAGTGGCAAACCTCAAACTGGAGTATTCTCCTAAGTAGAGACTTACAGGGACTTGCATCATAATAATGCTTCACTCATCATTGTATTTACACTCAACTCATAGGTGTGGACCACTTTCCCCCACCCCAACCCCACCAAAAAATAAATAAATAAATATATAAATAAACATAATTTAAAAATTGAACCAAAAAATGCTTGGGTCACTGGAAATTAATTAAATCTTAGGAAATGAGTGTCCAGAACTGAAAGTATCAATGGGTGGTAACAGTAACTTCTCCCTAATGTCTCAAACTTCTCCATTTCGGCTGGAATAAAACTTAACTCAGCGGCTAGCAGGACCCCTGTTATGGAGGTATGATGTCAACATCATTTTTTGTCAATGATGCATTTGGGGCGAATGCATGTTCTTTTTTCTTCTTTTTTTTTTTTGGGCTTTTTTGAAATTATGTTTAGTGAATTTAATTTATGCATAGTGAAATCTCTAAAAGAAATCCTTAGGATATTAAAAGTGCTACACAAATTGTTCAATGTCTGGCTCAGCAAGACCCAAAATCGATGTGATAAACTTTTGTTAGAAAAGTAAAAAATCAATAATAAATTGATATAAACACTTTATTGATATATTTTATGTTTTAATAGGGCAGGTTGGCTAGTTACTCTTCTTTGAAAAGAAATGAATATTGGTCACCTTTCCCGCTATTTTCCTCATTCGGTGAACGTGGTAACCTCGGTCATTATCGTTATGCATTACTATTTCTAGACACTAACAAAATCATAAGGCTATATCCAAAATATTACAAATTTCTTACCTTGGAATAAATCTTATGCTTTTACCTAAAAGAATATGCAATGTTTTGATGAAAATATTCATTTTGATTTCATATTCTGTGCGTCAAATTTGTAAGGGTATAGCAATAAACACCGAGTAATGTACCTCCTCCGAATGAGCAAAACTACCTGTATAACGTCATCGCTTCATGCTCTATATTCCATTATGTATATAAATATTTTATGTACAAAATTTTCATTAAGGATGCACACCTATTTAGTGAAATAGCTTTATATCAAACATGATAGAAATGTTATTTTAGGAGAATTTCTAAGGTCAAAAGGTTTTGTGTTTTGTTGTCTTGGTTTTGAATTAGTTATGAAATTATAAGTATTTTCCTAAAAAAAAAAAGAAAACTCCAAAGGACATAGGCAGAATATTTTAAAATATGGTAGGCGTGTGTTCTTGGTGATCATATGTATTGTTGTTTTGTATATATGTATGTATGCATTGTGTTATATGCCCTCACAGGGGGCCCCAAGTGGTAATAAACAATATTCTATTCTATTCTAACCATTACCCAAACATCCTTTTGAAGTCCTCTAAGGAGGTTAAGAAGTAGTGGAAGATTACAAATACATGTCATTGGTAATATAATTATGGACCAAAACCAGGTCTCTCCATACCTTCTATCTCATATACCTTCTACCTCTCTACAGAGAGACCCTAGCCAAAATGACCAATTCCACATCAACATCTACTTCTTACTCCCAGAATCAATCACTGGGAAGCAATGTAACAAGTAGGACAGCACAATTTCTGATTTTGACAGATGCATTGTAATAGCAAACACACGTGTTTGCTTTAGGATTACATGTACATAACAACAACAACAACATAGCTAGAAACACAAAGCGATAGGTAAAAGCTGTGGACTGCCATTTTTGTCGTCAATTCAGATGTCGGGAAAATTGTACTTTATTTTTCTTTTCATGACTATACATTTTTCGTTGCAAAACGTACTACCATATGTCGTATTTCAGATCGAATTTGTTGACAAAACTGTGAAAAAATATTAAAAGCAAATTTTACAAATTCAGACGACAATCTCTGACTGTATAGATCCCAAATGAAGATCGACCATAGGTATATTTTGAAAACCAGTCTGCAAATTAACTTCCTTTTTTCCGGTTCCGGTGTGGTTGAATGAGCGCGACCGAACCGCAAAAAGGTTGTTTCAGCCGTGAATTGTTTCGCTCTTAAAATTAGAATGGTAACCACTGTGGTCACATGTCGTTTAGGCCCCATGAGTCGTTTCGACCCGAGTCAGATACCCAACGTCATTTCCATCCTAATAGTCGTTTTGGCTTTCAGTCGGATACCCTTCAGTAGGATACACATTGAACGCTCTTGTTTGGAATTATTTATTACAGCCCCTTTCACTCGAGTTTGCTGTTTGAGCATTTAGGTCAATCAAATTTGTTTACTCAAGTTTGCCATTCTGTTCTGTTCTTCTTAGTGATCCGCCGCTTATTTGTTCGGCGCACCCTCCAGGGAGGTAAATTTTTTGGACTTATATAATGTCTTTACTTAACTTGAGCGCGATACTGGTGATATTTACATGTGCTGTAACTTATATACAGAGTTGCTGGTTAGTCTTTCCATTCAATTGCCAGAAATCGTCCTCAGGGCCCTAAGTCTCTTCATGTGTACTGCGTAAATGTACTCCCGTGAATAAAGCTCGAGCAACCCCAACTTATTAGAGTCCCAGGCTCGAATATCCACACACCTCGAACAATCCAGGGTCAATTGGGTAAGAAATACAGGATCCTGGAGCTGAATCGTAAGATGGTCCGGAAGAATTCCACTATCTATCAGTTTCTGAATATATTCTTGTCTTGATTCCTTGAAGACTGCGCACTCTGCTAGGAAATGTTGGCGTGTCTCTGGCAGTGATGAGCACAACTTACAAGTAGAGTCCACAACAAACTGATTAAATGCAGCGCGGTTACCTTGAAGGATATAAGTTCCAGTAAGTAGTCTACACTTAACTTGTGCCCTTATACTATCATGCACATTATTCCTAACTGTAGACCATATGTGGTGTGGAATACCCACTTTTAACACATCTGCATTTAAGTACTTTGTAGAAGACTTAGTTGCAATATCTGATTTCCAGAACTGTTCGACCATTTCATGTATTTTGCGGTTAAGTGTATTTTTCCACTCGAGCTTGGGTAGGGTATTGCTCATCAGCTCGAATACTGATGGCAGATCATAGAGATCTAACAAGCATTGTATATGAGTGAACATACTCTTGTCAGGGAAATCTTTCATTACTATTTGTCTTTGAGCTATTTCATATTCAATTGATTTTTGATCTCTCATCATAGTTGCAAACAGATTAAGAAGAGATTTGTGTATGACTGATTCAATTGGTGGAATGCCAAGCAACGCTAGGCAGGCAGAGCTAGAGGTATTGTCAGGAAGACCCTGAAGTTGTTTCAGGCATTTGTTTGTTAATCAGGTAACTTTTTATTCTATTTTAGAACTGAAACCGTGTCCCAGGTGCCAGGTGTTCTTAAAATGTATTCAGCATTTATCTTTAGGTAATGATGTCACCTTTTCTGATAAAAACATTGTAATTGTTTGGTTAAAGCATGTTTTTATTTCAAAATTCTTTGTGCAACATATACAATGCATATAAAGAACACACATTTGTAACAGGATAGAGACAAAAGCAGAATTTTATCACTTTAAGCAGTTACCTGATCGGTATCTACATGGCAAAAATTCCACACAGTTAGTTAAAATTTTCACTCGAGTTTGACGTTTTAAAGGTCATTTAGTTTGAAGCTGCCATTCAAATTAGCAGATCAATCAATCCTGATGTCTTTGTGGACAACATGAAAAGAAACTCAGATCTTCGGAACACATAGTCTTCTTGTGTGATGCAAATGCTCAAACGGCAAACTCGAGTGAAAGGGGCTGTAATTAACACTTTAGTTTCTTTTTGGTTAGAATTTTACTAGGTAAGGTGGGCGAGGTGGGCAGGGCAAGGCAGAATGGTCATTTGTTTTCAGGGACCTGGGGAGCAAACAGCCTACCCATCTACCTCCCTCCTTACCTTTATACCTCCTTCCCTCCTACTTGCCTCTTACCTACCTTCCCTCACTCCCTCCCTCCTACCTACCTCCCCCCACTCCCTCCCTACCTACATATCTACCTACCTACTACCTCCCTACCACCCATCCACCTACCTACCTAGTCTACCTACCTCTCTCCCTCCCTTCCTACCTATATTCCTTTGCCCTACCTACATAACCACCTACCTACCTACTCCCATGCGGCATGCACCCACCTACCTACTTCTCTCCTACCTACCTACCTCTTACCCCACTCCTTACCTACCTACCTCCCTTTAAGCGTAAGGTTTACCATGTGTGTTTGCAGATAAGGCAGTGTGCCTTTATCCTTTATTTCATATTAAAACTGTAGAGCGCTGTTGAATGCCACGATGACCATGCAAATAGCTACGTTTCAAATAGTGGGTGGGGTGAAAAAACAACAATATTCCTTTTTTCACACAACAGAACCAAACTAAACTGAAAGTAATAAAAATAAGATTGATAAATAAAAGCAATGAGTCGTTCTGATACACCAATACCTTTAAACACAGGCATATTGGCGGCCAAAAATAGAAGAAAACTTTCGACAATGTTTTCGGTTCCTCACGCCGGAAACAGGAAATGTAAATCATAAAAGTATCGCAGTTACGGATCTCGTTATTTATTTATTTTTTTTAGATGTAAAGTATTTCCATCATCATGATCATTGTTTCAAAATTTACATTCTTTTTAAATGATTTTTCTTTATTCATTATTCAATTTATATATTTTGTAAATATTGTGGTAAAACCTTGTACCGATATCGAGTCTTTTCGGTCCTAGACCAGGATCCCAGGTGTGTCTGGATGTTTCGCGATCTGGTTCGTTCGCACTTAGTCCGCTCGCAACCTCCCATTGGTCTGTTCGCTACTCGGTATTTTTCGCACCTTATCGACCCTATTCGAATCGCTACCACTATGTCTTTCGCGGCTTCCCGCCCAATTATGACCGTTAATTATTCACTCACTACTGAACCTCACAGCTTCTCACCAATTATGACCGTTAATTAAGGATTAATTTCGTTGTGGCCTTGAAAAAGTCATATTTCTACAGTTCCTGAGGTAATGGTCAGAAGTTGATCGACTCAGTAAACAGTAAAAAAGTAGGTAGATAGGTAGGTAGATAGGTAGGTAGGTAGGTAGGTAGGTAGGTAGGTAGGTAGGTAGGTAGGTAGGTAGGTAGGTAAGTAAGTAATAACAGTGACAAATGCATACGTAACTTGATGTAAATATGTATATAAAAAGTTGCTCTGACCCAATGGGTCCAAATGTCACTTCTCAAATCAATACGTGCAAAATCATTGAAGGATGCAATTGTTTTTGAAATTTTGATAAGTCTAGCATTGTAAGCAACTTTTAGATTATACATGTATTTTCCTTTTGGTCCTTTGAGATCAGCGAGAGTACTCTTAGAAATCCATTATCGGTTTAGATTCATTTTCTGACCAACGTTTTATATATTTGGCACTATTTGGACAATCAGTACTAGTCTTTTTTCCCACCTCGGGTTTTTGCAGTGGGAATCTTTTTCTGAATGCGCCTTTTCCTGATCTTTGCCTACTTGTACCTTTTTATATCGACTATCCTGTTGAAAGTTGTGTGACAGAATAGCCTCCCTTGGGAAAATACGTTGGTGCAACGTATTAGCGGCATATTGAGTGCTTGTAATATGCAAATTTCAAACTCGAAACTTTGTGAATCGAGTAAGTGTTGAGTATTCACCATTTTTGCATTATCCACTGGTTCCCAGCTTAAAAAAATCAATATTGGAAATGCAGGTAACCACGAACCCCGCTGAGGGGGGTTCTGGTTACCTGTTTTTCCAACATTGATATTTGTCAGCAGGAAACCAGCCGATTATGCAAAAAAGGTGAATATAGCGCAGTAAAACACCCTTGGTGGATGAGCATGCTTTTCCACCGACGGGGTTTCTGTGGCTCAGCTCGGTTGTTCGTTTACATTTGGTGGCAGCGGTGGGATGATGACAACTCCCAGAACGGAGTTGCCTTACCCATGTGGTCCCCAGGCCAAGACTCGGGGCGAGTCTTCTCGGAGGGGGAAGTAATGTGACGGAATAGCCTCCCTTGGGAAAATACGTTGGTGCAACGTATTAGCGGCATATTGAGTGCTTGTAATATGCAAATTTCAAACTCGAAACTTTTGTGAATCGAGTAAGTGTTGAGTATATAGCGCAGTAAACCACCCTTGGTGGATGAGCATGCTTTTCCATCGACGGCTTTGCTGTTGCTCGGCTCGGCTGCACGTTACAGTTGCAAAATTACAGTATTTCCCTTTGGCTCCACTTCGCAAAATCTAAAGGGTCACTGAAGAAACTTAAGCAGCCGAAACCATGGTATGGTCCATCACTTTTCTAATTAATATGTTCACTGCTCTTAAAGGATCTCAAATTTATCTTTATTTGCTATTACTGCAGCTGGTGTTGTGCCGTGTGGTGGCCTTAAAAAGTCTCACCGTACATCGTCCATAGTGCAGGTTATATTTTCCTTTCGGTCCTTTGAGATCAGCGAGGGTATTCTTAGAAATTAGATTGATGCTGCACTGCTGACAAGATGTCGATTAAGCACTTGTTTGTTTGTCGAAGACATCTCAGATCATCTTTGACCTTCATCCGGGTTTTTTTCCATATGGAAGGTGAAAACGCCAACAAACTGCATCTCTTTAAAAAGTACTTTAAGATGATGTTGTTTTTTTTTTACTATACAAGTCATCATTGATCCTTATTGTTATTCATTTTAATCGCTTTTGTGTGACGAAAGCTTTTGCAAAGAAAAATTAAAATAAAAAATCTGTGGATTTTGAAATTTTATGATCCATGCAGGCCATCGTAGATAAGATGCGTTCGGATTTTCTCCATTGAATATAGGCGTGTTCGGATCAAAGGCTCTGCTTCACAGAACGAGTTGTTTCCGCCAGTAAGGGCTCACCGCACAATAACGATATTTTTAATACATGTTTTTTTTTTCATCAGATTGATATCCAGGAATTTTGGGGTAGGTATATATGCATTAAAACTGTCAGCATTGAAACGAATAGGTACAGTTTTTTTCACTGAGCGTTTAGCTGTCAGGCTAAGGTAGTGATGTCATTTCAACAACAGAGCAAGCTAGTCTTGTGTCCGTCAAAGATGGATTTCAGTCCCAAAACTATATATCTTGTGCTTAGGTATCACTACTACATCACTGAGCTTCTATGCAATGTCAACAATTTATATTTTAGAATAAAGCATAAATAAAATGTACATCATGCATCCTGTACCCTATTGCAGAACAGATATTAATCTTCGACAATTATCTTTTTTAAAGATGTTTCTTGTTTCTACTATTATCACATTCTAGAATGGAGTGTAGCAATGACAGTTGTTTTTTTTTATGAATTTCAGCCTCTAACGGAGAGCTCCGAGGAGTAGGTAGACAGCAGATGTAGCAGTTCTCTCCAGTAATGACTGTATAATCCTTAAACTGTTTGAAATTTCTCCAACTCTGCGATATGAGTTTTACTGAGAGGTAGGATTTCTAGTCCGTATAGCAAACGAGGAAGCACATACGTCTTGTAAATCTGGTGTGCCGTAACTGGACACAACCCATTAGTTCAACGATACCCGAAGCTCATTCGGGAATACTTTGTACGTGTTGCAGATTTGATCTGTTCACTAACATTTATTTCACATTCATTTAATCTATAAGTGAGTGGCTTCTTCTGAAGACATGATCTGATTATCACCCAGTGTCCATATATATAGTCTGACTGTTTCTTTTCGAAGATATGCTCAGCTATTTTGGTCTAAGTTGGATGCATTTTAAAGTGATGTTGCCGTGAATATCTATATTCAACGCCTAGCATTAACTTTTACGCCCATTTTAGGGCGAAGCTGTCACTGAGTGAACCAAGCCATTTAACTTTTGTAGTTAAACCATTGTATAGTTCTTTGATGATTAACTAGTAAGTTGTGCATATATTTTATCCAGAAGCTTGTCGAAGAGAATTGTATGCTTGACAACATCAAACGCGGATTGGACATCTAACGTGGCGAAAAACAGGGTAGACCTGGTGCGTTTAGCTTCGGCTCTTGCTTCAGAAATGATTAGGTTGACATGATGGGCGATAGGCCCTTGATGAATCCAAACTGTAACTCATGATCAGTCTGATTTTTTAGATTCTTTTTTCCATGTAAACAATATTCAAACTCTTTCCCCTCTCGAAGTTTATCCAGATCTCCCTGAGGATGTTAGGCAGTCGGAAATCCTCATACATAAAAGGCTGTCATCAGCTAAGAACTTGATCTCTGATATGATGCATTATGTCGTTTATACAGGCCAGGGACAGGAGAGGAACCAAGGCTGTGCCTCGAGTGAAACCTGGTGTAACTGGGGATGGTGATAACTTTGAGTCATCAATGACAACCTCTTGTGCTCTGGCAGACAAGAAGTTTTCTATCCAGCTGAGAATGTTCCCACGCATCCTGTAGTGGTTCAATTTGAGTAGTAGCCGCTGGCGGGGCCTGCTGCTCGTCGTTCAGTCCTTTAGCGATGGTTAGGATAAGTTGTGTCTCACATGATCTACGCTTTCGGAATCCATGCTGGCAGTCTGTAAGGTTGACAGTCCTCTTGAAGTGGGTAATGACACTGGTGTTAATGACATGTTCCAGGACTTTACACACAGTTGATTTTAACGAGATTGGTCGGTAGTTGGACGGGATCGAACGGTTACCCTTCTTTGACATGCATTCCTTGTAAGCTTCTTGAACATATTGTATGCTCTAATATTATGGCCCATCTTGATGAACATGAACTCCTGTCGGACAGGCAACACGCATTTAGGAAATGGCATAGCTGTGAAACTCAGTTGACTACAGTGATAAATGACTGGGCCAAAATCTTAGACAAAAAAAGGCCAGGTCGACACTTTTATACTCGATTTTGAAAAGGCTTTCGATACTCCTCCCCATGAACTCCTTAAAAGCAAATTGTTCAGCTATGGAATAGGTGGAACAACACTGAATTGGATAAATGCTTTCCTTTGTTTCAGACAACAAAGGGTAGTGGTTAATGGTATTAAATCGGATTGGGCTCCAGTTGTGTCGGGTGTCCCTCAGGGCACCGTTCTCGGCCCCTTGCTGTTTTCCTTGTATATAAATGACATCTCAGCAGACATCGAGTCTGAAATAAGACTCTTTGCTGATGATTGTGTTTGCTATCGTGAAATCAAGAATGAAGAGGATACATTGAAACTTCAAAGAGACATTGATCGCTTAGGCAGTTGGGCTAGAAAATGGGGAATGAGATTTCAACCCGTCAAATGCAACATGATGCAGCTGACAAATAAACGGTCTAGTAAGATACAGGCTAACTACACCCTTGAGGGCACTTTACTGGAAAACGTTGAAAGCATAAAATACCTGGGTGTAACTATCACAAATGATTTGAAATGGAATACTCATATTTCCAATGTTTGTACAAAGGCTAACAGAACTCTCGGATTCTTGAGGAGAAATTTGTATTCTTGTCCCCCAGATGTGAAAGAAGCAGCTTATAAAGGACTGGTGCGGCCGGTCTTGGAATATGGAAGCTCACTTTGGGACCCTCACACTCATGGTTTCCAGGAAGAACTGGAAAAGGTCCAAAATCGTGCGGCAAGGTTTGTGACGGGAAATTATGTTTTTGAAACTGGGAGCATGACTGGCATTTTAGGTCAACTGAAATGGGAATCTCTTAAGAAAAGGAGGAAGGATAGTAGACTTATATTGCTATACAAAGGTCTAAAGGGTAAAGCCAGAATACCCACAGATGACCTTATCCCAAAGAATAGGCGTTGTAGAAATCAACACTCTTTGGCTTTTCAGATACCTTCAGCTAGCAAAGAAGCGTACAAAAGTAGTTTCTTTCCACAGACTATCAGGGACTGGAATGACCTCCCTGATTCACTTGTCTCCTCTGCTGAAATGTCTGATGACTGTGTGTCCAAGTTCGCTTCACTCGTGCGTTCAAGGGACTAATTTCTCCCCCATCCGAACCCCCTGGTGAAATAATGTCATTTGGCGTGTCACCAGTAAACTATTCAGATTCAGATTCAGAAGACTAATATGACAAGCGATGATTTCCAATCTGGAAGAGATGGACCAGTCCAGGCGACAGTTCGTCTGTAGTTTCTTTCAGCAGTCTTCCATGGATGTTGTCGGGCCCAGTCGCTTTATAAGGTTTGATGTCCTTTTTGGATTGACTTTTATACACAGTTGATTTTGTGCTTGGTCCGAGATCTGGTAGCTTTGACATGTCTTTTTGGGTGAAGACTGGGGGTAACTATTCACCCATGATGTTGGCCTTATTGAGACTGACTCAAAAGGTGAGAGAATAAAATATAATTGTTAGATCCTTTGGAAGCAGTAATAATATTCAAAGAAAAAAGTGGGCCATATTGTACAATTTCGGGTAATGAACCTTCATCAGTGACCCTTTACAAAACTGGCAGCGAAAGCCAGACATTCATGATCGCTGCAATTTCCAAAGTTTACACCAGTATAGTCTTAATCAAAGACCAATATTCCCAAAGAGGCCAAACATTCAAAACTCTGTGATGGTGATTCTTAACGTACAATATAGATATATTTGAAATACTCCAAATATTTTCACTGATCTCAAAGGATCAAAAGAAAAATATAATCTGCACTTTGGATGATGTACGGGGAGACTTTTTAGGGCCGCCACATGGCAGAAACAGCTTACAACACACTTGCCCGTCCCCAATTAGAGTATTCAGTCCCCATTTGGGACCCCTATACAAGAGAAAAGACACTCCAACTGAAAAAAAAAATCCAAAGGCGACCTGCACGTTGGACCATCAGTGATTATGACACAAGGTCCAGTGTACTTGAACTGCTATGCTCTACCAGCTAGGCTGGAGAATTTTATAGCAAAGGCGCGCAGACGCCCGTCTATGTCTCTTCTATAAGACTGTATATGGACTTGTCGCCGTACCCCTCCCAGGATATGTTCAACGCACCCATCGTGTATCCCGCTATTGCCATTCAATTACCTTTCGCCAGATCCAAACCAGCCAGAACTACTACAAGTACTCTTTTCCACTGGCCATAGTTCAGTGGAATGCACTACCCGAAGCTGTTGTGGGTTTGCAGGACCTTTATTCATTCAAGGTCGCAGTGAGCAAACTGCAACACTGTAAACCTTAGTTTATCCAAACATTGATTTAACCTGATTTCAATCCCCTTTTCATTATTTTAAACCCGGACCGTGGAAACACCCCAAACCACCCCAAAACACACCAAACCACCCCAAACCACTTCAAAACCACCCCATCTTAAACACATTCAAACTACCTGAAACACACTAAACATGTCTTAAAACAGATCTTGATGGGATTCAGAACACTAAATTCACAAATTAGCTTCATATGGGCTAATATGGGTATATATATAGTGGTGTAATATTTGGGATGTTCCCGTTTCGCCTACTCCCATTTCGCCTACTCCCGTTTCGCCTATGATTTGTCCCATTTCGCCTACTCCCATTTCGCCTACTCCCATTTCGCCTACACCAGAAATGTTCACTATTCCCGTTTCGCCTACTCATTCAATACAGATGTATAGCAAGAATGTTGTTTTAAATCATGATATGCATTTAAATATATATGCAAATACATTGTAAAATTTAAGATTTTCATATTTTCTATTCTATTTACTTATTTTGTTTTTATTTTATTTTTGTTTGTGAAGAAAATGACACTTTAATGGGCTTGTGAAAACATATAAACATTGCAAACGGATAAATTAGTGATCTAAATTAAATTTGGTTATTTTATAACATTTATACCACATTTAATAGTTTTTTTTTATTTACTTATCTTTTTGTATGTGAAGAAAATGATCATTTAATGGGCTTGCGCAAACATATAACATTGCATTAATAAGTGATCTAAATTAAATTTGTTTATTTCAACAATTAAAACGAATGTACAATATTCACATCTTTACATGTATATTCACTACAAAACATATAGAATACAAATAAATGATAATAAATTTAAAAACAAATAAGTTAAAACAATAATAAGTTAAAAAAATGTTTGCTGACAAAAAGTGCAGAGTAGGCGAAACGGGAATTCATTGAATGTCCAGAGTAGGCGAAACGGGAGTAGGCGAAATGGGAATAGGCGAAACGGGAGTAGGCGAAATGGGAGTAGGCGAAACGGGACCAAATCTAATATTTGAGCGTTTAGGGGCGTTTCTGTGACGTGGTTTGGGGTGTTTTTGAAGTGGTTTGGGGTTATATATGATAAGGTTTGAGTATTACATCGCTAAAATATCTGGATATTGTGTTTTGAGATTGTTTGAATGTGTTATAAGGTGGTTTGGGTGGTTTTGGATGTTTCCACGGTCCCTTTTAAACCTATCTTATCCCCTTCACTATCACGCTTTTATCAGTTTCTTTTTCAGCTAACCAAGCTCGACAGCGCTATTACCTGCTAACATGTCCGCGAGGTTGAATGGCAGTATATATAGATAGCTAAATATATAAATTGTTAGTCCTTCCTTCTTCAAAGGGGCAACCTCTGTGCTGTCCTTCTTCCAGAATTTGATAAAGTTACAATGCTTCAGATTTTTGCTGGTGTTCATCAGCTTGTCAGGTTTCGAACCGGTTGTGACATCGTTGTCGTTTTGATACGTCCTTGGCCGAAACGGTAACTGGTCAACTCGTACCTTAGTCAACTCGTACCAAGTCAACTCGTACCCGAGTTAACTCGTACCCAAGTCAACTCGTACCTTAGTATTTTAACTTAATTTGCTTGAATTATAAAGTTATTTAAAAATATGGCATGAATTATTACAAAATTAGATGTATACTATGGAAAATTATCCCCTTTATCTCATTTTAAAGAGCTAAAGTTGCGCCTCCTGGTATGAAAAACAGAAATGCAAACGGACCAAAAGCCGAAAATTTCTATATATATTTCTCGTACAAGGTAATAAAACATATTATATTGGCACTTATCTTGGATAAAAATGGTATAACAATTAGGTAGTATAATTCAAAGTTTATCTTTATTTTACCAAATCATTACTATCAGAAAATAAAATTAAAGGCCATAAAGAAGTCAATTAATGACACGAGCCAATTTTCACCTATTATAAG
Organism: Rugalucina vietnamica; assembly: GCA_964017185.1. Classification (NCBI taxonomy): domain Eukaryota; kingdom Metazoa; phylum Mollusca; class Bivalvia; order Lucinida; family Lucinidae; genus Rugalucina; species Rugalucina vietnamica. The sequence goes on along the minus strand of OZ024873.1, from coordinate 73,463,725 downwards.
TGTGCCAAACAATAAACAAACTGCAATGTATGCCATATTGATTAGATTATAATCGCCAATTATATCGCTACTGGGTGTGATCTTTAATTGGATTATCTGAGGTACTAATTAGGTATGAACTTTAATGAAAGGCATCATTTACAAAACAGAATAATTGTTTGAAACAATATTACCTGCAGCAAAAAAAAGCAATGTCAGGGTTCTGTCTCATATCATTGTATAAAATCGGTAGTTTTTGTTCAATATTTAAAATTGATTAAAAGAAATTACCCATTTTTATGAGACAGAAATATGACTATGCCGTGAATCCATATCGGGTCCTATAATATTTATTCGTTTATTTGTGAATTGAAATGTAGATTCAGGATTACTGACCAAGTTCTTAACATCTATTCTAGCCGGTGCTTTGGGCTGAGAGGTCCTCGATTCGATCCTCGTCAGGGGCATCGTTTGTTGTGGGCTTTTATAGCAAGTCAATTTCCACAGATGAATATAAGAATATAAGGTGCATTATATATCATATTACTGTAAAACAATTATAGACATAAAACGGTTATCCTCACCTCACCTCACCTCACCTCACCTCACCTCACCTCACCTCACCTCACCCCTCACCTCACCTCACCTCACCTTACCTACCTACCTACCTACCTACCTACCTACCTACTTTCCTACCTACCTACCTACCTACCTACCTACCTACCTACCTACCTACCTACCTACCTACCTATTTACCATTATTTCCACCGAGTGGTGATAAGGTAAGTAAGCTACAGTAAGTAAGTAAGTAAGTAAGTAGGGAAGTAATCGTAAGTAAGTAAGTAAGTAAGTAAGTAAGTAAGTAAGTAAGGTAAGTATGTAAGCACGCTGGGTAATCGGGAATGAGTGAGGAGTGAGTGAGTGAGTGAGTGAGGGAGTGAGTAAGTAAGTAAGTAAGTAAGTAAGTAAGAAGTAAGTAAGTAAGGTAAGTAAGTAAGTAAGTAAGTAAGTAAGTAAGTAAGTAAGTAGTAAGTAAGTAAGTAAGTAAGTAAGTAAGTAAGTAAGTAAGTAAGTAAGTAAGTAGTAAGTAAGTAAGTAAGTAAGTAAGTAAGTAAGTGTAAGAAGTAAAGTAAGTAAGTAAGTAAGTAAGTAAGTAAGTAAGTAAGTAAGTAAGTAAGTAGTAAGTACGAAGTAAGTAAGTAAGTAAGTAAGTAAGTAATTAAGTAAGTAAGTAAGTAAACCTACCTACCTACCTACCTACCTACCTACCTACCTACCAACCTACCTACCTACCTACCTACCTACCTACCTACTACCTACCTACCTACCTACCTACCTACCTACCTACCTACCTACCTACCTACCTACCTACCTACCTACCTACCTACCTACCTACCTACCTACCTACCTACCTACCTACCTACCTACCTACCTACCTACCTACCTACCTACCTACCTACCTACCTACCTACCTACCTACCTACCTACCTACCTACCTACCTACCTACCTACCTACCTACCTACCTACCTACCTACCTACCTACCTACCTACCTACCTACCTACCTACCTACCTACCTACCTACCTACCTACCTACCTACCTACCTACCTACCTACCTACCTACCTACCTACCTACCTACCTACCTACCTACCTACCTATCTATCTATCTATCTATCTATCTATCTGCTATAGATACGAGTTGACCAAAACAGGTACGACTTGACTTGGGCCATACGAGTTGACCAAAAAGTAGGTACGAGTTGACCAAATGGGTTGACTCGGGTACGTGTTGACCAGAAAGCGCCGAAACGACCCGCCACTCAGTAGCTGGGTTTTACCCAAAATTGTAGTCCAGCACCCACGGCGAAAACGAAAGTAGAGAAAGGGATAAAGAGTTTGGAATGTGGGGCTAAATTAAAGTAAGGGTGCCCGCTTTGTGACAGAAAACTTCTCGTTACCTCTATGCTTGATTACTTTAAATGGCCACCTTTGGTCAGGAAAAACGATGTAAAAACAAAAAAAGACTGACAACATTCTAAAGTTCTACAAAATCTGCAATAAATAAGGATTTAAACTCAATCCTGAGTGGCTACATGAAAGTTTCATTGAAACCCTCCATCAGCAGTAAAAGATCTCTTGATCAGAGTTCCATTCAGATTTTAAGGCAATCTGTGAACAATATAAGAAAGCTTCCTCCCGTGGACCATCAGAAAATGGAATTCCTGACCTGTTGCATGTCCAATCTTTTTTTTTTTTTTTTTTTGACTGTGTACTGAGTCGATCTATTTCTGATTATTACCTCAGGAGCTGTGGAATTGTGACTTTCTCAAGGCCACAACGAAAGGTGTCCCGGCTAGGATCAAACCCGAGACCTCTGGGACCGGAGTCTGGCACTCTATTCCTGCGCCAGTCTTTTCTACATCTCTACGGAACCTCACAGCCTAGATGTCATAGCACTTTTTATGTTTTTAACCTGTATTAATATGAGATGATTTTAGCCATTTGCTGACGTCACTTGCCTGTGATGCTACATGCCGTGGTGAAATATTGTCATTTTGCGTGTCACTAGTAAACTATTCGGATTCAGAAGTATCTTCAGGTTTGAATCTGAGTTGATCATTTTTGCTGATCATTACCTTGCTTGTGCATTCCATGAACTAATTTCTCCCCCATCCGAACCGGGGGCGAACCCCCTGGTGAAATAATGTCATTTGGCGTGATCACCAGTAAACTATTCAGATTCAGAGTGTGGGGTGGGTGGCTAAATTTTGTATTTAACACAAGAGGGAAAAGCATTCTGACTGGGCTATTAAAATCATTTACAAGAAGCTGAGCAGAAGCCTACACATTATGAAAACATGCCCATGCAATAAACTGAGAGCTTTTCAGCTGTAAAAATCAAAGTCTTTGAAAAACATTAATATTTTGAATATTTTTGCTCAAAACATTGATTGTGGTGTACAAGTTAGAAGTTAGAACGGCCTCGAGGAGGCAGGTTTTTGTGTAGAGAAAAACCTTTTTTGTATAGACAAAAACCCCTGGGATCAGATATTTATCTTTGTCAAGAGACTGTAACCGAGTGAATTGTGTAAAAAGAAAGTTAAGGAAGACTTCACCCTGCGGTCATCCAGGGATGGACACTGAAGTTCTTCAAGCATATCACAATTCACAGATGCTACTGGTGTTTCTCCATCGCCTGCAGGTTCACCTAGCTGCTGCATTTTGTACTTTCTCACCCATTTCTGTCTCAGTGTCATTATGGGAAACCTTAATAGGAGCTGCGTACTAGAGCTTTGGCTGAACCAAAGTTCGGGTTGAAGCTTCCTTTGTATGCCTAGGTACTAGTGCCAAATTGCGCTGAAGAAAATCCAAATCTTGCTTTACAAGAGATTTCCAAAATGTGTTGACCCCATTCCAAGTTGTCTGTAATAGTAATTCCAAGGTATTTGGCAGGGCAGACTGAACCTGTTCCAATGTTTGTTGATGCAGTGAGTAATTAAAGTGTATTTGATTGTGATGGATGTGCAGTCTCACCATCATCATTAAAGTCCATTTGCCAGCATTAAATTTCATGTGCCAATCTGTCTCCTATTGTGATATGTAAATAGTTTTAATGGCCCTTCCCGAATGTTCTCCCCATCTTGCTAAAAATACAAAATTTAGCACCCACCCCACACCTGAGATAATGATCAGAAATTGATCGACTCAGTATATGAAGATAGATAGGTATATCTATTTTTTTTTATTTTTGCTCCAAAACATAGATTGTGGGCGATTCTAAAGTGTACCCACAATCAATGTTTTGAGCAAAAACAAGAAAAATATCAAATTTTTTTTCAGCTGAAAATTTTCAATTTTTAAAGTTCAAAAATCTCTGTTTGTTGCATGGGCAAGTTTTCGTAATGAGAGACTTAAAATTGCTTTTTGTATTGTCTTGGAGCTATACATCAAACAAACAACAAAGTTCATATGGCAACTAAATCTCATTATACCCCCGGCATTTATGCCGACGGGTATATAGTTTTCGTCTTTCAGTTCGTCCCTTCGTATGTTCGTTAGTTCGTTCGTTAGTTCACTATTTGCGTCAAAGTTTTTGGATAAAGTTTCTCTAGTGGTGTATATCTCATACACCAATGGTCAGAAACCATTCATGTTTGGACCATAGGTACCCTATAGAGTTTACTTTGTGTCCATGAGTTTGAGCCCCAGGGTCCATGCCCAGGGGTGGGGCTAGAGATCAAAATCTAGGTCACCTATAGATTGCGTCAAAAATTTTGGTTAAAATTTCTCTAGTGATGTATATCTCATACACCAATGGTCAGAAACCATTCCTGTTTAGACCATAGGTACCCTATATGGTTTGCTTTTTCCATGAATTCGAGTCCCAGGGGCCATGCCTGGGGGTGGGGCTAGAGGTTAAAAATTAGAACACTGTAAAAATGGATGTACTGGTGTGTAACTCTTACAAAGAGTCCATATCTTGACAATGACTTATCATAAAGCATTCATACTTCATACACTTTAGGTTCCATGACATCGGACCACTGGGTCCGAGTCAGGGTGGTGGGGCTAGAGGTCAAAATCTAGAACATCTCTAAAAATTATATTTTCTGTACTTTTAGAAATCATTCAATTACTCTATAAGGTGAACTTTGTTCCTCATAATTACATTAGACTGTAGGGTCCATGCCCAGGGTGGGGCTAGAGGTCAGGATCTAGGACGTCTTATTTTTTTTTTTTTTTTTTTTAAATGCTATTATTATTGAAGAATGACATTCTATTTTCCATCTAGGACTGAGGACCTGACCCTCAATGTCCGCGACCAAGTCCTAGATTGAGTATGCAAGTCAGCTCTGTATACTGCTCTATAATAGATCTGTCATTTTACTACCCCCCCACCCCCCAAACATGGTGTAACGTTTTAAGGACCGAGCCATGTACTTTTGTTTATATCTTAAACTACGAAAACTAAAATATTTGAAACACGTACCGAGCAAAATGCTATTTAAACGACTATACTGATGTTGAACGAGATGAGCCACACCAAGAGCACCGCCTTGGAACGGTTAGTAATACAATTACTAGGGGGCTTAAACCGGTTTTATGGGATCCCAACCCTCGCCCTAGGTCTTGGTGTGGTTCATACACGTCGTTTTAGAAATAATGTCTGACTATAATAATTCTAATGCAATACTTGATACGTGACTGAATGGTTTCAAACCCAATCTACGTCCAGGAACTCATAATTCAAACGCCATTTACACAACACTGACAGGCTTGAAACCCCTATGGTTTCGTTGGCTATCCCACTATAGCCTAAATCACTGGCTTCCCAGGAACTTCTATTTGAGACTCCATATTGGTCCAGCTATCGCAATGATCTCTGTGACCAAGGCCCAGCTATCGCAATGATCTCTGCGGCCAAAGAGTCTCAAATGTTCGTTCAGCACTAAAAGGTTCAACACTAGGAGATAAGAGCTATCGCAATGATCACTCCTAATCCCAAAGCCTGAGCTCCGTGCCACGAAGCCTATTTACTACTACATCATCAACTGCCTGCAGTCTCTCTCTTCGATCTGAACCCTCCGACTTCTTTCACAATAATGACTATCACCGCCTCGCTTGCTCCTTTTATACCCATCCAGTCACGTGCAATATCCGGGTTGTTCCATTATAACGGGAAAGTCTATTCTAGAAAACTAAGTAGGTGAATCAGGTGCGAAAGCGATTTCCATGTAAAACACGACACACATCGATTTTAATCGGGAAAACTGACACAGTTGTGCGATTTTACATGACGAATATCAAACTATGAGCTTTTACAGAAATTTTAATAGAAACTACGATTTTAAAATGAATATTCGTCACACTATCCCCCCTTCATGAAAATTCGTCCCGAATTTTGTTAAACATATTTTGGCTCTTTATAGAATTACAAGTAAAGGTCTCCATATTGTTTGAACGATTCAATCTAGAATATGCATGGATAAGGCAACCCCGGTCTGGCAGTTGTCATTATCCCACCGCTGCCACCAAATGTAACGTTTTAAAAGACCGAGCTATGATTTTCTATATATCTTAAATTACGAAAACTATAATACTTGAAACACGTACCGAGCAAAATGCTATTTAAACGACTATACTGATGTTGAACGAGATGAGCCACACCAAGAGCACCGCCTTGGAACGGTTAGTAATACAATTACTAGGGGGCTTAAACCGGTTTTATGGGATCCCAACCCTCGCCCTAGGTCTTGGTGTGGTTCATACACGTCGTTTTAGAAATAATGTCTGACTATAATAATTCTAATGCAATACTTGATACGTGACTGAATGGTTTCAAACCCAATCTACGTCCAGGAACTCATAATTCAAACGCCATTTACACAACACTGACAGGCTTGAAACCCCTATGGTTTCGTTGGCTATCCCACTATAGCCTAAATCACTGGCTTCCCAGGAACTTCTATTTGAGACTCCATATTGGTCCAGCTATCGCAATGATCTCTGTGACCAAGGCCCAGCTATCGCAATGATCTCTGCGGCCAAAGAGTCTCAAATGTTCGTTCAGCACTAAAAGGTTCAACACTAGGAGATAAGAGCTATCGCAATGATCACTCCTAATCCCAAAGCCTGAGCTCCGTGCCACGAAGCCTATTTACTACTACATCATCAACTGCCTGCAGTCTCTCTCTTCGATCTGAACCCTCCGACTTCTTTCACAATAATGACTATCACCGCCTCGCTTGCTCCTTTTATACCCATCCAGTCACGTGCAATATCCGGGTTGTTCCATTATAACGGGAAAGTCTATTCTAGAAAACTAAGTAGGTGAATCAGGTGCGAAAGCGATTTCCATGTAAAACACGACACACATCGATTTTAATCGGGAAAACTGACACAGTTGTGCGATTTTACATGACGAATATCAAACTATGAGCTTTTACAGAAATTTTAATAGAAACTACGATTTTAAAATGAATATTCGTCACACTGGTTTGCGAAACAACTAGGAAACCATGTCTTTTTATTGCATGAATCGATAGAAGAACAGGCTTAGTTTAAAATAACAAAAAAGCTTTTGTTGTGGTTCTTTACCTTAATGCACTATAATTTGTAAACATGGCCCCCTCCCCACCCCTGGGGGAGGGCGGGGGATAGCAGTGGAAACAAGAGTGGCTAAAGTTTTGCCACGGCAGTGCAGGGGAAATAACCAGGTTTGTTTTATACAGGCAAAAAGGGCCGTGAAATGAAAAGATAGCAGGCTGCAGTAGAAAAAAGCATCGGTTTTACCAACGAGCAGTCCCCGCAGAGTGGGGCTTTTAGCAGGGATTTGCTGTACCATAAGTTAAAGTCCCTGTAATTTTTTTTAGGGGGGGGGGGGCATGGTTACAAATGACTAGTGCATAAGAAAGATTTGTAAGTGAAACCCTTGATCCAAATTAAAACCTCCGATATAGTTCATCTGGGAAAAGCTTAGCCCCAACACCACATTTTGTCATTCAGATCTGAGCCATCGCATGAGAAATCCACCAATCTGGGTTTCTGACCACGTATGACACAAACCAGGCTGTTTAGCTGCAGGAAATAGTTATAAGCTTGGAATTTCTGATTTAAGAAGAAGAGGAATTGTTCTATTCGAGTAGTGAAAACAAAAGTGCTGATCTGCCCCTTTGTTTTCGCCCATGGATATTGTTGGTTTTCTTATGCGACAACTCATTTGGTATAATGATAGGAATCAAAGAATGGTATTGATTTCAATCTTCTTCTTCCTTTAAAAAAAAAAGAAAAGAATGATCCATGAAAAAGACAATTAAGTGTTTCAGAAAATGAATAATTTCTGTACAAATATTTGATTAATAAACAAGGTCAACCTAATGCCATATGAGCCGCCTCGTGGGAAAACCAACAATGTGGTTTCCGAACAGGTCTGACACAAATAAGGCTGCACCGTCACAGAAGGAGGCTAGAAGCTTGAAATTTTGGATTTAAGAAGAAGAGGAAGCATACTATCCATGTAGTGAAAACAAAGACGCTGATCAGCTTCGTGGTTACCGAGAAGCTGATCTGCGTCTTTGTTTTCGCATATGCAGATTGTTGGGTTTCTCACGAGGTGGCTCATATGTATGTTTAATTTCATCAAAAGCGTTTAAATTAGAATTTCAAGAGTAGAAATATAGATAAGCCACACCATGACAAAAGCAACGATCTGCATATGCGAAAACAAAGAGACAGATCAGGTTCACGGTCACCGCGAAGCTGATCAGGGCCTTTGTTTTTGCTACAAGGATAGTACAATTCCTCTTCTTCCTGAATCTGGAATTTCAAGCCTCTAACCATCTTCTGTGCTTGTGCAGCTCGGTGTGTGTCGAAGCGGTTCGGAAACCACGTTGTTGGTTTTGTCATGACACAACTCAGATATTTTTAAGACCACCAGTGAAACACATTCAGGGACATACAAGTTTTTTGAAACTTTGTGCCACTTTGACTATTTAAAGTCATTGACAGTCATTTCCAATTAACTCGTAAAAGCCTGACGTCCTTTTTGTGGGACATAGGCAAACAGTATAGCCCCAGATGTGACGCCGAAGAACGCGGCATCCCATCTGGGGCTATTCTGTTTGCATAGAGGAATTTCATCGAAAAATGGAATAAAATTTGAAAATCCTACCTGAAGCCCCTAAAAATGAAAGTGGACTCACCCAAATGATAATGATGGGAAAATCCATTGGTGAAATATGGGTTAATGTCAGTGTTTACATGACCTAATAGAGGTGTAGCATGACAGGTCTTCACTGTTATAACCGTGACGCCAGGTCTGTCGGAAAACTTAGGTCATGTCATATGTCTAGTTTTCTAAATGACTAATCAGTGAATGACATAAAGTGTCAGGTTAATTGGTCCCTTGCTAATTAAATGTTTGTGTGGTTCATTGATTAGTTATTGTTTTTTCATGACTCTTTAGATTATTGATATATCAATAGTATGACATTTGTGTCGCGTCATGAGAAAAACAACTATGTGGTTTCGGAGCAGGTTTGGCACAAACCGAGCAGGTTTGGCACAAACCAAGCTGTACAAGCACAGAAGGTGGCTAGAGGCAGGAAATTTTGGATTTAGAAAGTAAAGGAAACAAAGGCTGGTTACCACAAAGCTGATCTGCATACTTGTTTTTGCCTATACAAATTGTTGGTTTTCTCATGAGGTGGCTCATTTGTGTTGTTTTGAGTGCCAGCGTGAAGCTAGTGGCTTTCATTATTTGGCAGTATAGTAGTCTCCTTGGTATGGATAAAATAAGCTTCTACACCAAGTACGTAACTATACATTTCTTCAAATGGCTCAGAACAGGTTTTCTGCTGGATAAATTGCTATACCTTTCTGAAATTCTAATGCGGTACATGTATTTCCATGATTTAGATGGCAATAGATGCATTCATATTATGGGGACTTGTCTCTAAGAAATTTCAAAGCATGCAGAGGCGTATCCAGGATTTCTGGTAGGGGGGCTCAAATCAACCAAAGGAGGTTTGTTTTTGACATTTTACCTGATTTTTCATAAATTTACCTATGAAATTGAAATAATTTGGTACAAAAGCGGGGTTCAAGCGAACACCCCGAACCCTCTCTAAATCCACCACAGATATGCATAAAAGTTTTCTCAAATAATTTTGAAGAAGGTAATCAGGAACAATAGTTGGTTAAAAAGCTCATTAGAGCTTACATTGTAGCGTTATGCTACTTGGATCTCAAAATAGATCTTTTCTTATCTTCAGAAAAAAAAATCATGTTAGGAAGGAAAAAAAATAATTTCAATCAAGAATGTAGAGACCCAGAGCCGCCTCATGGGAAAACCAACAATCTGCATAGGCGAAAACAAAGGCGCAGATCAGCTTCGCAGTAACTGCGAAGCTGATCAGTGCCTTTGTTTTCGTTACTCGGATAGTGCAATTCCTCTCCTGCTTAAATCCAAAATTTCAAGCTTCTAGCTCTTTTCTGGGCTTGTACAGGTTGGTTTGTGTCGGAATGGTTCGGAAACCACATTGTTGGTTTTCCCACGAGGCGGCTCACCCAGTGGATTTACCTGATTAAATTTGAGCTGCGACACGAAAAAACTAGTCTTCGGGGTTTCCGACAAGGTCCGACACAAACTGGTCTATACAGTCACAGAAGCAGGCTAGAAACTTGAAATTTCGGATTTAAGAAAAGGGATCATATTATCCGTGAAGTGAAAACAAAGATGCTGATCAGCTGTGGAGTACTGCACAGCTGATCTGTTTCTGTTTTTTGCGTAGGCAAATATCTGGTTTTCTCATGATGCAGCTCATTTGCATTTTAAGCATAAACAAACTTTCATCATCAAATTACGGTAATCTATTTGCATTTTGCCAAAATTAATGGCTTTAAGGTTTGAGTAGAGGTGGTAAATTGAATATTTATTGTTTAATTATCATCTCATTATTAATTACCATAGGTTTCCTGAATTAATTACAGGTGTATTGAAATAATATTATGCACTAGTCATTTGTAACCATGGCCTCACCACCCCTGTGGGAGGGTGGGTGATAGCAGTGGAAATGAGCGGGGCTTTGACCAAAGTTTTGCTATGGCAGTGCGTGGGAAATACCCGGGGTTTGCTTTGTATAGGCCAAAAGGGCAGTGAAACGAAAAGATAGCAGGCTGTGTTGGTTTTACCAACGAGCAGTCCCCGCAGGATTTGCTAGACCAAAAGTCTAAGTCCCCGTTATTTCCTGGAGCTGTTTGGCCGTGGTTACAAATGACTAGTGCATTAGATACAGGAACAATTTTGGTTTTGTACACAGCAAAAGGATTAGATCAGTGAGATGTTATTGCACTAAAAATCATGTATGATCCCTCTATAGTCCATATGAAAGCTCATTTAGGGCTTTTGTTGTATTGTTACTTTGTCTTACCCCTTATTTCATCTTTCATCTTTCATTTTCATGCGTGGTCGAGTGGTTAAGAGCGCTGATATTTCATTACTGTGCTTAATCATTCGACTATCTCACCACTGTCGAGCATGTGAGACAAGCTGAGCTGCTTGTGGGTACCCGTATGCCAGGTGTTTTTTCTCGGGCTTCTCCCATTTTTGCCCTGTCAACTTATTGGCCCATCTTATATGAGCTGAAATAGTCTTGAAAGGGATGGAAAAATTGAATAAAAAAAATCTTTTACTTTCAGATACCCTTTATAATCAGGATTTAGACAGCAGCCTGTTACGACACATGATGATATTGGCACTACCGTGTTTAAGACAGCCTAAAGCCTTGTTTAAGGTAAGCAATGTCTTATATTAGTATGAAAAACCCTGAAAGGGCCGAGAAAGCAGGCAACAAAATTCTGCTTTACAAACAAAAGTAAAACTAACAAAAACTTGTTTCAAACTTATGTTGTTAAAAATTCAGAGTCTTCAATGTCCAGTTATCACAAACTAGTTTGTGCCTTCGTTTTCGCATATTTACAAAATGCAAGGTGCGCTAACTCAGTCAATAGAGTTCTGAACCTGCAACTGATCATCATATCCGGCATGTTTCGTTCATGAAAATAGTAATGGCTGCCAGAGTGACAGCCATTACTACTCCTGGGGCTGGTTATTCAAAACTTCATAAAGCTTAACGTCATCATGTTAAGTAAATGCCGGCTACATTAGCAAATACACTGTTTTGTTGATAAAATGTGAGAATCCTTTGCATTGCAAAGATTTGTCACATTTTATCAACGAATATTTGTAATATTCATGTATGAAATTTTAATGAATTGTTATCTAACAATGTCGTTAATTTTGAACAACTGGGCCCTGAAGATTTGGTCATAAAAATGTTTCCTCTTCCAAGAAGAGCAGTTCTCAGTTGAGCCACGATGTGGGAAAACCGGTCTTCGGGGTGTCGACCAAGTGTGACACAAACCGGCTTGTACAGTCACAGAAGCAGGCTAGAGGCTTGAAATTTTGGCTATAAGTAGAAGACGAATTGTACTACATGTATCTGAGTAGCAAAAACAAAAGCGCTGATCAGCTGTGCAGTTACTGTATAGCTGATCTGCGCCTTTGTTTTCGCATATGCAAAAATCTGGTTTTCTTATGATGCGGCTCAGTTAGTGGTGAAAGAAATGTGCACTTAGTATTGCTAACCTGTCTCTGGGAGGCTCACCCAGGAACAGTGTGGCTGGAATAACTGGCTGTCCCGACATGAACTTAGTTGTTGATGGACTTAAAGCATTAACTTTAAAATCAAACAAAGCAAAATGCAGGTTTTCTTATAAAATATTATGGTAACCATGGAATGATGGTCTCAGTTCTAAATACAAAATGGTCAACAGTAGCAGGTCTTTTTAGAATTTTGATATTTGAGCAGCCTTATGGGAAAACCAACATTCTGCATAGGCGAAAACAAAGGCACAGATAAGCGTAACTGGGAAGCTGATCAGCGCTTTGTTTTCGCTACACAGATAGTACAATCCCTCTTCTTCTTAAAACGTAAATTTCAAGCCTCTGGCCATCTTCTGTGCTTGTACAGCTCGGTTTGTGTCAGACCTGTTCGGAAACCACATTGTTCGTTTTCTCATGAGGCGGCAGATCAATTAATACATGTATAGGCATAGTTTACAATGCATGTGTTAGGGGTTCTCCAATGGTACCATTGGTTGGTAACATTTGTACCATTTCTACCAGTTTAATAACCAAGTGCAAATGGTAAAAATGGTAACACCATTGGTACCAATGGTACAAACAATGGTACAAATGTTACCAAACAATGTACCATTGGGAGAATGCCGAGCACATGCAATATAATGTAACATGCATGGATTCTATAATCTATCCATGTTTATTACAGGTATGGTTTACAACTGAGTTTTCAAAGCTGTGAAACTAGTGTCCTTGATACCTTTCTAGCACTCAGCACTTCCCACTCAATAGGTAGGATACAACATATGAGAATATTCTATCAGTTGCGGAGTGAGAAAACCGGTCTTTTTGGTTTCTGACCTGGTCCCGAGTTTATAAAAAAATTTCAAGCTCAGCTCAGTTGAGCATGAAATTTCAATTGCTCATATAAATTAATGTTGAAATAGTCAAAAATTGTGGAAAATTCAGGTTCAAAACTCAAAAACTAGTAATTTATCCTGCTCATAAATGTTAAAATGCCAACAATTGTTGGCATTTTAACATTTATGAGCTGGATAAATTTTAGTCTCATTTGAGCGGAGCATGAAAAAAGTTTTATTTATAATTTCAGAGCCAGGTCTGACATAATTTGGCCTATGCAGCCTCAGGAGATGGCTAAAAGCTTGAAATTTTGCATTTAAGAAGAAAAGAGATTGTTACTACATGAGTAGTGAAAACAAAGGCGCTGATTAGCTGTGCATTTACTTTATGAAAGTGGGGTTTATTCAAGGAGATGTTTCCCTGATGGTACTGATTGAGTAATGTCCTGACATTGCCAAAAAAATGTTGACTCACTTGATTATTAAGCCATAACTCAACCTGACTTGACAAATGCAAAAATTGGTTCTGATCGGTTAAAGTGTCTACAATGAGTCACGTTATGAGAAAACCAACAATGTGATTTCCGAGCAGGTCTGTGTACAAGCATAGAAGATGGCTAGAGGGTGGAAATTTGGGACTTAGAAATTAGAGGAATTGTGTTATCCATGTAGTAAAGACAAAGGCACTGATCAGTTTTGCAGTTACTGCGAAGATGATCTGCGCCTTTGGTTTTGCATATGCCGATTGTTGGTTTTCTCATGAGGCAGCTCAATTGTCAACTTTGTTGCTCATTTAAGAAAATCTCTGCTTTGTTTGGAAAGTAGCTTTGATTTTGTTTGGCAAGTAAGTTCAAATTTAATTTTCACTATCAGAATTTGTTTGCAAATTAAAATTTTATCAACTTTTTAAGCCCATACTGGTATTATCACAGAAGAGATCAAAGCCTTTAACTGAGCCGTGATGCGAGAAAACGGTCTTTGGATTTCCGACAAGGTGCGACACAAATTGGCCTGTACAGTCACAGAAGCAGGCTGGAAGCTTGAAATTTTGGCTATAAGTAGAAGAGGAATTGTACTATCCGAGTAGCGAAAACAAAGGCGCTGATCAGCTGTGCAGTTACTGCAAAGCTGATCTGCGCCTTTGTTTTCGCAAAATGCCAAAAACCGGTTTTCTCACGATGCGGCTCAACTATCTTTCAGACAGATTCCTGAGAAAAACTACTTTTTGTATATGAAAAACAAACAAACATTCAAGGTGCAGATCATCTACAGAAGTATGCAGGCTTATCAGCACATTTTTCACTACTATATACAGAATCTGATATTTCTCTAGTTTCTCAAGTTTCTAAATAATTATAAATTTCAAATTTCTGTTGCTGCATTGAGCATGCTTTTGTTGTTGTTGACTGTTTGGCTGTTGACTGGCTAATGCACCAGTCATTTGCAACCACGGCCCCCATGGGGCCGGGAATAGCGGGGGCATAGCCGGGCTTAACTGCAGGGTTTTGACTTCAGCATTGTCCCCGCAGTGCCGTGGAATAGCAGGGGTTTTGATTCCTGTCCCAAAATGGCCATGAAAATTTACATTTACCTGCCGGGATTTGAGCGGGGACTTTGGCAGAGTTTTGACCATAAGAGTATCCCTGCAGTGCTGGGCATATACCCGGGCTTTGGAAAGGGAAAAGTCAATATCCCCGCTATTCCCCGGCCCCGAGGGGGACGTGGTTGCAAATGACTGGTGCATAACATGGAAGACAGATTTTGCGTCATCGTCGCTCTTGTTATCCTAGTATATTATACAATTATTGACTATTGAGTCATCGAATATGATGTGATATCCAACAGAGACTACCAATATTGACCGAGGCGAAGCCGAGGTCAATATTGGTAGTCTCTGTTGGATATCACATCATATTCGATGACTCAATAGTCAACAATTGTTTTATTATATAACACTCTTTTTATACAAACATGATAAAAATAATTTTAAAATAACTATTTTTTATCTGCAAATGAATTAGTGTATACATATAGTTTACTTATAGTCCCAGCATGACTGAAAAATGTTTATTGGGACATTATTAAAGTCTAAATTCAAATAAACATCATTTGTACTTCATTGGCATTACTGCTTGACAGCAATCAGTGTACATTTCCAATGACAGAGAGAGTTCTAAATTTAGTAACAAATATTCAATGGGAAAAACCCCAGGTTATAGAATATGACAAAATATGCAATGGACTGAAAGCATTGTCTGAAATACTGTCTATTTATAGTTATATAATAATATCAATTATTGCTTGTACTGCTTGATTATTGATCCGAGCATAAAAATCATGATTGTTTTCAATATATATGTAAATAAAGTAGCACCTTGACCCTTAAACCATTGCAATGCGTTGATCCGTTAAGTTGTGGTTTGCTACTGGGCTTTCTTGTTTCTATGGTTAGTGATTTTGGAAATGTATAAAGCTATAGCAATATTCTGAAATCAGTGTTTTAATCAATTTTAGCTAAGAGAATAACTAAAACACTTCATGATTTATTTGAAGGTACTTAAATTTTCAAGGGGGTCTCAAGCTTATCAGATTGTCTTGAAAAGTGATCATGTAAAGTAGTTATGAAAATATATATGAGTCGTGTCATGAGAAAACCTATATTTGCCTATGCAAAAACAAAGACACAGATCGCTGATCAGCGCCTTTGTTATCGCTACACGTATAGTACCATTCCTCTACAATCCGAAATGTCAAGCTTCTAGCCATCTTCTGTAGCTGCACAGGCCGTTTTGTGTCGGACCTGGTCCAGAACCGGGACGACTGTTTTCTCGCATGGCGGCTCATATCATAGCAGTTAAACATTGCATGTATGCGATTTTTTTCTTCTAGTGGCTGGCTTACACA
The DNA here is from genome assembly GCA_964017185.1 of Rugalucina vietnamica. NCBI lineage: Eukaryota > Metazoa > Mollusca > Bivalvia > Lucinida > Lucinidae > Rugalucina > Rugalucina vietnamica. The sequence continues at coordinate 73,447,839 of OZ024873.1, read as the reverse complement.
ACTCAAAAGAGTTTTAATTGTTTGTTTTGTTGCTTAATGTTTCAAGAGACAAATATGGTCATGTTTGAATGTAACTTTTGTGTTGTTTTTTTTTTGGTGAGATTTTTGCCTTAACAGAAATAGCTGTTGACTGGAACAAATGAGAAAACCGGATTTTCTCCTATGCGAAAAAAAGGCGCAGATCAGCTTCGCAGTGATCAGTGCCTTTGTTTTTGCTACACGGATAATACTATTCACCTTCTTCTTAAATCCGAAATTTCAAGTTTCTAGCCATCTTCTTTGGCTGCACTGGGTGGTTTGTGTTTGACCTGGTTGGAAACCTCGAAGACTGGTTTTCTCACGTCGAGGCTCATTTAGTTGGGACATTGCTCTTCATTCAATTGGTTCTTACTGAAAGTTTTTGAGCCGCGTCGCGAGAAAACTGGTCTTCGGGGTTTCCGACCATATCTGACACAAACCGGCCTGTGCAGATATAAAAGATCATTAGAAGCTTGAAATTTTGGATTTAGGAAGAAGAGAAATTGATCTATCCGTGTTGTGAAAACAAAGGTGCTGATCAGCTTCGCAGTGACTGCGAAGCTGATCAGCTTCTTTGTTTTCACATAGGCAAATATCCGGTTTTCTCATGACGTGGCCCATTTATGGAAAAATATCATCATAAGTAAAGGACATATGTAGATAGAACCAGATCAGTCTGTTTCCACAGCACCTGGTAGAGAATTTCACATTGTTTGCAATAATATTGAGCCGGCGTTTTATGAAAGCGCGGATAGATATATCAAATGCACAGATTTTTGTTTATGAAAGTGTGGATGCATGGTTAAAATAATATTCTTGGATAAAATACACTTTAAAAATACTATTAAAAGGTCTAAAACCTGTAAAAGTATGTTAAATATGACTTACATGACTAACATAACGGTCGTACCTGCCCAAAGTCAGTGTGAACATTTACCTGAAAGACTCTCTGTTCGTTACCCTAAAGGCGATCTCCGCATTTGATTCCTCGATTTCTCGCGCTTTTCAAACAACGTCGTGAAATGATTTTCAGAAAAAACAACAACAGATTTTTGCCAACACAAAAAAAATGGCACAAACTGCACAGATGATCAGTGCCTTTGTTTTTACTGCACAAATAGTACAATCTTTATACTTTTTAAATCCAAATTTCAAACTTCTAACCATCTTCTGTGGCTGTACAGGCAGGTTTTTGGCAGACATAAGTCTGAGATGACTCAATTGTCTTCAAAGTTTTGAGAGTCTTTTATAGACTTTGTTGATTAAATGTTATCCATAATTTGAGCCGCCTCGTGGGAAAACCAACAATGTGGTTTCCGAACAGGTCTGACACAAACCGGCCTGTACAAGCACAGAAAAGAGCTAGAAGCTTGAAATTTCGGATTTAAGTAGAAGAGGAATTGTACTATCCGAGTAGCGAAAACAAAGGCGCTGATCAGCTTCGCGGTTACCGCGAAGCTGATCTGCGTCTTTGTTTTCGCCTATGCAGATTGTTGGTTTTCCCATGAGGCGGCTCATTTGTGTCTACTTTTTTTTCATAATATGTAAAACTGACTGACATCTTATAATAGTTAATTATCTGGTGTGCAGCTATCAATATAAAATTCACATGATTTTGCATAAATTATTGAAAATTGATACTAATGAAATGCATGTTAATGAATGAGCCGCCGCATGGGAAAACCAACAATCTGCATAGGCGAAAACAAAGGCGCAGATCAGCTTCGCAGTAACTGCGAAGCTGATCAGCGCCTTTGTTTTCGCTACATCGATAGTACAATTCCTGTACTTTCTAAATCCAAAATTTCCAACCTCTAACCATCTTCTGTGACTGTGCAGCCTGATGGTTTGTGTCGGACCTGGTCGGAACCCAAATTGTTGGTTTTCTCACACACAGGCTCAAATGTATCAGTTAAAGCCTGAAGTATTCTGGATTTGGGATACATTAGCTTTGTGCATATTTTAAATGGAAGCTATAGAAATGGTAAATCTTTTGTATCAACCAACTTATTTTTGGAGGAACAGGTTATGTATTTTTCATAAAAAAGTTAATTTCCAAAGAATTGTCACATAAATGTCTTTGAAAACATATACATGTTCATTAATGTGTGTGAATATTGCACATTCTTTTCTTATAACCAGCTACTTATAACCTAGATCTATAGGTCTGCGATGAAAATGTCCATGAAGACTTAAAACACTTGGAATTAAAACTGTCAGTATACAACTCCCAACTTTATGTCCATTAGTTTAAAAGTCCCAACTTTATGTCTATTAGTTTAACAATATTCATGTATTACTTGTACTAAGAAATGGCAATGTCTGTTTAAAATAATTATTGTATTGAGTGTTTGAATTTTATCTATATCGAAAAATTACATTATGGCAGAGTTTATCCTTATCGAAAATTATGGCAGATTTCATTTATCTTCTACTGACAAAAAAGGACAAAGAGACATGCAGGTTAGGTAATACTTTTATGGTAATTTAAAATCTATTTTAGAGATTTTCAACATTTGTCAAAATTAAAGCCTGGCATGACAGCAAAATTTCAGCTTTCAGAAAATGTAATCAGCCAGTGAAATAGTTGGCAAATGTCAAATTGTATAAGTACATGAGTTTCATTGTGGGCGAACTTGTTTTATGAGAAAGGAACAAGAAATTAAATGACACAACCTCTTGTCAGCCCATGTTCCTAAATTGTAAAAGTTTTATTTTCTCAGTCAGATTTGATATATGAGCTGCCTCATGAGAAAACCAACAATTTGCATAGGCGAAAACAAAGACGCAGATCAGCTTCACGGCAAGCGTGAAGCTGATCAGCGCCTTTGTTTTCACTACGTGGATAGTACAATCCCTCTTCTTTCTTAATCCAAAATTTCCAGTCTCTATAGCCATTAAATGTATGTGTGCAGCTAGGTTTGTGTCATACCTGTTCGGAAACCACATTGTTGGTTTTCTCACGAGGCAGCTCATATATCACTACGAAAACACCCTGGATTTGTTTTTGGTTATAAAAATGAAAATTTTCAGTTGATTTTTTTTTTTTAAATATTTCTCATATTTTGCTCAAAACATTGATTGTGAATACATATGTTAGAACCACTTCGGTGAGTACCGATAATCTATGGTTCAAAGCAAAAATAAGAACAAAATACAGCTCCTTTCACTCGAGTTTGCCATTTGAGCATTTGCATCACACAAGAAGGCCATGTATTCCGAAGATCTGAGTTTCTTTTCATGTTGTCCTCAGACATCTGGATTGATTGATCTGCTGATTTGAGTGACAGCTTCAAACTAAATGACCTTTAAAAACGGCAAACTTGAGTGAAATTTTTAACTTCCTATGTGGAATTTTTGCCATGTAGATACCGATCAGGTAACTGCTTAAATTGATAAAATTCTGCTTTTGTCTCTATCCAGTTACAATTGTGTGTTCTTAATATGCATTGTATATGTTTTGCAAAGAATTTTGAAATAAAAATGTGCTTTAACCAAGCAATTACAATGTTTTTATTAGAAGAGGTGACATCATTATGCACCAGTCATTTGTAACCACTGCCCCCCCACCTACGGGGATAGCCGGGGAATGGCCGGGCTAATGAGCGGGGTAATTACCTGTTGAGTGCCCCGGCAGGGCCGTGTAAGTGCTGGGATAGTGATTTGGCGCCAAAATAGCGGGGCGATAGCCGTGGAATGGGCCGGAGAAATAGCAGTGTTTTACGCGTGTTTTACCGGAGCGATGGTCGTCTTTTAGCAGAGCAGTAACGATGAAATCTCCCGAGGACATTTCAAAGAAGATGGTGGCTTCGAAGCAAAACAAAAGTGAGAAAATTCTATCAATATTTTTAACAAAAATACCTATTCCCGCAGATGCTTCTGCGTTCTCGATAACTCCAATATGGGCGTATTTTTACGCGTGTTTTGCATTTCGCACGCCTAAAATTCACTGCCGTGGATTCTCGCGCATTACGCCATGTTTGTTTCTGGCAACGCGTCCAAAATTTTCCATAAATTAGGTGAGAAAATTAGCTAGTGCTGAGAGATCAAGGCATCGTAGCCGCTAGACATTGTTCAAAGGTCAAGCTAGTGACGGACACGTGTCACTGACATGGGGAAGCAGTAGGCGTTAACTAATTGTGCACTTAGCCAATCAGAGCGCAGTAAGCTGACGATCAAGTTTTTGTTGATGGAGATTGACAGGTCAATTTTCACGGATCACAAATTTGTGTTAGCTCATGATTTAGTTATATATTGTTAGCGATAAGACACTGCAGTGAAATAATTTAGTCTACGCAAATATGCTCATCGTAATTTTGGAAGGAAAATTCGCTACAGAGACGGAACAATTTACACAATAGAGAGATCGTTTTCTTGTCCGATTTTCCCGGGTTTTTTTGCACATGTTTCATAAAAATTCTCTGAATGAGAGAATGCATCACAATGTTTTTAATGTCCTGGTGAAATAATGTTATTTGGCGTGTCACCAGTAAACTATTCAGATTCAGATTTTAAGAACTTCTGAATGAGAAATCGGCAGAAAAGAAGAGAAAAAAACCACACCTTTCTACGGCCACGAAAACTAATGACATTACATCGATCCCTTTAAAGCACAAGCATTTTTATTTTTGTAATGAATATTCAGCAGTCTCCTGGCATCGGTATTGGTCTTAATTGCCTTCATGTGTGATAAAAACCTTAATTTATAAATTTTGGCTGCTTCTACTTCAGTATAAAACAAGTATTGGCTTTTGTAAAAACAAAAAACAAAACAAAACAAAAAAAAAAAAAAAAAAAAATGGACATGAGCAAATTTTCAGTGGAATCCTAGTTGAAAAAAAAGTTTTTGAAATATATTATTAAGGGTAAAACTCCAAGTTTTCATGGTCAAACTCCTAGTTTTCATTTCTGACTCCCAAGTTTTCATTTCTGACTCCAACTTCTTCTTCTCCAACTTCTTAGAATCCTGTTCTCAAAATCCTAGTGAGAGCTTATTCCCTCCTTGAATCGATGTACACTCAGCATGCTCAGTGGTCATAAATGAGTTCCCAAAGTGAAAAAATGCAAGTTTTTAAGTGAATTTGGGGGATAGAAATATGAATTTTAATTATATTGCAAAACAATTCTTGTCTTGTTATGTTATAAAGTAAAATTTCTAAAAGAAAATAATGTTTTGTTGATCATAACTGCGATCTTAAATTCTTGGCTGGTTGCTAGGCAATTTAAAAACGTGACTGAAAAAAATGGGTACCCGTTCAACTAAAATTGTTGCCATGGTAACATACATGTTAACACCTGGTTGATTTACCACTGAAAGTAAGGACTATGTATTTACCTTTGCATAAATATATGTTTGGACAAGTTTGAACACGCCAAAATGAAACTGCAGCCTTTTAAATTTTTGTCAAGCAAAAAAGACAAAATTATTATGGGAGTCAATGGGAGTGAAGGTGTTCTCAGAATCTCTGCTGCATATAACTAGTGCCATTTTAAACTTCATTATTTTAAGACCTTTAGGTCACTTATAGATTAGCGCCTAATATCTTACCTTTCATCTCACCCCACTGTTACCATGGCAACCACAAACAGCAGACTGATGCTTTAGATATTTTATGTGGTGTTGTAAAATTGCTTACCAACAAACTCCATTTGCATCAAGAATAATATAAATATTTTAAGATTGCTTGGAAATGTTTTCCCTACATGATGGTATGTAATATGATAGAAATTATATTATGTTGACAAAAAATGACTAAAGATCTTGCATTTTTTTCACTTTGGGAACTCACTTATGGCCTCTGAGTGTAATTAATCAATGCAGACAGTTTACATGTATTAAGACTTCAACTGAATTTTAACAAAATGATGTACTGCAAAAAGATCTGTTGCAGGGCATTGTATTTACATATAAGTGGTAAATGTTTTTGTTGATGAAATATTTGACATCTACAATCAAAATTTTTTACATGTCCCCGGGGGTGGGGGAAAAAGAGCAGTGTTTTTACCTCCAATATGTCCCCACAGTGCGGGGGTTATAGCAGGGCTTTATTTTGTAAAAAGTTGCTGTCCCCGCCCATCCCCGTAGGTGGGGAGGCAGTGGTTACAAATGACTGGTGCATTACCTAAAGATTCTTTAGAACACCTGGCACCTGGGACACTGTTTCAGTTCTAAAATAGAATAAAAAGTTACCTGATTTACAAACAAACGGCAAACTCGAGTGAATAAATTTGATTGACCTAAATGCTCAAACGGCAAATTCGAGTTAAAGGGGCTGTTTATATACCTCTGCACACCCCAGATTTATTAAAAAAGTGGGGTGTGAGGGTGTATATACATGTTATTTTGATGTTTCGACACAAAATGACAAACATCTGAAATGAGGAAAAAATATATTCAATGGCTAATTTCATTGAGTATCAATTACACCTTGAATTCTAAATGCTCTAATCAGTTCTTTTGTGATGTTCAATTTTTACACATTTAAAGATTTTCTATCCATTCTTTTACAATTTCACTGATAAGCTACACATTTGATAATTTTCAATGAAAAGTTTTGTGTTTTCTCCATATAAGTCATATATTGTGAGTACTCATTAAAATTGCCTTGATGAGGTCATTTGAGTGAGTACCGGCACAGCATAAGAATTTGTGCACAACTGTCAAAAAATTTCCCTTCGTTTGTAACCAAATTACACATCTTATCAATTCTTCCATACTTGGGCGGACTAAAGGTGATCGAATAGCGTAAAATCATTAGACGAAAGTGGATTGATATTGACTGGCAGTGGTATGACATAGATTTATATAAATTTATCAACTGGATGGGTATTTAAGTAAACTTTTGTAAACTTGAGTGAACTTTCAAGGTACACATTATTTTCACTACTTTCTTACTTGGTAGATATTTGGCCGTTTTGATAACTTTGTTTGACAGAATAATTGGGATTGTTTTAGCTCCGATGTTATGGATTTTGCTTGCAACTATTAATGTGTGACTCAGATTAATCATATTTCATAATATCTCCGTCTTTTGGTTTTCAGACTGGACTAGTTTCCAGAGGAGGAATTAAAAATATTGACTAAAAGCTTATTGATTACAGGTAAACACTTTTTTAAATTTATACAAGTGTCATGCATTTATGTATAATGTGTGTATATATTTAATGGCTTAGGTCATGTCAAACTCTTCAGTTATTTAAGAAATAATTTTACTTTACAGTGAATTATCTTGATTAACGCGGGATGTTGGAGGGCAGGTTGTGATGTATTAATTCATGACGAATTAAATATCGCATCTGCCCGACAACATCACGCATTAATCAAAGATAATTCACCTTTAAGTAAAATTATTTCGATTCTAACATGACTAATAAATAAATGCTTACATTTTAAAATGTTTTGAGGTAGACTCATTCTCGGCGGACATGAATGTTTATTTGCGACGTCACAAAAACGCCACCTTATGCGTGTAATTTTGTTTACGGTGAATTATTGTTAATTTGCAAACGGTGATGTTTCCATTAGGTTCATTGGGAAAGGTGATAATGTCGTGTTAGAATACCCTATAAACCACACTTTTTTGAATGCTTCACTGTCAGTATTTGTGGTGTATGATTAGAAGCTTTGTTGTTCCTGCACGTATCTAATACCCGTGATTCTTAGATCACACATACAAGAGATGTGACAAGGTTGTCATTTTGCATGTTCATCAACTTGTACATCATGATAACATGTCCGTGTAAGGTATACCCCCTTATAACCACTGCTTATAACCCACTTTTATATAGCAAAACTGGGGTACGCACGGGTATACCTGTTTTTCCTATTTTTGCTCCAAAACATAGATTGTGAGTACTCATTAGAACCGCCTAGGCGAGGCGGTTCTAACATGTACCCACAATCTATGTTTTGAGCAAAAATAAGAAAAATATCTAACAATTTTCAATTTTTACACATTTGTATAACCTGGGCATGTTTTCGTAATGAGAAATGGCAGTTTTTATATGGCAACATCCTCAATGAAGGCTGTCCCTGTTGGCTTTGCTATGAAGTGACGCATTAGTAAATAGTTAAGGGCTCTTTTTGGATATAAATTTCATGTGTACTTTTTGCATTTTTCTCTTCAAAGCAAGATTATTTTCATTGTGTCTTAAACCAGGCATTTTGATTGTTTAAGATTAGTATCACTAATGGGGTATAATGGATTTTTTAGATTTTGACTTTCATCATAAATGATTAAAGCTATTACTTTAATATGGCTAAGTAAAGCAGTAAATATTATAAATGCCTGAAATTTACTTTTGGATAATGCTCTAGACACTACTTCACCAGTGTTAAATGGAAAGTGGTCCAATTTAAATATAAAAGAATTTAAGGTTTTGAAAAGACAGAAAGTCAATAAAAATTGGAAACATTAAAATTAGAGTGCCTCTCAAAATGTTAGCATGTGTGGAACTGTTTTTTGGCATTGACAATATAAAATTTAGATGTATTTTCAATGAGATCAAAACTTTTCCTGTTCTGTAGGCCAGATGGGTACTTGAAACATTGAATATTTTTCTTTGATTTTTCAATTTTGATCAAGTCATCCATTATTTTTGTATAAGACATCACAACAGTTACTGTGTCCTACAATTCAAAATGGCAAAAGTTTTCCCCCAAATAGTAGATGTAAAATTAATGTAGAATTGTATTTTAAACTAAAGATTCAAGTGCAAGCATCCCAAAAATACTAGTCTGGCCCCAGACCCTATCTTTTCCTTTTATCCATTTTTTTTTCTTCTTTTTATGAAGGGACACAAATCTAGAACACCAATAATTTCTCTGCTTGCTTAAGTTTCCTGATTGCAAAGATAGGTTATTGTTGAGCCATGAGTAACAGGTGAGTTTGGATTAAAGAGGCACAGAGGAACTGAAAGATTTCTTATTTAACAACAAAATTTATAATAAAAAACAAAAAACAATAACGACTGGGGCCAGTCTACAAAAATACATGTACTGAAAACATTACGAAAACTTGACCATACAATATACAGGAATTTTTTTCAAAAGCAAAAATGGAAAATTTCATTGGAAAAACTTTGATATTTTTAATATTTTTGCTCCAAACATAGATTGTGGGTACATGTTTGTACCCATAATCAAAGTTTTGGATCAAAAAAAAGAAAAATAGGTATGCCACTGCAAATCCCATTTTTTCTATATAAAAGTGGGGTTCAAGGGGGTATACATGTCACGGACGTGGTGGTTCTAGTGTGTACCCAGAATATACTGTATGTTTAAAGTAAAGTGTTAAAAATATCCAATTTTTTTTTTTATGAAATTTTCTTCTTCTTTTTTTTTTCAGCTTAAAAAATCTCTGTAAATTGCATGGGTGTGTTTTCGTAATGAGTCTCTGTTTTGCCTGTGATGCAAAACAATATGAGCCTCGACGCGAGAAAACCGGTCTTCGGGGTTTCCGACCAGGTCCGACACAAACCGGCCTGTACAAGCTCAGAAAAGAGCTAGAAGCTTGAAATTTCGGATTTAAGAAGAAGAGAAATTGTACTATCCGTGTAGCGAAAACAAAGGCGCTGATCAGCTTCGCGGTTACCGCGAAGCTGATCTGCGCCTTTGTTTTCGCCTAGACAAAAATCCGGTTTTCTCACGATGCGGCTCATATGTGATGCAACACAATATGAACCCTTCAGACAAAATTGTCCATGCTATCTAGATTCTATCCAGGATATTCTTACTTTCTCATGAAGTGGCTCGCATCTGGTGGGATGCCCCATGGTAAGATAACATACCAGAATTTGTCCTGTGTTTGTTTACACAGAAAGTGTGACTTCAAATTTATTAAACAAAAACTAGAAACTCTGTTATGTAAATTAACTGCCAGTCTCTCTGGGATTTACAATATTTGTTTTGTTATCATCACTCATATTTTAAAATAAAAAAGAAAGGTTAAAAGTGGTCTTAAATGAACCTGTGCTTGAGAAAACCAACAATTTGTGTTCCAACCAGGTCCGACACAAACTGGGCTGTACTGTCACAGAAGATGATTAGAGGCTGGAAATTTTGGATTTAGAAAGAAGAGGAATTGTACTAACCGTATAGTGAAAACAAAGGCGCTGATCAGGTTTACTGGTACTGCGAAGTTGATCTGCGCCTTTGTTTTCGCATATGCAGATTGTTTGTTTTCCCATGCGGTGGCTCAAATTAAAATGAGTATTTAAATGAGTTTTCACAAGAGACTGCATTCAGAGAAACTTCCACACCCCAAAAGGTTGGTTAACCCATTTTTGACGAATGGAGTTTCCCATCATTATCATTTGGATTAATTAGTCCACTTTAGTCATTTTTTTGGGCATTAGAAGTGATTTTGAATTTTTATTCCATTATTCGATGAAATTCCTCTAAGCAAACAGGATAGCCTCAGATGGGACGCTGCATTCTGCGGCGTCACATCTGGGTCTATACTATTTGCCTATGTCCCACAAAAAGGATGCCATTATTAAATGAGTTAAGATTAAAGCAGTATTGAAATATCTCTGTTTAAAGTATGGTTTGCTGTTGTGGCCATTTTTTGCCCGCTTAAAATTTAATGTAGCCTCTAGATTTTCTATGAATAGGAAAAATCTCTTTTAGATTTTGGACTGCTTATCAAGTATGGGATTATGTCTTTAGTTTTCAACACGGAGCTTATCTCCGTTTGTGATATACTCGTTTATGTTATGAAGACCTTTGTTCCAAAGTATTGAAAATTACGAATAATTTTTGAAGTTAATTCTCCCGATTTGTGTATTACTCTGTCAGTCAAAGAATTATATTTTTAGCTTGCAATATGTTACACTGTTTACTAGAAGAAAAAGAAGGATTATTCCTTTGGATTAGGATAATGATATTCTTTTCATGCCTATGACAGTATTGTATTAGAGTAGATGGATTAAATTGCACGGTTTTTGTGGAATAAACTAGCGTAATTGTCTAGTCAATAAACAATGTCTCTAATTGTTTTGTAACAGAGGTATTATAAACTTGACTATACATGCTTGGAGTAAACAAAGATTCATTTTAATGACAAACACTGAAGGATTTTAATCAGTTTTAAAGGCTTATAGCAGTGAGATAGTATCGAAGGGGGATTTAAATACAGATAGGCTTTTATTGTGAATGGTTTTAAATATTTAAAATCTTCAGTTTATGAAGTAGTTGCATTTGTGCTGTTGCCTCGATTTGTACATTATCAAAACGGAACTAGGATTAACCACTATTATATGACACTGAAATTGCCATGATATAAAACAAAAGTTAGCCATTAAAGCTAGTATCTCACTGGCATGCGAAATTTCTCGCGACTGTTTTGCGAATTTAGTCACGGACCTTTCACACGATATTCGTGCGAATGTCGCACGAGCATCATGAGAATTTTCATGTGTCGCGAAAGTTTAAACATGTTAAAAATGTTTTGCGAATTTTTTTGCCAAAATATGCCTCCACAGTGTCGCGCGACTGTCGTGCATCAGTCGTATGACTGTGTGAGTGCGACTGTGTGAGTGTCGCGAACCTGTCGCCGCAAACTTTTGGCGAATTTACAATGCTAAAATTTCATGACACTCGTACGAATGTTGTACGAGTGTCATACGGCCGTCGTACTACAGTCTTGAGAAAACATGCGAACACCTTGCAACTGTCCGAGAAAATAAAACTAAACGACATTCGTACGAATCTCGTGAGACACTCTCACGAATGTCTTGCGACTGTTGTAAGAATGAAAATGAAACTAAAGCAACATTCGTGGGAACGTTGTGAGACACTCTCACGAATGTTCTTGCAACTGTCATACGAATTTGTGGCATAAATGTCCATTCAGTGAGACTGCAACGTGAAAGTTGTGTTTATATCGTTAATCTTTGTGGCGAAATAATCGCGAACAAGTCGAGAACTAGTCTCCAGTTGTAGCATTCCAGTGAGATAGGGGCTTATGAGAAACCGCACATATGAACCGCGACGCGAGAAAACCGGTCTTCGGGGTTTCCGACCAGGTCTGACACAAACCGAGCTGTACAAGCACAGAAGCAGGCTAGAAGCTTGAAATTTCGGATTAGAGAAGAAGAGAGATTGTACTATCCGTGTAGCGAAAACAAAGGCGCTGATCAGCTTCGCAGTTACTGCGAAGCTGATCTGCGCCTTTGTTTTCGCATAGGCAAAAATAGGGTTTTCTCATGATGCGGCTCATATAAGAACTGGAGATGGCAGTGAGCAAAATATTTGCTGAATACAGGCAAACCTATAATAATGCATTCTATCAGCATTTGTCTTGATATGCACACCCAAATAAGACTAAACAGTTTTAGTTCGATCAAATGAGCCTGTGCATGAGAAAACCAACAATTTGGGTTCTGACCAGGTCCGACACAAACCAGCATGTACAGTCACAGAAGCAGCCTAGAGACTTGAAATTTCGGATTTAAGAAGAAGAAGGATTGCACTATCTGTGTAGTGAAAACAAAGGCACTGATCAGCTTTGTGGTTAAGCTGATCTGCATCTTTGTTTTCGCCTGGGCATATTGTTGGTTTTCCCATGCAGCGACTCAAATTATCTTGTTTAACATTGTCCTAATTTATATTTGCAGGTATTTTAACATTGGTACCATCATGGGATAAAATGGATCAGAAACAATCAATCGGATGGTGCTAACTAAAACAAGTGGAGGTTGCAGTCATTTTAAAACAATGTGGCACAGAGCAACATGAATTTAGGATATTTTGTGACAAGTAATGAACAGGTGACCAGCTGAAAATTGTAAAACAAGCGCTTAGTTAAGTCTGCTTTGTGAGGGCATTTGACAATGCGGGAAGAGGAAATTGAGATTGCGATAAAAGTGGTTGTTGTCGGGAACGGTGCGGTCGGGAAGTCGAGTATGATACAGCGCTACTGTAAAGGAATATTCACCAAAGATTATAAAAAGACGATTGGTGTGGATTTTCTTGAAAGGCAGATAGAGTAAGTATAGAGGGCAAGTAACAGCCTTCGCACAAGAAAAACAACAGTATGTGTTTCCGAGCAGGTTCGACACAAACTGGCCTGTGCAGTCTCAGAGAAAAGCAAGGACCATGAAAGTTCGGATTAGTGTAGAAGAGGGATCGTACTATCAACTGTGCAGTTACTGCACAGCAGATCTGCGCCTTTGTTTTTGCCAATGCACGCATGTTGTTGGTTTTCTTTTGCGGCGGCTCATAGTTCATTAGAGTACCAAAAAAGTATAAAGATTGCTAATTTTCACATGCTACAAAGATTTTTGGAGGAATCTTCAAATGTGCTGTGGTAAGTTGGTAACACGTAACATGCCTTCTATATTTTAGTCTCAGTTTTGTAAAATCTTTCCATCATGCTCATGTAAACAATTGTAATTTCCGTATGGGACTGTGTGTGTGAGTACATGCTGTACTGAATCGAAATACAGAAGCTGCGGTAACGTCAAGCACTATGCATCAGAATTAACTCATTTAAGCCTGGCGTCCCTTTCATGGGACATAGGCAAACAGAATAGCCCCAGATGTGACGCCGCAGAATGTGGCGTCCCATCTGGGGCTATTCTGTTTGCTTAGAGAATTTTCATTGAAAAATTGAATAAAATTTAAAAATCATTCCTGATGCCCCTAAAAATGAAAGTGGACTCACCCAACTGATAAGGATGGGAAAATCCATTCGTCATATATGGGTTAAGGGTATTAAATTTCAAATCTTGAACATTTTCCCTCATTTCAATATAAAAACGCCTCAAGAAAAGGAGACACCTGTCTCTTTGAAGTTGTTTTTAAAACAAAAATGGCAACTTTTTGTATACATAAGTAATGTATTATGTCTTTGGTTTACACCAGAATAGTTTTTGCATTAAACTAGTACATTAAAAGCAACGCATGGGAAAACCAACAATCTGCATATCGGAAAACAAAGACGCAGATCAGCTTCGCAGTGCCTGCGTCCTGCGAAGCTGATCAGCGCTTTTGTTTTAGCTACACAGATAGTACAATGCCTCTTCTTCTTTCCTCTTCTTCTTAAATCTAAAATTCCAGCCTCTAGCCATCTTATGTGTTTGTACAGCTCAGTTTGTGTCGTACCAGTTTGGAAACCACATTGTTGGTTTTTTCATGACACGGCTCATCTATTTTCCTCATGGCAAGTTACTCAATAAAAATTTATTCTGTATTGTCAATCTGTTCAGTTTAGGCAATTTTTGTGGGCAGATGAATTTCATTAGTGGTTAGGGGCCTTAAATAAGTGGGCTGTGTCATGAGGAAACGTCTTACCATAATGTCTGACACAAAACAGTCTTACTCAGGATGCTGTATCTTGGTATATAGCTGTCCTGCTCGTATGTATGTGACCTTGAGAATGAACCTCATGTCTGGCACACTTCTTCAGCAAAGATTTTCAGTCAAAATTCTTTGTACTGTCATTCAAGGAGAGGCTTCTGTAGAACCATTGATAACTGATCACTAAAGAAAGGTGCGCTTATTGCTGGTAACCAGAATTAACTCCATGAAAGGAAAATATAATCTGCGCAATGGCTGATGTACGTGGAGACTTTTTAGGGCTGCCACACGGCACAACACCAGCTGCTGTAAAAGCAAATGAAAATAAAAGTTGAGATCCTTTAAGAGAAGTGAACATATAAATGAGAAAGGGGATGGCCCATACCGCCGTTTCGGCTACTTAAGCCTCGTCAGTGACCCTTTAGGTTTGGCAACATGGAACCAAAGAGAATTATTTTAAATTGGCAATGTTAGGTTTCTATGATGTAGTTTCATGACTGAAATGTAAATTCTTGGTTGTCATTTACTCACTATTTGACTGATGGATTTTCCCATGATATAAAATACATCAATTGAGCTGCGATGCGAGAAAACTGTCTTCGGGGTTTCGGACCAGGTCTGACACAAACCGAGCTGTACAAACACAGAAAATTGATAGAAGCTTGAAATTTCGGATTTTGGAAGAAGAGAAATTATAATATCCGAGTAACGAAAACAAAGGCGCTGATCAGCTTCGCAGTTACTGCGAAGCTGATCTGCACCTTTGTTTTTGCCTATGCGGTTTGTTGGTTTTCCCATGCAGCGGCGCATGTTTAGGCAAGTTGCCTATTCATCCTTAAAGATAGTTGTGATCCCTACAGTTTAATGTAAGATTTGTGAATAGATAGTACAACATATTGGATATAGTACAAATTATTTCCACCATGTGGGTGTTAGCTGCACTGCATCTTAAACAAGTAGCCCAAGGGCAATGATTGCTCACCTGAGAGCCAGGAAGTACAGTCACTGGACAAAAGAAAAGTAGTAGGGGTTTTTGCATTATATGGGCATTGTTGCCATCTTGGTCATGTGACCTGAAATTTTTATATACATATTGGTTCCACCTTCCAACATATGTGTCATATAAAATTTGGCTTTGATTGGCCAAGCAGTTTCAGAAGAGAAGATGTTTTGGTGTAAGCCGTTTTATCACATGGAGATAAAACCCGGGACGTCTTAAGTCTCGATAGTACGGCGCGCCGTGAATAAAATGACCAATGCTTTCCGGTATTTGGACCATGTACCGGATTTTATTGAATTTCATTTACTGCGGACTAGTGACGTAGTGCAAACATCCGGTTGACAATCGGAAACAAAATCTTCAGCTGATTTTGCATTTACGGACATTTACTGCCTCGAGTCAGTCCCGAAAATGCTACTCGTCCTGTCGGGCGAGCAAGGGTAAATTTTCACTCGCCCATATCGAACTTTCACTCGTAAATACAAGCGGACGTGTGGATTTTTCCAGGCCTGCTCTGTGTCCATATTTTCAGAATTATTAATAATATTAAGTCCTACTGCCCATTTCCTGCAAGATTTTCCCTTTAAATGACATTTTAACAGTTTTCCCCATTACAATGCATAGGCGACCTATGTTGACCTTGCCGTAAAGTAGGTCAAGGTCACCACAGGGTCATGATTTATATACATATTGTAGAACTTTAGGCATTGTTGCATCATGCCAAGTTTCGTTGAAATTGGTCCACTGCTTCTGGAGAAGATGATTTTTTAAGGGTTTTTACCATATATGGGCATGGTGGCCATTTTGGTCATGTGACCTGGATTGTTTATGTATACATTGGTTCCCACTTCCTGTAGATGCTTCATATAAAATTTGGCTTTGATTGCCCAAACAGCTCCAGAGGAGAAGATGTTTGAATATTATGGTAACAGTTTTCCCCATTCAGATGCATAGGCGACCTTAGTTGACCTTGCCATAAAATAGGTCAAGGTCATCACAGGGTCATGATTTATATACATATTATAGTACTTTAGCCATCAATGCTTCATGGTAATGGTAAACCACTTAGGTTAAAGTCTGTTAGGAAATTAAAAAGTACTCTGATTTTAATTTATTTCATGTCTTTTATTATATTCTGTCTTTCAGAGTGAATGATGAAGATATTCGTCTCATGTTGTGGGATACTGCTGGTCAAGAAGAATTTGATGCAATAACCAAGGCCTACTACAGAGGTATGGTACTTAGCCCATATATACAAATGGACATGTCCATCTATAGCATTTGGGTGAATCCATTTTCAGTTTAAGGACATCATTAGTGATTTTAGAAGCGTATTCCATTTTTGGATGAATTTCTTTCAAGGAAACGGAATAGCCTCGGATTAGATTCTGTGGCGTCACGTCTTGGGCTATGCTGTTTGCCTATGTTCCACAAAGAGGACGCCAGGCTTATGTATCTGTGTGAAAGCTTGTACAGTATTTGCGGTTTCCGGCCATATTGGGCATAAGCAGGCATGTACAGTGTCAAAAGTCGGCTAGAAGTTTGAAGATAAGGGAAAGTACTTATGATCCATGTTGGGAAAACAAAGTGCCATTTTTCATTACGAAAACATGCCCATGTAATAAACAGAGATTTTTTTAGCTTTAAAAATTGAACAATCTCAGCTGAAAAATTTTGATATTTTTCTTATTTTTGCTCAAAACATAGATTGTGGGTACACGTTAGAACCGCCTCGTTGAGGCGGTTCTAACGAGTACCCACAATCTATGTTTTGAGCAAAAATAAGAAAAATATCAACAGTTTTCAGCTGAAAAATGTTCAATTTTTAATGCTCAAAAATCTCTTTATATTGCATGGGCAAGTTTTCGTAATGTGCTACATGGAAATAATGTTCGAAAATTTTTAGACATACATGTACTGAAAGAAAAGCAAGTCATATGTTGATGTTTTTGTTTTGCTATAAGAGGCTGTTAAATGGCCTGTGGAAAAGTAGCCCATAGTCTGCGTGAAAACACAGTTTGGGAAATCAAAGCATAAATCTTGGTATGGTCATTGAACAGATTGTGTGAAAATAATTCTGTCATGCTAAACCTACCCAATAAATTCGGTTACTCATGAATCATTTCATTTCTTTTCATATTCAGTTCAAATATTTGATTATAAGATTTAATATGAGCCACCGCATGAGAAAGCCAGCAAGTTGGGTTTCCTACCAGCTCCTGTACGAACCCGGCTTTACAGCCACAGAAGCAGGCTACAAGCTTGAAATTTCAGATTTAAAAAGAAGAGACATTGTACTATCTATGGGACAAAAACAAAGGCGCTTATCAGCTGTGCAGTTACTGCACAGCTGATCTGTGCC
Source organism: Rugalucina vietnamica (assembly GCA_964017185.1). Taxonomy (NCBI): domain Eukaryota; kingdom Metazoa; phylum Mollusca; class Bivalvia; order Lucinida; family Lucinidae; genus Rugalucina; species Rugalucina vietnamica. The sequence continues at coordinate 73,430,157 of OZ024873.1, read as the reverse complement.
TTTGTTTTCACCTTAGCATGTTGTTGGCTTCTCATGCGGCAGCTCATATTATATGAGCTGTGTCATGCGAAAACCTCCTCTTTGCCTATACTGAGAAAACAAACATAAATTGGTTTTCTTTTTGCTGCATTTAGATGGTACAATCCCTTTACGTGCTACGTGCTAAATCGGAAATTCAAAGCCACTGGTTATTTTCTATGATCTTCTATAGCTGTATTATAATGTTATTAATCAAGTAATTTCGTATTGGCCCAGTTCACGGGTGGTAAAGTTTGGAACGACCTCCAAAAAGAGGTAGTGAATTTCTGTTCCAATCGCACATCCGGGAACTCGCGAGGTTGGTCCAAAGCCTAGAAACGGATAAACAAAGGTAGGTGTCGGTAGTTCTTTTGATTTTTTCAAAGTTTCTAGCGAAAAATGTATAATTATGTCAATGCTATGTCGTGTAAAGATGACTTCTCGATGCATACGGCCCAAAACTGCGGTTGAAACCGAAATAATTTCCGCTGGGTCGTTTTTAAAACGTCGAACACGACGTTGCTTTTTCACAACAGTTTGTCAACAACTGACACCTTTTTGCAAAATTTGTGGTTTTCCACGAAGAATACAGCTCCGGTACGCTTGCCCTGGGGAAACGAGCACTCTGTATTATATATGCTGTTAAAAATCGCAACGGGGCGCATTATTTAAACAAATTATTGAGAAAATTCCAGTAGAGGTCGTTCCAATAAGTTGGAGCTTGGTCCAATTTGAATGAGATCGTTCCCAGTGCTCCCCTGTTTTATACAATGAAATTAATATCTGTGATATCAGACCAGCCACACTCAGACAAAAATGACGGCGTTTGAAATACTGTAATATTTTGGGGTTTGAAAGCGATTCTCCTACGACTGATAGCTTGCTAATGACCGTTTATAAGCGGTTTCTGGCTTGTGCTTTCAACATGAATTGTTCTTTGCAGAGCTTCAGATAGTTTTTTATTCCTGCTTTTATGTGTAAACCTATTTTCATGTTTTGTTGCTCTTTTTAAGACGTTTGGAACGCAAAAGGATTGTGACACGATCATATTTTTCTTGATGTATTTCAGGAAAGGGTGATTTTGAAAAATAAAAGTATCGTAAAACTATTGCAAAGACAGTTCATGCGATTCTTGCTTTGTCGGGTTTTCGTGTGATAAATTGTTTCGCTCTTTCTGTTGTTAAATGAGCCGCCTCGTGGGAAAACCAACAATGTGGTTTTCGAACAGGTCTGACACAAACCGGCCTGAACAGCTACAGAAGCAGGCTAGAAGCTTGAAATTTTGGAGTTAAGTAGAGGAGGAATTGTACTATCCGAGTAGCGAAAACACAGGCGCTGATCAGCGAAGCTGATCTGCGCCTTTGTTTTCGCCTATGCAGATTGTTGGTTTTCCCATGGGGCGGCTCAAATATACCAAACAAAAGGCTACACTCCAACAAAAATTTGACAAAGGGTCACAAACCTGTTTGGGTCAATTCAGTGGTACAAGTAACAAAACTCACCTAAATAAGCTCATGACATGGGACATTGATTGTTCCATCTGCCCGTGTCATGAGCCCATGCTTGCCATTTCGGTTGAAAACACGTAGTCGGTTGAAAACACGTAATACTGATTTGACACCGTCACACCTTACCTTTCCAAATGCTTGTGGCAAGATATTGTTCGCATAAACAGAAACAAAGCTAAGTGCAAGATGTTGCCAAAAAGGAATAGACAGTTTTGTGCTATACAAGTTTTACAATGGGATGAATTGATAGAAATTCATGTAATAATATGTGCACAGTGTTTTCACTTTTGTTCAGTATATATAATTAATGAGTTCTGCAGATTAAAGTAATACCTGAGTTTAAGACGGGGATGTGTGATATTTTGTTGGGAAAGGCTTCGATCACACTTTGAGATTGGGTCGGGTCTCTCTCTCTCTCTGTCTCTCAGATAATTTTGATTGATTATGCCATCTACAAGTATGTCATCTACTAGTTTGCCATCTACTAGTATGTCATCTACTAGTATGCCATCTACTAATGGCGCCAGTCATGCAAGTACAAGTCGTGCAGTGTACCAATGTAAAAAGGCAAAAATGGACAATTAAAACACAGAAAAAAGTCAATATAAGCAAAATTTGACAATCTTGTTTAATACAAATACTTTTCCATGTAACATTTGCTACTTATCAATCATCATTGGCAAATTTATTATTATACAATAGAATCATAAAATTCAGGATCGGCAATTTCAGCCTATGCGGCTTGCCAGCTTTACCCGATCCAGGATATGCCTTCCATGTTGGTGACACAATGTTCATCCGGATTCAATAAATGTCAACCGCCCATTTTTGTCTGAGTTTGGCTGGTCTGATATCACAGATATTAATTTCATTGTATAAAACAGGAGAGCACTGGGAACGATCTCATTCAAATTGGACCAAGCTCCAACTTACTGGAACGACCTCTACTGGAATTTTCTCAATCATTTGTTTAAATAATGCGCCCCGTTGCCATTTTAAACAGGATATATAATACAGAGTGCTCGTTTCCCCAGGGCGAGCGTACCGGGGCTGTATTCTTCGTGGAAAACCAAAAATTTTGCAAAAAGGTGTCAGTTGTTGACAAACTGTTGTGAAAAAGCAACGTCGTGTTCGACGTTTTAAAACGACCCAGCGGAAATTATTTCGGTTTCAACCGCAGTTTTGGGCCGTATGCATCGAGAAGTCATCTTTACACGACATAGCATTGCCATAATTATCCATTTTTCGCTAGAAACTTAGGAAAAAATCAAAAGAACTACCGACACTTACCTTTGTTTATCCGTTTCTAGGCTTTGGACCAACCTCGCGAGTTCCCGGATGTGCGATTGGAACAGAAACTCACTACCTCTTTTTGGAGGTCGTTCCAAACTTTACCACCCTTGCAGTTACAGGTCCGAGGTCTGCTGTATTGACCCGAGGCGGAGCCGAGGGCCAATACAGCTGGCCGAGGACCTGTAACTGGGCCAATACGAAATTACTTGATTAATGACAATTTTATTAATTAACTTTTCTATTTGAATTGTGCTCTTTGACAAAGTGCACAATGCAATGGATAAAAATATTAGACACATGCATGTACATGCACAAAAAATATAACAGCCGTCTTCTTCTGCTTTAAACACTGAAGCCACGAGTAGAGGCCTATAAACTACAGAGAATTTTCTGATAAAATCTCGAATGCAGGCCACTGTATGATCCAGTCTCATCGAAACACTGCGAAATTCGTGATAGCGAGTCAACACTTGAAGAGGAAGAAGGCCAATGAACATAATAACATAATGTATTTTAACTATTTAGCTAGCCTAAAGTAATAAATAAATAAATAAATACATAAATAAATAAATAAATAAATAACATTTCATAAGATAAAACAAAGTCAACAAACGCCTTTGAGACTTGGTGAGCCGGAGTAAAATGCCTACAAACCTTGTGTTTTCATATAAGATTGACTAGATCTAGATACAAAATAAACCAAGCTTGTCGTCTGAATTCCGTCTTTCCTTTTTATTAGCGATAACTGTTGCGATTATTTCTACTTCTATAAATGCAACTGCAGTGTAAGTTTTATGTTATAAATACAACTGCAGTTTTGAAGCGGCGAAACGGAGGAAAACATGGCTGCCATTTTCTTTTGAAAAAGAACGTCGAATGACGTCATTTTCATATTGGCCTTGTTTTTCTGTATTGGCCTTGTTTTTCTCATATTGGCCCAGTTATTCTTGTATTGGCCCAGTTTGTCATCCGTATGATGTGGGCTGCTTTGGTCATACAAATACTAATATTAATGTAGTTAATTAATAAAGCCTGATATTGCAGCTGGTCGTGGTCCTAAACCCTCATGACAGCAAGACCACAAGACCAGGCCAAACTATATGCTTGCACCTATTCTGACTACCTGGGAATTCAACAAGGACATTTCTGACAGACACAAAGCATACAGAAATTATTCCTTTATGCCAATACATCAGGAAAACATGTCCGTGAAATGTACACCCCTTTGAACCCCACTTTTATATAGCAAAACTGGGGTATGCAGGGGTATACCTATTTTTCTTATTTTTGTTCCAAAACATAGATTGTGGGTACTTGTTAGAACCCGAGGCGGTTCTAATGTGTATCCACAATCAATGTTTTGAGCAAACATTGTAAAAATTAACCTTTTTTTTTCCCAATGAAATTTTCAATTTTTAGTGCTGAAAAAATTCTCTTTATATTGCATGGGAAAGTTTTCGTATTGAGAAAATTTTAAAGTTAGGCATTGGTATGTTGCATTCTCTGAGTGAGACAGGCCACAGTCATGACACATTGCAAAGCATCATTGCTCCGAACTTGACAAAAATAATACAAGAACATTTAGATTTTCGTTTCCCTTCAACCTTCATACACTTTTAACTGGGTTAATGTTGCAATTTAAAAATTGTGTATTTTGATATTCTGTTAACATTGTGCATGGTCGAATGCAGCTGTTTAGATTGATATTATAATCAGTTGCAACTGAACAGATTTGTGAAATTTACCTCTTTAAGTACTGTGAGAAATTGTGCAAATCGTTACAATCCACAAAGCCTCCCAGTTGAAAAAATTGTTAAATCTTTTGTAATGATATAAGGGGAAAAAATATATTGTTACACCGTTACATAACACAGTCAGACAGTTACAGGGTCACAACACAGGTGGTCAGACAGGTGGATTGATGTAAGAATAAAAAACATTTATATGTATGTATGTAACACATGTAACAATTTGACCTTGTAACTTGGTAGCTAAGTGATAGCCTATGGAGTAAGCACTAAGCACTGACTGCTGAGCTAAGGTGTCACATGGTTAGTCCATAACACACTGTTCTGAAATCTGCAAAGGAAACCATCAAAAGCTTCTCTGTGCAGTCAAATGGCCATGATCGGGCGTCCGTCCGTCGTCTGTCGTCGTCCACAATTTCAAAGATCTTCTTCTCTGAAACCGCTTGGCCGATCTAGTTGAAATTTTATGTGGAGCCTCCTTGGGTAGTGGCATTTCAAGTTTGATCGCGAAATCCAGGTCACATGACCAAGATGGCCGCCACGCCCATATATGTTAAAAACCCTTCAAAAATCTTCTTCTCCAGAACCGGTGGGCCGATTTCCACGAAACTTGGTATGTAGCATCAGGGACTTTAGCCCATCTTAGTTTGGTAAAATGATTACCCTGGGATGACCTTGACCTATTTTACGGCAAGGTCAAATTTGGAAACATAGGCTTTTACATGGGAAAAAGTGAAAACTATGGATTTTTTGAAAACTATTGCAGCCTGAGGCCTGAAACGTAGTAGATGCAAACAACTTATGGAGTAGATGAAGGTATGTGTTTAATTTAGGTCAAGGTCATCTCTTGACCTTGGCCAGTCTGTCGTCCCTACACACTTTTCAAAGATCTTCTTCTCTGAAACCGCTTGGCCAATCAAAGTGAAATTTTATGTGGAACATCCATGGGTAGAGGAGACGAAAGTTTGATTGCGAAATCCAGGTCACATGGCCAAGATGGCCGCCACGCCCATATATGGTAAAAACCACTCAAAAATCTTCTTCTCCAGAACCGGCTGGCTGATTTTCATGAAACTTGGTATGTAGCATTTGGGACTCCAGCTCATCATAGTTTGATCAAATGATGACCATAGGATGACCTTGACCTATTTTACGGCAATGTCAATTTTGGAAATGAAAAAAAGTGAAAACTATGGATTTTTTTGAAAACTATTGCAGCCTGAGGCCTGAAAAGTGGTAGATGCAAACAACCAATGGAGTAGATGAAGGTATGTGATTAATTTAGGTCAAGGTCATCTCTTGACCTTGGCCTGTCTGTTGTCCATACACACTTTTCAAAGATCTTCTTCCCTGAAACTGCTAGGCCAATCAAAGTTATCAATTTTGGAAACATAGGCTTTTACATGGGAAAAGTGAAAACTATGGATTTTTTGAAAACTGCTGCAGCCTGAGACCTGCAAACAACTAATGGAGTAGATGAAGGTTTGTGATTGATTTAGGTCAAGGTCATCTCTTGACCTTGGCCAGTCTGTCATCCATACACACTTTTCCAAAGATCTTCTTCTCTGAAACTGCTTGGCCAATCAAAGTGAAATTTTATGTGGAGCGTCCATGGGTAAGGGGAACGAAAGTGTGATCGTGAAATTTGGGTCACATGACCAAGATGGCCGCCATGCCCAACTATGGTAAAAACCACTCAACAATGTTCTTCTCCAGAACCGGCTGGCCGATTTACGCGAAACTTGGTATGTAGCATTTGGGACTCCAGTCCATCATAGTTTGTTGAAATGATGACCCTAGGATGACCTTGACCTATTTTACGGCAAGGTCAATTTTGGAAACATAGGCTTTTACATGGGAAAAGGCGAAAACAATGGATATTTTGGAAACTGTTGCAGCCTGAGACCTGAAAGTTGCTAGATGCAGACAACTAATGGAGTCAATGAAGGTAAGTAATTAATGATGGCCAAGGTCATTTGTTGACCTTGACCCAAGGTCATTTAAATATCATATTAAAATTATGGTTTTCTCAGAAATCACTGGGTTTGGAAACTATTGCAGCCTGAGACCTGAAACTTTGCAGATGCAGACAACTTGTGAAGTCAATAAAGGTGTGTGAGTATTCAAGGTCATGGTCATTTCATGATGACTTAATACTCCAAGATCAGGCTTCAGGTGAGCCTTCTCAGGACCAATAGTCCTCTGGTATTTTGGGGACTATCAACAGCACTTCATTTATTATGTAATTATTAGCTCACCTGAGCCAAAGGCTCACAGGTGAGCTTATAGGATAGGCAGGCATCCGTCGTCGTCGTCCGTCGTCGTCCGTCCACAATTTCAAAGAAGAATATTTCTGAAGCTAGAAGGCCGATCTTGATCAAATTTAATGTGAACCATAATTGGGTTGGGGGATTGATGGCATTAGGTTTTGGAGCAGATTGTATCAAAATTGTGGTTTCCATGGCAACAGATAGGTCCCATAGACTTACAATGGGAAAAACTAAAAAAATCTTCTTCTCTGAAGCCACTAGGCCCACAGCTTTGATATTTGGTATGTAGCAATGGCTAATGGTCCTCTACATAAATTGTGCCATTCATGCCCCTGGGGTCAAATTTGGCCACGCCCCGGGGGTCGATAGTCTCCATAGACTTACTATATGGGAAAAAAAATCAAAAATCTTCTTCTCTGAACCACAGGGCCCACAGCTTTGATATTTGGTATGTGGCAATGGCTAATGGTCCTCTACATAAATTGTGCCAGCCATGCCCCTGGGGTCAAATTTGTCCACGCCCCGGGGGTTGATAGTCTCCATAGACTTACAATTGGAAAAACTAAAAAAATCTTCTTCTCTGAAACCACAGGCCACACAGCTTTGATATTTGGAATGTAGCAATGGCTAATGGTCCTCTACATAAATTGTGCCATTCATGCCTCTGGGGTCAAATTTGGCCACGCCCCGGGGGTTGATAGTCTCCATAGACTTACTATGGGAAAAAAATTAAAAAATCTTCTTCTCTGAAACCACAGGGCCCACAGCTTTGATATTTTGTAGGTGGCAATGGCTAATGATCCTCTACATAAATTGTGCCAATCATGCCCCTGGGGTCAAATTTGGCTACGCCCCGGGGGTCGATAGTCTCCATAGACCTACAATAGGAAAAAAACTAAAAAAATCTTCTTCTCTGAAACCACTAGGCCAACAGCTTTGATATTTGGTATGTAGCAATGGCTAATGGTCCTCTACATAAATTGTGCCATTCATGCCCCTGGGGTCAAATTTGGCCACGCCCCGGGGGTTGATAGTCTCCATAGACTTGCTATGGGAAAAAAATTAAAAAATCTTCTTCTCTGAAACCACAGGGCCCACAGCTTTGATATTTTGTATGTGGCAATGGCTAATGGTCCTCTACATAAATTGTGCCAATCATGTCCCCGGGGTCAAATTTGGCCACGCCCCGGGGGTTGATAGTCTCCATAGACTTACTATGGGAAAAAAATTAAAAAATCTTCTTCTCTGAAACCACTAGGCCCACAGCTTTGATATTTGGTATGTAGCAATGGCTAATGGTCCTCTACATAAATTGTTCCATTCATGCCCCTGGGGTCAAATTTGGCCAGGCCCCGGAGGTTGATAGTCTCAATAGACTTGCTATGGGAAAAAAATTCAAAAATCTTCTTCTCTGAAACCACAGGCCACACAGCTTTGATATTTTGTATGTGGCAATGGCTAATAGTCCTCTACATAAATTGTGCCAGCCATGCCCCTGGGGTCAAATTTGGCCACGCCCCGGGGGTAGATAGTCTCCATAGACTTACAATGGGAAAAAACTAACAAAAATCTTCTTCTCTGAAACCAAAAGGCCCAGAGCTTCTATATTTTGTATGTAGCAATGTTTGGTAGTCCCCATTATAAATTGTGCCAATCATGAGCCTGGGTCAAATTTGGCCATGCCCCGGGGGTTAATAGTGTCCATGCATAGACTTTCATTGGTCGATTCTCAATTAGTTTAAATCTCATGAGCTTACAATGTGATAATCTCTCAGGTGAGCTACAGGACCAATGGTCCTCTAGTGTATTACATTCATATCCAAAAAGAGTTTCTCAAAATGAGTTTGGGTTTCTGAATCATATGAAATCAATCTTCTCAAACTCAGACCACCCTTCTTGCTACAGAAAACAAAGTTGGTTACACTACTACAAATGAGCCGCCTCGTGGGAAAACCAACAATGTGGTTTACGAACATGTCCGACACAAACCGGCCTGTACAAGCACAGAAAAGAGCTAGAAGCTTGAAATTTCGGATTTAAGTAGAAGAGGAATTGCACTATCCGAGTAGCGAAAACAAAGGCGCTGATCAGCTTCGCAGTTACTGCGAAGCTGATCTGCGCCTTTGTTTTCGCCTATGCAGATTGTTGGTTTTCCCATGTGGCGGCTCAAATATTTAATTTCTGATTACCAGTATCCTTTAGGTTAAAAGAGTTGGTTGGTTGTATGACAGACTCATATTCAGGATACTTTAGATCACTTTAGACATTACGAAAACTTGTCCATGCAATACACAGAGATTTTTTTAGCTTTAAAAATTGCTAATTTTCAGCTGAAAAATTTTGATATTTTTCTTATTTTTGCTCAAAACATAGATTGTGGGTACACGTTAGAACCGCCTCGCCGAGGCGGTTCTAACGAGTACCCACAATCTATGTTTTGGAGCAAAAATAAGAAAAATAGGTATACCCCTGCAAACCCCAGTCCTACTATATAAAAGTGGGGTTTAAGGGGGTATATATTACACGGACATGTTTTCCTGATGAAGTGGTTTAGAATAAATCCCTGTTCTTTCAAGTCAACTGATACCTTGATGTTCATGATGTCCAACTAAATACTCATAAAATGAATAGTAAGTAATTGTTAATTATGTTACTTGAACCACAGTAGTCATGCTGAAAAATTCATCATGAAAACATGTCTGTGAAATGTATACCCCCTCATACCCCACTTTTATGTAGTAAAACTGGGGTTTACAAGAGTAAACCCAATTTCATTATTTTTGATCCAAAACATACATTGTGGGTACTCGTTAGTGAGGCACTGAGGCGGTTCTAATGTGTACCCACATTGTATGTTTTGAGCAAAAATATAAAAAAAAATCAAAATTTTTCCAAAGAAGTTTTCAATTTTTGTTTCTTCAATGAAAAACAAAATCTGTATACTGCATGGGCAAATTTTCATAATGCGAATTGGCCATGTTATTTATATATGTGCAGATTGTGGCTCAAGACCATCAAGCATTAAATAATTGAACTTGACATGAGAAATCTATACCCTGTCCAAAGCTGCTGACAGTGGTGGTAAAATGTTACCGTAACACCGATGTAAGGTAGTTTCACTACAAAATTTTGATGAGTGATGGATGCGAACACACCCAGGACTCTTAGTCTACACACAAGCAGAAATGAAAAGTAAAGTTAATTCTCCAAAGGACATGCTTTTTACTTCATCGCAAACATTTATATAACAGCGAAGAAAAAAAATCTTACCAGGTGTGTTCGCAACCATAAAAATTTTGTAGCGAAACTACCTGACACCGGTGCTACCATACCGTTTTACCAGTGTTTTGACCATTCCACCGTACGCAATGCTGGACAGGGTAAATCTGTGTGCCAGGGAATGAACAGTTTTTATGAATATGCTATGAAAGCAAAATTAATAAGATAAATTGATGACCTTTTTAGAAAAATCAACAAATATTTATTGATGTTAATATAAAGTTGAATGCTGATTGAAAGTGGTTTCATATATCAAGTGGATTTGATGTTTGAGCCCATTGAGAATTTGACAAAAGATTAATATTTATCAATGTATGGGCAATTCAATACACAATTGAATGGGAAACAGTGGATTTAGATTTGAGGACAATAAATTTCATTTAATATTATTGCCATAAAATTCCTCCATTAATATAGGACACTTTGCTTTGAGGTTCCTTAATGTGCAGACACTGAGATATTTGAACTGCATCATGAGAAACCAGATTTCTGCCAGATCAGCGCCTTTTGTTTTCGCTACATGGATGGTATAATATCTCCTCTTGTTTAATCCAAATTTTCAAGCCTTTTTCTGAGACTATACAGGCCGGTTTATGTCGGACCTGATCGGAAACCCCAAAGACCGTTTTTTTCTCATCGCGGCTCATTTCATATATGGTACTTTTGGACATAAAATTGTCTAGCAAATTGTGGAACTTTGAAAGCTTGATTGGGCAGTTCTAAAAACAGTCATATGTCAGTCTCTTATACCCAATTTCATTTGACCGCGCCGTTTCAGTGTTTACGTCATTTGAATTGATTGTGTAAACCATGTTATCGGTGTACTATAGCTGGCGATCAATATGTGTATCCACAGTGTCGAATGTCACTCCGCACTATTTGACCATGTAAAGTTTTACTACATAACACTTAATGTAGATTGAATGAAATCGTGCGATCAGTCCGGAGTCACACGTTTTGTGAAAAGTGCCTTTCCGAAATCAGTTACTGTGCATTTGCAAAATTGGTGTTCTTACCTCGTATCACATGATGCCGTGTACCAAATAACTTGTAAACTTGAAATAAAATGTTTTCCAACAAGAGGTGATCTATGAAATAATCGCTGAGTGAGCTCGAGCAATCGTTGGCCCCACCTAATTGGTACATAATTGTATTTAAATAAAGTTTGTTAGTTTTATGAAGCAATTTCAATTCGATAGTCAAACGAAGAAAACTGCTTCATCAAACTACATGGACGTATATGAATGAAATTCCCTGAACGAGATTGCCTCGTTCAAAAAGGGTGACTTCGACAGCTTTCTGACGAAGCATACTGCTTGTTGTGGGTCCATAAAACATACACCATAGACACTCTTTGCACACTGGCGAAACGGATCGTCAACTTGCAATCGAAAACGTTTCAAATGTTCCTATGTAAACGTCACTGAAACCGACATTATTTGATCGGTCGTGTGTCTAAATTCACTTCAATCGTAAGAGCTACGGACTTATATTCTTGTTCTTCTCATAATTCAAGCGAAGAATATGCACTGAATAGTGGCTATTTGCCTGCAGGTGGTTGGCTCAATTATAGTAGCACAAACCACTCTCAATATAACATGAAAGGTTTAGATGTGCCATAACTGCCAGATTATGATCGTACATAGCACAACCAATGAAAACGCACATCAAAAAACTATCCTTTGGAAATGGACGATGTGGTTGGTTATTTTCAAAACCTTGAACTTTGCATGATATTCTGTAGCATAAAATCGTACTGTGCATGAATTCATCACATTTTGTCAGAGCTAGAAAGCTTGCGAAAACAACTACGCATCTTTTTTTTTTTCTTTCTTTTTTCTTTTTTTATAGTTTGGTACTTTTGAATTTTGATTTGTGTTTGAACTTTATCTAAGATTTTTTTGACATTTTATACTATGGTTGTACATGTAATTAAGGTGATCGCGGTTGTTAAGTACACGTAACTTGTCAATTGTTGATATGCATCGATCAAAGTAAAGTTGAAGAGGGCCAGCCGAATAGTGTTTGTATATAATCCACGCGAGTCAATTTAGCCAATTCAGCGGAAACAAATAATTGTATTGCTTTAATCCAGGTGCAAAGTACACATGAGGCTCATGAGCCGCCTCGTGGGAAAACCAACAATGTGGCTTCCGAACAGGTCTGACACTAACCGGTGCAAAGTACACATGAGCCTCCTCGTTAGCCTGGGTCCAGTCGTCAATATAATTATTTTTCCAACGTGAGAAAACCAATATTGTGGCTTCCGAACAGGTCTGACACTAACCGGGCTGTACAGTCACAGATGCATGTTCTAAGCTTGAAATTTCGGATTTAAGAAGAAGAGGAAGTGTACTGTCCGTGAAGCGAAATCAAAGGCGCTGATCAGCTTTATGGTTACCGCGAAGCTGATCTTTGTTTTGGCATATGCGGATGTTTTCTCACGAGTCGGCTCACATCTTATTACAGTATCGTTTATCAAATGACATTTGGAGAAAACATTGTCATGTTTATTTTATTGAAAATATCCCGCAAAAAGCGACCATAAGAGTCCCTTGTCTAAAAATCGCAGTTCGATATCTGACATTTGTATAAAATAAAATAAACGAATAAACAATGACCAGGAATAAACACGAACATCTCTTCCTGAAACCAAAGTGGTTGGTTGCGTTCGTGTTTTAGATCCTGCTCAACAGCTTATGTAATATGGAGGCGGGATCTCGGCTTAAAATCTCACCGTAGAGACTGGCCTCGAGAAGCCCATCCGGCTGCAAATTCACGACCCCTGAATTACAAGGCCACTAAACCACATGAAGTAGACTTCTAAATAAAACCAACATCCAGAGGAAAAACTAAAACAATAAACATGTCAGATCTAAAAGTAAAAACCGCGCACAACATGAGTGTTGTGAAAATCTTGTATATTCTAATGCACTTGAGAATTTAACGCGACGTCTGAAATGATAACGTCAATACTTTGCAACAGTATATTTGCGACATACCGTCGGAAACCAGACGTCACTAGCAACGTTGCTTATAATTGGTCAGCGCGGTGGTCATACGTCGCTGATGACGCTAACGTTTCGCGAAAAAATAATGCATGTTTCATGTTTGAAGTACAAAGTACATTAAACTAGGGATATCCATCTATTCAATTTTTCATAATCGTATATACGGTCAGAAATCATCGCATATTTTACAAAACTTTAATCATTTCCGAGAGTAGATCCGACATTCTAATGCACTTGAGAATGTAACACGACGTCTGATTTGATAATGTCAAAAATTTGCAACAGCACAGATGCAGGGGCGATATCGACCTCCGCTGCAAACGTTTAGAGAAGGGGATTCTAAGCGACAGTTTTAGAAATTTATAATGACAGTAACTTGACTTTAATGGGAGTTCGATTTTTGTTCCTGTGTCCCTGCGGCCGTCACAACATAATGTGGTATGCACAGGTCAGCCTTAATCTATTCTGATGAAATTTTGTATTACGAAAGCGCACCAAAACCTTGAGGAAAAAACAACGAAACTTCAGCGGGATAAGGTGGATTTAATCGACTTTTTGGTTGTTGAAAAGCCTTCGATTACGAAACTTTGCCCATTCCATAAACAGAGAATTTTTGAGCTTTAGAAATTGAAAATTTTCAGCTGAATACTTTTGATATTTCTCTTATTTTTGCTCAAAACATAGATTGTGGGTACACCTCGCCGAGGCGGTTCTAACGAGTACCAACAATCTATGTTTGGGAGCAAAAATAAGAAAAAAAGGTATACCCCTGCAAACCCCAGTTTTGCTATATAAAAGTGGGCTTTGAGGGGTTCCACGGACATGTTTTCCTGATGTTTTTCTGTTGGAGACATTTAAAAAATGGAAACACATTGTATGTCAAGGTAAATTTGGTCACAAACCTTGCCGTACAGTCTCAGAAACCACCAATTGTACTCCAAACAAAGATGACACTGGTATTGCAAAGCAAGCAATGTCACGACATCCTGTGTTCAGGGTTTCCTACACAAACGGACTGTAACCTGTTTCCATATGAGCCGCATCGTAAGAAAACCGGATTGTTGCGAAGCTGATCAGCGCCTTTGTTTTCGCTACATTGATAGTACAATTCCTTTTCTTTCTTTTACCGAAAACTTCCAGTCTCTAGCTATCCCCACCATTGCACTAAAGAAATCCCGCCAAACTTTTGACTGTACTGCAAATAGTTACATATGTTTGTTACGTATTGAACGGGTTGAAATGACGTTACACCGTCTGACGTCAAGGTAACGTGACTTATGGGATAGCTGACGTCATACCTTAATCAAAATGGCGTCCAAACGGCGCAAAGTAACGTCACGCTAATCCGCCCAGTGAAATATCACTCAATATATCACTGCACTTTACCATTGGCTTTTATAGGCAGGGTGTGTTAGAATTGTTATTAAAGTTGGGCGCGTACAACACGAAATAAACCAAAGCCTGTCTACATGTACACTACAGTTACAGACTGTGACATTATTGGGATGATCGCGACACAAACCGACTGTGCGCCTCCATACGACATTAGCTGTTAAGTGGGACAAAAGCGATGTTTATAATACTGTCCGGTTCCGTTGACGAGATGTCCTTCTTTATTTTAGCTCGCCTGTGCAGCTATTGCATAGTCACCTCGGTGTCTGTGTCCGTGTCCGCAACACTTTGTCAAGGAATTAAGATCAATACAAACCAAGCGTGTTTTTGATTCAAACATCAAAAAACTTATATTCTGCCATTGCATTACGAAAACATGCCCATGCAATATACAGAATTTTTTTTTGGTTTGTTAAAATCAAAATTTTCACTGGAAAAATTTTGATATTTTTCTTATTTTTGCTCACAACATAGATTGTGCGTACAAGTTAGAACCGCCTCGACTAGAACCGCTTCGTCGAGGCGGTTCTAACGAGTACCAACAATCTATGTTTTGGAGCAAAAATAAGAAAAATAGGTATACCCCTGCAAACCCCAGTTTTACTATATAAAAGTGCGGTATGAAGGGGTATACATTACACGGACATGTTTTCCTGATGTGGCCCACAGGTGTCTCAGTTACCATATCCAATTAAAATATTATAATCTATTTCGTGATCTTTTGATCTTGTTATCTATTTCCAATAAAGACCATTCATAACTTGGTTTAATGATGCTCCGTGCTGCTGGACACGACATTCGTTATAAGTTAATTGCAAAATATCAACATCTTATTCATGTTGACATTTCTTAAAAAGCGTGTCATTACACCAGTTCATAAGTTGTTACGAGGCATTTCCACACAATACTCTTGAGCCGCCTCATGATAAAAAAATCAATCTGCATAATTATGCGAAAACAAAGACGCAGATCAGCTTCGCTGTAATCGCGAAGCTGATCCTTTGTTTTCGCTACACGGATAGTAGAATAAATAAGACATTTCAAGCTGTGCTTGTGTAGGTCAGATTTTGTTAAAAAAACAACAACACATTGTTGGTTTTCCCACGAGGCGGCTCGACTCTGTGTACTTTAACAATCGTGATCGGTCACATACGGAAAAGACAGGTCAAATTACTGAGGTAATAGATTTTCTTGTGCATACGCCCAATTTTAGATGTCTCTACCCTAAATTCGAGTTTTACTTTTTTTGAATTGCGTCGCGAAAGAAACCTGTGTTGAAATCAACGAAAAAAAGAATGATCAGCTGTTTTTGCGCTGGCTGATGAGTGACTTTTCCTCCGCATTAAAACTCCCTTGAACTTAACATGAATCATTTTTCAGGATCGAAACTTTATTCATTCACTATGCATCCGATATTATAATGTCCGACTTGGTCGGAAACTCGGCAGTTACCTCGTGCAAAAAATATCCGGACTGGGCAGGTTTAAATATAATGAAGCTGTGCATAATTTAGGAGTGCTTACTTAGCAGTGGATTCTATATACGATTTCTCCTTATTACTTTGCCGTGCTCCGGCCCACAAGGTTATACACCTGAACACCTATACACGCAAAGAAACGACATCTGATTAGACTTCGGGTGGTCCAACTGTTGAAAAACTGGCAATATCTGTCACTCCAATAGTAGTTTTCTGTTGGCTGCCACGTAACAAGATCAATCGATGGGGTCAGACAATTTTCGAATAGTTTCGAAAAGCAGTCTGTGCGATACGACTAAATGGAATGAGTTCAACAGATGTATTTACTCTAAATTCCAACACGGACATGACACATCACCGGTAAATATTTCACTTGGTTTACACAAAAACCTCGCGTGACGTCAACACCGAAACGGCGCGGTCAATTGAAATTAGCCATAATTTTACAAATTGCCCAAAAGCCGGCTTGTTATTGTTGTATATTCAGATAAGTTTTGTAGGTAAACTGTGCAGGTTTATGGATTTATGGTCCCATTGAAAATTATTATTGGTGTTCTTCAAAGTTTTAAAGTTGTGAATTTACACTTCGAAATCATAATAAGAAAGGGTCAGATAAACACTTAGCCAAAAATGTCTGATAATGCCAATACTTGGCATGTTGGTGTCAAAAGTAAATTGCCCTCTGAACTAGCTAATCAATATTAAGCCTAATGTAGGACATGGCGTTTTCTTGGTGCCAATGTAGGACTTGGCATTTTCCTGGTGCCAATGTAGGACTTGGCATTTTCCTGGTACCAATGTAGGACTTGGCATTTTCCTGGTGCCAATGTAGGACTTGGCATTTTCCTGGTACCAATGTAGGACTTGGCATTTTCCTGGTGCCAATGTAGGACTTGGCATTTTCCTGGTACCAATGTAGGACTTGGCATTTTCCTGGTGCCAATGTAGGACTTGGCATTTTCCTGGTGCCAATGTAGGACTTGGCATTTTCCTGGTACCAATGTAGGACTTGGCATTTTCCTGGTGCCAATGTAGGACTTGGCGTTTTCCTGGTGCCAATGTAGGACTTTGCATTTTCCTGGTACCAATTTAGGACTTGGCGTTTTCCTGGTGCCAATGTAGGACTTGGCGTTTTCCTGGTGCCAATGTAGGACTTGGAGTTTTCCTGGTGCCAATGTAGGACTTGGAGTTTTCCTGGTGCCAAAGCAGGACTTGGAGTTTTCCTGGTGCCAAAGCAGGACTTGGAGTTTTCCTGGTGCCAAAGCAGGACTTGGTGTTTTCCTGGAGCCAATGTAGGACTTGGTGTTTTCCTGGTGCCAATGTAGGACTTGGCATTTTGCTGGTGCCAAAGCCCAAAAAAAGACCTAATAAAAAGAATCCAAGCAAAACATGAAGACATACTTTTGTTGGCAAGTAAGGTTACATGGTCTTTTCCCTCAGTGTTTACAAAAAATAAGCATTTGCAACCAGTGTAGACCTGTATCAACAGTTTTCTGTTTTGAAAGTCGTTAACTTTTACTCGGTGCTCATCCTTTCACGAGTAACTGACTAGTATAGGAACTTGCAGGACTGGGGATCTTCATAATTCAAAACATAAATGATACTCACTTTTCTATTCTGACTTTCTGGTAATGGGCTCAGCCTTTAGAAACGATATTTTTACGCCTATGGGTCCCTCAATTTCATTACAATCATTGAGTAGATCAGTATGATCGGATTGGTAGTGACTTTCATTTCTACTCAGCCTTATATGCAATGAGATATTTGAGCCACCTGGTGGGAAAACCAACAATGTGGTTTTCGAACAGGTCTGACACAAACCGGCCTGTACAAGCACAGAAGCAGGCTTGAAGCTTGAGGTTTCGGATTTAAGAAGAAGAGATAGTGTACTATCCGCAGGCTGCCCAGTGCTCCTATTTTTCCTATTTTTTCCTATATTTTCAGGGCTTCCTATTTTTTCCTATATTTTGATCCCAAATCCTATATTTTTCCATCAAATTCCTATATTTTTCAAAATGCTGCAGATAATAATGAAATATCAAGGAAAAATCATGGAATTTTGGTTTGAAATGCCAGTTTTGATGTTTTTGGCATTCATTTTTTTCCTCGCTCTCGCTTCGCTCGCTCGTAACGTGATAAATAAAGTATTTTTTTTTCACCAGAAAACAAGATAATCCCGTGAAGTAAGTTACTTCTACAACTTGAGTAGGTTTTAAAATAATGGATCACACACCTATACCAAAATTACGCCAGTAAGATTTGCCTTCTTGCTGCTATATGTTAATATTTATGGTTTTCAATGCTATAAAAAGCCATTTTAGGCCAATAATTTCCTATTTTTCTCCTATTTTTTGGACATAAATTTCCTATTTTTTGAAGCCCAAAATATATATTTTGTACCAAACTGCACTGGGCAGCCTGTATCCGTGTAGCGAAAACAAAGGCGCTGATCAGCTTCGCGGTTACCGCGAAGCTGATCTGCGTCTTTGTTTTCGCATATGCAGATTGTTGGTTTTCCCATGGGGCGGCCATATTTATTGCTTTTATAGCATGACCAGGCTCCCTATATTTGTAGTATTAAGGCAAAAAAATAATATGTTCATAATGATCAAAGATATGCTTTTGAGATTAAAGATATCAAGTTTGATTTTTCGATATTAAGTGTAATTTAAAACTGTTCTTTACATATAAACATGAAATCAAAATGGCATTTACACCCCTAATTGGACCTTAGATATGTGGTAAATGGCCTGTTTATTGAAATATTAAATGAACTATCAGACTCTGAATCAAGTAAAGTGCCGGTCCCACTGAATCGGTCCCACTGAATCGTAAGCAATCGTACAATTGTGAAATCATTAGTTTTGTGATAAGACTGCGCATGCAAATTATGTAAAATGTTTTCCAATGCGTTTATATTTTCATAATTTGCATATTGGGGCCAAAGAAATGACCCCAAAATTAATACTTAGACAATCATACAACAATCTTAAGTGATCTTAAGCGCAGTGGGACCGGCACTTCAGACTGAATCAAGTTAATGACTGTCCAGTACACGGTCCACAAAGGATGGTCCACTGAGTATCTAACTGCATCTGGTATATATAAGGTCCCTAATAGGCCAAGAATCAACAATTTTATAGCTGTCTTGTACTGATGCAATGCCCAGTTTATTTTGGTTAATGGCATTTTAAAATTGGTACAAATGTAAGCATTTTTTTATATTTCCCAAATATCGTTGATGGATGACAGTCATTTACAATTGAGTGATAGTTCTGAAGAATGATAGGATTTGAGCCGCATCGTGAGAAAACAGGATTTTTGCCTATGTGAAAACAAAGGCGCAGATCAGCTGTGCAGTAACTGCACAGCTGATCAGCGCCTTTATTTTCGCTACACGGATAGTACAATCCTTCTTCTTCCTCAGTCCGAAATTTCAAGCTTTTAGCTTTATTCTGAGACTGTACAAGCAGGTTTGTGTCGGGCCTGGTTGGAAACCCCGAAGACCGTTTTTCTCGCGTCTTGGCTCAATTAATTCAAAAACTCAGATAGGTTGATAACTTTATGTGAGAGGGAAAGCTATAACCCCTGTTAGGATGTTTTTACTGTGTTCACATAGGGTGAAATGATCTTGCTGGGTAGTAAAATTCCATTTAATAAATGAGCCACCTCGTGAGAAAACCAACAATGTGGTTTCCGACCAGGTCCGACACAAACTGGCCTGTACAAGCACAGAAAAATGCTAGATGCTTGAAATTTTGGATATAAGTAGAAGAGGGATTGTACTATCCGAGTAGCGAAAACAAAGGCGCTGATCAGCTTCGTGGTTACCGCGAAGCTGGTCTGCGCCTTTGTTTTCGCCTAGGCAGATTGTTGGTTTTCCCATGTGGCGGCTCATTTAATAAATAAATAAATTGATTACAATAAAAATAATTCATAACTGTCAGAGGACATAAATTATGATTATGATCACATGAGCCGCATCATGAGAAAACCTGTCTTCAAAATTTCCGACCAGGTCCAACACAAACCGACCTGTACAGTCACAAATGCAGGCTAGTAGCTTGAAATTTTGGATTTTAGAAGAAGAGGGATTGTACAACACTTATCAAAGGCGCTGATCAGCTGTAAAATTACTGCACAGCTGATCTTCGTCTTTATTTTCACATTTGTAAACAGCAGGATTTCTCATGATGAGACTCATGATTGCTTCATCAGGTGCCTGTTACCAGGGTCCCCATCTAAAAATGTGATGAAAAAAAATAACATTAAGATAATGGGTATGATATCATTTTTCGGTAACGTCATATTTTAAAAATGTGGGGGGCTAATTGCATATGAAGTAAAAGTTGGACTGACAAGATTTTTGTTATACATCAGTATTTGCAAATGTACATGACTTTGGAATTTCATTGTGAAAAAAAAAAAAAAAATCATTACATGTACCTCCGATTAACTCGTATAAGCCTGACTTCATTTTTATGGGACATAGGCAAACAGTATAGCCCCAGATGCGACGCCGCAGAACGCGGAGTCCCACCTGGGGCTATTCTGTTTGCATAACAAAAATTCATCGAAAAATGGGATACAAATTTAAAATCACTCCTAACGCCCCTAAAAATGAAAGTGGACTCTTCCAAATGATATTGGTAGGAAAATCCTTTCATCAAAAAAGGGTTAATTCATCAGTAAGGGAAGTGGTCAGACCCTTGGGAGAACCCCTTCTCAAATCCTGAATGACAAATGAAAAACTACAGCATCCAATTTTGGGGTCTAAATTGATCCTTAGATTGGATGAAATCACCCTACATGTATATACCCAGGATTCTTACTCCGCAGATTAATGCAATGTCACATGACAAAAGATCAAATGAAGTGTGACAATTTGAAGCCAGATTGATAAGGCAACAACCTACAGTGACCAGATGTCTCACTTGGTTTTTT
This sequence comes from Rugalucina vietnamica, assembly GCA_964017185.1. Taxonomy (NCBI): domain Eukaryota; kingdom Metazoa; phylum Mollusca; class Bivalvia; order Lucinida; family Lucinidae; genus Rugalucina; species Rugalucina vietnamica. The sequence continues at coordinate 73,409,217 of OZ024873.1, read as the reverse complement.
GCCAAATCAACCCAATGCTTCCAATTACACCTCAACATCTTTATAACACTATTGCTGGGGTCCAAGCCAATTCCCGTGTTAGCTATCCAATCCGTGTTATAACGAGAGTAAAATGTAGAGACATATAGCCAAAATAGTACAATTGGGGTGTCATATCCAAAGCCGTGTTGTAATGAACTGTGTTATAAAGAGTGTACCACACTCCATTTTGTCACATGTTGTGTGATGTTGCATCAATCTGCGCTGTAACAAAATGGGTTGTGGTGATTGGAAGCAGGGTTGATTTGGCTGACACCTATAGCGAGACATCTCATCACTCTAGGTTGTTGCCTGATCAATCTAGCTTCCAATTTGCCACACTCCATTTTGTCACATGTTGTGTAATGTTGTAACAAAATGGAGTCTGGTGATTGGAAGCAGGGTTGATTTGGCGTCACTGTAGATTGTTGCATCTCCAATATACATGGAGGAAAAGGTAGAATGACACTCTCGGAGCCTGGAGAAGTTTTGGCTTTCTCATCTTTTGGTTTGCATATGGTAGGATTAGATTTGCTCTTGAGGTGGGCCTTTTAAACTGTAAAACTTGGAAGTGTTATTACACTAATTCATTGAACATTATTAGGTCTAAATTGTTATGATGGTATAATTTAAAAGCCATAAAATTAAATTAATGAAGGTATGTACTAATTTAAACCTTAATATAGGGTGGAGCTTTGGCGGTTTACTACAAGTACATGTATAAAAGTTTATTTTTATTTTCATCATGAAGATTTCTGACTGGCCTGTTTGTTTTTTTTGTTTTGTTTTTTTTACTAGCCTGACTACAGTCCAAATTTATATTGTGCTTCTGAAAAACCAAAGAACAGAATGCGCTTGAGCACTTCGGTGCCCTTGTTTTCTGTGTACAGTGCAAGATTCTTCGGGCAGCTTTGCGACAAGGACTGACCACCCACAAGATGACCTTAAAAGTCTTTAAGAGCCGTAAAACATTAACACAACATTAACAATAATCGCTACATTTCCATAATGTGTTTCTTACACCATATACTGTCAATTTCATTTTACAAATTTCTCTGTATGCAAATTTTATAGATTGTGCCAATAACTTACTAAAATAATATTTTGATTTATGAAATAGATTATTCTCTCAACTTATTTACCTGTCAAATGAGCCGTGACGCGAGAAAACCGGTCTTCGGGGTTTCTGACCAGGCCTGACACAAATCGGCCTGTACAGTCACAGAAGCAGGCTAGAAGCTTGAAATTTCGGATTTAAGAAGAAGAGAAATTGTACTATCCGTGTAGCGAAAACAAAGGCGCTGATCAGCTTCGCAGTTACTGCGAAGCTGATCTGCGCCTTTGTTTTCGCATAGGCAAAAATCCGGTTTTCTCACGATGCGGCTCAAATAATTGTTGTGTCATGTTTTGTGATTTTTGTGTGTACCCAAAAGATTTTATGTTAGAAAATTTGATTATATTTGCTCAGACAGTTTCTCAAGTCAGAAAAGGTCATGGCTGTACATTCAAAAAGTCATTCATATTAGTAAATGTGCTTACAAATGTTGGCACTAGAGAAGTTAGATTTGCTTTTTGTCAGAAGAAAAACACCTTCAGTATAGCTCCTGGAATGTGTAATGCACCAGTCATTTGTAACCATGGCCCCCCTACATACGGGGAAGGATAGGGGATAGCTGGGCTAAAGTGCGGGGCAATTACTTTTTGAGTGTCCCGACAGTGCAGGGAAAATGACAGGGTTTTGATATCGAGATACTTACCCCAGGGAGATTTTCTGTTGCGAAGGGCAGGGCATTGAAAACTAAAAAGTCATAATCCCCACCCTTCTCCGTAGGTGGGGGAGCCGTGGTTACAAATGACTGGTGCATAACCCTCTTCTAAACCTTTCACATACATGCTGCAAACGTTCTGGGTCTGATTCACTGGGGAAACTGTTAGAGAGTGATTGGTTGGGGCAGGGTCATAGCTCAGTAATTTTACAGAGTAGACACTGTTGACATCTTGAATACTTGAGTTACGCATGGTTTGTTAAGGTGGCAAATGCTGGACTTCAAAACTACAGACCAAGACGAACATTTTGGTATATAGAAACAAAAGTGGTACTCCATATTAATGTTCCTCTACTACAAGGCTATGCTTTTTGCAATGTTTTCTTACTTAAAGTTGTAAAAATGTAGGTTTTGTGCACAGGACATTGACTTTTAAGGGGATGCCAATTGTTAAAATCTAATACTTGTATAATTTTACCTGTATAAAGAAAAATGACAATTTTTCCAAGGAGACTGGATATTCTTGAAACATTCTTGTATGAGTCATTCAAACATCGAATACAGATTATTTTTATGCCCAAAAACTCAGCTCTAGAGGGCTCAGCAGCACGCTTATCAGCATTGGTCAAGTTACTTCCTGGTTTGATTTCGTTGTCATCTGTCTGGCATGCTGGATAAGTTTTACTAAAAGCTACCACCATAAACATGATCTCCAAAAGGCAGACTACAATCTGTGAAAGTTTGTCCACTCGGAGATGATCTCTTCTCGGGGAAAACATGGTATTTATCATATATGCTGAAAACCGTATACAGCAGATACAGTAAATAGTATGATTTCTCCCAAAATATTGACTTTTTGTTCAAAATACTTTCACAGATGGTAGTCAAGACATTGGAGATCATGTTTACGGTGAAAGCTTTTAGTAAAATTTATCCGGCATGCCAGACGGATGACAATGGAATCAAACCAGGAAGTGACTTGAACAATGCTGATAAGCGTGCTGCTGAGCCCTCTAGAGCTGAGATTTGGGGCGTAAAAGAATATGTATTTGATGTTTGAATGACTCATACAAGAATGTGTCAAGAATGCCCAGTCTCCTTAGAAAAATTGTCATTTTTCTTTATACAGGTAAAAATTATACAAGTATTAGTTTTTGACAATTGGCATCCCCTTAATGTCTACAAGCAAACTAAATGCTCCAAAAAGCCCTAAAACCAATTCTTCTGAGTCGCTGAGCCTAGCGATTCAGAAATTGGAGTGTCTAGGGCATTTGTGGCTGTTTATTTTGCTTCTACGCACTAAACGTCAATGTCCTGTAGTTTATGCTTATATGTAGCTATGCCCGTGGGGAGCATTTAAATATGCTAGCCATTCTTGGATCAAACTACTTGGTGTCTCCTATAGTTAAGCTTAAGTTACTCTCTTGCTCATGTATAAAATTAAGCCATTCGGATACCAAGTAAACATGTATGCAATTTTCTGATTTCAGGTGCTCAGGCGTGCGTGTTGGCATTTTCTACTGTAGACAGAGACTCATTTGAGGCAATAGAGTCATGGAAAAGAAAGGTAAAAGCAGGCGTTATAGTCCACCGCACAAGGGATTGTGTGTGCACTTTTTGTGATTATGTCAATAGTTATACTGTAAATTGGTAATGCCAATCACCTAAGATAAAAATTGATGAAAAGATGCCAAAAAGTTTAATATTTTGGTTTTACTCAAGAAGATGCCAAAATTTTTTATCTTTTGGTTCTACCTCGAGTAAAATGTTATAAAATGTTGGAAGTAAGAAAAGAGGGACCAGGGATCAACATTAGGACTATAAAATGTGCACAAATGAATAGCCCCTTCTAAGCAAAAAACAAGATCTACAGCCAATTTAGTACATTGTCTGTCGTAAACTCACTAAAGATGGGACAATTTTGGATCAAACTTGTCAGTACCTTCTGATATGAGCCTGTGTGTGAGAAAACTAACAATTTGGGTTCTGAACAGGTCCGACAAACCAGCCTGTATAGTCACAGAAGATGGTTAGAGGCAGGAAATTTTGGATTTAGGAAGTAGAGGAATTGTACTATCCGTGTAGCGAAAAAAAAAAGGCGCTGATCGGCTTTGCTGATCTGCGCCTTTGTTTTCGCCTATAGCAGATTGTTGGTTTTCTCATGCTCATATTATAAATTTATCAAACCATAAGCAAGGTTTATACTCATGGTCAATTTCTTGAATAATTTTACAGGTTGAAGATGAAGTAGGAGAGATAGGCATGGTGATAGTACAGAACAAGATAGATCTCATAGATGATGCTCTTATACAGCCGTAAGTAGTGGCATGGAAACTCGTCAAATACCGCTGTCTTGCAAGATCGCTGTTTTCCACAATGTTTTTGTTGTATCGTAATTTGAGTAACCGCCGCTGATAATGGCTGACATTCCAAAACAATGGATAGGGCATCTACCGCTTTAAATGCTTGCTATTATCAAGATCGACGACAGAGTTTCAAACCTGGGCCCAGTTGTTCAAAATTAACAACGATTTATTAAAGTTTCAAACTTGAATATTACAAATACACTGTTAGTTTTTAGTTCACCTGAGATGAAGGCTCACAGGTGAGCTTATAGTATACCCATGCTCCGTCGTCGGCGATGGCGGTGGCATCGTCGGCGTTCACACTTTTGTTCACAACATCTTCTCTGAAACCTCTGGGCCAATCAAAGCCAAACTTCATGTGGACAAGGACAGTATATCGAGAGGACGACACACTCCGATTATTTTGCCCTTTATCTACTGTGACATGATTTTAGACCGAAACGACCCGTTGCCCCGCGTGATCCGGCAAACGAGCGGTAGTTTCAAAATTAGAATTAATTGAATGGAATTATCTTCTCTGAGCCAGTAAGTAGAACCTTTAACAATTAAATCCATTTACCAGATTAAAGGCCTTTTAATTATCTTTCATCTGACATATTTATCTTTCCCCTAATTATCACATTATACTTCTACTCACAAGCTACATTTCTGTTTTTGTAGGGCTAGTGATAATGAATTTTCATGCATTATTTTATTTGCTAATGTTTCATGAAAATAACATTTTAATAACTTGTTGGTCTTTCACTTTAGATAGGTAATTGACCCAGTTAAAAGGTCAAACTCTGCACAGCTTCCTGTAATTGAAAACCAATAATTAAATGTAGATTGCTGAAGCTACATTTCCTCAAAATGAGGGAAATTCTGAGCTTGTGGTATATAGTAATTACATGTAATTTTAGTGGTTTTCTTTACCCTTATTATTATAGCCCCGCTTTGAAAAAGTGGGGCTATACTGGATTCACCCTGTCCTTCCGTCTTTCCGTCATTCCGTCTTTCCGTCTTTCCGTGATTCCGTGAATATTTGGTTTCCGCTCAATATCTTAAGAATGAATGGACAGAATCTGACCAAATTTTGTATGCACATCAACATTGACAAGATCTAGCTTGGGATTGTTGCCCGTCATTTTTTGCAAAATTTTGACGGAGTTACAGCCCTTGATTGACATAAGAATTTCGTTTCCGCTCAATATCTTGAGAACAGATTAACAGAATCTGACCATATTTTGTATGCACATCAACATTGACAAGATCTAGCTTGGGATTGTTGCCTGTGATTTTTCGCAAAATTTTGACGGAGTTACGGCCCTTGATTGACGTCAGAATTTTGTTTCCGCTCAATATCTTGAGAACCAATAGACAGAATCTGACAAAATTTTGTATGCCCATCAAAATTGACAAGATCTAGCTTGGGATTGTTGTCTGTAATTTTTCGCAAAATTTTGACGTAGTTACGGCCCTTGATCGACGTCAGAATTTCGTTTCCGCTCAATATCTTGAGAACGAATTGACAGAATCTGACCAAATTTTGTATGCACATCAACATTGACAAGATCTAGCTTGGGATTGTTACCCGTCATTTTTCGCAAAATTTTGACGGAGTTACGGCCCTTGATTGACGTCAAAATTTTGTTTCCGCTCAATATCTTGAGAACAGATTGACAGAATCTGACCATATTTTGTATGCACATCGACATTGACAAGATCTAGCTTGGGATTGTTGCCGGTCATTTTTTGCAAAATTTTGACGCAGTAATGGCCCTTGATTGATGTCAGAACTTTGTTTCCGCTCAATACCTTGAGAACAAATTGACAGAATCTGACCAAATTTTGTATGCACATCAACATTGACAAGATCTAGCTTGGGATTGTTGCCCGTCATTTTTCGCAAAATTTTGATGGAGTTACAGCCCTTGATTGACGTCAGAATTTCGTTTCCACTCAATATCTTGAAAACAGATTGACAGAATCTGACCATATTTTGTATACACATCATCATTGACAAGGTCTAGCTTGGGATTGTTGCCTGTAATTTTTTGCAAAATTTTGACGGAGTTACGGCCCTTGATTGACGTCAGAATTTCATTTCTGCTCAATATCTTGAGAACCAATAGACAGAATCTGACAAAATTTTGTATGCCCATCAAAATTGACAAGATCTAGCTTGGGATTGTTGCCTGTAATTTTTTTGCAAAATTTTGACGGAGTTACAGCCCTTGATAGACGTCAGAATTTTGTTTCTGCTCAATATCGTGAGAACGAATTGACAGAATCTGACCAAATTTTGTATGCACATCAACATTGAAAAGATCTAGCTTGGGATGGTTGCCCGTCGTTTTTTGCAAAATTTTGACGGAGTTATGGCCCTTGATTGACCTCAAAATTTTGTTTCCGCTCAATATCTTGAGAACAGGTTGACAGAATCTGACCATATTTTGTATGCACATCAACATTGACAAGATCTAGCTTGGGATTGTTGCTGGTCATTTTTCGCAAAATTTTGACTGAGTAACAGCCCTTGATTGATGTCAGAATTTCTTTTCAGCTCAATATCTGACCAAATTTTGTATGCCCATCAGCATTGACAAGATCTAGCTTGGGATTGTTGCCTGTAATGTTTCACAAAATTTTGACGGAGTTACGGCCCTTGATTGACGTCAGAATTTCGTTTCCGCTCAATATCTTGAGAACCAGTGGACAGAATCTGACAAAATTATGTATGCCCATCAACGTTGACAAGATCTAGCTTAGGATTGTTGCCCGTAATTTTTAGAAAAATTTTGACGGAGTTGCGGCCCTTGATTGACATCAAAATTTTGTTTCCGCTCAATATCTCGAGAACGAATTGACAGAATCTGACCAAATTTTGTATGCACATCAACATTGACAAGATCTAGCTTTGGATTGTTGCCCGTCATTTTTCGCAAAATTTTGACGGAGTTACAGCCCTTGATTGACGTCAGAATTTCGTTTCCACTCAATATCTTGAAAACAGATTGACAGAATCTGACCATATTTTGTATACACATCATCATTGACAAGGTCTAGCTTGGGATTGTTGCCTGTAATTTTTTGCAAAATTTTGACGGAGTTATGGCCCTTGATTGACGTCAAAATTTCGTTTCCGCTCAATATCTTGAGAACAGATTGACAGAATCTGACCATATTTTGTATGCACATCAACATTGACAAGATCTAGCTTGGGATTGTTGCCGGTCATTTTTTGCAAAATTTTGACGCAGTAATGGCCCTTGATTGATGTCAGAACTTTGTTTCCGCTCAATACCTTGAGAACAAATTGACAGAATCTGACCAAATTTTGTATGCACATCAACATTGACAAGATCTAGCTTGGGATTGTTGCCCGTCATTTTTCGCAAAATTTTGACGGAGTTACAGCCCTTGATTGACGTCAGAATTTCGTTTCCACTCAATATCTTGAAAACAGATTGACAGAATCTGACCATATTTTGTATACACATCATCATTGACAAGGTCTAGCTTGGGATTGTTGCCTGTAATTTTTTGCAAAATTTTGACGGAGTTACGGCCCTTGATTGACGTCAGAATTTCATTTCTGCTCAATATCTTGAGAACCAATAGACAGAATCTGACAAAATTTTGTATGCCCATCAAAATTGACAAGATCTAGCTTGGGATTGTTGCCTGTAATTTTTTTTGCAAAATTTTGACGGAGTTACAGCCCTTGATAGACGTCAGAATTTTGTTTCCGCTCAATATCGTGAGAACGAATTGACAGAATCTGACCAAATTTTGTATGCACATCAACATTGAAAAGATCTAGCTTGGGATGGTTGCCCGTCGTTTTTTGCAAAATTTTGACGGAGTTATGGCCCTTGATTGACCTCAAAATTTTGTTTCCGCTCAATATCTTGAGAACAGGTTGACAGAATCTGACCATATTTTGTATGCACATCAACATTGACAAGATCTAGCTTGGGATTGTTGCTGGTCATTTTTCGCAAAATTTTGACTGAGTAACAGCCCTTGATTGATGTCAGAATTTCTTTTCAGCTCAATATCTGACCAAATTTTGTATGCCCATCAGCATTGACAAGATCTAACTTGGGATTGTTGCCTGTAATGTTTCACAAAATTTTGACGGAGTTACGGCCCTTGATTGACGTCAGAATTTCGTTTCCGCTCAATATCTTGAGAACCAGTGGACAGAATCTGACAAAATTATGTATGCCCATCAACGTTGACAAGATCTAGCTTAGGATTGTTGCCCGTAATTTTTAGAAAAATTTTGACGGAGTTACGGCCCTTGATTGACATCAAAATTTTGTTTCCGCTCAATATCTCGAGAACGAATTGACAGAATCTGACCAAATTTTGTATGCACATCAACATTGACAAGATCTAGCTTTGGATTGTTACCCGTCATTTTTCGCAAAATTTTGAGTTACAGCCCTTGATTGACATCACAATTTCGTTTCTGCTCAACATCTTGAGAACAAATAGACAGAATCTGACCATATTTTGTATGCACAGCAACATTTACAAGACCTAGCTTGGGATTGTTGCCTGTCATATTTTGCAAAATTTTGACAGAGTTTTGGCCCTTGATTGATGTCAGAATTTTGTTTCCGCTCAATACCTCGAGAATAAATTGACAGAATCTGACCAATCTTTTTATGTGCATCAACATAAACAAAAACTAGCTTGGGATTGTTGCCTGTCATTGTTTTTCTCAACCTGGCAAAAAGCTCAGAAGCGGGGCTATTGTCAGATCCTCTGACAATTCTAGTTTTGTTTCTATTTTTGACCATAAAATGGCGTCATGGCGACCAATTTTCACACATTCGTCATAATTCGGAACCGATTACTTAGATATAAGCTGCGTGCTATTAGTAAGTATAATATTTATGAAAAGCAGATACATCAAAGTTTCGGCAAATTTATATAAGAGTTTGAAATTTTCAAATGTGTTGTAGTAAACTTATTAGAAATTACAAAGTCTGCGCGACAAAATGGCGGACCGTTTTTAGAAAACGAAAATCAACGGTGGCGCTTTTGGAACACTTTACAGCTTTATCTGAGCTTTCTACCAATAATTATTTTGTTTACTTTGTATGTTAAAGACATATCTTCAAGTTAACATATGCAAAACCTAAGTTCAAGCTATACTGTCAGTTTGTCAGGACGATTTTTTTCCGGGAAATTTACGGCTCATAAATTTGTTTTAGAGGTTTCTTTTTCCTACGTTTTTTCCTAAATTGAAAGGTTTTCGTTTAAAAATTGGTTCGAAAACTGTCTGTTATGATGATGGTAGACTTTGTTCACTTAATTTTCTTTATTTATCAATTTGAATGCAACCAATCTTTGCAGTTATTTAATAAAAACTTGAACAGGTATTATTTATCTTATTTCAAAATGGCGACAATATCGACTGCTGCGGCTTAGCGGACAGGTAAAAAGGGCATAGTACATAATCAATATTTCATGAGCGATTTCCATTGAGTGTGTCGTCCTCTCGATATACTGTCCTTGATGTGGAGCATCCTTAGGAAGGGGGAACAAAAAGTTATATAAATGATCTAGGTCACATGACCAAGATGGCCACCATGGCTATAAATAGTAAAAACCTTTAAAAATCTTCTCCTCCAGAACCAGAAGGCCTATGATCTTGAAACTTGGCATGTAGCATTTAGGACTCAAGTTCTACAAAAGTTATATAAATCGTGACCCTTGGATGACCTTGACCAGTTTTACGGCAAGGTCAATTTAGGTCACCCATGCATTTGAATGGGGAAAATTAGTAAAATGTGATTTTAAGGGCAAAACTTGCAGGAAATGGGCAAATGGACAGAATATTTATGACAATGAAAAAATTTTGTTCCCATGGGGTTGTCTGCCCCTGCCCTAGGGCCATATAAATGTATATGACCATAATATTTAAACATCTTCTTCTCTAAAACCGCTAGGCCAGTCAAAGCCAAACTTTAGTGTGTGTGTGAAACCAGTCACTCTAAGTGCATTTAAATTGAATATAGATTGCACAGAGTTGAAATTGTAGAGATCACCATCAGAAAATAAAGATGCGAAAAATGCTGCAAAAGTAAATTACAGAATAACATGAGGACAAATGAATACACATTACGAAAACTTGCCCATGCAATATACAGAGATTTTTTCCGAAGCAAAAATTGAAAATTTAATTGGAAAAATTTTGATATTTTTAGCTCACCTGAGCCGTTAGGCTCACAAGGTGAGCTAATAGTATACCCATGCTTCGGCGTCCATCCGTCCGTCTATCCACAATTTCAAAGATCTTTTCCTCTGAAACTGCTTGGCCAATAAAAGCCAAATTTTATATGAAGCATCTATAGGAAGGGGGAACCAATGTGTATATAAATAATCCAGGTCACATGACCAAGATTTGGCCGCCATGCCCATATACGGTAAAATCCCTTCAAAATTCTTCTCCAGAACCGGTGGACCGATTTCAATGAAACTTTGCATGAAGCATTGATAGCTAAAGTACTACATTTTATATATAAATCATGACCCTGTGATGACCTTGACCTATTTTATGGCAAGGTCAACATAGGTTGCCAATACATTTGAATGGGGAAAACTGTTAAAAAGTCATTTAAAGTGAAAATCTTGCAGGAAATTGGCAGTAGGGTTGAATATATTAATGATTTTAAAAAATGGACCACATGGGCTCATATGCACCCACCCCGGGGCAATATACATGTGTATTACCATAATATTCAAACATCTTCTCCTCTGAAACCACTTGGCCAATCAAAGCCTTATTTTATGTGAAGCATCTATAGGATGAGGAAGCCAATGTATATACAAATAATCCAGGAAAATTGACCAAGATGGCCACAATGCACATATATGGTAAAAACCCTTCAAACATCTTCTCCGGAACCGGTGGACTGATTTCAATGAAACTTGGCATGAAGCATCGATGTGTATATAAATCATGACCCTGTGATGACCTTGACCTATTTTACAGCAAGGTCAACATAGGTCATCAATGCATTTGAATGGGGAAAACTGTTAAATAGTCATTTAAAGTGAAAATCTTGCGGGAAATGGGCAGTAGGACTGAATATTAATGATTCTGAAAAAAATTTACCCCAGGGGCTTATATGTCCCCTCCCCGGGGCAATATACATATATATTACCATAATATCCAAACATCCTCTCCTCTGGAACCTCATGGCCAATCGAAGCCAAATTTTATGTGAAGCATCTGTAGGAAGGGGGAACCAATGTGTATATAGATAATTCAGGTCACATGACTAAGATGGTCGTCATACCCAAATATGGTAAAAACCCTACAAAAAAAAAACTTCTCCAGAACCGGTGGATAAATTTCAACAAAACTTGGCATGAAGCATTGATGGCTATTGTACTACTATGTATGTATACATCATGAGTATGTGATGACCTTGACATAATTTACGGCAAGGTCAACATGGGTCGCCTATGCATTTGAATGGGGAAAAACTTAAAATGTAATTTGAAGGGGAAAACTTGCAGGAAATTGGCAAATGGATAAAATATTGATTATTCTGAAGAAAAAAAATGGCCCAAGGGCTTCATCTGCTTGTGCACTGGGGCCAAAGACCATACTATTCAAACATGTTTATTGGTGTATGTAGCAGATCTCAGGTGAGTGTTTACAGGACCATTGGTCCTCTGGTTAATATTCTTTTCTCAAAACATTGATTGTGGGTACACATTATAACCGCCTTAAAACTACTTCAGTGAGGAGGCACTAACATTTAAAACAATCTATGATTTAGAGTAAAGTGTATACTCATGTACACCAGAGTTTTACTATATGAAACTAGGGTGTAGGGGGGTATAAATTTTATGGACATGTTATCTTGATGATCATGAGATTGCTCCAAGTGAATTATTACTGTATAAAAAGCACTGCTGATACAATTGGATAGGTGTTTTATGCTTGTTGGGTTTCAGGATGTAGGCATTGATTAATCAAACAATTACTAGGAGTCCTAGAGAGAATTATTACAAATCAATGATTCTTAATTGAATGTACTTTAGAATACTGATTGATCCCTGATTGGGAGAGCTATTCTTGGTTACTTAAAAGTTTTGATGCGGAATTTTACATCTTCTGATGATTGATAAAACTACTGCAACATGCAATATTTTGGCCGCATCAAGACTTAAGTTTGTCTATGATTTACCACCCTGTATACCTGTGATGCAACTTAATTCGTAACTGCACAGATGGATGCAACATCACACATGCTGCAATTGGGCAATGGCCTACATCGACGGCTGTTCCATTTTATGATTTCCTGTGATGTTTCATTGATCTACAGATTGAGGGAACCAATGTGTACATAAATAATCCGGGTCACATGACCAAGATGGCAGCCATGACCACATATAGTAAAACCCCTTCAAAAATCTTCTGTTCTTGAACCATAGAACTGAATTTAACAAAACTTTGCATGTAGCACAGGGGACTAGAGTACTACAATGTGTACATAAGGTATGACTGTGTGATGGCCTTGACCTATGTTATGACAATTATGACAAGGTCAGCTTAGGTTGTATATGTAGTAAACTAGTAAAATGTCATTGAAGGGAAAAACTTCCAGGAAATGGGCAAATGGACAGGTCCAGGATATTTATGATTCAGAAAAGAAAATTGACCCCAGGGGTTCATCTATCCCTGCCTTGGGGCTATATACATGTATATGACAATAATAGTCAAACAAGTTTATTGGTATATTTCACAGGTCTCAGGTGAGTGTTTACAGGACCATTGGTCCTCTGGTATGAATATGTAATCATGTTCCTTTATTTTCCCCCAGGGAGGAAGCCGAAGCCCTTGCCAAGAAGTTGAGGATGAGGTTCTACAGGACTTCTGTCAAAGATAACTTAAATGTTGATGAAGGTGAGTAGTTATAGGTCAGAAATTTCACTTTCTGACAAAATAGAAAAAAAAAATACCACAGCTACACCACCCTGCAGATCATATGAGCCACAATGCGAGAAAACAGTCTTCGAGGTTTGCGACCAGGACCTGTACAGTCTCAGAAAAAGACTAGAAGCTTGAAAAGAAGAGGGATTGTACTATCCGTGTAGCGAAAACAAAGGAGCTGATCAGCTGTGCAGTTACTGCACAGCTGATCTGCGCCTTTGTTTTTCGCATATGCAAAAATCTGGTTTCTCATGACACGGCTCATACTGTGATGCCCATTAAGTGTTAGCTTTGAATGTGATACTGTACAACTGCAAGCCAAGCACCAGAGATTATCATGCCAAGTTAAAAATCTATGAAATTCGGAAGTTTTCACGTGACTTTTATTTCCTGTATTTTTTATTTCCGAATTATTAGTGAGTTCTTGAATTCGCGAGTTAATATGTATTCTATAAAGTTTATAGTGACTTTATTAGCGAGAACTTTGAATTCGCGAGGCAACCAATTCAAATTAAGTTCTCACGAATATTTACAGATCTACAATATGCAATCAATTCTTGTTATTTGCATTCTGTCCCCAATAGCCCGTAAGTGAGAGCCTGAAATGGATACCCGTAAATTAGTGAGAGCCTGAAATGGATACCCGTAAATTGTCTTTATGCATCCTCTAATTATAAGATTAAAAAGTCAAAATATTCATCGTTGGGATACAAATTTTCCCAGTTTCGAGGTGAAGGCCAGAATATATGTGTCAAAGCTTTCTAACATCAAAAATGGATAAAAAAAAAATGGATCAAAAGCGATCAATAACGCCAAAAACTAAAACATTGTAAAATTTGTTTCCAGTGTTCCGTTATTTAGCGGAGAAGTACCTCCATCAGTTAAACTGTGAAGAGGAAGATGAACCACAACAAAGTTTTCAAATTGGAACAGGTAATTGTAGGGATGGCTACCTTTTTGGGCAAGAGCGAATCTTACTCTTCATTGCCTTTTGATAAATAAAAATAATACTGAGTTCCTTTAAGAGCAGGGAAAACATTATTGGGATAGGGGATGGGCCATACATAAAGTTTATCATTACGAAAACACGCCCATGTAATATAAAGAGATTTTTTTCAGCTGTAAAAAAAATGAAAATTTCATCAAACAAAATCTGATATTTTTTAATTTTTGCTCAAAACATGGATTTTGGGTACATGTTAGAACCGCCTCGGTATAATGAGTACCCACAATCTATGTTTTAGAGCAAAACTAAGAAAAATAGGTATACCCTTGCATATCCCAGTTGTGCTTTATAAAAGTGGGGTATATGGGGGTATAAATCACACAGATATGTTTTTGTGATGAAGAGCGAATCTTACTCTTCATTGCACTTTGTTAAAGTTATCTAATAATGGCTGTTGTGTCCATTCTTTCCCGCTTGGTGTCTGGGTTGGTGGTGCAAATAGTATCATTAACCCATTTTGACAAATGGATTTTCCCATCATTATCATTTGGGTGAGTCCACTGTCTTTTTTAGGGCTGTCAGGAGTGATTTGAATTTTTATATGAATTTTTTATGAAAAATCCTCTTAGCAAACAGAATAGCCTTAGATGGGTCGCCGCGTTCTGCGGCATCACATCTGGGGCTATGCTGTTTGCCTATGTCTCACAGAAAGGACACCAGGCTTAAAAAGAGTTAAAAGGACAGACAGGCTTGCATTTACTCAGTTGTGCATGTGAAAAAGATGATGATTTTATCACAACCTGGCATGCTCAGACACAATACCTTTTGAATAAATTTCTATTCTTGAGCTTAATTGATAAATATTTTATAGAATTGTGTAATAAAAGGGATCCTTCAAGCATACATGTGATATTTTCTTTCTTCATGGTCGGGAGATTTCCAATTTGAAATCATATTATTTGCTCTCATATCGGGAGGTTTATTTTCTCGTGGTCATGACCGATATTACATCGTCAAATTGTTCTGAGGCTGATCAAGCTTATTCTCTTTTTTTTTTTGTAGATGCTTTTGAAGCCGAAGAATGAAGAATAAAAATGAATAGCTTGTAACTTCATACCATTCTATTATAACAAAATAAAAATTGTACATACAAACATTCGAATACTGAAGCGCTTAAATCCAATGTCAGTACTACAATGGGATTTTCTTTGGACTCACTGCGGTACACTCCATGATAGTTTTTTTGACATTCCGTTATTGATTACAATTATTTTAACACAGGGTCTATTTTCATTACACTTTCAGAACGCACATGTTGATGAGCAATTAAATAGCTGACACCAGACTTGTTAAAACAATTAATCAGATTTAATCCCTCTTGTAAAAACATCAAGAATTGAAAGTCCAATTATTCACACGTTATGACACATCCGAAAATAGCCACAGGTAATATACACATAATCTGGGTCAAGATATCACGCAGCGTCTTCAAGTCAATTACCGTATTTACCATCCTATAAGTTAAAAATTGGACTATTGGATAAAAAGACAACTGCAAACAGCTCAAATCGGGCACTTTGGCAGATCGGGGGACCGTCGGGAGTGGGCCCTTGAAATCCCTAAAATACGCCGAGATCGGGAGATATCACATGTATGTTCAAGTGCAAGTTACGAGAATAAACTGCCGTTTTAGGGAGATATTACGAGAGCTTGCCCATGCAATATACAGAGATTTTTTAAGTTATAAAAATTGAAAATTTTTAGTACAAAATGTTTGATATTTTTATGAGTTTTGCTCAATACATAGATTGTGGGTACACGTTAAACCGCCTTGTCGAGGCGGTTCTAACGAGTACCCACAATCTATGTTTCGAAGCAAAAATATGAAAAATAGGTATACCCCTGCATACCCCAATATTTCTGTATAAAAGTGGGGTTTAAGGGGGGATACATTTCACGGACATGTTTTCTTGATGAAATGATGTTTCTTTGGATGATTAAAAGCAAATCTGAAAATAGTCTTGCATAATAAATTATCTAACATCTCAATTTTCATGTTTTAGGGTTAATAAATACAGAGGTCCCTAGTTACCATAACAATGGAATGTCAAAGGACGTTTATCATACGCCAAAGACTAAATCAGAAAAGCAAAAACATAGTGGAAGAAATGGAAAAATAAAAAAGTCATATCAAACATACCAAACGGACGAAGGGACGATATCACTTCAGCCGAGCCGGAGACGAACTCACGGTAAAAAGACTATTCTGACGTCTAAGTGTTCAGTGTTATAGCACTACAGGAAGTAGTAGTTTTAGTTCAATAGAATTGCATTCTGGGACCAGCTTAGAGGATTCTGGGATCAGCTGATATTACAGAAAAACTGGATAGGGAGCAATCAAAACTGTAGCTGATGAATGACGATCATGGGTTTCAGAAACAGGGTTTCCATTGTCTCTAATCAGTGAAAGCTGCAATCAAAAACCTCTTTAATGGGAGTTTCATCTAAATTTGAGCCGCCTCGTGGGAAAACCAACAATGTGGTTTCCGAACAGGTCCGACATAAACCGGTCTGTACAGTCACAGAAAAGAGCTAGAAGCTTGAAATTTTGGATTTAAGAAAACGGGGAACTGTACTATCCGTGTAGCGAAAACAAAGATGCTGATCAGCTTCGCGGTTACCGCGAAGCTGATCTGCGTCTTTGTTTTCGCATATGCAGACTGTTGGTTTTCCCATGAGGTGGCTCATTTGTTTGCCGCTTGTCCATTTTGTTACAGGGTTTCATTGTAAAATTGTCTCAATTCCAGACAGCTATATATGATCATGACAAATCCAGAGGGTTTTTAGCTCACCTGAGCCGAAGGCTCACAAGGTGAGCTTATAGGATGGCCATGATCCGGCGTCCGTCCGTCCGTCCGTCCGTCGTCCGTCCGTCGTCCACAATTTCAAAGATCTTCTTCTCTGAAACCGCTTGGCAGATCTAGTTGAAATTTTATGTGGAGCCTCCTTGGGTAGTGGCATTTCAAGTTTGATCGCGAAATCCAGGTCACATGACCAAGATGGCCGCCACACCCATATATGGTAAAAACCCTTCAAAAATCTTCTTCTCCAGAACCGGTGGGCCGATTTCCACGAAACTTGGTATGTAGCATCGGGGACTTCAGCCCATCATAGTTTGATAAAATGATGACCCTTTGATGACCTTGACCTATTTTACGGCAAGGTCAAATTTGGAAACATAGGCTTTTACATGGGAAAAAGTGAAAACTATGGATTTTTTGAAAATTATTGCAGCCTGAGGCCTGAAAAGTGGTAGATGCAAACAACTAATGGAGTAGATTAAGGTATGTGATTAATTTAGGTCAAGGTCATCTCTTGACCTTGGCCAGTCTGTCGTCTATACACACTTTTCAAAGATCTTCTTCTCTGAAACTGCTGGGCCAATCAAACTAAAATTTTATATGGAGCATCCATGGTTAGGGGAGACGAAAGTTTGATCGCGAAATCCAGGTCACATGACCAAGATGGCCGCCACGCCCATATATGGTAAAAACCACTCAAAAATCTTCTTCTCCAGAACCGGCAGGCCGATTTTCATGAAACTTGGTATGTAGCATTTGGGACTCCAGCCCATCATAGTTTGATAAAATGATGACCCTAGGATGACCTTGACCTAATTTAAGGCAAGGTCAATTTTGGAAACATAGGCTTTAACATGGGAAAAAGTGAAAACTATGAATTTTTTTGAAAACTATTGCAGCCTGTTGCCTGAAAAGTGGTAGATGCAAACAACTAATGGAGTAGATGAAGGTATTTGATTAATGTAGGTCAAGGTCATCTCTTGACCTTGGCCAGTATGTCGTCCATACACACTTTTCAAAGATCTTCTTCTCTGAAACTGCTTGGCCAATCAAAGTGAAATTTTATATGGAGCATCCATGGGTAGGGGAGACAAAAGTTTGATCGCGAAATCCAGGTCACATGACCAAGATGGCTGCCACGCCCATATATGGTAAAAACCACTCAAAAATCTTCTTCTCCAGAACCAGCAGGCCGATTTTCATGAAACTTGGTATGTAGCATTTGGGACTCCAGCCCATCATAATTTGATAAAATGATGACCCTAGGATGACCTTGACATATTTTACGGCAAGGTCAATTTTGGAAACATAGGCTTTTACATGGGAAAAAGTGAAAACTATGGATTTTTTGAAAACTATTGCAGCCTGATGCTTGAAAAGCGGTAGATGCAAACAACCAATGGAGTAGATGAAGGTATTTGATTAATTTTGGTCAAGGTCATCTCTTGACCTTGGCCAGTCTGTCGTCCATACACACTTTGCAAAGATCTTCTTCTCTGAAACTGCTGGGCCAATCAAAGTGAAATTTTATATGGAGCATCCATGGGTAGGGGAGACGAAAGTTTGATCGCGAAATCCAGGTCACATTACCAAGATGGCCGCCACGCCCATATATGGTAAAAACCACTCAAAAATCTTCTTCTCCAGAACTGGCAGGCCGATTTTCATGAAACTTGGTATGTAGCATTTGGGACTCCAGCCCATCATAGTTTGATCAAATGATGACCATAGGATGATTGACCTATTTTACGGCAAGGTCAATTTTGGAAACATAGGCTTTTACATGGGAAAAGGCGAAAAGAATGGATATTTTGGAAACTGTTGCAGTCTGAGACCTGGAAGTTGCTAGATGCAGACAACCAATGGAGTCAATGAAGGTAAGTAATTAATGAAGGCCAAGGTCATTTCTTGACCTTGACCCAAAGTCATTTAAATATCAAAATTAAAATTATGGTTTTCTCATAAATCACTGGGTTTGGAAACTATTGCAGCCTGAGACCTGAAACTTTGCAGATGCAGACAACTTAAGAATTCAATAAAGGTGTGTGAGTATTCAAGGTCAAGGTCATTTCATGATGACTTAATACTCTAGGATCAGGCTTCAGGTGAGCGTTTCAGGACCAATGGTCCTCTGGTTTAGCTCACCTGAGCCGAAGGCTCACAGGTGAGCTTATAGGATAGGGAGGTAGCCGGCTTCCGTCCGTCGTCGTCCGTCGTCCACCATTTTCAAAGATCTTCTCTGAAACCGCTTGGCCAACCAAAAGTCAAATTTTATATGGTTTTCTTATTCTATTTGGGTACAAGGGTGGTCCAGCGAACCCATCTCTTGTTTCTTTCACTGTCGTTATGTTTTTCAATAAGTTAGATTTGATTACAAATCAGTTACTGCGATGCTGATCTGCGCCTTTGTTTTCGCATATGCAGATTGTTGGTTTTCTTATGTAGCGACTCAGAATTATAAACTTGCTAAATTAGATCATTGTATCTGCAATGGTCACTAAAATACAGACATGTTCACATTCCTTCTTGTACCACCCCCATAGTTTGTATGGGAACAGGACCAATTGTCACTTATTTCATACAACTTGTTTGAATTTGCTGCTAAGGTCACTTCTGCCGTGGTAAATCAGTATGTAGTGGCCGTTCTTTTGTCATAGCTGTTCACTTTTAATCGGCTGACAAAAGAAGTTCTAGAAAGAATGCTGGTTGCAAAAATCAATCAATCTTACATGGGTGCTTCAGCATTTATCTGTCTATTTTCTTTTTCTCAATTTAATGCATTTGTGGTCAAATTCAGGGCTATCATACATGTATGTTTAAGTATTGTAAACAAAACATTTCATATTTTTGTCATTTCACTTTATTTATACAAAACAGTACAAGCTATATTGATCTAGCAGCGGCAAGCATTACGAAAACTTGTCCATGCAATATATAGAGATTTTTTTCACCTATAAAAATTTAAAATTTCATCAGAAAAATTTCGATATTTTTCTTATTTTTGCTCAAAACATAGATTGTGGGTACATGTTAGAACCGCCTCGACGAGGCGGTTCTAATGAGTACCCACAATCTATGTTTTGGAGCAAAAATAAGAAAAATAGGTATACCCCTGATTATCCCCAGTTTTTCTATATAAAAGTGGGGTTTAAGGGGGTACATATTGCACAGACATGTTTTCCTGATGAGTATCAATAGTTTAGCTGTCATTTTCCAAGAGCATGGTGGTTTAAGCGTGACGAGAGCCGACTCAGCTTTCCCACACAGCTATACTCTGCATCTGAAAAAGAGAATTGCTTAGTCCCAAGTCTGTGTTCTCTAAGAAATTTCTTGGTGAACTTATTTTTAAACAAAATGATTAAATTGGAGCACTTTTCTCACCTAGATACAGAATTTGACAACAATACTGATTGCGTTTATTGGCGAAAAACGGAGAGCATTTTAGATATCTGGGGCCAGTTGTTCAAAACTTTGTTAGCTTAACGTCATTGTTGAGACAACTCGTTAAGAACATGCAGACTTCATAAATACAATTATTTTTTGTTGATAAAATGTGCAAATCCTTCACATTTTATCAACAAAACATAACAGAGTATTTGTAATATTGCCATTTGAAATTTTAACAAAATTGTTAACTTATGACATCATTTTTGAACAACTAATCCCTGTAATTCAAATTAATTCTAATATATGTATATTTGTCTTTAGGTAAAATGGGTATGGGTTAAAAGCTGTGATATATGTAATAGTACTACTACTGCTGAATTGTTTACTCAAAATAAATGAGCCGCCTCGTGGGAAAACCAACAATGTGATTTCCGACCAGGTCCGACACAAACCGACCTGTACGGTCACAGAAAAGAGCTAGAAGCTTGAAATTTCGGATTTAAGTAGAAGAGGAAGTGTACTATCCGTGTAGCGAAAACAAAGGCGCTGATCAGCTTCGCGGTTACCGCGAAGCTGATCTGCGTCTTTGTTTTCGCATATGCAGATTGTTGGTTTTCCCATGAGGCAGCTCAAATGGTTGTGCTAATAGGGGTAGCTATATGGAGAAAGATTTATATATCATGTTTGCAATTCGACATCCAGTTTTGGTCATCAGCTGTATGTTTAACATTTTTGTTAATTTTTACTGTCTTTATGTATGATGCTTTGCAAGTTCAATATTTTTATATTAATGTAATAAAGTTTCCAGCGATCTACTTAAATATTATTTATTACATATTTATTACACAATCTTAGATATGTTCTGACTGGTAACTTATGTGCTTGAGACAAAAGTTCTGAAAAGTCCTTGGTCATCGAAAATTATTGTTTGTGCTTATCATAATCTCAGACTCTGTCTCCTGAAAATGAGCTGCCTCGTGGGAAAACCAACAATGTGGTTTCCGAACAGATCCGACACAAACCGACCTGTACAAGCATAGAAACGAGGTAGAAGCTTGAAATTTCGGATTTAAGTAGAAGAGGAATTGTACTATCCGAGTAGCGAAAGCAAAGGCGCTGATCAGCTTCGCGGTTACCGCGAAGCTGATCTGCGCCTTTGTTTTCGCATATGCAAATTGTTGGTTTTCCCATGAGGCGGCTCAAATGTTTACACTAATTGGTGACAATGATGAATAAACTGAGCCGTGACGCGAAAAAAACGGTCTTGGGGATTTCCGACCAGGTCCGACAAAAACTGGTCTGTGCAGTCACAGAAGATGGCTAGAAGCTTTATGCTCCCGATTTAAGAAGAAGAGGCATTGTACTCTCCATGTAGCGAAAACAAAGGTGCTGATCAGCTGTGCAGTTACTGCACAGCTGATCTGTGGCTTTGTTTTCGCATATGCAAAAATCTGGTTTTGTCACGAGCAGCTCAACTGTTCTTGGGCAAAGTACTAGAGCAAAACTATTGTCCCCGAGCGTTTATGGTGTTCCGAGTGGTCGGTAATGGAGCAGGTTATGGAGATGTTATGTCACCTTTTACAATTTTAGGGTGAATATAAATTTGTGTCTGTCAAAAAAGAGACTTAAGAGGTTTTAATGCCATTTTGTAATTGTGTGTCAAAGGTCATTTAGCCGCCACGTCAGAAAACCAACAATCTGCATGTGCAAAACCAAAGACGCAGTGCAGTAACATCACAGCTGATCAGCGCCTTTGTTTTCACTACACAGATAGTACAATCCATCTTCTTCTTAAATCCGAAACTTCAAGCTTCTAGCCTGCTTCTGTGACCGTACAGGTTGATTTGTGTCATACCTGGTCGGAAACCCAGATTGTTGGCTTAACCAGGATTTGTGTCATACCTGGTCGGAAACCCAGATTGTTGGTTTTACCATGCTGAGGCTCATTTTGGTTCCATGTTCTGTTAAACAGTTAAAACGGTGAAAATACTAGTAATGGGGAGGTGATGATAAACAATGCGGCCACTGTAAATGCATTTGTGAGATGCATTTATCATGTTTTGTAATTTCATTCACAAAATTAATGTATTTTTTCCTTTTGGGTGAATAAAAACTGCCTAATGTTTTAACACTTTAAAGCAACAACAACAGTTATATCATGTGGCATACAGGGTGCTTTAGTTGTTAGCTGCATTTCATCTTAAAATCCAACACTATGATGCCCTCTAGAAACCTAGCCAGAATATACATACAATATAATTTTATTTACTACTAATTCAGTTTCACTAGTTATTCCCCTTCCTCATTTTGGTTTCAGGGACAAAAGAAATCCTAATTATAAGACTGTTACTTGTTTGTTGATAAGGCTTTGTTGAAAGAGATTGTAAACTACTGGTATTCTGTGACAGCTTGCCTGTAATTTGTAAAGTTTTACTCTGACAATGGTTATTAAACATGAAAAAATCTCCAAGACGATGACACTTCATTTTTCGTTTTAGATGGTAGAATGATGGCATTTCTTTTATGTTGATATTAGATATACATGTAACATTCCTTTGACTGATGCAATAAATGCAATAAAATGGTTCAAATGGTTTACCATTGTTTTTATTTGCTGCCTCTGTTTGATGAATTAACTTATCAGGTCTGCTCACCTTAACCCATATTTGATGAATGGATTCTCCCCACATTATCAATTGGGTGAGTCCACTTTCATTTTTAAGGGTGTTAGGAGTGATTTTTTTTATTTTTTGACTCATTCTTCGATGAAATTTCTCTGTTCAAACAGGATAGCCTGAGATGGGACGCTGCGGCGTCACATCTGGGGCTATGCTGTTTGCCTATGTCCCACAAAAGGAACGCCATGCTTAAATGAGTTGAGATAACCTGTATTTATTTTGACACCTAGTTTCACACAACAATATGGTATGGAATATCGGCAAGGCCAGAAATTCAACAAAATTTGTTCAGCCAGCTTCATAGGCTATCTTGGATGTTAATCTTTATTAATGCATAAATACCTGTGTCACATGATATTAACAGGCACATTGGCCATTGGCGGTTCAGTCAAAAGTTTGGCGGGATTACTTCAGTGCAATGATGGAAAATATAAAGAAACTGAAGGTTTAAAATGATTTTATTCCGTTTATTGTGTGTTAGAATCGAAATAGATCAGCTCTAGTGCTTGAATTGTTGAGTAATATATACCAGCTGGGGATAATTCTCAAAAATGGAGACATTCTCTCGATCGGGAGACACTGCCATAGAGTCTAATGCATTTTGA
Source organism: Rugalucina vietnamica (assembly GCA_964017185.1). Taxonomy (NCBI): domain Eukaryota; kingdom Metazoa; phylum Mollusca; class Bivalvia; order Lucinida; family Lucinidae; genus Rugalucina; species Rugalucina vietnamica. Next base: position 73,385,646 of record OZ024873.1, on the reverse strand, counting down.
TCAATTTATACGTCGTGTTAAAATTTTGTCTCCCGATCGGGAGACAGGAAATGACCTAAATAAAAAGTTTCAGATTAAAGCTCATGCCTTCTGATTGAAAATTTATCGTAAAAGTAACCATGCTTAACAATAAAATCATGAAGAAAATAAACAATTCTTCCAAGTCTTTAATCTAGTGACTATACCAGGGTCTGTCCCATATCTCTGTACTAATCGCAACAGTTAATTTCTTTGATGCAACGGATTAAATTTAGGTCTTGATGGACTGGTGTCTTCCCAACTTGTGTTAACATGCGCTTTTTCGTAGTAAAATGCGCAGGACAGTCTGAAAATGCCTAAAATATGACATTTTTTCATACTGTCTCCCGATAGGGAGAATGTCCCCAGAATCGGAGACAAGTTTGTCTCCAAAACGGGAGACATTCCCCCGATCGAGGGACATCTTATTTTTTGGCAATGTAGCAATTTTTTAACATATATTGTCTCCTAAAACGGAGACAGTCCCCCGATATGGAGATTGTCTCCGTATTTGAGAATTATCCCTAGCTGTATACAGTAATATATCACTGTTTGTCGGTCAGTTGTTTGCAGATAAATCACTCGTGCTGCACGTTCGTGATTTGCTCTGCTTTACAACTGACCTCCGAGAGTAAAATATACAGATATATAGTAAAATGATACCATTTGGGGTCCATGAATGGTCCGTGTTATATCTAAAACCGTGCTGTAATGAACCTTATTACAAGAGGTCCAGGTGTAATATCAATCAAAAATGATAGTAATTCATTAATATTTGCTAGATCACGAGGGGAGTGTTGAAAACATTTGGCGGAGCCCTCAATTCGACGATCCCTATATCAAAACATCTTTGCAGCATTGCTGGTCATGTTTATACTTTTTCTCAGCCAGTTCGAAAGTATCATAGCATTGTACATGTATATACATGTACTAGAATTAAAGCCACCCTATTTTGAAGTTTTTCTATCTTGTTTAAATGTTTAAAAATTGCATATTTCATTTTTGTGCATTTGTTAAGGGCTAACATCAGGAAAACATGTCCTTGAAATGTATACCCCCTTAAACCCCACTTTTATATAGCAAAACTGGGTACATGCAGGGGTATACCTATTTTTCTTATTTTTGCTCCAAAACAGATTGTGGGTACTTGTTAGAACTACCTCTGTGAGGCGGTACTACAGTGTACCCACAATCTATGTTTTGAGCAAAAATAAGAAAAATATCAAAATTTTTCAGCTGAAAATTTTCAATTTTTGAAGCTCAAAAAACCTCTGTATAGGGCAAGTTTTCGTAACGATTAGTAGACATATTAACTATAACTTTTTACAAGTTCTTCCACTTAGTACGCTTGAAATGCTTTCTTAAACTGTTAACTGTCTTGTAAGGAGCTTGGTAATGCAAATAAATAGTCAGTCTTCATCAGACTTTCTGAATATGGACTTATATGCCTCACTGAAAAAGGGTTTACATTCTTTTTTTCATATCAATGCACACCATTCTGGGAACTCATTTGAACTGCCATTTTCATCCTTATCTTAACAATATACATGTAATTCCAAATTATTAGAGAACCTGAACTGCAGAATTAAAGGTAAATAAAAAAGATAAAAGGGACTCAATTGTTAACATGGCAAGAGTAAGCCTTGCTCAGTTTTAGTATTCTAATGATGGTCCATGAGCCAATACCGTAAATTTTGGGGGTCGGTACCATCTGGCCTGAACAAATCCCCTTATGATTTTCATGTAGGACTATGTTTGTAGACTTGTAAAAAATCGGGGGGACTTGCATTGCTGGTAGCTTTAATGGTGAAACGACACGTTATTTACGATACCCCATAATTAAAAAAAACGTCATTTTAACACAAAAAAACGGTAGGGAATAGTCTTCTAGCTATCCATACCCCCCTTTCCTCCCCAAAGGAAATTTCTACACTATTATTCTCTAAAAGTACATTGAAAAAGCTATCAAATCCAGTGTTTTATGCCATCTGAAAGTCGAGGCGTTTGCGTTTTACGCTATGTTTTATTAAATTACTCTAAATATTCAATTTTTGCGTCAATAATGGGGGTACACATAGAAAATTGAAAATATCTCAATTGTTTTTTTATCCTAGACCATTTAACTTGGTCACATTCTTAAGCTTAGACATATCCCTTTAATCCTATGATAAGTAATGGAAATTATCTTACTTGCATATTCATGAATTTTCATTAAAACATTAAAATGAAAAAAAAAAAAAAAAAAAAAAAAAAGAGTTAAAAATCAATTATCCCATAAAAACTTATTTCAGGCCTAAACTATCACTGTGGCTCCTTGTTATTGACTATCAATTATTCTATTTGACAAATTTGTTGATGCCATGGGCCAAAATGAAAATCATCTCATTTGCATTTTCATGAATATTAATGAAAATGACGAAAATCAGGATTTACAAAGGGAAAATAATTATATTGCCATTCCAAGGGTTTGGTTTGGGTTATAGGATGTAATTTGAACCCTTAGAACAAATGCTCAAGGGTGCCAGTTTGGTCAGAGGATCACTTTAATGCCCATTTGTGTCACCTAAAATCACAGAGTGTTCAATACAACCCCTAATAAGCACAGATAGTAAGGTGGTACACCTATATTACCACATGTATCTTGGCTTCTGATAGACCTAGAAAGCAGAAATAGGCATCAAATGATTGCTTTTGCAATGCTATATAACTATGTAGTAAGATATAATTATCAAACTGACTTCCTGGTGTTCGAATATTAATGAAAACTTCATGTATTAGACTAAAATCACAGAAAATGGAGAATACCAGCACAGTTGTTTATATCTCAGCAACCAAAAGCTCTAAAGAGCTTGAATTGGTATCAAATGATTGCTATGACAATGCTCTATAACCATGTAATAAGATATATAAACAAGCTGGCTATCTTAAGGCTCAAATATTAAAAAAGAACTTCAGATATTAGAGAAAAATAACAGATAAACGAAGGGGAAAAATCAACGAAATTCAGATATCTCAGCAACCAAAAACTCCAAAGACTTGAAATTTGTATTAAATTATTGTTAGATAATGTTCAATATTAATGTGAAAATATACAGAATGATTTTGACCTTCTTGGTGTTCAAATATTGATGAGAACTTTCAATTTTAGAGACAAATCACAGACCAATGTAGGGGGTATACCTACAGAAACGTTTATAGCTCAGCAGCCAAAAGCCATAGAGAGCTGAAATTTGTAACAAATGATTGCTATGATAACATTCTAAAACGACATAATAAGATACATTAATAGTCAGACTTTTGTGCTGTTCAAATATTAAGGAAACTTTAAATATTAGAGAAAAATCACAGAAAATGGAGGGGGTATACCTACGAAAATGTGTATTTCTCAGGAACCAAAAGTCATAAAGAACAGAAATTGGTATCAAATGATTGCTATAACAATATTTTATAATTACACAATTAGATATATCAATAAGCTGACTCTCTTGTAGCGCAAATACTTAAGGGAACTTCAGATATAGGAGAAAAATCACTGGCAAACGAAGGGGGTATACAAATAAAACTGCTGATATCTCAGTGACCAAAAGTTCTAGAGAGCTAAAATTTCAATCAAATGATTGTTAGAATTATGTTCTATAATCATTAGATAAGAAACATAATTAATTTGACGTTCTCATTGTTGGAATATAGATGAGAACTTTAAATATTAGATAAAAATCTCAGAAAAATATAGGGGGTATGCCAACGGAAACGTATATATCTCAGCAACCAAAAGTCTTAGACAGCTGAAATTGGTATCAGAGGATTGCTATGACAATATTCTATAACCATGTAAAGGGTATATAAATAAAATGTCTTTATTGTTTCTCGAATATTTAAGAGAACTTAAGCTATAGAAGAAAAAAATATTTGCAAACGAAGGGGGTATACCAATAAAACTGCTGATATATCAGTGACCAAAAGCTCTAGAGAGCTAAAATTGGTATCAAATGATTGCAAGAATAATGTTCTATAAACATAAGATAATGAACATAAATAATTTGACTTTCTCATTGTTGGAATATAAATGAAAACTTTAAATATTAGATAAAAATCTCAAAAAATATAGGGGGTATACCAACGGAAGCGTGTATTTCTCAGCAACCAAAAGTCCTAGACAGCTGAAATTGGCATCAAATGATTGCTATGACAATATTCTATAACCAAGTAAAGGGTATATAAACAAAATATGTTTTTCTTTCTCGAATATTTAAGAGAACTTAAGCTATAGGAGAAAAAAATTGGCAAACAAAGGGGGTATACCAAGAAAACTGCTAATATATCAGTAACCAAAAGATCTAGAGAGCTTAAATTGGTATCAAATGATTGCTAGAATAACTTTCTTTAATCATGTGATAAAACATAAATAATTTGACTTTCTCATTGATGAAATATTGATGAGAACTTAGATATTAGATTAGAAAATCTCAGAAAAATATAGGGGGTATACCAACGGAAACGTATATATTTCAATAACCAAAAGTTCCAGAGACTGAAAATGCTATAATCTGATTGCTTTGACAATATTCTATAACCATGTAACACGTATATAAACAAACTGACTTTTTGTTGCTAAAATATTTAAAAGAACTTAAGATATAAGAGAAAAATCACTTGCAAACGAAGGGGGTATACCAATAAAACTGCTAGTATCTCATCGACAAAAAGCCCTAGAAAGCTGAAATTGGTATCAAATGACTGCTAAAATAACGCTATAAAACCACTTGGTAAGTCACTTAAACAATCTGACTTACTTTTTTTTGAATATTAATAAAAACTTGAAATATTAGAGAAAAATCACAGAAAAATTGAGGGGGTATACCACCAAAAAACTTAATACGTCAGCAACCAAAAATATAGAGTTTTAATTGGTATCAAATGATTGCTATGGTAATGTTCTATAATCATAAGATAAGATTTAGGAAAAATTAGACTTTCTTAGTGTTTGAATATTGATGAAAACTTAAAATATTAGATAAAAATCACAGAAAAATATAGGGGTATACCAAAGGAAACATATATATCTCAACAACCAAAAGTCCAAGAGAGCTGATATTGGTATCAAATAATTGATATGACAATATTCTATGACCATGTAAAAGGTATATAGCAAGCTGACTTTTTTGCTGCTCAAATATTTGAGAAAACTTAAGATATAGGAGAAAAATCACTGGCAAAGAAGGGGTATATCAATAAAACTGCTGATATCTCAATTACCAAAGGCTCTACAGAGCTGAAATTGCTATAAAATGATTGCTATGACAATATTCTATAACCATGCAACAAGTATATAAACAAGCTGACTTTCTTGTTTCTCAAATATTTAAAAGAACTTAAGATATAAGAGAAAAATTACTTGCAAACGAAGCGGATATACCAATAAAACTGCTACTATCTCAATGACAAACAGCTCTAGAAAGCTGATATTGGTATCAAATAATTGCTAAGATAATTTTCTAAAATCACGTGGTAAGACACACAAACAACCTGACTTACTTTTTTCGAATATTGATAAAAACTATAAATATTAGAGAAAAATCACAGAAAAAAGTGGAGGGGGTATACCCCCAAAAAATCTTTATAACTCGGCAACCAAAAGTTATAGAGAGCCAAAATTCAAATGATTGCTATGGTATTGCTCTATAATCATAGGATAACATTTATGAAAAACTAGGCTTTCTTAGTGTTGAATATTGATGAGAACTTAAAATATTAGATAAAAATGACAGAAAAATAGAGGGGGTATACCAACAGAAATGTTTATATCTCAGCAGCCAAAAGTCCTAGAGAGCTAAAATTGGTATCAAATGATTGATATGACAATAATTAATAGCCATGTCATATAATAAGACATATGAACAAGCTGACTATCTTGTTCCAAAAATTGAAGAAAACTTAAGATACCAGAGGACCAATGGTCCTGTAAACGCTCACCTGAGATCTGAGATATATACCAATAAATTTCTTTGATTATAATGTTCATATACATGTATAAAGCCCCAGGGCAGGGTCAGAATAACCCCTAGGGTCAATTTCTTTTTCAAATTCATAAATATCATATTGTGCCCATTTACTGAAGTTTTTCCCTTTAACAGCTGTCTACATTTATGTGACCTTCTCTTAGAAATTGTCAAGGTCTTCACAGGGTCTTGATTTATACTTCATTCCACTTCTTGTACCCATTTCACATTGTGTACTTTTCATGTACTTTTGCTTGATGTGAAAATAAGTTATGTCCAGGAACTGGCACAATCATAAGCACAAATTTATAATAAGAGCTGTCGCAGGACAGCGTAGCTCGCCTAACTTGTGCTTTGCCACTAAATCTATTAAATCTATGCCAAAGACATCGACCTCAATGTCACTCAGGTGGGTCGTGATGGCACAGCATAAAACTTCAGACCAATATCTACCAACATGCTAAGTTCAACTTGATCCATCTACATATTTGATATAGACTTATAACCTAAAATCTAAGTCTGTGACCTTGACCACAGGTGAGTCAAGATGCTACAGCACAATAAAAGAATAATATCTAACAGCAAAGTATCAACTCGATCCATCCATCTGTTCCAGCAATATACAGTTCAAAACACTTTAAGCAAAAGCTTTAACATAAAATTTCAAAGTCTGTGACCTTGAACTCAAGGTCACCCAGGTGGGTCATGATGGTACAGCATAAAACTTCAGACCAATATCTACCAACATGCAAAGTATCAACTTGATCCATCTACATATCCAAGAGATATAGACTTATAAAAACTTTAACCAAAAACTCTAACAGAAAATTTCTAAGTCCGTAACCTTGACCTCAAGGTCACTCAGGTGGATCATGATGGTACAGAATAAAACGTCAGACCAATATCTACCAACGTGCAAAGTATCAACCTGATCCATCAACAACTTCAAGAGATATAGACTTATAAAAACTTTAACCAAAAACTTTAACAAAAAATTTCTAAGTCCGTGACCTTGACCTCAAGGTCACCCAGGTGGGTCATGATGGCACAGCATAAAACTTCAGACCAATATCTACCAACATGCAAAGTATCAACTTGATCCATCCACAACTTCCAGAGATATAGACTCATAAAAACTTCAACCAAAAACTTTAACATTTTGAGCAACGCCGACGCCGACGCTAACCGTCGCTAACACCGGGGTGACTGCAATAGCTCTTCCTGTACTTTCGTACAGGCGAGCTAAAACCAAATGAGAATTGACAAAAGCAGTATCATAGGAACAAATGTAGACCAAGGGAGCAGCTATTTGATATATGCTATAGTTTTCATATTTAATGCATCATGCATGCTTTACAGAAAGGTTGGTAGCAGAAAATGCTTGCTGCTTTGATACTTTCAACTTGCTGATTGTATTTTAATACCTCTTGGTGCCTCCTTTGACTGTGAAACTCTCTGGCCTTCCCTGCATATTTTTTTTCATAAATGGGTCTTGAGTAGACAAGGGCATTATTTTAATGATGCAACCCAGGTAAGTGGACTACTGCAAAAGGTGTGTCAGTGACAACAACTGGATTCCTTCATCAAATACTTTTATTGTTAAATTGCATAAAACACAAATCCTTACAACAAAAATGCAAAAATAACTCTCTAAATGAGGACTATTGTTATCTTATTAATTAATAATGGGCTTTGATAAATGTAAAGTCTTAGGTGACATAGAAATAATGAGACTGTGTCTATAACATAATGAGTGTCACAAAATCTTCAAAGACAGTGGTTTTGTATGTACATTTCTGCTTCTTAAAATTTATATGCCTTGTAAAAGTCATTGTAACAGTACTTTCAAACACAATAAAACAATTATAAACAAGTCAACAAAATGGAACAGGTCATGTGATGTCACATAGTGGTAATTATTGAACATAATATTCATAACCTTAATGTACTGTAGCTTGTAGGTTTCAGCAAAATATTAAACATGCACTGACAGCCTATTTCTATTCTTTTTTCCTCTCAATTTCTAGGTAAGTTTCAACAAAGTAATAAACATATACTGAGAGTATATTTATATTCCTATCTTTATCTATCATTCTCTAAGTCTCTTGTGCTCATTTACAATTTAATACATATTACATACATAATCAATACCTCACAAGTTGACCAAACTTTAGGTACATTATAATCAAGATAGAATCCAGTTCTTGGTAAATTAAACTTTTATAATGCAAAAAGACTATCTATCAATAACTCACTACCATTTGTTAACATCAAGCAACAGAACACGACTGCTCACTGTTGATCACTGTGCAACAATATCTTATAGAAAAAGTTGTACTGTGCAACAATATCTTATAGAAAAAGTTGCAACAAGAAACATGTATACTGATAAGCATATCTCCTTAAGCTAGTATCTCACTTGCATGCGAATTTCTTGCGACTGTTTTGTGAATTTTGTCGCTGACTTTCGCACAACTGCAACGTGATAGTTTTTATAACATCATTAATCTTTGTTGCAAAATAGTTGCTAACTAATCACGAACTAGTCTCCAGTTGTCGCATTCCAGTGAGATAGGGGCTTTATCAAAATATTTAACAAACTTTACAATTTGCTTTATCCAAGCTATCAGTGTATTGTTACCATGAAACTTTTACAACCAATCTAAATAAGTGCTTCACTTAAAGTCAAATCAGTAGAATACTTTACAAAAATTAAAACTGAGATCCTTTAAGAGCAGTGAACATACTATGAGAAAGGGGATATTGCAGATTTCATTTTCATCTGCTGTTAAAGTCACAGTCTCTTTATTTCTAAATCTTATTAAATCTTATTTCAGAACAGATATGTATATGTTTTTAAGTTCTTTAAACACATTACATAACTGCCATTAGAACACATTGCCCAGAAATTCAAACTAAAGCATTTCACCATAGATTAACATAAAGTACATGTGGCTTTAAATGCCTACTCATATTATAAAGAACATTAGCAGAGACAGTGTACATGTTACAACAATGATAAAATAACTAGATTATTTTCTTTCTTTTTGTTTGCATTGAGCTTTAATGTCTCAGTCAACAAATTTTCAGTCATGTCAGGATAGAGTCACCACTTCCTGAGTACTTAATCAATATTATGTGGAGTAAAGCTTGTGGTTCAAATCCCTGACCATTAGCTAAGGATCTGATGCACTATTACTGAGCCTCCGCACTCCTTGAAAAACTACATGTAGTTAAAAATGAACAAATGCAGATACAAGACATCAATAATAGTTACAAAAAACATTGTACTAACAAATTATTGGAAAATCATGAGTGAAAGCTATAATCAAAAAAAAAAAAAAAAAAAAAAAAGGTGGTGGCAACCCCAAATTTGCTAAACCACCCAAATTTAATATCTGGTGGGGTTACGCCTACGATTCTTATCTGATTTGCACTTTTGTTTAGCAAAGACCAGACTTAATGCTTCTCTGTAAAGATAAACAAGCTGGAGGATTTTAGTGATACTAATTACTATAATGAATTGTAATCAAGCAACAATCTTATTCCCTAATATAGACAACAATATTTAGCTCATTACAACTTCAACTTTGCATCTCTATGGGGTTTTGAAGTTGCCATTGTACTTAACCTTTA